>CM019827.1:95524867-96124867 GCA_009763385.1 Coix lacryma-jobi var. lacryma-jobi | reverse complement strand
AAGATCAAGCAAATCTAATCTATCATGCGTATCAGTGGGGTTCGGAAATACAGCCGTAATAAACATGCTAGATCAAATCTATCTTTTTCTTAGATCAAACCACAATTTTATCAAATATCTCGAACGCACAACATGTAACAATCAAGATTGACAAAATAGTCGATGAAAAGCTTAGGTCGGCTATTTTCCTTGGTGTAAGCGTGTAAAGCCTTTGGACAACCGAAACTAAACAACATTTAAGCTTAAGCTAGTTTGACAATCTTGATTGGGCAAGATATTGTTTAAATCTAAAAAAACATAAAAAGCATAAACAACATCGATAACTTAATGAATCCATTGGCTTGCCAAAACTAATAGAGCCGATAACTGGTCAAGATCGACTAAAGCAAGAGATTGATCAGAGTCAAGACAGTCTTACAAAAGACGAACTTAAACCGATAACTAACCCATGTCATAGCTAAACAAGAGTTTGGTCGATGTCAAATACAACCTTATTGAACAATAACACGAGCCATTGGTGAAACTTACGAGCAAACCGGAGGTCGGTCTAGCCGATGCAGCCCTACCTGGTTGAAGGTCCCGCCGAGTTCTACCTTACTCCTACTCCTAAGGTTTTGGCCGGTGACCGATGTATTTGATTGATTGAGATGTGTTTAGAAAAATCGGGTTTCTAGCTATTTATAACCCGACAAACTCCTATTCTAACACGACTAGGATACAATGACGACCTGGACTTGAACTCCTCGGCCGAGCCCGATACGTCTTCAAAGCCCATTAAGCTTGATTTACACGATCTCTGGTCACGTCCGGACTTAAACAACCCCTTTTTAATTTTGTGGTCGATTTCCTCTACAATAAACCAGCTATTTGTGTTTGCAGAATAACAAATCCTTTTCGGTCCAAAATTTGGTGTAAACACTATTTATTCCAACTTGCTATCGAGGGCCGTCGCAGGTGTAAAGATCCGCGCACGGGTGAAGCTTGCTATCGGCGTTTTTTCAGCAGGTGTTGTACTCGGCAGGTGCTGTGTCAAATAAGGTGGCCGGCAGGTGCTCTGTCATCGGCAGGGTGCAAGCGTACAGGTGTTGGGCGTGGCTGGCAGGTGTTGTTCTGCTACTGCATGGCCGGTCAGATCAGCAGGAGACAGTAGCACTCAGGAGATTCTTTTATCTATCACGGTAAATTACCCTATCACCTAGGATGGAGCCACCGTGTTTCTTTTTCACATTGGAAAGGTTATCGACAATTTCAGCAACCGGTCAAATTGGGTTCTAGGTGGGCCTAGTTTTTTTATTTTAGCAAGTTGAAATAGTAAATTGTTGGAGAGATGTCTTTTTTTTCACTTACCAAATGAATTAGGAAGTTGCTAAAACTCATGATATACCAAGTCATTTTTTTCAACTTGTTGGAGATGCTCTTACGCAGCTTTGTTGTTGAGAAGAACCCAGTGACTACTCAAAACCATACCCTTCAGTATGCATTAAACATTGCTAACACATATAGATGGCCAACGGCTGGTCCGGTCGGCATGGCGGCCGTGCCTCTTAATGCCATGGTCCTGACTGTTTTTTGGGCCGGGTCTGCCTGAAAAGCACGCCATGGCTAGTGGATCGGGTTGGTGTAAGGCCCATCAGATCTATATTTAACCTTATTATTATTAATCACTATCTTTCTCTATGCTTGGTCTATCAAATAAATAAATCTGTGGTGTACCAATATACACCTTAGGGCTTGTTTGGCTGCACCTAAATACACCTTAATCCACATGGATTGGAGGGAATTAGAGAGGAACTTGAACTAAATTACACATCAATCCTTTCCAAACCATGTTGATTGAGGTGTATTTGTATGCAGTCAAATAAGGCCTTAGAAAATAACTTAGAAAAACAACTTCCCCTTGTCAATCTTCTCACTTGTTACTCAAATCCTAAATCTGATGATAACTGTATCTACCACGCCCACACCTAGCTCCCCTACGTCCGTGCCCGCAGCCAGCCCATAGTTGGACTTCCACCTCCCAAGTTGTTTTTCTTTTTCTTTTTTTGACAAAAACAAAAGTTCAAAATATGGCTCTGACTCAGATTTGTCTTGCGGAGGAGCAGCGAGGGATTCCGCCATCCCCCTGGCCGGCTTCTTGGCTAGGGGCGCGGTCGCCAGGCTGGCGTCGTGGCCGGCCTTGCGTCCTCCCTTGCCAGCTCTTAGGGAAGTGTGCGAGCCTAGCGACGAGGTTATCACCAGCGACGAGTTTTTTTTCTGGTTCTCTCTCATCCACGTCGGAGAATAGCTAGCTCCTAGCTGCTTGTTGGGAACGCCCTAAAGAGAAAGAGAATTGTGGAGAGAAAAAAAGTAGCTGCATGATTTGTCCTTTTAGCACTGCAAAAGCTGTGATAGACATAATAGACTTGAGCTAACGATTAGTAGGTATATGCCCTAAAACTGTTGGGTGTACAGTTGGACCGGTACTTTTTGCCGAGGCTAACATGTCTATGTATCTGCGTTGGTGCTGCCTGATGCGCTCCATGGTGACATGGCACACTCTTCCCCAGAAACGTGCTCGTGCGAGACCTGAGACATCTTCAAGTACCGCGCCTCCGACGAGCTGCTCGTGTTCGTGCCCTGCAGTCCTGCACACACACCAAGGGTGTATACCTCTCATCTTGCTCACCTTCGTGGCGACGCGAGAACGGCAGAAAGCGGCTCTCCTTTCGGTCCTCCTAGATCTCGGAGGGCCGCGAGCACCGATGGACCCAGGGCCCGACAACCCTGGGCCTCCGTCTGGGCTCCTCAATGTTCGTCTCTATTAGATTTGATTACTAGTATAGCTAATGTAGAGTCAAGGTTAGGCCTAATCTACTACTCAGCCTATAAACCCCCTTGGGCTTCTGAAATGTTCTGGGTCTGCTACTGACGTTGGGTGGCTGCGCATTGCTGCGTGCCTACGCCTAGCCATGGGCCTGCGTGTGCGGCTAGGGGCATAGGACGTCCCGCTCTGCCCTGCCACCGCCCACCGCACACGTCTCCCCCACCCCAACCCGGGCGCATACCCGATGTTTCATTGTCGCCTCTTTGTGTCATGCATCCGCTAGCAGCTTAACTTGCAAGCTAGAGCATCTCCAATAGTTTAGTAAATACACTTGCTATCTTTATTTTTTTTTGGCAAAATAGAAAAATTTGAGCTCTAACAGTTTGCCAATTGAGTTACTAAATTATAGAAACTTGCTATTTCTACTCTACTCGCGCAAATTTATGCGCAGCTTGGCACTTGCCATCCCGCGGCCGTCCGACTCGCGCGCAAGACTGGAAACCACGGTGCTTTCTCTTCTCCGCAGCACAATGATCGGACCTGTGCAGGCCGGCAGGTGCAGGGCCATGATCGGACATGTGCAGGCTGGCTGGTGCAGGGCATGATGATCGGACATGATCGGACATGCGCAAAAAAGATTCCAGTACTGTCTTCATCGTCCGATGCAATTTCAGTATTAGAATAGTATTAGAATATGTCTCCATCGTTTTGGGATATAAATAGTACTGGAACATGTTTTCAACATAAATTATTTAAACACCGAACATAATTATTTAGTCTATATTTTCTAATTTTGCAAAGTCCAAATAGCAAACTATTGGAGAAGATAGCTTTTTTTACTTGCCATATGTTTTAGTCACTTCAAATCACAAGATTTGGCAACTTATTTTTAGCAAACTATTAAAGATGCTCTATACGACACCGTACTCAAGGTTGGGTGGGGCTGCCATCCGGAGTTACGTCGTTTCCTTGGGTTATTGCGCATGATCTTCCATAATGAGAGGCTAGAATAGAATGATCATTTATTTATTTTCTTCATCATTCGCCGTGCTGATGTACTCATATGCCTTGTTTACTTCCCACCGTAAAAACTTTTCACCCATCACATCAAATGTTTGGGCACATGCATAAAATATTAAATATAGACTAAAAAATAACTAATTACACAAATAGCATGTAATTTACGAGATGATTTTTAAGCCTGATAAGTTTATGTTTTGACAATGTTGTGATATAGACATATACTAATGATGGATTAATTAGTCTTAATAAATCTGTCTCACGGGTTCCACACAGAATATGTAATTTCTTTTTTATTAGTTTATTTTTAATAGACTAAATGAGTGTCGGAACATCCGATGTGACATGCAAAACCTTTTCACGCCCTAACTAAACAAGGCCATAGTTGCATGTCTGAATGTCTGCAGTGAAAGGTCCTAGATGGCTAGAGGGGGGTGAATAGCCTAATAAAATTTTTACAAAACACTTAGAGCAACTAATTAGTCAATTAAAAAGCGAAGCTTTTTGCTCTAGCTCTATCAAGTGTTGCAAGCCACCTATCCAAGCAATTCTAGTGTATTATAATCACCATGGCACACAAGAGCTATGTCACTACTCTCTAAACTAGTGAGCTAGCAAGAATTAATTACTTCTAACTAGAGAGCAACTTCTAGCAACAACTAACACTACACAAGAAAGAATGAAAGTAAATGCAAGTGATAGAGATGGTTACCGTCACCGGCAAGAGACAATCAATTAATTCCAATTAACACCGGGAGATATCCAATGAGACAAAACACACACAATTTTTCTCCCGAGGTTCACGTGCTTGCCGGCACGCTACTCCCCGTTGTGTCGACCACACACTTGGTGGTTCGGCGGCTAATAGGTGTTTCACAAACCTAGCTCAACAAATGAGTGCCGCAAGAACCCACTCACAAGTGAGGGTAGCTGAAGGGTCGAGATGGCGGACTAGAGGGGGGTGAATAGTCTTTTCTAAAACTTAAACATAATCGGAGCGGCTAACCGAAACAAATGCGGAATTAAAACTATCAGTCTAGCCAAGACTACACCCGTCTACTTATACTCTACGACACCTTACAAAAGAACCTAAACAAAGCAAATAAGGTGTCGGGCTAGCTAGAGCTCACCTAAACAATTCTAGAAGCAAGGTCACACAAGCCTATGCAACTAGTACTTCAAACACGAGGGAGCTCCTACACAATCTAGCAAGCAAAGCACAAAGCCTAAGCTCACTAGCAATGCTAAATAACAAGGCTACACAAGCCAAATTAGAGAGCTCAACTTAGCTACACAAGCTAAGCAATGTGACTAGCAAGACTACAAGTCAACTAGTCACGCAAGAGAGCTACTTCTAGGCTACACAAGCAAAGAAGGTAACTAGCAAGCTACACAAGCTAACTAATTACAAGAGCAACTACACAAGCACAATATATATGAAAGTAATTACAAGCTTGTGTAAGGGGAATGCAAACCAACGGGAAGAACAAGGTTGACACGGTGATTTTATCCCGAGGTTCACTTGGTCGCCACCAAGCTAGTCCCCGTTGAGGGAAGCCCAAGGTTGCCGCCGATCCTCTTGCTAGTGGTGACCCTAAGTCACACTCTCCACGATGGAGTGCTCACCAAGAGCTCTAGCTTCGATCCGGCCGGACCACTTAGCGCTCTTCGCGCCTCTCTCTACTAGAGTTGCTCTTCGCGATCTCTCGCAGGGCGAGCACAATGCCCCTCACAAAGCTTCTCCGGAGCCACGCACAATCTTCACGCGGGCTTCACGACGGAGACTTGATCACAAAGCCGTCTAGGAGGTGGCAACCTCCCAGAGTAACAAGCACCACCGGCTTGCAACACGATCACCTAGTGCCACTCGATGCTATCTCTCAATGCAACGCACTAGCGATCACTCACTCGCTATTGAATCGCACACTAGCAAACACAAGCAAGTTAGAGGGCTCCCAAGCACATCCACACCAGCCACCAAGGCTTTGGAGTGCTCAACAACCAGCCCAAGGCCGGTTACCAACGCTATTTATAGCCCCAAGGGCTAACTAGCCGTTGCCCCTTCATTGGGCAAACTGCGCCACCATCAGACGCTCCGGATCGGGACCATCGGACGCTGAGGCCAGCGTCCGATGCTTGGATGCTCGCCACGTGTCCCCCACGTTCAACTTCGGTCGAGCGATCCCAACGGCTATATCACTTCCCGCGCCAGTTAAAGTGGCATCGGACGCGCCGATGCCTAGCATTGGACGCTCCGATGCCTCTGCTCGATTCTGCGCAAAACTGCCTCACATCGGACGCGCCGGCCCCCCAGCATCGGACGCTAAGGGCCAGCGTCTGATGTCTATGCAGAGAGCTCCCCGAGAGCACCATTCTACATCGGACGCAGGCCAGCGTCCGATGCTCCCAGCACAGAAAGCTTACGCCACGTCATTGCCATCGGACGCTCGAACCAGCGTCCGATGCAGCGTCCGATGCATCCTCTGCAACAGACTTCAACTAGGGTTTGCCATCGGACGCTCGGCCCAGCGTCCGATGCCCCTCGGACCAGCGTCCGATGCTCCCAGAGCACTATACTTCTCCTCCGAAAACCGCTGAATCCTGCCTAGCAAGCTCGGCAGGAGGGAGAGGGACTATACACTAGTTTCTCCCACTTCTCCACACCTCCTTTCAACACAACTTCTTCTCCAACAACTTCTCCTTTGCAAAAGTGCCAACACCACTAAGAGTACATCAACATGTGCATGTGTGTTAGCATTTTATCAATTAGTTTTCAAAGGATTAGCACTTGCATTCACCACGCCACTCGATCCTAGTAACATCGCAAAGTTAGATCGCTCAAGTGGCACTAGATGACCGATATGCAAACAAGTTTGCTCCTCTTAATAGTACGGCCATCTATCCTAAACCCGGTCATAAACTTCTCTACACACCTATGACCGGTGAAATGAAATGCCCTACAATTATACCTTTGCCTTGCGCATTCCATTCCATCTCCTCCGGTGTTGATGCAACACATGCACCAACCTCTTCATCAAATGATATGATCCACTTCATATCATCACATAGCCTCCATGGTCCACCGATCTTGACATCACTTGCTCTTCACCATCGCTTCGGTCCTTCGGCGCCAAGTCTTTGCTTAAGCCTCCCGACACTCGGTACCAACGGCTTCAAAGCCTCCAACTTGCCCTTCACCTTCGCAACCGGTCCATCAAGCCAAGTCTTGCCTTGATCTTCACCATCTTAGCCACATGATCACATGTTATGTTTCATGTGCATTAAGCTCCTTCTTCACATGTGTGAGCCTTGCAACATCTTCCAAGCCATTTCACCTCTATGGCATATGTTGCTCACACATGATCACCTGTGGACTAATCACCTGTGTAATTCACTTTAAACACATATTAGTCCACCTAAGTTGTCACTCAATTACCAAAACCAAACAAGGACCTTTCAATCTCCCCCTTTTTGGTAATTGATGACAACTCTACAAAGATATGGAAATTATGCTTATTCCAAGCTAGCACTTCACAAGAATGTAAATTGCTAACTTGGTTTGGATTCATGTTGCTTGCCCAAGCTATTTTACCATGTGTAAATGATTTTGGACAAGTAGCACAAACCCGAATTGGTAGTATTAGCTCCCCCTACATATGTGCTAAAGTGTTTGGAAATGAAACTTTGCACATATGCATAGATATTGAAATGTGAGAGAGTAATTACTACCAAAAGGTGCTAAGGTGTATAGAATAACCTTTGAAGCGTGTTATCGATGAAGTTTTATACTTGTACACCTTCCTTAGCACCAAGAGTAGCTAGACATCATAAAAACTAGAAAACCCCGTGAGATCAACATTAATAGCAAGGATCTAGTTTTGCATGAAAAGCACAAGTCTAGCTATCAACCTATGCATGCTAGTTATTAAATCATCAATTAAATCCTATAACTAGCATACACCACACAAGCATGCATATAACATTTTAAAACTTATGCAATGCAAGCAAGCACATGATTATGCACATATCAAATGCAACAACCAAGTTCATGAGCTTGCTCCCCCTACTTGTGTGCTCTCATTGTCCAAGAATTTTGATCCTCTAATCTTGCTCCCTCTTGATCCATGTCCATCTTCTTTTCTCCCCTTTTGTCCTTGACATATTTTTGCCACAAATTCTCGCCCTATCATATCTTTGGCACTTTCTCCCCCTTTGTCATCAATGACCATAAAAGGTATGCTCTTTTCTCACAAAGGGTGACACTAGGGTAGATGGTTGACACTTGAGTCTTCATTTTTGATGGACACCACCATATGTGTTGGAATGACACCATGTGTAGGATCTTTGACCTTGATACCAATAGGTGGGGCACCTCCCCTATGTCATAGCATGGGTCATCCAAATGATAAACTTGAGCTCTTGTTTGTGAGGGATGCTTTGCTTGATTTGATCACTTAAAGTTGAGGATCACTTGAAGTCTTGTAGGATACCACTTGTGAGCTTGATCTAGACACCACTTGGTAAATATCACTTGAAAGATTATATACCATTTTGAATAGATACCATGTGAAGAAATGATGAGTCTAGATACCACATGAATGATAGGTTAAACTTGATATCCATTTGCATTATTGTCTTCTTCTTGAACTCTTGTCATGAGCTTCTCATTTGTGACTTGAACTATTAAACTTGCACAAGATATCTAACTCGGTTTGCTCTAGAGTAAGCTTCTTCACACATCTTTCAATGGTTATCTTACTCACTTTGAATTAGACACTTGAAAGCTCATCTTCTAGATCAAGTACTTGGGTTCACTAGCTCATGAACAAACTCATATACTAACCACTAGATCATATAATCAATCAAGCAATAGTGGTAGGCTATGAATTTAAACTTTTCATTTGTTATGCATGATCCTATTGAGCATGTACTATATGCACTAACCGCATACTAGTAAGGGATGAAATGATCATGCACATTACAATGATACCTTCGCTATCTTGGAGTAGAGGATAGTCATTTGATTCCAATTAAGCTCCAAATAGCAATGTGAAGTCCATGGTGAAGACAAATAGATACCAATTGATAGAGCAAATCTTCACCCATATGATCAAGTGCACTAGCTCAATGTTGTGGTTGGCTTGCTTCTTTATTTGATCATAGCTTGCATATGAATACCACTTGAGTTGGCAATAGAGAATACCACTTGAATGCTTCAAGATTTTGCTCTTTTGGGTGTTGCTTGCTCTCTAGATCAACCCTTTTGATTTCTTCAACTAAGCATCTCCAATGATACTTTAGATCACCACTTCCATGTTAGCCTTCCAAGCCTTGCTTGGTTAACCTACCAAAGGCGGCAAGCCCCTACAAAAGGGAGAAGTGACCTCTCTCCAAAGAATCATCCTTGATACTCACTTGAATTGAATTTGTTTGATTGATCCATTTGAACTCTTCTTGAAATTCGACTTTGAATCCATCTTTGAGTTCTTTTCTTTCTTCCAAATGATCTTCAATTTGATACTAGAACTTGATCTTTATCTTCATCTTGATGTTGGTCTTGATCTTCAATTTGAGTACCAAATTGTGTGCCAAATATACTCCTCAATCAAATGAACTTGTACTCATCTTTGTCATGCTTCTAGCTCATCTCAAAACCAAACATAGGTCCCTCAACCACTTATAAACATGATTCCAACTTGAGGGCCTTTCAATTAAAGTGACTCTAGATCAATCCAATAGTTGTCACTTTTCTGGCAGATTCTGTCCTTCTCAAGAAAACATGCATATCTCCCAAAATATAAGTCCAATGACCATGAAATTTGGTGGAGATGTGCCTCATTCTGTATTCTAGTAGCCATAAAAATTTGAGCTTCATTGGCTTTCTAGATTGCTACCAGATTTCAATTCTTTCCAAACTACTACATGCTGAAACTGCTGCTCAAGAGTTGACAAGATCCACTCCAAAACCGAAGCATCACTTATACAATTATCATGAATTTTGCACAGCAACTAGTATCATAAGTGTAGAGCATGTGTACCAAATTTCAAGCCAATCCAAAAAGATTTGATCACTCAAACATGGCTATCTTCTCAGCTCACTCAGATTTTGCAATATTGAACAACTTTGAGCAATTGAGCTATACTCTACCAATTTGAATCAAACTTGAGCTAACTTGTTTGAATACTCTCACAAGACATATATCCATTCAAATTACTTACTAAAAGAAGTCTCATGAACATATCCATTCAAACTAACTTAATTTGATCACTTAAGCATTAAATCCATTCAATCATCTTATAGCAAGCAACATATGCATATATATCCAATTCAATCATCTCATATGCATCTAAAAGAACATGGTCAACTAGTGATATACCTCAGTAGCTCATGATCATTCAATATCAAGCTTCAACTCAATTTGATTGCAAGCCTTCAAATATTCCAATAAATCACCACAACAAGAATGTGACACCTGTATGTTGTAGCACACTTGGACTTCACTTCACTTGATTTGGCATTGGGATGAGAATAGCAATAAGCTTCATTACTTGATTCAATCACATGATGATTAATACGGAACAAATTGAATCAAGCCTCCAATGCCATGGTACCTACACACATTCATCCACCTTTTGATGGTACCCAAACTTGTTTGGGTCCTCTCAAGTTAGGAGCAACATACTTAGGCAATGCCTTAGTATGAATAGCGGGATGTTTTGTAATAGCAACCAATGTGGTACCATTGTCATCCTTTCTAAGCACATTATCATCATCAATTGAAATAGGCTTAGAATTTTTACCTAGGGGACATGAATTTGACATGTGTCCCCTTTCCCGGCATGAGTAGCAAACTCTCTTTGATTGAGCCTTCTCTTCCTTGCTCATTTGTTGCTTCTCATTGCCTTGCCTCTTCTTGTTTGCTTGAGCCTTCTTCTCAAGCTTGGTAGGACACTCCGAGGCAAAGTGTCCCCTGTCACCACACTTGTAGCACTTGATGTGAGCCAAATATTTCTTCTTTTCTTCATTCTTGCTCATCATCATCTTGGCATCTTGAATGTGAGTTGGATGCCTTGCTCCTCCGCCCCTTCTTGTTTTCTTCTTCTTCATCAAGTCACCATCATGATGGTTGTTCTTGATTTGAACTTGGGGCTTCCTTTCTTATGGCAATACTTGAGGCTTCTTCTTGTTGGGGCAAGCATTTGCAAGATGTCCCATTTCATGGCACCGATAGCACATGAAATGAGATAGCTTTTCTTGTTCTTGCTTCTTCATCTCTTCTTCATATCTTTTCTTGCCCCATCTCT
Source organism: Coix lacryma-jobi var. lacryma-jobi (assembly GCA_009763385.1). NCBI lineage: Eukaryota > Viridiplantae > Streptophyta > Magnoliopsida > Poales > Poaceae > Coix > Coix lacryma-jobi. The sequence goes on along the minus strand of CM019827.1, from coordinate 96,113,739 downwards.
TGCCTTTGACATTGCTCTTGTTGAAGCCAATGCCACTCTTGTCACCATGGCTTCTTTGATTCTTCATCATGTGCTCATGGGTGACCTTTGATTTACACCACCTCTCTAACTTGTTGCTCAAGTTCTTCACTTCACTTTTGAGCTCATTGTTCTCCTTCAAAAGGTTAGTCTCACAAGACATAGAAGTAGAACAAGCATCTATATGTGAAGGACATGGCATAGATATTAAATCATCACAAGAGGTGGATACATGCTTCTTCTCTACATCACATGGGTTAGCACAAATATGTGATTGATCACTTGACCCAAATGATGAGCTCTCACTAGTTTTAGTTTTTATATTAGAAAGCTTCTTAGTGAGAAAAGCATGGTCTTGTACCAAGTTATCATGAGCAACACATAGTTCCTCATGAGTCAATTTAAGCTCATCATGTGAACAAGTAGTAACATAAAGTAGATGCTTTTGTTGTTCACATGCATTCTTTAGAAATGAGTTTTCTTTTGTCAAGTTCATTGTTTTATCCATCTCATTTTCTAAAGCCTTAGTGAGTCTACATACAAGCTCAAAATTTGGATCATCACAATCAACTACCACATTTGCAATTGATACCTTAGTGTCACCGTGTGACATGAAGCAATGTGGTGTAGAGGAAGAGCTTGTAGAGACATCACTCTCATAGCCGTCATCATCATCATCATCAAGTGTGCATGAGGTAGCATCATCTTTTTCATCACTTGAGCTTCGACTATGGTCACCATCATCCTTGTCAAGTGATCTTGTGGATTGATCATCATCATTATCACTTGACCATGAGGTGGAGCAATCTTCCACAATCACTAAGTTGTGGTCATGCTCATCATCCTCATGTGCCTCTTCCTTGGGCTCACTAACATCATCATCATTTGGAGCACTCCCATACTTGTCATTGAGATATTTCCACATGTGATGGGAGGACTCCATATCCATGATCTCACTAAAGATATCATCATGCAAAGATCTAAAAATGATGTTAGTAGCTTGGCACTCGAGATCTAGGCATTTCTCTTGTGCTTGAGTTAGATTCTTTTCATCCAACACATGAGAAAAGCCTACATCTACGATCCACCACATTTGAGGGCAAATAAACTTGAAATTGCATAACATCCAATTTTTCCACCGTGCAAAGTGTGTGCCATAAAAAATGTGTGGACACTCAACATCTAGCCCATAAGTCGCCATCCTCTCGGGTCGGTGAAGACCACAAATGAGAGACCTCGCTCTGATACCACTTGAAGGGTCGAGATGGCGGACTAAGGGGGGGGGTGAATAGTCTTTTCTAAAACTTAAACATAATCGGAGCGGCCCACCGAAACAAATGCGGAATTAAAACTATCGGTCTAGCCAAGACTACACCCCTCTACTTATACTCTACGACACCTTACAAAAGAACGTAAACAAAGCAAATAAGGTGTCGGGCTAGCTAGAGCTCACCTAAACAATTCTAGAAGCAAGGTCACACAAGCCTATGCAACTAGTACTTCAAGCACGAGGGAGCTCCTACACAATCTAGCAAGCAAAGCACAAAGTCTAAGCTCACTAGCAATGCTCAATAACAAGGCTACACAAGCCAAATTAGAGAGCTCAACTTAGCTACACAAGCTAAGCAATGTGACTAGCAAGACTACAAGTCAACTAGTCACGCAAGAGAGCTACTTCTAGGCTACACAAGCAAAGAAGGTAACTAGCAAGCTACACAAGCTAACTAATTACAAGAGCAACTACACAAGCACAATATATATGAAAGTAATTACAAGCTTGTGTAAGGGGAATGCAAACCAACGGGAAGAACAAGGTTGACACGGTGATTTTATCCCGAGGTTCACTTGGTCGCCACCAAGCTAGTCCCCGTTGAGGCAAGCCTAAGGTTGTCGCCGATCCTCTTGCTAGTGGTGACCCTAAGTCACACTCTCCATGATGGAGTGCTCACCAAGAGCTCTAGCTTCGATCCGGCCGGACCACTTAGCGCTCTTCGCGCCTCTCTCTACTAGAGTTGCTCTTCGCGATCACCCGCAGGGCGAGCACAATGCCCCTCACAAAGCTTCTCCGGAGCCACGCACAATCTTCACGCGGGCTTCACGACGGAGACTCGATCACCAAGCCGTCTAGGAGGTGGCAACCTCCCAGAGTAACAAGCACCACCGGCTTGCAACACGATCACCTAGTGCCACTCGATGCTATCTCTCAATGCAACGCACTAGCGATCACTCACTCGCTATTGAATCGCACACTAGCAAACACAAGCGAGTTAGAGGGCTCCCAAGCACATCCACACCAGCCACCAAGGCTTTGGAGTGCTCAACAACCAGCCCAAGGCCGGTTACCAATGCTATTTATAGCCCCAAGGGCTAACTAGTCGTTGCCCCTTCATTGGGCAAACTGCGCCACCATCAGACGCTCCGGATCGGGACCATCGGACGCTGAGGCCAGCGTCCGATGCTTGGATGCTCGCCACGTGTCCCCCACGTTCAACTTCGGCCGAGCGATCCCAACGGCTATATCACTTCCCGCGCCAGTTAAAGTGGCATCGGACGCGCCGATGCCTAGCATTGGACGCTCCGATGCCTCTACTCGATTCTGCGCAAAACTGCCTCACATCGGACGCGCCGGCCCCCCAGCATCGGACGCTAAGGGCCAGTGTCCGATGTCTATGTAGAGAGCTCCCCGAGAGCACCATTCTACATCGGACGCGTCATGGGGAAAAGGAAACTTTTGCAACTACACTCCACCACATCGCGAGGAGGATACGATGTATGACTTCCAGGGAGGACGAATGTCTTTCTCTGGAAGAGGCGTTCATGATGCCACTCATCATCCATACTCTTACCATGCCACCCATGGTTACCCAGAACACCAGCCACACCACCAGTTCCCATACCACAGAGACCCCTACTTTCAGGGCATCGACACTCGTCTTACTCATCCTGAGACGGGTCAAGAAGATATGCGCCACACTCTTGAAGAAATACATCATCAAGGCGCCCAGACAAATGAGAATTTCTACTACCTCTTCGGGCAGATGGGAATCAATCCACCTCAGCCACCACCACCGTATGAATAAAACTAGCTTGGGGGAGGACCCCCTATTTCCGAGGTAAGTATGCTATACCCCTCTGTTTGCTTTTTGTTTAATATTGTTAGTTAGTGTTTGTTTAGTATTCAAATAAAATAATCTTGATGTAGAATATTCAAAAAAAAAGAGAACCGCCTTACATAGCCTCAACTGCAAGACATTTCCTTTCAAACTTTCAATTAAAAATCTTATAATCTTAACCAAAGTTTGGATAATTGAGAATTAGAAACGAAAAGGTTTAAGCTGATGTTTATCTTGTTCTGAGTTTCAATGAATCTCCGAAATTTTAACTTTGAAAACCTCAAACATATGATGAGAACCTGTACGACATAAGCCTGATAATAAATGATTTATACTTTGAGGTTGCCTACTCTGTTTTAAGTTTTTAGCCATGGTAGAGAGGTTTATCATGCTCTAAAGATCAAGCTTCTATAAATATAAAAGATTCACTCTTCCGAAGTAGTATTGTGTTAGAGGCATGGGCTATGCAAAAATATGATAAGGAGGAAAGAAAAAGGGACAAGTGTCCGACTACCTCAGAAAAAAAGAGAGAGAAAAGAAAAAGAAAAAAAATATATGACAAAAATATGAAAAGGAAAAGAATGATAGCCCATGGTTCCTCTAATTACAATATGCCAGTAAGAGTTGACAAATTTAAAAGTTTCAAATGCTTGATCTAAAGGTATGACATTTCTCTCCCTAAGCTCTGAACTTTGATTGAGTATAGTGTGCTTTTTAATCTTAAAAATATAGTTCAAAGATGTCATACAAAGGTTCTCTGAGCTTTTATTATTAAAACCTTGCAAAAAAAACTCCGGAGTAAAGTTGAAATGAAGAATCTGAGACATAGTGCTTAACTTGATTGCTTCTAACTTTTAATTATTCTAAACTAAGGTAAAAGATTGGCAGAAAGAATATGTGAAAATTCTTCCAAATTCTTTTCAAGAAAGTTTCCAGTTGATGGCTTGTATATTAAAGCAGTTTACAGTTAGAACCCTATGTTTGCTAAGGGGCTAGCAACAGTTTAGCTTGGGGGAGTTTGTTGACATCTATTAACTATCATTATTTACTGTCAACAATACTTGAATAAATGACAAAAAGGATTGCCAACTTAGAAATAGGAGGTTTAAACTAACAAATTCCACGAGTTTTGGTGATTCTGCATTTTCCAGGGATTAAACAGGAAAACTAACCACATTGCTTCCCCAAGAAGGAACCCGACGCAGATTTCTTCATCGCCACGTCGGGATATTTCTAGAAGATTACAGAGGACATCACCAGACACCACGAGGCAGGGCACCACAGGAGGCTGACCTGTGGGACCGACCGGTCCCACAGGGCCCACCGGTCGGTCGGCCACAGAGCCCCCACGCCTCCGTCTTCTGCAAGCTACTCCCACCGACCTCTAGGATGCATCTCGACCGTACCTCGAGTCAGTTTGATCCAACGATCGCGATTCCTTGCCCAGGGCTATATAACCAGACCCCTGACCCCCCTCCAGATCATCAGGCAGATCAAGATCAGAAGGCAAGATAGAAATTAGGGTTTCTAGAGAGAGAGTTAGAGCTCTACATCAAGATTAGAGTTTAGTCTAGTTAGATTCAAGTAGAGGCAGGCGACTTCGTCGGCATATCCGGCTAGAAGCTTCGTCTGAGTCTCCGGATCATTGTCGAAGACTCGGTAATTTGTATCTTTATTCGACTTTATGCTACTTTAATATATTTCAGTTTATTCAGTTTTGGAGTTTATTCTAGTTATATATTTAATATAGATCTGATTATGATAGAGTTTATGATCATGTTCGTAAAGTACTTAGCTTTATTTCGGGTAGAGTTAAGTGGTCAAACTGGTGTAAACATGGTGTTTAGGCTAAGTTTACCTGCGAATACATCCTATGCTCCGTGTCGAGAGGTAGATCGCAGGAGTGACAGTCCTGTTGAGTCCTTTGTAGTCATCCCCCGAGTGTAGATCTTAGTAGGACGCGGTTGCAAGTTAGAATTCATTACTTTGTTCTTGATTCTAATTTAGTAATGTCCCTTGATCATGGATGATAGAGTAATTAGCTATAAATGATTGTATATTAACTAGAGTAATCGCTAGGCTTAGTAAATGTGAAGTAACTTAGGTTTCGAATCTCTTAATTAATCTCCTGACTCTCTGATCTATGTAGTTCGCTCTATCTCTAGAATTCCTGTTTTTACCAATTATTATCTTTACCTTGTCTTACCCCTGTTTAGACATGTGAGTGATGAATGAATGATAATCTCTGCTAGTTCCCAGCTTCGCTACTATCTTCGGTAAAATATAAATAAACGATACCTAGATAACCTGGGTGAAATGCTGCTACAACAGGTATATTTATCTGTGCGCTTGCGGATAAATATTTGTTTATATCTTCTGAGCTAGTGTCACATATAATTTACATTTCTAGTATCATGTTAGGGATGACAACTTGACTTTAAGTGATGCTAGGGGTGTCCTGTGCATTTCTGAAGGCTTTTGCTAGAATCAGTTTATCAAAGTTTATTAAAAGCAATTGCATTAAGAAGTGTCAACAAGCATTTCTGGCGCCGTTGCCGGGGATATGTATCTAAGTAACGGAAGCCACCGGGAACTAAAACAAAACTTATTTAACCAAGGAGATTATTTATTCATTTGTACCTCTGTCTTGGCAGGCTTACCCTTGTCTTTCTTTATTTATATCATATACAGGGTAACACAGGTTCAATTGTAATCTATCACTTGCAAATCAGAAATCAACTAGATCGTGTGGAAGATCTACCTCAGTAGTCAAACCATGGCCAACAAGACTCTGCTAGAGTTCTCTACTCCAAGTGTCAAGAACATTCGCACCGGACCTACACTCCAGACGAACAACCTTGAGTTTGAACTCAAGCCAAGTCTTATCAACATGGTACAAGCTACTACATTTGGTGGAAAGGAAGAAGAAGATGCAACCGCTCATCTACAAGATTTCTTGGAGATTGGAAGCACCATCATCATCAAGGACGTTCCCCAGGACATTATACTTCTTCGTCTTTTTCCCTTCTCACTGAAAGGAAAAGCGAAGCAGTGGTTCTATTCAAACATGGACAACATCAAGACATGGGAGAAGTGTTCAGAGACCTTTCTATCAAGATTTTTCCCAATTAGCAAAGTCAATATCTTAAGGGAAAAGATATACAACTTTTAGCAACAAAAAGGAGAAACCATTCCAGAAACTTGGGAGCGTTTTCAGGAACAAATCTTAAGATGCCCACATCATGGAATAAGGAACGAATTGCTCATGCAACTGTTTTATCACGGATTGTTACCAAGATCAAGAGAGCAACTTGATGCTACTGCTGAAGGATCATTTATGTCACTCACTCTCGGAAAAGCAGAATGTCTAATGGACAAGATAGCTGAAAATCAAAGCTGGAAACAAGTTACTACTCAACGCTGTCACCAAATTGAAGAATTTCCAGAAGAAGTGTGTGCACTGTCAACTAAGATGGATGTACTTATGGATCGACTTATTCAGAGAACAAACTACAAGGAAGAACGTCAAGCTATTCAAGACGCATTTGATGCTCAGAATAGAAGTGGAGAATATTTAGGAATAGAATTTCCCGAAGATCAAGAAGAAGCTAACATCATTAACAACTCCACCACTCTACAGAAGCAAGGATTGCGTCAACAACAACCTTCCAAACCAGATAAGTACACCAGTGAATTCAGTTCCTCCGATTCTAAGCAACCTACTTTAAGAGATTTCATTTTAGAACAAGCCAGGATAAATGATAGCATTACTAAAAGACTCGCTTTAAATGATAAGACTCTTGAAAACATAAATGCTAAGATGAATGAATTTTCTTCTTCCATTAAAGATCAACTCAATTATAATAGAAGAATAGAAACCCAAATATCACAATTAGTTGCTATTTTGCCTGTTACCACTAACCATGAGCAGATTAAGGGGATCACCACTAGACATGGGAGGACCACTCGAGATCCGCCATACCCACAGGGAGCACAAAGAAAACAGACAGCACTAGTAACACCTCCAAGGGCAGAAGAGAGAGATGATAAAGTTCAAGAAACTCAAGTACAAAATGAAGAAAGACCGATAGATTTTCAAGACACCAACGTTCTACCATTCCCACGCAGAAATCGAAACACCAAGCTTGATGCGCAGTTCAGTAAGTTTGTTGAAGTAATTCAGAAACTATATATCAATATTCCTCTGCTAGATGCATTCCAGGTACCTACCTATGCCAAGTATGTAAGGGATATACTTAACAACAAACGACCACTGCCAACTACTGAAGTAATCGAGCTGACAGAAGAATGTAGTGCGGCTATCCTTAATCAAATACCAGAAAAGAAGAAGGACCCAGGATGCCCCACTATTGAATGCTCAGTTGGAAATCAATGGTTTAGCAATGCACTGTGCGATCTTGGAGCTAGTGTTAGTGTGATGCCCGTATCAGTCTACTATAAGCTCAACCATTCAGCACTTGTGTCAACACCAATGTGTCTTCAGCTAGCTGATCAATCACTCAGATATCCAATAGGAATTGATGAGAACATCCCAGTCAAGATTAGAGAGTTTTTCGTACCAGTGGACTTCATGGTACTAGAGATGCATTCGGATTCAAAAGTATCACTCATTCTCGGAAGACCATTTTTGAGCACCGCCAAGGCCCATATTGATGTCGGAACTGGAGAAATCAAATTCACCATAAATGGGAAGGAAGAAAAGTTCTCATTCAAACCACGACCCGAACAATGCTCAACTCTAATAGACCATAAAACTCAAGAGACGGAACTACTATCTCCGGTAGCGGAGATCCATCAAGGAGAATGAAGAAGACTGGAGAGTCCAATTTGGTGGACTTAAAACCCTGAACCTTCGCCGGAGGTAACTCGGTAGTTATCAGCATTTACTTTTTGCATATAAATAATATATATATATATAAATTAGTATCATTATTGCATCATTGGCCTCATGTAATTAATATTTACGAATCCCGTAAGTATTATTTACTATGGCAACAAAAACATATGAGAATTTCATCATTAGAATCCCCATTTTCTATAGTTCCATAAAAGCAATTTTCTTTTATACTTATTATACAAATACGGGAGACATACGGACCCACAGACACCTGGGACCCACCTCATATCATTTCATATTATCACATGCACTCACAACCACTCATCCCACCTACCACCACATGCAACTGTCGGCATATACTCCAAAGAGTGGGAACTTGAGCAAGGTAGGTAAGGGAGCAAGATGGAAGAAAGTGGGCCCCATAGGGGATCGGTCGGTCCCACCACTAGACCGACCGGCCACCCCCTTCTCCCCCTATAAATTGGCAAGCTTCCTTCACACTCTTTACACACTCCACTCTTCAGAAACACCAACCTCACTTCGAAATTTGGAATTCCAATTTCGAGTTTGCTTAGCTCTTCATTTTGGGTAGTTTCTGAGTGAGAAAAGATATAAGAGTAGGGAGGAGGAAGCTCTGTGCAAATAGCAAGTAAGAAAGGGAAAGTGGGAACAAGCAAGAGAAATCAATAAGAGAGGGGAAGTGCTGCCCACTTAGTTAATAAACTAGGAGAAGTTGAAATAAAATTGTCAACTTGAACGACTGACTCCTGGACTACTGACTTTTGGACCGCTAACTCTCTTATATTTATTTGCTCTAACCCTCACTTGTTCCACTAGTTTTGTTTGTATGTTCTCTTGTTTTTGCAGCAAAGATGAGCAACTTCTTGAGAAAGGCAAAAAACACGCTCACTTTTCGATCAACAAGAAGCCGTTCGCGAGCTGGCTCATCACAGGGAGGCTCGGACATGGATACTTCATCTCTGCCTCGATCCTCTACTACAAGCCGGTCCGAGCCACGTGATCTTCTTCATGAAAGGCACATCAAGCTCCAAACAGCTTATGAGAAGGACCTGTTTAGGCATTACCGCGATAAAGAGTATACTCACACCCCCACCTTCGATTCACAATTTCTTCGAGACACAGGTATGGACTCTGAGTTCGATCTAGTCTTCCATAACATTGGGTGGGAGAACACTTGGGAGCTCTCCGAAGAGGGTTGTAGATTGCTCACTCTAGAATTTCTTTGCACTCTTTCTTTGGATGACACGTATGTCTATTTTAGGCTGTACAATGAACTTTTCACTCTCACTTGGAAGCAGTTCAGCCTAAATCTGGGTTTTCCTGAAACCTGCACTGTAGATTTAGATGTAGCCTTAAGAAACTTTGACAGAAATAACTTTTGGGAGGACATCACTGGTAAGAAAACAGATCATCACCCTTGCACCAATGATATACACAACCCCACATTAAGGGTGATGCACAAGTGGCTAGGCTTTACTCTCTTTCCTAGGCAAGAAAGTCGTATTGTTAGAACTGAGGAGTTAAAGATTATGTATGCTATGGTTAAGAAAACTAAAATATCACCTGTAAAACTCCTGGTAGAATACTGGCCTTATATTCACACTCTGCAAGGCCCTATATCCATCACTTCTTGGGTTACTCGTCTTGCTGGAAACCTGAACTTAAATGGAAATATTATATACATCTCCACTCCACGACCAGTCGTAGGTTTCTACTTCTTTAGCCAAGCACATCTTATTAAGAAGAGAAATAACAAACTCTATATGCAATATAAAGGATATACAAATGAATATGAGTTGCCAAACAGATCACTTGGTCTGTATGTCGTGGAAACCTTTTTGCTTAACCTGCAGAGACCTGGCGCGGGAGTAGGAAGAAGCCCCTCCGCAAGATTCACTAGAAACGCCGCCCCGAGATATCAAGGAGAAGACGCTACACCAGCCGGACCAGCCTATACTCACTATCAAGGATTCGAACGAGCTAGACCATCTTCATCACATCATCCAGCCTGGGAAGATACTACGGCCTACGAGCCACATACACCGCAAGATTCATGGGGAAAAGGAAACTTTTGCAACTACACTCCACCACATCGCGAGGAGGATACGATGTATGACTTCCAGGGAGGACGAATGTCTTTCTCTGGAAGAGGCGTTCATGATGCCACTCATCATCCATACTCTTACCATGCCACCCATGGTTACCCAGAACACCAGCCACACCACCAGTTCCCATACCACAGAGACCCCTACTTTCAGGGCATCGACACTCGTCTTACTCATCCTGAGACGGGTCAAGAAGATATGCGCCACACTCTTGAAGAAATACATCATCAAGGCGCCCAGACAAATGAGAATTTCTACTACCTCTTCGGGCAGATGGGAATCAATCCACCTCAGCCACCACCACCGTATGAATAAAACTAGCTTGGGGGAGGACCCCCTATTTCCGAGGTAAGTATGCTATACCCCTCTGTTTGCTTTTTGTTTAATATTGTTAGTTAGTGTTTGTTTAGTATTCAAATAAAATAATCTTGATGTAGAATATTCAAAAAAAAAGAGAACCGCCTTACATAGCCTCAACTGCAAGACATTTCCTTTCAAACTTTCAATTAAAAATCTTATAATCTTAACCAAAGTTTGGATAATTGAGAATTAGAAACGAAAAGGTTTAAGCTGATGTTTATCTTGTTCTGAGTTTCAATGAATCTCCGAAATTTTAACTTTGAAAACCTCAAACATATGATGAGAACCTGTACGACATAAGCCTGATAATAAATGATTTATACTTTGAGGTTGCCTACTCTGTTTTAAGTTTTTAGCCATGGTAGAGAGGTTTATCATGCTCTAAAGATCAAGCTTCTATAAATATAAAAGATTCACTCTTCCGAAGTAGTATTGTGTTAGAGGCATGGGCTATGCAAAAATATGATAAGGAGGAAAGAAAAAGGGACAAGTGTCCGACTACCTCAGAAAAAAAGAGAGAGAAAAGAAAAAGAAAAAAAATATATGACAAAAATATGAAAAGGAAAAGAATGATAGCCCATGGTTCCTCTAATTACAATATGCCAGTAAGAGTTGACAAATTTAAAAGTTTCAAATGCTTGATCTAAAGGTATGACATTTCTCTCCCTAAGCTCTGAACTTTGATTGAGTATAGTGTGCTTTTTAATCTTAAAAATATAGTTCAAAGATGTCATACAAAGGTTCTCTGAGCTTTTATTATTAAAACCTTGCAAAAAAAACTCCGGAGTAAAGTTGAAATGAAGAATCTGAGACATAGTGCTTAACTTGATTGCTTCTAACTTTTAATTATTCTAAACTAAGGTAAAAGATTGGCAGAAAGAATATGTGAAAATTCTTCCAAATTCTTTTCAAGAAAGTTTCCAGTTGATGGCTTGTATATTAAAGCAGTTTACAGTTAGAACCCTATGTTTGCTAAGGGGCTAGCAACAGTTTAGCTTGGGGGAGTTTGTTGACATCTATTAACTATCATTATTTACTGTCAACAATACTTGAATAAATGACAAAAAGGATTGCCAACTTAGAAATAGGAGGTTTAAACTAACAAATTCCACGAGTTTTGGTGATTCTGCATTTTCCAGGGATTAAACAGGAAAACTAACCACATTGCTTCCCCAAGAAGGAACCCGACGCAGATTTCTTCATCGCCACGTCGGGATATTTCTAGAAGATTACAGAGGACATCACCAGACACCACGAGGCAGGGCACCACAGGAGGCTGACCTGTGGGACCGACCGGTCCCACAGGGCCCACCGGTCGGTCGGCCACAGAGCCCCCACGCCTCCGTCTTCTGCAAGCTACTCCCACCGACCTCTAGGATGCATCTCGACCGTACCTCGAGTCAGTTTGATCCAACGATCGCGATTCCTTGCCCAGGGCTATATAACCAGACCCCTGACCCCCCTCCAGATCATCAGGCAGATCAAGATCAGAAGGCAAGATAGAAATTAGGGTTTCTAGAGAGAGAGTTAGAGCTCTACATCAAGATTAGAGTTTAGTCTAGTTAGATTCAAGTAGAGGCAGGCGACTTCGTCGGCATATCCGGCTAGAAGCTTCGTCTGAGTCTCCGGATCATTGTCGAAGACTCGGTAATTTGTATCTTTATTCGACTTTATGCTACTTTAATATATTTCAGTTTATTCAGTTTTGGAGTTTATTCTAGTTATATATTTAATATAGATCTGATTATGATAGAGTTTATGATCATGTTCGTAAAGTACTTAGCTTTATTTCGGGTAGAGTTAAGTGGTCAAACTGGTGTAAACATGGTGTTTAGGCTAAGTTTACCTGCGAATACATCCTATGCTCCGTGTCGAGAGGTAGATCGCAGGAGTGACAGTCCTGTTGAGTCCTTTGTAGTCATCCCCCGAGTGTAGATCTTAGTAGGACGCGGTTGCAAGTTAGAATTCATTACTTTGTTCTTGATTCTAATTTAGTAATGTCCCTTGATCATGGATGATAGAGTAATTAGCTATAAATGATTGTATATTAACTAGAGTAATCGCTAGGCTTAGTAAATGTGAAGTAACTTAGGTTTCGAATCTCTTAATTAATCTCCTGACTCTCTGATCTATGTAGTTCGCTCTATCTCTAGAATTCCTGTTTTTACCAATTATTATCTTTACCTTGTCTTACCCCTGTTTAGACATGTGAGTGATGAATGAATGATAATCTCTGCTAGTTCCCAGCTTCGCTACTATCTTCGGTAAAATATAAATAAACGATACCTAGATAACCTGGGTGAAATGCTGCTACAACAGGTATATTTATCTGTGCGCTTGCGGATAAATATTTGTTTATATCTTCTGAGCTAGTGTCACATATAATTTACATTTCTAGTATCATGTTAGGGATGACAACTTGACTTTAAGTGATGCTAGGGGTGTCCTGTGCATTTCTGAAGGCTTTTGCTAGAATCAGTTTATCAAAGTTTATTAAAAGCAATTGCATTAAGAAGTGTCAACAGTGACGCGTATCTGCCTTCTCGCTGGTTGGGTTCGCAAAATGGGTCTAGAGTTTGCGTCGTTTGTTGGAGACCGTTTTTTGCATCTGGAGCACGCATTTTGGGTTTGCGTCCTGGTTTGCCATCTCCGTTGGAGACAGTCTGACGTTGAGTTGGATCTGAGCTAAACAAGAATTTCTCGCGAGGGAGGAGAGAAATTGTCGGTTGAGTTCAAATGACCGTTGGCAGCTGAACAATTCTTGTGAGGGATGCCAAAAATTACCGGTTGAGCCTCCTTCTCTCTCACTGACACACTTGCATGCAATGCACTATTCACCAACGAGAAATTCTTGTGAGGGATTGAAGAATTGCTGGTTGAGCTCACTTTCTCTCACGCGCTCTCTCTATGGCTGAAACGGACCAGTCTAAAACGGACCGGACCACACACATGCATCTCACGTACTATTGCTCAACAAGAAATTCTTGTGAGGGAGAGGAGAATTGCTGGTAAATATTGGCTGCAAACAAAGGACCCTTGCACAACAATTTGGGCTCACTTAATGAGAAATTCTTGAAGATAAAAGCTTCAAGACAGAGCACCCTCTATCGGCAATTCGAGCTGGGTTAACAAGAAATTCTCGCTGGTAACTCGAGCTCCAATTAAACCTTTTCTTTTCTACTCTTTTCAAGTGCTAACTTCACTAAGATATTTTATAATAAATTGAGCACTTAAGTTAGCATTTTCACAAAGATTTTTCAGGGTTAATCTCACCATGTCACTAAGCGCACTAAATATATGCAAATGAGACTCACACTTGGTGGCACTAGATCACCATTGTAATTAAAGATTTCCCCTCTTTATAGTACGGTTATCTAGCCTAAACCCGATCACGCACTCTATTGCGTCTTGACCGGCAAAACAAATATCCTATTTTATACCTTTGCCTTGAGCCCATAGGGTTTTGTTTTTCCCCTTTCTTCTTTTCTAAAGTAGATCAATTTATAATAAAATTGGCCATCACCATCACATTTGAGAGCCATCTAGCTTCACCTTGGTGTGAACCAACCTTTCTCATGTATCACTTAGAGCAAGAGGTTAGTTTACTTAGATTTCATTAATTATCCAAAACCAAACTAGGGTTTCATGCAGGGTGGCCGATGCGACATCTATGGAGCCAATTCTCCGAGTGGGTCATTATTATGCAGGTGCACTTATTGTAGTCAGTGGCAGATGTGTGAAGAAGCTTAATGGATATCATGAAATTGCCTAGTTCAAGTCATAAATGAGAAGCTCATGAAAATGACAAAAGTTCAAGAAGAAGACAATAATGCAAATGGATATCAAGTTCAACTCATTCAAGTGATATCTAGACTCACATATCCTTAATGAGGTATTTTCATGTGGTATCTTACCAAAGTGGTGTCTAGATCAAGATCAAGATCACAAGTGGTGTCCTACATGACTTCAAGTGATCCTCAAGCTTAAGTGATCAAATCAAGATAAGGTACCCTCATCTATAAGTGGTATGACCCATGCTTTGACATAGGGGGAGATGCCCCACCTATTGGTATCAAGGTCAAAGATCCTACAAGTGGTAAGCATCTATACGGGGTATCTACAAGCGGTGTCATGCATCAAGATTGGTGCATGTGTTGCATCAACATCGAAGGAAATGGAATGAAATGTGCAAGGCAAAGGTATAACTTGTAGGGCATTTCATTTCACCGGTCTAAGTTGAGTAGAGAAGTGTTTGACCGGGTTTAGGATAGATAGCCATACTATAAAGAGGGGAAATCTTTTAGTTGCAACGGTTATCTAGTGCCACTAAGTATGAGTTTCACTTGCATATGCATTGCGCTTAGTGACGTGGTGAGATGGATAAGATTAACCCTAAAAATCTTTATGAAAATGCTAACTTAAGTGCTAAAATGTTTTGGTAATTTGTGGGAGAGTTATCACATTGAAAAAGGGTTTAAAAGTTGGAAATGGGAACCACTAGTGAAAGTCCTAGTTTGGTTTTGGTTAATTGATAAAACCTATTGGACTAACCCTATGCTCAAGTGTGTAGGAGATAGGTTGGTCCAAGACCAAGTGATGGAGCTAGATGGATGAATGATGATGTCCACATGATGGTGATCAAGTGCTCCAAATCTTGGAAAAGAAGAAAGAGAAAAACAAAATGGACTGAAGGCAAAGGTATAACCATAGGGCCATTTTGTTTTGGTGATCAAGACACTATAGAGAGTGTGATCACATTTAGGATTGGTAGCCGTACTATTAAGAGGAGTGAAACTCGTTTGTGAAATGCGGTTATCAAAGTGCCACTAGATGATCTACATCTTGCATATGCATTTAGATTCTAGTGTGTGCTAACTTCTCTTGGAAAAATACTTGACAAATGCTAACTCACATACACAAGTGGTGGAAACTTGGTGGAATTAACACATTTGGACAAGGGATGAAGTGGAAATCGATTCCGTGCTCTCTGAGTATCATGGGACGCTACCCTGAGCAGCATCCGACGCTGTGTCAAGCGTCCGATGGCTAACCCTAGCTGAGCAAAAATTTCAGAGGGGCAACAGAGCTGTGTCGGATGCACAGGTTGCACTGTGCGCGCATCCGATGCCTATGACATGGCTTAGGTAGAGCTGACAAAGGAGCATCGGACGCTCTGGTGCATCTGATGTGGTCTCATCGGACACATCTGATGTTCACAGGAGCATTATGGATGCTCTTTGCATAGACATCGAATGCTAGACCTGACGCGTTTGATGTGGCACTGTTGCAGCATCCAGTGTGGCGCAGCTAGCCATTGTAATTCTCTGACAGGACATCGGACGCTAGACCGACATGTCTGTCGAACACTGGGCCGAGCGTCCGATGCCCCCGAGCGTCGCGCCCGATGCCCTTGCAGAAAGTTTGATTTTGGGGGCAACGACTCTCTCTTGTGAGGGAGCTCTATATAAGTGTGTTGGTCGGCTTAGGCTCACTCTTGGACATTTTGATTGCCTAAACTTCATTGTGAGCCTAGCCAGTTGTAACACCCCGATTTTTAAATTAATAAAATAAAATAGAATTTAATTAGAAAATAGCCAAAATCCTAGATGGAGGAAAATCCTAACCAGATGTTTGATGCATTCATGCCGTTGCATAATTTTTATTGGGTGAAAAAGAATTTTGTTAAACTCGAATAGGGCGAATTGAATTTATTCTATTTTGAAATTAAATAAAAGGTTTACAAAAATTTTATAAAATCAAACTCAAAATTTTATTTGGAAAAACCAAGGAAAAATATTTCCAAAATTTTCAAACTTGTTTTTGTTTTCAAATAGATTTGAATTTGGATTTCAAATTGAAATTGGAAAAGGATTGTAAAATAAAAAGGAAAAGGGCAGACCTCTCCTCCATTTCCTCCTTTCGGCCCATCTACTCCCCTCCCCCTCAGCTCACTTCCGCGCCCCACTCCTAGGCCGAGCCCACCACGTCGGCCTGCTCCCTCCTCCCCACTTCCTCGCCCCGTCGGCCCAGACCTCCCTTTCCCTCTCCTTCTCTCCACCGGGCCGAACCACCTCGCTGGCCCAGCCGCGGCCTCGCTCTCCCCAAGCCACGCCACGCCGACCCACGACACCGTTCCCTCCACCGGCCCACGAGCAGTAGCGCTCGCGAGCGTCCACCCGCTCGCCCCGTTGACAGGCGTGGCCCGCGCTCCTACCCACTGATCGGAGGGACCCCAGCGTCAGGTCGTTCATCTCCCTCGCGCGGCTCTCTCTCCTCCAAGCGTTACGCTCCGTCAGGCGCCCCACCAACCCCCTCTCCGCCTTCTCGGGGCGATCCCACAGCGATAGGATCACGCCACCACCCTTTTCCTCCTCGCCTACAAAGAGCCCGCGCCCTAGCTCCCTTCTTTTCCCCCTCCGGTGTCACCCGAGCCTCCTCACCACCACAGCCACCATTGCAGAGCTCGGCGGAGGTTCGACATCTATCGCCACCGCCCTCCCTTCGCACTCCGCTGCACCCGCAGAGCGGCGCCGCGTCCGGGAGGCCCCTTCTCGGTGAACACTTGCGCCCGAGGGCGTTCGCCAACCTCGCCGTATCAACCTCGCAGCGTCGCCGTCCGCCTCCGCCCCAGTTTCTCCCTTCTCCGGTCTACACTCGGCGACGACGAGCACCCCGACAAAAACCGCGGTGAGCTCCGCAACCTGTTCTGTTTTTCCCCGTGTCCTCCCGTGCCCCGTATCCTCTACCCGAGCCGCGCCGCCGAGCTCAGCATCTTGGCAATAGCGCCGCCGCCACGTCCTTCGCGCCGTCCGCCGTCTCTGAACCTCCATCGTCGACGAGGAGCACACCCATGGGTCCGCTGTAAGCTCCTCTGTCCTCTCCACCCGTTCCCGTGGTCTCTGCCAAACCCTAGCATGCTCCCGAGGCGCGTGACCTCGCTTGGCCATGGCGTCGCCGTGCCCGCGCCCCCGCCGCCGCGCGTGGCGCTGCTCCTGCCGCCGCACTCTCTCTTCCCCCATCTAATCTCGGCCGTCCATCGCAGGATCGGCGGCTGAGAATAGATCTTACCCCTTCGCGCATGACTTTGCTAAAGAGCCCCTCCACTTTGCGGGAATCAACCTGCAGTCCTTTGAGCACTGTTCTCTGAGTCTCTGTACACTTACGGTTTAGCCCTTGCGTTTCCGAGGATTTGAGGCGCAGTCCTAGGGCGCGTTGCACACACCCTCCGCCTAGCTGGCGCACTGAGCCAGTTGCTCACTGCCACCTGGCACCGGTCAGCGCCACATCGGCACGCGTCAGCCGACCCTGGCCATTTTGCAATCTAACCCCGGAGTTATCCTTGAATCAACCCGCCGTCTGAATACACTATGTGGTGTGTCACAAAATTCTTCCTCTTCGGCCCCTGAGTTTTCACCGAAATGAGGCCCAGTACACTGCCCTTTCTTTTCCTGGTTTTATTTAATTTAAATTCGAAATTGAGTTTCACTAATTTATAGAAATGCCACTCAATTTCAAAACCCCATAACTTTTGCGTTTTAGCTCCGTTTTGACCCGTTCAAGTCGCGTTAGATTCGTATCGTCGAGCTCTACGCAGTAGATCTATTTATGTTCTATTTTCATACTGTTGATGTACTATTATTTATTATGTTTGTTTGGCCCATGTGATGATGCTTGATCCAGCGAGTGCGAGCTACGTGGAACCCCTGGATCAACCTTGTGCCTTCGTTGCTCCGACCCAGCCCGCAGGCAAGTGTCCTTGAACATCTTGCACTCGTATTTATTTTAATTTTGGTATTAGAGTAGTTAGATCCTGTAGATGCATGTAGTGTCTAAATTTGAATCCCATGATATGGTTTACTAGATCTTGTACTATTTTCCTTGTCACCTGGTTGGGATCATATGGGTAGAAGTCATGCTTAGCCATGCTGTCTTGGGATGAGATGGTAATAATTAATTATGATTAATGATTTATGGAACATGTGGTCTGGTAATGTTGTAGTATGGTGGGTAGGTAAATCCGGCAGGATAGACCGTTGGTGGTGTGGTGCCATGTGACTTGGCGTACGGTTGTCGTGTGACTTGGCATTACGGTTTGCCATGGGACTTGGCGTTGGTTTGGGTTAGTGGTTTGTTATCCTGCCTGGATCCCTAGGACCCGGTTCTCGAAGCCTGTAACCCGGCAAAACAGCGCAAACCATGAGGCCTATATGGCTCTGGGACTGGCTAATTAATTAGAGAAGCCTTATGTGGTTATTAGTTACATATGGACATGGGACATGGCTTCTTCTACGCAGGATGTTGCTTGGTACGGGAGTGATTCCCAGGCTCGGGCGCTAGACCTGGTGTTATTACAGAAGGTAGCTCTATATCGTGACATATGGAATTAATACGCATAGGAGGACTCTTTGTAACGGCCTTGTAGTGAACCCTGCCGACTCACCTTGGAAGTGGGTCAAGAGGCTAGCTACCTCGGGCACAAGGGCAACACGACTCATGGGTAAAGATGTGCAAACTCTGCAGAGTAAATAAACTGATATATCAGCCGTGCTCACGGTCAAGAGCGGGCTTGGACTTCTTCGAGATTAGTTGGTTACTGGTTCGGGTGGCCTGATAGACTTCAGGTGTGGTTTGCCTGATGGACTTCAGGTGTGGTTGCTTGGTGTGACTCCAAGTGTGGTTGCTTGGTGGACTCCAAGTGTTGGTTGCTCGGTGTGACTCCGATTGTGGTTTGCTCGGTGCGACTCCGGGTGTGGTTACTCTTCTGTTGGAGACTGTGGATATAACCTAGTAAATAGGTGCATAGGAAATAGGATTTAATAGGATGTGTTGCTTTAGGCGCTTGAGTCAAACAAAGTCAGCCTACCTTTGTTAATAGTCTCATAAGCATATATTTCCTACACTTGCGGAGTACATTTCGATGTACTCACCCTTCCTCTTTGAACCCCCTGGTACCCCACCCAGACGCTGGCGACTACATCTACGACATAGAGCAGGAGTACCCAAAAGATGGTGGATACGACCCCGACGACCTGTACTAGAATGGCGCAGCCCCTGGTCGACCTTCCTGTGGAGATGGCGTCCAGTTTCCGCGAGTCTACATTAGAGTTATATTGAGAGTCTGTACTTTTCTTTTGGACCCGAGGGTCATTTTTGTAATAAAGTTCGATTATATTAATAAAGCATTGTTTTGATATTTACTATGATGTCGATATATGTATGAAAATTGATCCTGACATACATATATTGTGCTCCAATTTTGTTCTTAAAATTGGGGTATCACACCAGCCCTCTCCCACTGCATTTGATTGATTGTTCATCATTTAGTGAGAGATTGGGAGATCCAAGTGCATTGCATGAGTGTGTTCATCTAGAGACACTTGTTGGTTGTGTTTCGCTGTGTATTTCGCTTGTTACTCTTGGTGTTTGCTGACACTTGGACAACTTGGTGCAGTGAGGATCGTTGAGCGGAAAGTGGTGATTGTTTCCGGATCCGATCGGTGGATCGTGAGGGCTTTCTTGTACCTTCCCCGCAGGAGATCGTGAAAGGTAACTCTAGTGGATTGCTCGTCGCTTGTGGATCCCCATCTTGTGGTGTGGTTGTGTGGCACCCTATTAAGGGTTTGGCGTGTGATGCCAATTAGCTCATGAACGTCCAAGTGGGTGAATCGCTACAACGAGGACGTAACTTACCGGCAAGCAAGTGAACCTCGGAGGACAAAATCATTATGTCATCTTGTCTCTGTGGTATTCATTTATTGATATCTTGCCTGGCTTGGTGTACACACTTTTATCACTTGTATTTACCATTGTTACTTTCTTGCAAGTGATATTTGTATCTCTTTCTTGTTGTCACATTACTTATCTTGTGTAGTAGTAATCATTCTTGTTCATTAGCTCACTTAGTCTAATTATAGAAACATAGTTATTGTGTGACATAGAGATCATAATTACCTAGAATTGTGGATAGGTGGCTTGCACTCTTTTGTAGAGCTAGTGCAAAACTTGCTTCACCATTTAGTTGTCTAACAAAATTGTTTTAGTGTTGTTGTAGAAATTTTTATAGGCTATTCACTTCCCCTCTAGCCATTTAGGACGTTTCAAGTGGTATTGGAGCGAGGTCACCGTTTATTTGAGGCTTAACATCCTACGGTGTCAAAATGGCTCAAATCAACAACACCAAAAGGTCACCCCAATTTGATGACTCCAACTATAGCTATTGGAAAGCTATGATGACCACTCATCTTAAGTCAATCAATAAAAAGATTTGGAATGTAGTCGTGACAAATATTGAGACTGATGATCCGGAGCATCTCATCAATGCCGAAAAAGACAAGATGCAAAACAATGACATTGGTCTTAGTGCCATTCATGATGCCATTGATCGTCATGTGTTTGAGCAAATCAAGAACTTAGAAATGGCTCATGATGCTTGTAAGAAGCTTGCGGAATCATATGAGGGCACACACGCGATAAAAGGGGCAAAGACATACATCCTCAAAGAAAAGTTTGCTAGCTTCAAGATGAAGGAAGATGAGAGTGTGCCGAAGATGTTCAATAGACTTCAAGTGCTAGTCAATGATCTCACGACACTTGGAGAAGAAGTGAAGGACAAAGACTTCTCTCACAAATTCTTGAGAGATGTCTTCCCAAGAGATTTGACACGTTGGTCACATTGCTAGTGAGGAGCGGTTTGGACACCATGACACCAAACCAAGTGCTTGAAGATGTGATAACCGATGACACGTATAGAGAAGACAAAGAAGAAGAAGAAGAAGAAGAAGAAGAAGAAGAGAAGAATGATGAGAAGAAGAAGAGTGTGGCAGTCAAGGCCGCATCATCAACCAAGAGCAAGGGCAAAGCAAAGAAGGAAGAATCAAGTGAAGATGATTGTTCCATTACTTGTGAAGATGAAGATGAAGAGATGACTCTATTTGTCAAATTCATGAAGAAGAAAGGCTACCGGGTAAGGAGGAAGAAAACCTCATCCAAAAACAAGGAAGAACCAAGGAGGTGCTTCAAGTGCGGTAGCAAGGACCATCTTGTTGCTCAATGTCCATACAATAGTGAAAATGATGATGACAACAAGAAGGGTAAGAAGAAGAAAAAGAAAGAGAAGAGAGAGGGTTCATCAAGAAGAAGAAGGGTCATTCATATATGGTCACTTGGGATAGTGATGCCTCCTCAAGTGATAGTGATGATGACCGCAAGACAAGCAAGGAAAAGGCACTTGGAAGCATTGCTATAAATGACAAGTCTTTTATCTTCGACACTCCATCATGCTTCATGGCTAAGTCCGCTAAGGTACAATCCGATGATGATGAAAGTGATGATGACGATGAACCTACTAAAGATGAACTAATTGATATGCTTGATGATGTCAGAGAACACTTTGATAAAAAGAGGAAGGAGTGAAAAAAATTATAAAAAAGACTAAAAAGCTCTTGAGCAATCTACACTAACGTTAAAAAAAAAGAAAAAAAAAGTTCAGGGCTTAGTTCAGGGCTTCAGGCTTTACTGCCCATACGCATTCGGCAACACGAAGTAGCTAGGGAAAGCTCATTTCGTATCACAAGCTTCGAAATGCCGAGACATCAAACAATATACTCCCTCCATATTGAAAAAGATAACGTTTTGGACAAGGTTTGGGTCAAACATTGAAAATATAAATCATAAATAACTTTGAAATTATTGAGTTTAGAGATGTAAAAATCATATAAATAAATTTATCTTGAAAAGTACTTTCATAAAAATATACATATACCACTTTCCAATAAATATTTTTATTGAAACAAGTGGTCAAAGTGATGTTTGGAGACCGCATCGCTGTCTGAAACTTAAGTTTTACAATATGGAGGGAGTATGCAGCACCGCAACTTCCATTTTAAGCAACCTAAGAAATGCACAAGTAACTAACTACTCAGCATCAGGAGTGATCACAAGTGAAATTCACTCATTTGTACCGGATCTTCACTATAGAGGTGGTGCTTTAAAGACAAGCAATGTATGCCCAACAGAACAGACCTGTCAAAACCAGCTTTAAAACGAAATGTCATGTTTCCATGTGTTAAAACTTTTAAAGTTGCATGCTTACAAAGACACTTCATCTACTTTGACATATACAACAAAATAACTCCCAGCGTCTTATTCTTCTACTCGTATATATATTACAACCCTTGTAATTCACATTCTGAAATCATTAGAGGACCGCTTCCAGAGCTTCTCCGGTTACGCCATTAGAAGTTCTCCTTGTGGAACTCAAACTTTGTATTTGTCTTGTGGGTGAAGTCTGCTGAAAACTGCCGTAGCTGTGGCACAAGGACGGGCTCACCGCAGTAGAAAACTCCTGAACAGTAATCAGATTTGAGTAGATGATGGAAGTCAATTGACGTTTCTAGTGCTTCGACATGATAGGAAGATGACAGAATGCTTCTACATGATAGGAATATGACAAAGAAAGTGACATACCGACGCGTTGATTCTCATGGTTCACAGCAACATGTTTGAAGACACTTCGCCAATTGGGCCGCGCAAAGTGCGTCTTGACACTAGTTCCAGACAAGATGTCGACTCCCTTCTTCGCGTGTTGGAGCTCTTGGAGCATGACAATGAGCGCAGAACGTGCATCCCCTTCCTCGTACACACTCGAGCAGTGGTTGTGGAGTTCAATGACTCCATCCTTGTCCTTCTCAGCCACCTCATTCATGACCCCTCGGAACCATTCAAAAGACCCCTCTTCTCTGGTCACCCAGTAGAAGTAGGCCCTCTTCGTCATGAATGGCCTCTTCTTGGCCTTGCCACTGCCCTCAGGCTCCGTGCCTGCAACAGATCCTCCATGATGAATGTGGTTAAGTACATCCTTCACGATGCTAATCAATGGAGTGGCTCCAATGCCCAGTCCAATGAGCAGGAGAACATCATATTCCCGATAGTCTTGTGCCGGAGCACCGTATGGTCCATCAATTAAGAGTTTTGGGAACCTAGAGCATGTCAAAATTCAGGGTCAGATGAATCTAAGAAATGTATATTTTACTATACTACATTTCAAAACAAATCAGACAAATTCTACCTGGCGTTGCTCTCAGTGATCCCCTTGGAAAGGTCGGCTCTGAGGAGTCCACTTTCTCCATCAGTTGGAGGGCGGCATGCCTGATTCATATTTACGCAATTGTCAGTTCCAACAACAAAAGCAATTGCATCAGATATCACAGTTCACAAATAACAAATTTCACAAGTTGTGTTCACAAACTCAACCTAGGAGCCAAAATACCTCAGAGAAGACAGTCCTAAGACGTGAAGTCCAATCACCCCTAGTGCGAATATGGACACTAAGATAATCATCTCCTGGTGCTGATGTAATGGAAAATGGGTGCCTGCAAGAGAAGAAAATTATGCACTTCAGTCATCTGCTGATCATATAGTCGAGGTACATCACTTTTCTGAGGAAGGGTGTAACTGCCTACCATTCATATGGAGAGACAGCACGGCAGTTTATGAAGATATACTGCCCACTCCGGTACCTGAATCCAGGTGGTTTGGACATATAGAGAGCCAAAACATTCCCTGGATATACTGCAACCTATTGAGAAGACACAAAATTAGAAGTCAAAAAGGAAAACTAAAATTTTCAAAATGACTTCTCATACATAAATAAAATGAAAATACTACAGAGTACGTAGGTATCTTTGTAGAATAAAAGAAAATAGACACTGAAATTCGACTTGAACACAGAACTTGGGTGGAAGGGTGTATAGCACACTGCACACCTATTAACTGAACTTTGCTTTGTTCTCATCGTATGCAAGTTAAAAAATCAATGCAAAACCAAAGTAACAGAAATTTTTAGGTACCTTCTGAATCCTAACAGCATCATGGCTCCTAAATAGCCGAAGAATGCGCTCACTTACATACAAGAGCACAGGGACAGCAAGGTACATCCAAGTCTGCAATGGTAGAGATGCTCTGTAAGTAATAACTTTCAGAAATTAGATGCTCTCTAGCCAATGAGGGTACAGATGTTTACCGTTTTCTTGTACCATTTCCTGCTTAGATATAAGCAGGTCCCATGGACAACGAGCAGTGCATACACAATAACAAATAAGTGGTGCGTAAACCAAAAGGCATTGAAACCAGTCATTTTCTTGAGGGGGTTAGAATTCTTGAGCTTATTACGCCGAAACCATGGTTGGGCCAATACGAAAGCTATAGTCATAAGTACAACCATGACCACACCTGTCCACCCTTCAGTTCCCTTTACAAACCACCAGTAATTTGGTGGCCTTTTGTCTCCAAAGAAAGGCTTCATTGGTTCATAGGCAGCATCACTTGCATGGAGCAGCCGAGGAAAATCACATGTCAGGTGAGCACCTGCATGCAAAGCAACACCAACTGCAACACCTGCTGCTATTACCTGCACAATAATTTCATACATATTACATAATGTAATTTCATTAGTAAGTGTAACTATCAGATGGGAAGGTTAACAATTCATTCTCATTGGTCCTCTAGGATAAAAAAAGAGAACTATGTTCCAATTGGAATGGATACTCCCACAGAATGGAAAGGTTCATCCTGTGTTCAATACTAACTGAGTACATAGTCTTACCTTATGGAAGTTTATGTTGTCATTGAATGGCACAACAGCTCCGATCTTTGTCTTTGATCGAATCCATGTGATTGTATTTCGGCAAACAGGAAAAAGAACCAGTGCCATATTGAATTTGAGGGTCTCTGCAGCACCTTTTGCAGTGCACACACAATAACCCATGATGTGAAATACAGCTCGATTACGGTATTGGATGAACTTCCAAATGAAGAGGCCAATGCAGATGGAGAGCCACAGAGTCATAACCCAAATGCGCTTCCAGTTCTCCTCAAGGAAGTACATGAACTCTTGCCAGTAGTGGTAAAATGGACCTGTGTCCTTGTTTGATGCAAGCTTCATGCTAAGAGCCTTGCTAAGTTTTGAGCTTTGTGTTGTCGATCTCGCAGCAGCTTGAGATGGTGATTGCAGCAAAAGCGCCTCCAGATCCTCAAGCTGTTATTTTTTTAGCATGGGTTAGTTCATGCACTGTGCCACAATTGTTATTTTTGTGAGTATGTTGGGCAGACCTCAATGTATCCCAGATTGTCGCGGTCAAGTTCTTCCATAATGAGTGCTGTGTACTCATCAGCCCGTTCCTTGAGCTTGGAAAGTTTATTTGCTGAAGCACTGAGGGTAATAATCTGCAAGAGCATATTATCACTTGCTTAGCACCTAACAACACACAGCATGAACATATTAGATTTAAAATTCTTCATTCTTTTGGCAGACCTCCTTAACCTCCTCTGCTGTGATCCTTCCATCAGCATTCTTGTCAACCCTGAACAGAAAAAAAAAACACGTTAAGTGCCAAATAAAATTGTTGGATACACAACAGTTGGTGTAAACTTATTACAATAGTTTTGCTTCATAGTTTCTTTTAAGATAGCATGTTAGTAAGGCCAAGTATTTTTTAATGTGGAACTGGATTTCAATAACTCATCACATACAGTTATGCATAAAGAAGGAAACCATGACAAGACTAATAAGATATTCATCAAAATTACTAACATGTCAAAGAATGTCTGCAGACGGTTATCAAAACCCTGATCACTAAGCTGCTCCCAGAAATCTTTCAGCTCATCCTTAGACAGCACCTGCTTCGTTATCCCTCTCTTCCTTGCTAATGAATCAAAGACTTGCACTGCAAACTCATCAGATCCATCCATCCCTGCAGAATCCAAAGCAATGCTTGTATTAGCATTGTTCAAATAGCTGTATGGAGATACAAATTCAATAGAACCACTGAAATTACCAATGCATTTCCCAAATCTTGAACGTAGCAGCACGCCATCAACCTGTAGCTGGGTGAAGCGTTTCTCCACTGCAGCCCAGCCATCATGACCAACTTTTGCAGTCACAAACTGCAAACCCTTGAGAGCTACAGCAGCCCCACTCTTGCTTCTGTCGAATCTCTTCCTCACGTTCTTTCCCAACTGTGTCTGTGGCGCCTTATTGCTTGAGCTCTTCATCTTTAGTCCATTTTTCACCTGCCTAATCTTTGATGATAGCTTACCGCTCCTTGATGAGGAAGGTGACACAAGTGACAGGCCGTCAAACCCACCACCATGCCCCGAGCCACTATCATTGACTACCCTGACATCTTCAATTGCCACTGAATCACGCTGTACAATGGTGATTTCCACAACCTCATCATCATCTTTGAACCTGGCGGTCTTCACGCCCTTCCGGCTTGATTCTCCCAAATTGCCACTGTGTGGGATTAATGTTGCAGTGTCATCTTGTGACCTCCTTGAACTGCCTGTGTCCGGGGCAGCTTCAGTGGCTGCCATATTCTTCTCTACCGATGAGGTCAAGTTCTCCTTACACTCTGGTCAAAAGATAAAAGTAGTAACCAGGGCGAGAATAGGGGAAAACCTTGCAATAAGTACTGAAGTAAGTAACAACTTCCCAACTAAAATAAATTTCAAGAGGAGGTAGGCATCCTAATAGGGTAATATTTCAAGGAAGTGTTCATTTCTTAAAAAAAAAAAGAAAAGGAATAAATTTCCACAAGATTAAAACTACATGTAGTTTAGGTACAGAAATTTTGAAAAGTAAAGTTGATGTATCGTTCAATCAGATCCAGAACTTGCATCACAGAATACAAATATGCGTAACATGACGCTACTTTAAGTATAAGAAGAAGATGATAGGGACAGCCCCAACGGATTTACACCCTGGACGGCATCAGCAAGGTTTGCAAAGGGAGGAAGTAAAACACCCTAGCAAAGCATAGGCAAGTAAACCAAAAATCAGGGAAACACTCCTTCTATACGGGAAGAAACCCGCCCTCCAGTTTGAAATAGCTTGACACCGCCCGCACAAAAAATTCCTCCTCGTGCTCAGATCTAGTGGGCGCTGATCTCAGATAAAATAAAACGAAACGCCCACAACAACCTTTCTCAACCTTTTCTCGGTACCAGAAACAGTAAACTTTAATAAAATAAATGGGAAAATAGAGAAACGCTTAGGAGTGAGTAGCGGCTAGGAAGAACTGAACCAAGTGGAGAGAGAGAACAGAAACGAAGAAAAAAAAAAGTTTAGAAATTTGGGAGGCTGATGAGATCATGGAGAAGCCGGAGAAGAACTCTGTACCTTAAACTTTTCCAGAAGTTTCAGCCGCGGAATGGAACTCCGAGCATTTCCTGAATCCGCCTCTGATTAGAACAGAGAAAAACCAAGGAATCCAGTCTTCAGCGAGCAGTCGGATTGCAGGTAAAAAAAGAAAAAAGAAATCAGAGAAAGTAACTTCGCGTTAGAGATTCCAGATTTCAGGGACGGAACGGAAAGAGCTAAAGGACAAGGTAAGTGGTACCACAGAGCAGGAGTACACGCGGCGCTGAGCCTCAGCAAATGCAGGTAGATTCGGCAGGCCCTGTGGCGAAGCAGCAGATGGAATTGCAGGTGGGCAGGTACTCCCTAGAAAGCAGTAGCACCACCCCGCCCTCCCTCCCCCCTCAACTCAACGCGATGAACAGCAGTTAAAGTAGTCGCCGAGGAAACGACAAGGAGGAAGGAGCTACAGCCAGCGGTGGTGTGGCGTGTGCGGTGGACTCGGCAGGAGCGAGCGAGCGGAGTGGAGTGGCGCTGGTGGTGTTCGTGTCAGTTTGTGGCGAGTTGCATTTGTATAGTACGTTTTCTCCCCCAACAAACGCTGGATGGACAGCTTGACTCCCTCGGACTGCTACTACCTACAAAACGCATGTGCTTTTGGTGGCATTGCTGTTGATGGTGGTGGGGTTGGTGCAGCTGCTGTTTCTATTGCCTTTGGACCTTGGGATTCGACGAGGTTGTCTGCTATCCGGTTGAAGCCATGTGAATCTGTTACTGAATGCGCTGACCATTTCCAAAAAAAAAATGCGCTGAGATAAAATCTTGGGTTCATAAATTAGAGGATGAGTTAGCTGTTTTCTGTAACGCTTGAGAATTATAAAGAGTTCTAAAAACAGAGTGATGTTAGGGTTGTTAAGCATGTATGTTATTAAAGTATAGGGTGCCTTAATTAAATTAAGGCAAAACTCGTCTCGCTCTCAACCTGTTACAAGTTACTCCCACCAATCATGAATAAATATAAACCCATTTCTAAAAGTTTAGCTGCCTTTAAGTTCATCATAAAAATTGTTATATTTTAGAATAGTCATGAATAAATATAAACCCATTTCTAAAAGTCTAGCTGCTTTTAAGTTTGTCATAAAAGTGGTTATATTTTAGAATAGAAAGAGTAACGTCCTGAACATCAACGCAACACCTGATCACTAAAAGTGTTTGTTTTTGCAACTGCGTCACATTTGAGCGGCAATTGCAGGATCAGCCCACCAAACGAGAATGGTAGTAAATAATGCTGTGAGGATTGATAAAAGTCCATGGGTCCTAGTGTAAAATATCATACCTATACTAATTGGGATAGCCAAATGCCCAACTTATTTAGATATCAGATTCTCTAGATCGTGGCTTATCATATAATGTTCCTCGGCTTATAAACAAGACTGACATATAACAAATAGGGCCTAAGTTTCACAAAGCTACTCCTTCATACAAATTTGCCTTTATCATTTCCAAACACAATATATAAAAAAATATAAAAATAGTCAGAGAGGCCCAAGACCACTTATTTGTAGTGGGTGTAATCGTTTTAGGGGGGATCATATCAAACAAAATATTCATGCATCTAATTTTTCAAATCTCATAAAAAATCACAAATTCCACATAAGAACTTTCAATAAAATATATTTATTTGTAAAAAATGATAAAACATGTGTGACGATTAGCCAAGTTACACTTATTCAATGAAAAACAATAAATGGTGATTAATTTCACTTGCCAGGTAGAAAAAATAACTAAATAACAAACCTTCATTTCTACTGTGGTCATTGGCCAACTCACAATTACTTCCTAGTAGATAAATAGGGCTTCCATATAAGAAGTTACTATACACAGGAGCGGACTTTAGCTAGTCACTTGCTTGTGGTGGAATTTAGTCGTCTGAGTTCAAGTCCTTGATTTTATACGGTGTTCATATTTTTTTATATTTTAATTGCGTAGTTCTTTTCAGTGGTAAACAACATGTCCACCGACAATAAGTCGCTCATGGTAGCCTTTTTTTCTTGTACTTGGCCATGAGCTTGTCGAAGGTGCATTGATATCTCACCACCTTCCCTATGTTTTATTTGTCTCATTGGGCTTTCATATACTAATATCTGGATGACGTAGTCTAAAAGTGTGCACAACATGCTATCGGAGCCACTAAAACTGTCTAAACCGATCGTTTGCCTCCTCTGCAAAACCGGCATTATCGGGTTGAACAGAACCGCTGCAGTTTTGTTGCTTCTTGACCATTGTGTTGATGTTCCTGCTGGTCCCTTGCATGAGAAGGACCCAACAATGATCTTGAGTTTGTCCTTGCCAACTTCATCCTTCTCGAGTGCAACTTTGTGGCTCACAATCTTGGTATTTGGGCCATTCTTTCTTAGTTCGCCAACAATAACATTCTTCCCGGGAGGAGTCCTAGCTAGCTTGATCTGGCCAAACCAAGATGTCTGGGTTCTCAAGCACAATCATTGGAAAAGAAGTTTTATCAACCTGCATTTTACCTTGACTCAATCATCCCTCGTGTTGAGAGCCAATTGGACTTGTCGACGAAAAACATTGCAATCATCTTTAGTGGTACGTGAACCAAAATTATATCATTTACTATAAGCCAATGTTCGAAAAAACACTAGGCACTAGGCGGGCGCTAGGTCATTACCTAGCGCTTAATTGCGTTTAAACATGATTAAATGTGCTTAAACTTTTATGTGTTAGTAACACAAATAGCTATGTATATGGAGATGCAGCTGCATGTATATGAAGAATAAATAAGAAATAAAGAGTTATGTCTTTAAGGCCCACTCAGTCCATTGTCTTAGGAAAGCCCACAACCCATCTAAGCCCCATATCTGCTACGATGCCTTAACAGCTAGCACCATTCCACCGATTCCTACCCAGCCGCTGCAGGTTTTGAGGTCTCGCGAGTAGCTTTCGCTCCATGCGTGGTCGTGCCCCATCCCTGTCCTTGTTCGATCTCTGCTCCATGGCACGCCAACTCCACTCCGCTTGTGGGAAACCTTGTCTCCTTCTCCCCATTCATGGTGCGCCCCTCCACTTCGTCTTCTTATGCAGTTATGCTCCATCTTTGCTCTATGCTCTTTTCCCTCCCGCGTGAGCCCCTGCCCATGTGATTCTTTCCCGCACTTCCCTACGCTCACGTGTGCTCGTTTTCAACTCTCCGCGACACCTAGGTCGCTTTTTCTGCGTGGAAATCGTGCGTGTTTCTGCTGGCACCTGGGCCTACCGCTTTTTTGCCGCACAGGCCCTAAACGACGCACTAGGTCATCGTTTAGCGCATAATCACGATTAAACGTACGTGTAATCATGTTTTTTTTGAACTGTGCTATAAGCTACCCTTTTCACTACCTTAGGTGATGGCAAAGATGGTCTTTAGTACCGCACTTGAAGCACCTCCTTGGCTCTTCCTTGTTCTTGAATGAGGTCTTCTTCCTCCTTGCCCGGTAGCCCTTCTTCTTCATGACTTTGCCAAATCTCTTGACAAATAGAGTAATCTCTTCATCTTCATCTTCACAAGAAATGGAACAATCATCTCCACTCGATTCTGCTTTCTTTGCTTTGCCTTTTCTCTTGGATGATGATGCGGCCTTGAATGCCACACTCTTCTTCTTCTCATCCTTATTTTCTTCTTCTTCATTGTCTTCTCTATATGTGTCATCAGTCATCACATCTCCAAGCACTTGGTTTGGTGTCATGGTGTCCAAACCGCTCCTCACTAGCAATATGACCAACATACCAAATCTCTTGGGAAGACATCTCAAGAATTTGTGAGAGAAGTCTTTGTCCTTCACTTCTTCTCCAAGTGCCATGAGATCATTGACTAGCACTTGAATTCTATTGAACATCTCCGACACACTCTCATCTTCCTTCATCTTGAAGCTAGCAAACTTCTCTTTGAGGATGTATGCCTTTGCCCCTTTTACCGCTTGTGTGCCCTATATGATTCTTCAAGCTTCTTCCAAGCATCATGTGTCATTTCCAAGTTCTTGATTTGCTCAAACACTTGTTGATCAATGGCGTCGTGTATGACACTAAGAGTAATATCATTGTTTTGCATCTTTTCTTCTTTGGCATTAGTGAGTGCATCCGGATCTTCAATTTCAATCTTCGCTACCACCACACTCCAAATCTTTCTATTGATTGACTTGAGATGAGTGATCATCTTAGCCTTCCAATATCTATAGTTTGTGCCATCAAATTGGTGTGGCCTTTTGGTGTTGTTGATTTGAGTCATTTTGACACCGTAGGATGTTAAGGCTCAAATATAGGGTGACCTTGCTAGTCCTAAATGGTTAGAGGGGGATGAATAGCCTATAAAAATTTCTACAACAACACTTAAACAAATTTGTTAGATGACTAAATGGCGAAACGAGTTTTGCACTTGCTCTACAAAAGTGTGCAAGCCATATATCCAAAATTCTAGATAATTATGATCTCTATGTCACACAATGACTATGTTGCTACTAACAAGCTAAGTAAGCAAGTGATCAATAATAATAGCAACTAATAGCTACACAAATGTACAACTATCACTTGAATGGATGTAAAAGAAGTAACAAGTGATAGAGAGTGTATACCGCCGTGACAACTGATGAACACAATGAATCCCAAATGAAATCATCAAACAAAAATGACACAATGATTTAATCCTTAGGTTCACTTGCTTGTCGTCAAGCTACGTCCTCGTTGTAGCGATTCACCCACTTGGAGGTTCACGAGCTAATTGGCATCACACACCGAAGCCTTAATAGGGTTCCACACAACCACACCACAAGCCAGGGATCCATAAGCTACGAGCAATCCACTAAAGTTACCTTTCACGATCTCTCAAGGGAAAGGTACAAGAAACCCCTCATAATCCACCAATCGAAGTTGGAAACAATCACCAACTTCCGCTCAATGATCCTCGCTGCACCAAGCCATCTAGGTGTCGACAAACACCAAGAGTAACAAGAGAAATCCGCAGCAAAACACAATCACCAAGTGTCTCTATATGAACACACTCATGCAATGCACTTGTATCTCCCAATCTCTCACTAAATGATGAACAATCAATCAAATAGAGTGGAGAGAGATGGCTAGGCTCACAATGAAGTTAGGGCAATAAAAAATGTGCAATAGAGTGAGCCCAAGTTGACCAAACACCTTATATAGAGCTCCCTCACAAGAGAGATTCGTTGCCCCCGAAAACCACAGCTTCTGCAGGGCCAACGAACGCGACGGTCGGGGGCATCGAACGCACAAACCCAACGTTTGATGTCTAGATAACAACCATGTGTCCCTTTCATTCAACTATGCCTGTTAGATCTCAATGGCTAGAATCAACTCCGTGCTTTTTATGTGGCATCGGACACACTGGTCCAGCGTCTGATGCCTTAGACATTACCACATAAGATGCGCCAGGGTCAGTGTCCGATGTCTATGCCGAGAGCATCCAGAGAGCTCCTATGAACATCGATGCGTCCGATGTGACCACATCGGACGCACCTGAGCATCTGATGCACCTCTGTCTGCTCTGCATAAGCCACGTCATAGGAATCAGACGCGCGCACAGTGCAACCTGTGTGTCCGATGCTCCACTGCTTGGCTAGGCTTAGCCATTAGACACACTAGACCAGCATTTGATGCCCTTCGAGACAGCGTTCAATGCTACTCAGAGAGCACAGAATCAATCTCTACTTCATCCCTTATGCAATGTGTTAACTCCACCAAGTTTCTACCACTTGTGTACGTGAGTTAGCATTTGTCAATCACTTTTTCAAGGGAAGTTAACACACACTAGAATCTAAATGCATAGGCAAGGTATAGATCATCTAGTGGCACTTTGATAACCATATTTCATAAATGAGGTCGACTCCTCTTAATAGTACAACTATCAATCCTAAATATGATCTCACTCTCTATAGTGTCTTGATCACCAAAACAAAATGGTCCTATAGTTATACCTTGCCTTGAGCCCATTTTGTTTCTCTCTTTCTTCTTTTCCAAGCTTTGGAGCACTTGATTACCATCATGTGGACATCACCATCCATCTAGCTCCATCACTTGGTCTTGGACCAACCTATCTCCTATTCACACTTGAACATAGGGTTAGTCCAATAGGTTTCATCAATTAACCAAAACCAAACTTGATCTTTCACCATGTCAAAACACAAGCCAAAACCAAGTTGGACTCTAACCGGACTCGAATCAACCGAACAGTTCCGATTTGAGCTTAGTTGGTTATCATGATTTTAATGAGAGGGTGTCACACATTTGGAACAAACAAGTAAGGGGCGATAACTCAGTGCAGAAATGGAATAATAAGTTAAGTGCCTTGTGGAGGCATCTGTGTGGCTGGGCTTCCAACACTAATGGAATCTATAAGCAGCAGAAGGCTAAATTCCAGGCCACAATCATTGACCTTGACACAATGGCAGAGGTTAGGGAATTGTCCGAAGATGAACATAACCAATTAGCTCAAGCTCAGGATCAGTTATCCAAACTTCTTAGAGAAGAAGAAATAAAATTATACCAGCGTGCCAAGGTCAAGAATATTCTCCTGGGAGACAATAACACTAGATACTTCCAAATGGTTGCTAATGGAAAATATAGGAAGAAAATAATCTTCTCTCTTGACGATGAAAATGGGAAAATAGAAGGACACGAGAATCTGAAATCATACATCACAAACTTCTACAAAGACCTTTTTGGTGAACCTTAGGTGAATGCGTTCAGTTTGTTTGAGGATTGGACTGCGGATATCCCTCAGGTTGATGAGAACGAAAATAACCTGTTGACCACCCCTTTTACTGAGGATGAGGTTAAAAAAGCATTTTTTAGCATGGAACATAATAAAGCTCCAGGCCTAGATGGATTTCCAGGTGAGTTTTATCAGAAATTTTGGGATCTCATCAAAGGGGATCTTATGCAAATGTTTCAGGAACTTTATTATGGAGAGTTACCACTATTCAATTTAAACTTTGGGGTCATAACTTTACTGCCAAAAATTCAAGATGCAAATTTTATTACACAATATAGATCGATATGTCTGCTAAATGTAAGTTTTAAAATTTTCACTAAGGTGGCAATGATGAGGGTGAATCTTGTAGCAAACAAAGTCATTAGCCCGACTCAGACAGCTTTCATGCGTGGATGGAATATCCTGGAGGGAGTCGTCATATTGCATGAAACAATGCATTAACTACACAAGAAGAATTTGAATGGGGTGATTCTAAAAGTTGACTTTGAAAAGGCCTATGCCAAAGTCAAATGACCATTCTTATTTCAAACCTTACGAATGAAGGGATTTTCGCCTAAGTGGATAGCTTGGGTTAAATCCTTCATATCTGGGGGAAGTGTTGCTATTAATGTTAATGATGAGGTCGAACATTTCTTTCAAAGAAAGAAAGGTCTTCGACAGGGTGATCCTTTATCGCCCATTCTTTTTAATATTGTAGCATATATGTTAGTTGTCCTAGTTAGAAGAGCTAAGGAGGATGGCCAAATTAGTGGAGTTGTGCCACATCTTGTTGATGATGGCTTATCAATTCTGCAATATGCGGATGACACCGTCTTATTCTTGGATCATGACTTGGAAAAGGCTAAGAACTTGAAACTCTTTATGTGCTTTTGAACAAGTGTTAGGATTAAAAATAAATTTTCATAAGAGTGAGCTTTTCTGTTTTGTGGAAGCTGATGTTGCACGACAGAAATATGTTGACCTGTTTGGATGTAAATATGGCAACCTTCCTCTTAAGTATCTAGGGATCCTGATACATTATAGAAAGCTCAAAAATACGGATTGGAGAGTGGTGGTAGAATGCTTTGAAAAAAGACTCAGTAGTTGGAAGAGCAAACGCCTCTCAATAAGAGGGGGGGGGGGATTGACATTGATTAATTCTGTTTTTAGTAGCCTTCCAACATATATGATGTTCCTTTTCACCTTATCGAAAGGGGTTCTTAGGAAATTAGATTATTTTAGATCCAAATTCTATTGGCAAGGAGATGAACACAAGAAAAAAATCGTCTCGCCAAATGGACTGTTCTATGCTAGCCAAAAGAACAGGGTGGTCTAGGCATTCATGATCTACATCTTAAGAATATTGCTCTATTAGGTAAATGGCTATTCAAACTGTTGACGACAGATGGTACCTGGAAGCAAATGTTACGAAATAAATATATAGGATCAAAACCCCAGGTGCAAGTTAAAAGGAAACATGGAGACTCTCATTTCTGGGCAAGTCTTTTAAATATCAAGAATGAGTTTCTCAGGTATGGAATTTTTGTAGTAAAAGATGGATCACAAGTTAGGTTCTGGGAGGACAAATGTTTAGGCAATGATTCATTGATGATCCAGTATCCGGGTCTGTATAACATTGGTAGACCAAAATTTGTGTCCATTTTAGAAGTCCTCACTTCAACGCCTCCAAATATCTCTTTGAGGAGAGATTTGATAGGTCCAAAACTAGTTTCATGGAATCATTTGTTGACACGTTTGGGCAGTTTTCAATTATCTCAAGGTCATGATGAATTTCATTGGTCCTTGCACCAAAATGATTAGTTCTCGGTGAAATCTTTCTATAGAGCTATGATACAAATTCCAGTACCAAATACTCCCTCCGTCTCAGGATATAAGGCGCGATTTAACTTGGTGCGGTCTTCAAGATTATACTTTGACCATTAATTTATATTATTTTATATAACTAATGGAAACAACAAAAATATCATTAGAAAGGATTTGTAAAGATAAATCTAATGGTACCATTATTGTACTATATTTTTTTTATTTTATTAGACTTATTATTGGTCAAAGTTAATAAAGTTTGAATTTTAAAATACGTGCATGCCTTATATCCTGAGACGGAGGGAGTACTAACAAGAGATTGGGGAAACTGAAAGCTCTCCTTAAGTTTAAAATTTTCTTGTGGTACCTGAGGAGAGGTATTATGTTAACTAAGGTAATTTAATTAAATATAAATGGCAAGGAAACAAAACTTATTGCTTCTGTCACGAGGATGAGACAATTCAACACTTGTTTACTAATTGTTGTTTTGCGCGATCTTCTGGAATATTGCTCACATAGCTTTGAATTTAGCCCCCAAAGTATATCACATATGTTTGGTACTTGGTTTATGGTGTCAAGAAAGAGTCGAGATCTTTAGTTCTTTTGGGAGCAGGAGCTAGTGATTGCCTAGTCTATATGGTTGATAGGAATGACATTGTTTTTGAAAAGAAAAAAATTATTCTCCTTTGCAGGTTATTTATGCAACTACCCACCGACTCCGTTTTTAGATATTCTCCAACGGTTGAATATGCAGGGTATAACTATAGTGATCTCGCAACAGTTGGAGCAAGTGGCGAAGGTTTTCTTTTCCTAGGCATTTGGATGGCGGTCTAGTCTACGGATTGACTAGCATTAGTTGTTGCTTTTTCGTTTTCCTTTATGTTGTGTGCCTCTTAGTCGGGCAGAGGCTGAGAGTGGTCCAAAGTCTTGTATCAACTCGATGTACTATTCTTTAGATTAATAAAAACTTCCGTTTTAAAAAACAAAAAAAATATCTTCAGATGCGGCTTCTGATTGAACCGTCTCTGTCCAAAATACCACCCATTGCTAATCATTCATTTGGTAGTGTATGTACGATGATGCTATATATGAGCCTTAATTTTTAGATAGATGAAGTATATGTACCTATAGTTTGCAACCTCCGTAAACTGATGGCTATAGGATTTGAAACTAGTGGTTGAAGTCATGCAGTTTGGTTTAGATGGCTACATATATATGAACAACTGCCATAGGTTGTAGCAGCTCATGGTCATCAATCAATCCTTTCGGTTGGACCACCTCGGTCAGTGAGCAGCTGTTGTTTAATTTGCCACTGCACACAATTTATCCTTGATTGCGCCACTGAACATGGGGTTGTATGTGGACGTTATGTGGCCGGAAGGTGTAGAAGGTGGGTATTTGTTTTGGCCTTGGTTTGGGGACATACCCCACTAACAAATAAGATTTTGCACAAGAGCGACTCGATAGTCATCTTGTTCGACTCATAGTTTTTTTACGGCTAATAAATCGACCGATGTTTTTTTTGTTGTGAGAAAAAATAGTGTGGCTGATGAGGCGGGCTGATAAGTTAAATGAACATGACACGTCTGTATAGAATTGAGATATTTATGTATTTATTATTGTGATGAATAATTACGATGAATACAACTTTAGTTTTTTACATACAAAGATCATGTAGTCCAAAATAAGAGAGTGCGATCGCATGATATGACAAAAATAATATTATTCTATTCTATGCTTGAAAGTGGAGAGCTGATACAGAGAGCGCACGCTCTGAAAGTGAAGTATTGTAGGGTAGCTCGCGACATGACAAAAAAATGCTTATGTTCGTTTTCTATCCTACAAAATGCAACCGGAGGGGCTGCTCCCACGCTATCCACGATAGCAGAATTATTATCCACCGTTTGATCGATTTTTAATGGCTCAGGTTCTCTCCACCGCCCCCTACTGTTACCCACCATGTTTTACTCTCCCACGGGTTCTCAACGAAAAAAATCTATTCGTCTTTTCTCGAACTCTCATCTTCTCCGCACCGCATCCCACACTCTCTCCTCTCCGTCTCCTCTCTCTCGGGCGGGGTAGGGCGACGGCGGCGGCGGCCGGCCCTCGCCGCGGCAGTGTCCGCCTTCCTCTTCCTCCCCCCTCCCCCCCACGGCTCTCTCCTGATGCGGGCAGGGAGACGGTGAGGGTGCCCGGGCCTCAGCGCTCCCACCTTCTCCTGTGCGTGCAAGGCGATGGAAGCGGCGGCCGGCCGGCTCTCGCCACGGCGGTGGCCTTCGTCCTCCTTGTCCCCGATGTGCCATGTCTCTCTCCCTCTCCCTCTCTCCTAACGCAGGCAGGGTGACGACGGCGGTGGTACCTCGCGGCGGCGCGGCGGCGAGCGCGTCGTTGATAGCGGTGCGGCGATGCCGGGGTCAGCGCGCCACCCCAACCGGCGACGGCACAGCGCAACCACCCTCACCCCTACGCGTTGATGTGGTGGCCTGGGCCGGACCAGTGGTGCTGGGGCCATCGTCCACCCATGGCGGGGCGGTGTGGCTGAGCCCCAGCGGCGAGCACTCCTCAGCCCGATGGTGCGGCGGTACGACCTCTCTTCCTTGCTCCTCTCGACGGTGCCGGAGTCGACCATCGGGTGCTTGTCGTCATTTTTTATTGGGTGAATTCGTGGTCTCCAAAACCAGATCGAGGGCCTCCATGTCCGGATCCGTTTGTTCCATCACTGGATCTGGCTTTGTGGCGTGCTCTCCCAGCGTCCGGCGTACAGAGATGCAACAATGGGAACGTCCTGCAGCACCGCGGCTACTGACCTTGTCATGCACCGTCGTGTGTCGTCTCCTCCCTTCTCCCACTTTTTTCTTCTCTCTGTGTGTTCATGCGGCAATGAAGACCTACGGGGCCTCTTGTACGAAATGGAATTCAAAGCATTTGCACAGAGGCCAGATGCATATGCCAAGTTGTGGCCAATGATTAGTCCTTCGATTTTAGGTCATTCTGGTTTCACAAAAGCTTTTGCTTGCTTTTTACTTGGGGTTCTAACAAGGTATGCATTATTATCAACCTCCCGATATGTATTAAGAAAAAAGTGCTATTTCATTTGCCATAATTGTGTCTCCATATTGTTATCTAACAACTCTTGCTGCACACGCTACATGATGGTATACATTTGAGAGGGGACATTCATGTCGTGCTTCTGGGTGACCCATTCGCAACAAAATCACGGGAAGTATTGTTTGGTGTAGTCATAGCATTCAGTTTAGTATGACTTATGTGGCATAATCTGCTCTACATTTAATTAAGTTACCTTCAACCTGCAAACAAATGACGAATTGATATGACAAAAGAATGAAAACATGTCAGTTCTTTAAGAGCTTGAATTAACATGTGTGCTCTTTCTATGGGGAACACCAGGCTCTTTCTATGACACAAAGGACGCAACTATGAAAGTATTATAAGTTCACAACTATTCGTTGCTTTGGCTAATTTTTGTACACATCTTTCGAAGCCCTATTAAGTTTTGAAATGTTGCTTTTCCTAGGTGTTTTGTTGGTGTATGTCAACCAAAATTCCCAAATTTTTGGTTTCCTTGATTAATGATCTGATTTTGTTGTGATTTCTACCTTTGCATACGATGCCTATTTTTCTAGGTAAAATTCCCAAATTCATGTTGTTCCTGTAGGTGGCTTAATTTGAATGTCATATAAATCTATGCTGGCACCAACCGATGTTCAAAAACTTTCTTCTCTTTGTGCTTAGACTATATAGGTTGCCACTTTAAAGTGTTAATCATTTTTGGGTACAACCAGCTCATGTGTTACATATAAGCATGCAAATATATATTCTCTATACAAATAGCCCATCCTGATTAATCATGATATTTAATTTGAGATTACTTAAAATGACCGGCTTGCATATTGGACACAAAAAACTTGGTTGTATGACCATCAGTTATAGCTATGCGCCCATGCATGTTCTAAATGTTTTGTTCTTGATGCAGGTGATAGTTTAAATTCTTCCTTAGTTCCTATTCTTGCAGTTCAACCAGAGGTTTCGAAGGCTTGGGCTGCATCTGATGGAATCTAGGTAAAAGTTTTTAACCATAACGTTTGTCATCTATTTATTTCACCCTACAAAAAAAATATCTGATGTTCATGTAATTTATAATTCTGAAAACTGGCATTAATTTTACAAA
This sequence comes from Coix lacryma-jobi var. lacryma-jobi, assembly GCA_009763385.1. NCBI lineage: Eukaryota > Viridiplantae > Streptophyta > Magnoliopsida > Poales > Poaceae > Coix > Coix lacryma-jobi. The sequence continues at coordinate 96,073,345 of CM019827.1, read as the reverse complement.
AAAAAATATTTTAACATGTGCATCTTATCTTGATATGAATACTCCAGTATGCTGGTGCATATCATCAAGACAGGCTGGCAATAGCATCAAGGAGGAGCCCATAGTTTTTAAGAAACTGCTGCTCTCCCTTCCTGTCGGTGTTTCGTACCCGGGGTATCACACCAACGAGTAATATGATCGCGTGCTTCTCTTCCTGGATGGTGATGCAAGAGGACACAAGGATTTATCCTGGTTCGGGCAAAGAAGGCCCTACGTCCAGCGGGGGATGTTCTTGTATTACTTGCACCTAAGTGCTTGTACAGGGGTGGATACAAGCTCACTTGAGCGGGACCGGAGTCCGGACTCTAGCGCGGGCGTGGACTGGTGCTGTCCGCCAAAGCCTCTAAACTTCCGACCCCCTCGCAGAGGCCCCTGGCGTCCCCTTTTATAGAGCAAGGGGAGTCCAGGTTTACAGGGACAATCCAGACGTCGGAGCGTACGGTGCCCAATAAAGAGAAGAGTAGGTATGCTGTCTTGTCGAAGGTACTGGAGCAGGCGTGGGGGTTGCTGTTGCACCATCCTTGAAGCATGGCCTCCGTCCTGTGCGTCAGACGTGGCGACGTGGCGTCGTAGGGGCCATGCCGCGCATCCCGGGACCTTCCGGGTCTTGGGGTGCCTGTCTTCCAAAAGTAAGAGAGCCGTCAGGGCTCGAGGGGCGCAGGGCCGGCCTCAAGGTGGCGTTTACGGGGGCTCGAGGGGCGCGGAGCCGGCCTCGAAGTGGTGCCACGGGGGCTCGAGGGGCGCGGAGCCGGCCTCGAAGTGGTGCCAGGGGGGCTCGAGGGGTGCAGAGCCGGCCTCGAAGTGGTGATTTAGGTGTGCACAGTGTAGAGCATGGCACAGCAGTGCAGGGCATGGCGCGACAGTGCTGGTGCCTTTTTGCCCATGTTTGTGATGAAAAGAAGGTTTGACTCTACATCGGTTCACTGTGGCACGTGCTGCGTCTCAGAGGACGTGACTGGAGTAGGTGGGTGCATTAAATGCGTGGTATGGGGCTGGTACGGCTGTCTGTACCGCTCGAGGCCCGTGCGTTAAGGCTCGAGGTGTAGGGGCACGCTCGCCCGAGGCCTGGAGGGCTCGGGCGAGACGGAGAGCGATAGAGCGTTCGCCCGAGGCCTGGCTGGGAGGGCTCGGGCGAGGCGGAGAAAGAGCGTTCGCCCGAGGCCTGGCTGGGAGGGCTCGGGCGAGACGGAGATGGAGCGTTTGCCCGAGGCCTGGCTGGGAGGGCTCGGGCGAGACGGAGAGCGAGCGTTCGCCGCCAGGCCTCGGGCGAGACGGAGAGCGAGCGTTCGCCCAAGGCCTGGCTGGGAGGGCTCGGGCGAGACGGAGATTGAGCGTTCGCCCGAGGCCTGGCTGGGAGGGCTCGGGCGAGACGGAGAGCGAGCGTTCGCCCGAGGCCTGGCTGGGAGGGCTCGGGCGAGACGGAGATTGAGCGTTCGGGTGCTTGCGTTGATTGGGGTACCCCTTTTTTGTACCACCGACAGTAGCCCCCGAGGCCACGGGGGAGTGGTTGGAACTCCCTCGTGGGCTTTTTGCGAGTGTTAGTGGTGTTGGAGTGTCGAGTCCCCGAGTTTTGGATCCTTTTGAAGAAACCTCCGTCGCTGGGAAACCTTTTGCCCGCTGGGCGCGCCTTTCTTCTTTGTCGTGGGAAACTCTGCCCGAGGCCTGGCTCGGAGGGGCGTTCGTCCGAAGCCTGAAAATCTCATGCTCACACAAAGGAAAAAGATCAGTCGCAACTGCTCGAGTTATTTAACCCTCTTTCGTCGAGGGGTGCCAGGCTGAGCCGACCGTCCGGCTAGCTATCCGGTACGCCGGCTACCCTGGCTTGTCATCCCGCTGAACCCTTTTGAAAGGATGCGGGGTGGGATGCCTCGTACTACCACGAACGGATCGGGCGAGTATCGAGGTTCCCGGTGAGCTGGTAACGGGGGAATCCAAGTGAGAGCTCGTGCCCCGTTCGATAGGGGTCGACTGTGGCCCGGAGGCGGTCTCATAAAGCATGAGTGCTCAGTCTGCAGGAGTGCCGGGCCCATTCGATAGGACCCGGTGGCTCGATGCCTCCCTCCGAGGGGATCTCACTGCACGTCGAGCTCCCCGCCTTGGATACACGTGAGGGGCCTCGAGGGCTCGGCCCTCAAGTAATGCGGTGAGTGGCGCCCCTTGGTGTCCCTGACTCGGGTGCTCGAAGCCGGCTGTCGAACCCTTTTCGAGGGCCAGCCTTCGCTGCTTCGAGACTTAGGGCCGGGGCCCGTTTTTACCTTTGTGAAGAAGCCTTCGTCGGGAGTGGAGTTCGTGGCACCAAGACGACGGTCAGGAGGTCGGAGCGGTGGCCGCGGAGGGCCCCGGTAGTTGAGCGAATGCGGAATCGCTGGGTGTACCTGTCAACCGGCTTGAGACGAGGTTAGATAGGCACATTAAAGGTATTCGGTTACCTTTTTTGCCATCTGGAGACGGCGCCGGTATGTCGAGGAGGACATGCTGCCTCCTGATGCGGACGGCGGTGTAGGGGCCCTCCCTCCTTCTGGCTCGGACGTCAAGGCTGAGCGTGCGGTAGAAGATCCTGGGGAGGAGTACCAGACCGCGGCCTGCATGCCAAGTTTGGGTGTCGAGGCCCTTGTAAAAATTCATGTCAAAACTTATGGGCCGTCGAGGCCAGACATACGCGTATGACTTATTTATTTAATGAAGCTGTTTTCTTTTCAAATTTATTCGATCATCTCTCTTCGTCGCGAGCTCGAGCTTTTACCGGCTTAGTCTGTTTTCCTTCGACATGCGTCGCGAGTTCCTCGAGGTGAGGCGTAGGTAGGGTACCGTAGCCCTGGGGCGTAGGTGGTCGTCTACGTCGACGCCCCCCGACTCTTGGAGGCTCGAGGCATTTTAGGGACTTAGACGTTGCCAGTGCGCTCGAGGTGCGAATTGAGATGAGGGTCGAATTTTTGAAAAGAAAGGCGTGCTTTTTCCGGAGTCTGAGGGGGGACGCCCGCTGACAGGCCCCGAGGGAGGCTCGTCCCTGAGAAAGGCAGGGTCGAGGCTACCTTTGATTTGAACGAAATAAAGAACTTGGAAATTAACTTTTATTCATTCAAGATGCGACGTGTGCACAAAATACGAGAAATGAACGAAGCCTCGAGGCTTTAGGGATAGAAAACGACGTAGCTGTTCGACGCTCCGAGCTGGAGTCGGGCTCGGGGTTGTTTTCGTGGGGCAGCGCTGAAGGTCGAAGGCCGAGCCCCCGAGTCCGGTTCGAGGTGGGGCGTCGAAGGTCGAGCCTCCGAGTCCGGCTCGAGGAGGGGCGTCGAAGGTCGAGCCTCCGAGTCCGGCTCGAGGAGGGGCGTCGAAGGGACATCGAGCCCCCGAGTCCGGCTCGAGGTGGGGCGTCGAAGGGACGTCGAGCCCCCGAGTCCGGCTCGAGGTGGGGCGTCGAAGGGGTGTCGAGCCCCCGAGTCCGGCTCGAGGTGGGGCGTCGAAGGGACGTCGAGCCCCCGAGTCCGGCTCGAGGTGGGGCGTCGAAGGGACGTCGAGCCCCCAAGTCCGGCTCGAGGTGGGGCGTCGAAGGTCGAGCCTCCGAGCCCAGCCCGAGGTGGGGCGTCGAAGGGACGTCGAGCCCCCGAGTCTGGCTCGAGGTGGGGTGTCGAAGGGACGTCGAGCCCCCGAGTCTGGCTCGAGGTGGGGCGTCGAAGGTCGAGCCTCCGAGCCCAGCCCGAGGAGTGACGTCGAAGTCGAACTCCCACGTCCGGCTCGAGGGGCGGCGTCGTGCGTGGGTGCCAACTTAGCCAGCTCGTCTGCGGCGGGCGCCCACGCGCACTTCTTCGTCGTCGTCGTCCTCATCGTCGCGCCTTGCCTTCTGTCCTTCGCCTTGGCCCGCGGAGTGGGCAAAGAAGGCCCCCACTGCCTCGTTGCCAGAGGCGAAGCTGGTGACCTGATCCATCAAGTCTTCAATCGTCCTGGGACGGTAGCGCCCTAACTCATGGACCAGCTTTTGGCACGTCGTGCCTGCGAGGAACGCTGAGATGACCTCCTCATCAGGCATGTGAGGGAGCTCGAGGCGCTGCTTCGAGAACCGCCGAGCGAAGTCGCGGAGGGGTTCGTCCGCTGCCTGCCTGCAACGTCGCAGATCCCAGGAGTTGCCTGGGCGCGCACAAGTCCCCTTGAAATTCCTGTCGAAGACCCTGACTAGGTCGGCCCAGTCATGGATCTGATCCGGCGGGAACCCCTCGAGCCACCGGCGGGCGGTGTCCGAGAGGTAAAGTGGGAGTTGGCGTATGATCACACGGTCGTCGCCCTTCGCTCCGCCCAGTTGGCAGCCTAGGCGGAAGTCTGAGAGCCAGAGCTTGGGCTCGACCTCCCCGTCATACTTTACGACGTTGGTCGGTGGTCGAAAGCGGTCGGGGAGGGTCGAGCTGCGGATGGCTCGGCTGAAGACCCTAGGGCCTGGGGGCTCGAGGGTTTGCCGGCTGTCCGCGACCCGCTTTTGGGCTAGTCTGGCTTGAGGGGCGTCCGGCTGGCGGACCGATGTCTCGTGCTTGCTGCGGGGTGCGTCTGCTGGCTTCTCCGAGGCTGCCCTGCGCTGGCGCGAGGCCGAGCTCTCGGCTATCTGCACAGCGGCCGTTTCGAGGAGGCTCTTTACTTCCCCAAGCATGCGTCTGGCGTCGGGGTTGGAGACGGCGGGCAGATCGCGGAGCAGCATTGCGGCCGCCGCCACGTTTTGCCCGGCTCGCGGGAAGCACACATCGGGGCATGCTGGCGCCCCGTCCTCGAGGGTCCGTCGGTGGGCATCTCGAGCCCGACCTCGAGCTCCGGCTCCTCGAGGCTGGGGTGGTTCCTGCATCAGAGTTTGCTGGAGCTACAACAGGCGTTGTCGTTCTTCCTCGGTCTTGGGGATTGCCTCCCGCACCTGTGCGAGTTGCGCCGCCCGGCTGTCGTCGTGTTAAGGCGGTGCAACCGAGGCCGAGGATTTGCTTCTTGCCTAAACGCGCGAACCGCCCGCCGTAGCCACGTCGTTGGGCGCTCCGAGGTTGAGCGTTGGCCTGACGTCGTCGTCGTCGTCGTCCTCGGCCTCGCTCACCACCCCCTCGAGCTGGAAGCACTCCCTGGTGGGATACCAGTCGTGCCGGTCCGCACGTGTGACGGACGTGAACTTGCTGGGGGAGCGCGCCCGTGCCCTGGAGGTCGTCGGCCGCGTGCCGGGCAGGTCTCCCCTCGGGGATTCTGCGCCAGCCGCGGGGAAGTGGGCGTACGCCGCCGGCACCGCCTGTGCCTGGCGACAATGGTGACCACGACGCCGCTCGCGAAGTGGCGACGCGTGGTGGTGCAGACGACGCTTCATGCCCCCCGCGCGGGGTGGTGTGACACGCCTTCCGCTCGGGCCCTCCGTGGAGAGCGGGGTCAGCTCGTTGCCGTTGTCGGCGGCTAGGGACTCAAGGTTCCCGAACCAAACGACGGCACCGGTAGAGAACGAAGGAGTCGAAGAAGCCATCCAGGAGATAGCGAGAAAATGTCTCGGACACGCGCACCCCTACCTGGCGCGCCAACTGTCGGTGTTTCATACCCGGGGGTATCACACCAATGAGTAATATGATCGCGTGCTTCTCTTCCTGGATGGTGATGCAAGAGGACACAAGGATTTATCCTGGTTCGGGCAAAGAAGGCCCTACGTCCAGCGGGGGGATGTTCTTGTATTACTTGCACCTAAGTGCTTGTACAGGGGTGGATACAAGCTCACTTGAGCGGGACCGGAGTCCGGACTCTAGCGCGGGCGTGGACTGGTGCTGTCCGCCAAAGCCTCTAAACTTCCGACCCCCTCGCAGAGGCCCCTGGCGTCCCCTTTTATAGAGCAAGGGGAGGCCAGGTTTACAGGGACAATCCAGACGTCGGAGCGTACGGTGCCCAATAAAGAGAAGAGTAGGTATGCTGTCTTGTCGAAGGTACTGGAGCAGGCGTGGGGGTTGCTGTTGCACCGTCCTTGAAGCATGGCCTTCGTCCTGTGCGTCAGACGTGGCGACGTGGCGTCATAGGGGCCATGCCGCGCATCCCGGGACCTTCCGGGTCTTGGGGTGCCTGTCTTCCAAAAGTAAGAGAGCTGTCAGGGCTCGAGGGGCGCAGGGCCGGCCTCAAGGTGGCGTTTACGGGGGCTCGAGTGGCGCGGAGCCGGCCTCGAAGTGGTGCCACGGGGGCTCGAGGGGCGCGGAGCCGGCCTCGAAGTGGTGCCACGGGGGCTCGAGGGGTGCAGAGCCGGCCTCGAAGTGGTGATTTAGGTGTGCACAGTGTAGAGCATGGCACAGCAGTGCAGGGCATGGCGCGACAGTGCTGGTGCCTTTTTGCCCATGTTTGTGATGAAAAGAAGGTTTGACTCTACATCGGTTCACTGTGGCATGTGCTGCGTCTCAGAGGACGTGACTGGAGTAGGTGGGTGCATTAAATGCGTGGTATGGGGCTGGTACGGCTGTCTGTACCGCTCGAGGCCCGTGCGTTAAGGCTCGAGGTGTAGGGGCACGCTCGCCCGAGGCCTGGAGGGCTCGGGCGAGACGGAGAGCGATAGAGCGTTCGCCCGAGGCCTGGCTGGGAGGGCTCGGGCGAGGCGGAGAAAGAGCGTTCGCCCGAGGCCTAGCTGGGAGGGCTCGGGCGAGACGGAGATGGAGCATTTGCCCGAGGCCTGGCTGGGAGGGCTCGGGCGAGACGGAGAGCGAGCGTTCGCCCGAGGCCTGGCTGGGAGGGCTCGGGCGAGACGGAGAGCGAGCGTTCGCCCGAGGCCTGGCTGGGAGGGCTCGGGCGAGACGGAGATTGAGCGTTCGCCCGAGGCCTGGCTGGGAGGGCTCGGGCGAGACGGAGAGCGAGCGTTCGCCCGAGGCCTGGCTGGGAGGGCTCGGGCGAGACGGAGATTGAGCGTTCGGGTGCTTGCGTTGATTGGGGGTACCCCTTTTTTGTACCACCGACACTTCCCTCCTGAATTTCGTACAAAAGGTAGAGTACCACGTTTTGAAAAGCTATCTACATAAGATGAAAAAAATAAATCTACAAGAAAATATGTCTTATTTGGTTGTTCTATTATTGAGCACACCTCATTGCCAATAATGTATTTGTTACTATCCATCTCTCTAATTCCTCAGAAGTCCACTTTCTTCCATGTTTCAAACATCTGCAACTGAGATTTTGGTGTGTGCTTGCCCTAGGCCATAAGACTTATTTATAGAGGACCTAAAATTTTTTTAGCGTAGCATCAATTTCAAAAATGGAAAGCATAATTTATGTGTTTCATCATACATTACAAAGTTACCTCTTAGTTTGGGTGTATTCCTCTTTTTTGCGATGCTTTTCCTTGTTCGTCTTCTCGGCTAAGATGACTAACATGTACTAATTTGCCACACAACTCTATACTGCTATATGTAACTCAATACATGTACTAATTTGGCAACCTTACAATCAGATTTGCTAATTATTTCCTTGTCTTTCCAGACATTGAGAGAGACCGCAATTTAATAAACCTCGAAGCCACTGTCTGCCGGACTGATTTCTTTTTTACGTCCTGTCTGCCGGACTGATTTCTTTTTTACGTCAACGCTTTGAAAACCTTTTGTAACCAGTACTCGAGATCATACTGATCTTCCCTGCTCTTACTACTACGTGTCTTCAGCGCCTTACCATCAATGCTATAACTCAAAGTATGACCAACCTGGTAATTGCTGATCACTATCACTACGATCTATAATGTTCTGTATGTGTACAACTATCTATTTATGTGTTATTTGTTATTTAAAGTAGCGGTGGTGAGGAAATGAGTGGAGGAGAAAAAAAAGTATTTGTAGCAATTTATATATGAAAACAAATGATGCTTGAATAAACGTCGTGATTAATGTTGTATGCTTCTGTAATTAGGCAGCAACAGTTCTAATTCTCATATAGTGCCAATATGACATTTATATTGTTTATCTACATGCCTGTAGGGACATGCCTGCAGTTCTACTATACAACAACAGTGCAAATTCTCATATAGTTTCAGTATACGTTGATACAATACACCAATTCAGCAAGGACTACAACTCCCGAAAAAACCTTCGCGATCTCTACACGGAGGTACATGTACATTTACATTTACAAACTCATCCTTATTTAATCATAATATATTAAACAAAAGACTTTGCAAGTATAAAATACAGAGTAGACACTCAACCTCCCTGCTCCATGTGCTTGCCGATAACAATACTAGCTAACTTAGCCTAAACCAAAACTCAGAAGCTTACACCAATTATCGCTGAAAATACAGATTGATTATAAATCATGCCGCTACAATATTTCAAAAAATTAAAAATAACCTTCTCTATTGATCACTCGCAGGAGACACTAACCTCGACACAGAACTCCACAATGAAGCATACACCTACTCAGGTAATAATACAATTTGTACCCACTACCACTTGCTACAGTGAACTTTTAACAAATATGATACAAAGTATATTATTTAGCAGAAGAAGATGATGCCATCTCCCACGCACATGGTAATCAAATTGACACTTCATTCAAAACATTAAAAATGTTTGAAGCCTGCACATCCAAAACATATAAAAATACAAGACTATAACCCTTTTCTCCCCTCTCAGCTACAAGGCCAATTGACGAAGAAGGATTTCAATCAGACCGAAGCATGTTTCGCTGGTGATGGACAAACAAAGATCCAAGCTACTTGCTTACCCGTTGTAATACCTAAGGCCCTCTCATCAGTTTATTTTGTGCATTCCGTATGAAAACTTAAAAAACTTTAATCCCTCAATATGATGGACCAAAACTTTATGTGCTGTAAATATTGTATAATTATATCCTATGCAAGACCTCTATGTTGTAACATTGTATAACATTGTATAATTATTATCTATGCAAGACATCCCTATGCTTCTATAAATGATTGGTTATCCTGCCTTACTTTTTTTTCTTCTCAAATAGCTTACCAGTTTCTTAGATAACGCGCGCGGAGGCGCGCGTTTTCCACTAGTTGTATTTATTTCATGTTGTTTCTCCACTTAGTTCCCATAGTAAGTACTGTACTGAGTATATGTATACTCCCTATATCCCTAAATAAATATCGTCGTTGGCATATACTACTCCGTCCCATAAAAAGAGTCGCTATGGGATGCGTGCTGGTCAAACTTTCTCAACTTTGACTGAGTTTATATAAAATATGTGCAATATTTTTATCTCCAAATAATTTTTATTATAAAAGTATATTCAAAGATCTATTCAATGATACTAATTATGTAACATAAATATTAATGCTTTATTATATATATTTGGTAAAGTTGAAATCTGTTGACTTTTTGGGAAACGAGAATGACTCTTTTTTAGAGACGGAGGGAGTATACCGTAAATTTGACTCGAACTTTAATAAATACGTGTAACATTTATATCTATAAATAAATTTATTAAAAAACTAAACTTATATCAATTAGTATATTTGTATGGTACCTCTCATGGATGATGGCTCTGCTTGCGACTTGCGAGGCATCACCGCGTGGGAGCCGATGATGACATCGGGTTAATATTCTAATCTCTGCCCGCGGGAGGATTGACGCCCTTCCGCGGGTTGGGTTACTGTAGTTTTTTTTTTCTTTTCCTTTTTTCCTTTTCTTTTCCTTTTTCTATTTTTAAGATTTTTGTAGACATCTTTTTCTATTAAAAATCGGTGTGATGATAGCGCGTCCAATAAAACAAACTCTAATTGTGGGACGACGCCCTCCTAATACTTGTGTGCGTTTTATGCTTATACAACCAATGTCTTTGACTTGACATGTAAATATCTTTTTGAGCAGGTCGCATGTCGGTATAGTGAATGATATATTTAGAGATTGTTTAGTTCCAAGTTAAAAAGTTTTGGAATGTCATATCGGGTGTTTTACACTAATTTAGAGTATTAAATACTATTAACAACACTAATTGCATAAGTGGAGAATAATTCGTGATGCAAATTTATAAGTCTAATTATTAATAATTATCAAATGTTTAATGTAACATGAATTTATTAGGCTTAAAAAATTAGGCATCTCGCAAATTATTTTGAATTTATGTAATTAGTTATTTTTAGTCTATATTTAATGCTCTATGTAAGGTCAAAACATCCGATGTAATAAGTGAAAAATTTGTAGCGTAAAAACTAAACATATTTGTACTGTTTAGGCCGATGAAGTTTTCCGTACATCCATACATCTCTACCCGTGGGAGGATTGGCGCCCTCACGCGGGTTGGGCTACTGTATTTTTTTTTGCTTTTTTCTTTTTCTTTTCCTTTTATTTTTTATTTTTTAAGATTTTTGTAGGCATCTTTTTCTATTAAAAACCGATGTGACGATAGTGCTCCAATAGTACAAACTCTAATTGTGGGACGACGCCCTCCTAATACTTGTGTGCGTTTTATGCTTATACGACCAATGCCTTTGACGCGATATGTAAATATGTTTTTGAGCAGGTCGCATGCCGGTATAGTGACTGATATATTTATAGATTGTTTAGTTCCAAATTAAAAAGTTTTGGGATGTCATATCAGGTGTTTTACACTAATTTAGAGTATTAAATACTATTAACAATACTAATTGCGTAAGTGGAGAATAATTCGTGATACGAATTTATAAGTCTAATTATTAATAATTATCAAATGTTTAATGTAATATGAATTTATTAGGCTTAAAAAATTAGACATCTCGCAAATTATTTTGAATTTGTGTAATTAGTTATTTTTAGTCTATATTTAATGTTATATGTAAGGTCAAAACATCTGATGTAATAAGTGGAAAATTTATAGCGTAAAAACTAAACACATTTGTACTGTTTAGGCCAATCAAGTTTTCCGTATATGTACATCCATACATCTCTACCCGCGGGAGGATTGTCGCCCTCCCGCGGGTTGGGTTACTGTAGCTTTTTTTTTGCTTGTTTCTTTTCATTTTTCCTTTTATTTTTTCTTTTTAAGATTTTTGTAGGCATCTTTTTTCTATTAAAAACCGATGTGACGATAATGCTCCAATAATACAAACTCTAATTGTGGGACGACGCCCTCCTAATACTTGCGTGTGTTTTATGTTTATACGACCAATGCCTTTGACTCGACATGTAAATATCTTTTTGAGCAGGTCGCATGCCGGTATAGTGACTGATATATTTAGAGATTGTTTAGTTCCAAGTTAAAAAGTTTTGGGATGTCATATCAGGTGTTTTACACTAATTTAGAGTATTAAATACTATTAACAAAACTAATTGCATAAGTGGAGAATAATTTGTGAGGCGAATTTATAAGTCTAATTATTAATAATTATCAAATGTTTAATGTAACATGAATTTATTAGGTTTAAAAAATTAGTCATCTCGCAAATTATTTTGAATTTTTGTAATTAGTTATTTTTAGTCTATATTTAATACTCTATGTAAGGTCAAAAACATCCAATGTAATAAGTGAAAATTTTATAGCATAAAAACTAAACATATTTGTACTGTTTAGGCCGATCAAGTTTTCCGTACATCCATGCATCTCTACCCGCGGGAGGATTGACGCTCTCCCCTGGTTGGGTTACTATAGTTTTTTTTTGCTTTTTTCTTTTCTTTTTTCCTTTTCTTTTACTTTTTCTGTTTTTTATTTTTTTTGTCTTTTTAAGATTTTTGTAAGTATCTTTTTCTATTAAAAATCGGTGTGATGATAGCGCGTCCAATAATAAAAACTCTAATTGTGGAACAACGCCCTTTTAATATTTGCGTGCGTTTTATGCTTATACGGCCAATGCCTTTGACGCGACATGTAAATATCTTTTTGAGCATGTCGTATATCGGTATAGTGACTGATATATTTAGAGATCGTTTAGTTCCAAGTTAAAAAGTTTTAGAATGTCATATCGTGTGTTTTACACTAATTTAGAGCATTAAATACTATTAACAAAACTAATTGCATAAGTGAAGAATAATTCGTGAGGCGAATTTACAAGTCTAGTTTTTTACATGTGTGTGGTTTGTTGAGAACGGACGGCGATGCTACTGGATCCATGCATGGGAAATGTTGAAAATAATAACAATTTAGTGACGCATAAATTAATTCCGACAATAAGGAAAAGATAAACATCATGCATCGTAGATGTGTAATCTACCACTAGCAGTATGGTCCGAGACATATCCATGCTATATATCGCTAATAACATGAAGAACATGAAATAGAAGAACAATGAGATTGAAGGCATGCTTACAGTGGGGTTGTCGGCACTAGAAACTAGCGCAAGAGTAGACGAAACAGACCGTCGATGAAGACCGGCGAAGTCGGCGTAGAGGGAAGAAGACGTCCAGCGAGCAGTCGTGACGACGCTTCCCAAAAACCTTATACGTCTCCTACCCCGTGCAGGGACGCGAGGAGACGCAGGCTTCAGAGATCTGCTCTCCCGGCACCCAGGGGCAAATCTAGTCAGATTAGTCATCGGGGTCAAACAACAAAGGAGCTAATGTAATATGACCTTTTATTAGAAATAATAACTAAACAAAGCTTAATCTATAAAGAATTAGCTAAAAGTTATCGGGGTCGGCGGACCCCGATAATATACTCTACATCTGCTCCTGCCGACACCGATGGCACGTCGGCGGCGGGATGGGGTCTTCTTTTACCAATTTGGAGGGAATATTGTTCTATCACTAAAAAGTAGGATTGTTTCTAGCTAATAAGATCAAGCAAATAGACTGATTTTTAGTGAAATGCATATATAACACATTCTATTCCCTCTACCCTAAAATATAATGCATTGTGACTTTGTGACGTGTGATGACTCTGTGCCTAGAAACGGTTTGTATAACTTTTTCTCTATTCTCCTCGTTAAATGACTTGCCACATCAACAAAAATCATACGTGGCAAGACAATTAACATGCATATAAACTATAATAATTTTTGCATTGTGAGTGCCTTTAGAGCAACTTCAACGGTTTTGCAAATGGATTTTGCATTCTTATTTTTGTCAAAAAGTGTACAAAACTCTTATCCAACGGTTTGACAAATGGGCTTTGCATTTTTGTTAACTTGGCAAAATCCTTAGATGGATTGGCATATATGCAAGCTCGCGATCGGCTTGGTATTTTCGTCTCGTGTACTACTCCCGCACGCTCTCTTCCCTCTCGCGCCGCCGGGTTTCCTTTTTTAGATTTTGGCAAGTCAATTTTGCCAAACCGTTGGAGATAACTTTTTTTCCTCCTCCCCATATTGATTTAAGAGTTGACAAATTTCATGTTTTGCCAAATAAAAAATGCAAAACCGTTAGAGTTGCTCTTACTTTAGAAAATTAGGATGAGTTAGCATACAAAACTAATTGTTCCATGATATTTTAATTGAATTGAGTATCAAGCGCAACAATTGAGTAGCGGTACTCTTAATTCAGTAGAGTGTCTGTGCCTAGTTAATGTCAGGATTCATTGTTGGAATTCAAACAGAAAACTTTTAGAATGTGATGGATGATTTTTTTTTTGTGTTTATTAAGGGTATGCAGTATGCTCGTGTCCCACATTAGAGGGAGAAATTATTTGTTTATCCTCCCGACGTTCTAGTTAGCAGAAGCCCTTAATTACGCCCTGGATTAAGAAAAGTATGGTCAATGCTTTGCTACACTGCTTTGCTACACCTACTTTGAGTATGGTCAAGTGGTGATAATTCCTTGACTTATTTCGCCATATGTCGGCCAAGTTTCACTTTTTGTTCTTTGGTCGATTCTGAACAATACGTAGAAAGAGAGGACAAAACTTTGTTATCCAGTTCCAAAACGTGAGAACAATTTAATTTCCATACAGATACACATATCCATTTTAGCAATTCTTTGTAGGCATACAACTTTTATTGGCACTTTTGTAGATTATATATATTTTTCCTTTGTTTCATTTTAAAGAGAAAATTAGTGGAACTACAACATTACGAGGAGAAGTGTTCTGAAAGCTGCGTCCATGTGCCTGCGGTTGCGTGTATGCTAAAAGAAACCTACAGCCCTGTAGGTGGTCCTACTACTACAGAAGTTTTTGAAGTTTCTATTCTTGTGGAGATATAGACCCCAAGATATCACACGATGATACATGGACAACATCAATAGGGGTCGTCTGGCCCGCATGATGCAGGCGTGCGGCACACAGCATGCACCGCATGACAGTTGTAATCTAGCGATACAGTACCAACTCAAATACTTACCATGTAACCCTATCCCTTCGGAATATATAAGAAGGAGCATGGGTCCTCTAAGTGGATAAGTCAGATCTAATCAATACAACTCGACGCAGGACGTAGGGTGTTACGCTAACCTAGCGGCCCGAACCATCTAGAACTGTGTTGCGTCAACGTCTGGGTCATCGTCTTGCACACCTTCCCCTCTAATCTACCACCTTCGGCATACCCCTAGGTGGACTATCGGTGATATTTCATCGACAGCGGCGCCCATCGTGGGGTGTGTGCGTAGAGACTCCATGGCGAGCCAAATGGTTATCTTATCCGCTTCCATGACTCTTCCGGTAGGCTTTACGTTCATCGTCGGGTCGTTCTCCTGGACCACCGACGTCGACGGTGCCGCCAGGGGCATGGAGGCGGTGCAGGTTCCCCTGTACCGAACGGATATGCTTCCACCACTTCAGCATCGGCGAGACCAGCCTCGACATCTCTTCGAGGTCATCTTCCCCTCGCTTCCCCGCTATCGGGGGCAGCATGTCGATAACACTGATCTGATCGAATCCATCAATCGGGTCACGACAGACATCACCGACACTCTTGCTCTCGAAGATCTGATCAGAGATCGATCTCCCGAGCAAGACATCGCCCGTACCTCTCGTTCCGACCTCCGGCCGCGTCACAGTGATGATCGCCGTAATAAGCAGCGCTATGACGACCACGACCGATGCTATGATGACCGGTAGGAAAGATCAAGGGCCAGACAACTCCATCACCATCGACAAGAAGACATCCAACTACGATGAGGATTACGAGAAGCTGCTAGACGACCCGTGCCCTACGCTCGCTAGCTCTGATCATCTACGAGCCAGAAGCGAGCCATCACGTTGTCGTCGAGCCACCGACGAGCCACCAGTGAGCCAACGAGCCACAAGTGAGCCATCATATCATCGTCGAGCCAAAAACGAGCCGACGAGCCACCATCGAGCCATCGACGAGCCAACGAGCCACCCGCGAGCCGATGAGCCATCGAGCTACCGACGAGCCACCAACGAGCCGACGAGCCACAAGCGATCCATCACGTCGTCGTCATCGTCTCACCGCCATCCTCGCCGACCGCTCGTTGTTGACTCATCGCCGTCCTTGACGCCTCTCGTTGACTACTTCGTTCGGACGACAATCAAGCTAAGTATTATCTTTCCTTCGATCGTCATATATCTCTAGATATCATCGTGCGCCTCCGTGATCACACCAGATTCTTATCATGTGCCTCCGCGGTCACATTATTCTTTACAACGGATCTTCGTTATTTTTCACCATATATACCATCCTGAGGATGACATATGCGTCTTCCTGAGCAGCCATGTTTACACTTGTGCTTTCCAGAGACGGTCATGTCTCTGAGTCCTCCCTACACATGAATGCAGCTCCGCGCTCTGCGTTATGGGTGGTCGTCAGCGGCTCCTCGGTGACGCCGGTTCTCTTACGTGTGCCTGGGCTCAGCGCCTCATGCTCCAGATTTATCGGCTAGCCGGGGCTGGCGACTCAACTACAAACAAATTGCTCGGGGCATTTTATTTAATGTTGAGCGTTCATACCAGCTGACTGACCGCTGAGCGGCATATGCTATTTCTTTACCGCCGATGTTTTCTCTATATTTTATTTGTACGTCATATACTACCATTCTCCATGTTTATTTTACAGGAACCATCTTCGGTCTGCGAGCTAATTCTTTACGCTCGGGGACTGGACCAGTCATAAAGGAAAGGAAGATCATTGCTTGGGCGGTCACATCACGTGCTCGCCATCTGGCGCTCGGACTTTGTCACACCCGGTTTTAAAGAACAAAACCAGGTATACACCATATGTGAGCCCATGAAGTCAAATCTCACATATAGCTACAAATAAAGGGTAATATCGAAAGACAATGCTTAAATAAATAACGTATATACAACAAAAGATATAACCTTAAGGAGCAAACAGCGGGAAGACACTCCGATCTTCAGTTGAAGGCACCAACTTCACAGGGAACAACTGACTGGTTGATCACAAGCCTAACTTCTCCAACTTCTGGCATTCTGGTACCCATCCGGGATTTTTCCAAAGTATTGAAAAGTAAAGCAAGCATAAGTACATCTCGTACTTAACAAATATAACATGAGGTTCATGAGGCTCAAAAAGCTAACACGAGTTTAACTGCGGAAGCTTTTAGTTGGCATAATTTTAGCATTAAGTAGCATCAAGGTATAACTATCCCAATTTAAACATATGATCAAGTAAACAGGTATCCATTGAATAAATATAGTATCATCATCATTATTAAGCAACATCTATACCATAAGAATTCTAGGCCGCTCGTAACCGTGAGCACGACTGATATATCAGTTTTATACTCTACAGAGGTTGTACACTTTACCCGATGAGTAGTGATTCCCATATGCCGGGGTTTGCAAGGCCCACATTACACTTCCAAGGTGCACAACAGGGTTCACTGCGCAACCTTTCAAAGGTTCGTCTAACAAGTTAGGGCCGCTAGGTCTTAAGGCAAGGGGATGTAGAGCCCTCCTTCCAGGTGACATAATAACACACAGCCTATACACACGTAAACAGAAGCCTCACTATACTCGTCTCGTCAAACGCCTTATGCGCCCTTTCGGGTAACCACTAACAAGCTAGAAAAGGTCGTCATACTGAGCTAAGGTCAGAGCCATATAACTCTCGTGGTTGCACTGTAAGTCCTGGGTGATCCCTTATAGTAGTTCCTAAACCAAGTTGCTATAAAAGCCAAACTTTATCAAGTCTCATGTATCATTAAATCAGGTTCCAATGATCATAGTTTAAGTTAAGCACTAGCATAGATCTACCCAATGCATACCCATGTGTAACAAGGCATAAGATCAACACCTAGGATAAATCTATATAGGCATCAAGGTAGACACATGCATATGATTATTATAGTGAATTAAGGTTATTAGGACATCAAGGAGGATCTCATGCTATACTTGCCTTAAACACAAATCCTTCTTCTGTCAACTTGTAGACTTCCAAAGGTTGACTCTTCGTCACGATCTTCTTCTTGATCACCAACGTACAACTCACCGACTGGACATACGATCAAAAAACACAACACATGCATCCAATAGCAATCATGCAAAGCAAAACAAAACCTATAATTAGAATAGCACAACAATCATAAGAAAACAAGATAAATAGTTTTAAAAACTGATCTACGTCTCACTACGATCACACAGACACGAAGATCACGCTAATCGAAGTTGAAACGGAAAAGATATGATTTAAACAAATTAGAGAACCCTAATTACTAGATTAGTTTTAACTCAAATTTTAATTATAAAAATAATATTTAAAGTTATATAGTTAGAAATATATTTTCAAAACAAATCTAACGCAAGTTGAACGAATCAGAGTTAAAACAAAGAAGTTATAAGCGTTTAAAGTCAGTGGCAAAACTGTGAATAAATAAACTTGATTTTGCAATTCAAATAAATAAAAGGAAAAATAAGAAATCTGATGGACCGCGGCTCATTAAAGGAAAAGCACAAGGGCTTGGATGTAAGATTTCTGAGACTCATCGAACAGAGCCGGAAGGACTGCGGGTTGAGTCTTAAAGACTTGAGGGGCTCTTTAACAAAAGAGCCAGTCGAAGGGGTATTGGGCGATCTGGGGCGTTGGATCAGAGATGGATGGCGGAGATTAAATCGAAGGGGAGCAGGCGGCGCTGTCTTGCTGGATTTGAGGGAGAAGACGACGTTCGCGGTGGCTCCATCGCTGGCGAGCGGCGGTGACTTTTGGACATGGCACCAGAAGAGAGTAGAGACCTCGATTCTGAGCGCAAACGAACCAGGAGCTCAAGGGGACCTTACCAGACCCGAAGAAGACGACGGGGACAACTCGGTGGTGGCGTATCACTCGGCGAAGCGAACGGTGGAGCTCTGTGAAAGCCGGCGAGGAAAATTAGCCAAAACAAGGAGAGAAAAATAGGGATAAGTGGTTGGGTCAGTTCGCGAGGTCAAACCGGTGCTCTTGGGATGGCTCACAGAGGCTGCAAGCCGGCGAATTGAAGAGTTCAGCGGCGGCGGAATCTTATGGGAGGCGGAGCTCTTGGTTTTAGCGAACTAGGGTACTGGGAGTGCGAGATTTTTGGTCGAGGAGAGGCGGTGGAAAACAGCGAGCTTTATAGGGGCTCAGTTGAGGCGGTTTAGGCAGAGGAGAGGGCGTAGGTGAGGCGGAGTCGTGCACGATGGAGGAGTTCGGCGCAGACACGAAGAAGACGACGATGACGAGGTGGGGTCGGCGCATCAGCGAGAGAGGGGAGATGCGGGAGCGCGAGGGGCACCAGGCGGGTGCAGAGCGCACGGTGCCGCCGACTGGGCGGAGGAGCTAGGCCGGCCCAGAACGGAGGCGAGCGCGGGGAGAGGGAGGTAGTGGCCGTTTGGGCCAGTTCGGCAAGAAGAAGGAGGAGGGGGAGGCAAAACAGTTGGGCCAGGGTTGCCCGGCCCAAACGAGAGAAGGAGAGAGGGGCCTGAGAGAGGCCGTTTTCAAGAGGATTTTCAAATATTTCCAAAACAAATTTAAATTCCTTTTGAACTTTTGATTTGAATCTTTGAGAGAAACAGAAAGTTTTGAAACTTTAACTTTTCTAAACTTTTTGAAAAATAAAAAGTCTTTATTTTAAAAACCCTTTTCTAAGAAATTTATTTTTAAAATATTTCCAAACCATTTTGAACTCAGTTTGAATTTTAGCCAAAACCACACAGCACAAAAACTCAAATGCACCAACATAAAATGCACAAACATGTTGCTAAACCCTAGGATAAATTTTAATTTGGAGAAAATTTTTATTTTCCTATATTTTATGAGCACACAAATACATAAATTAACCATTTTAACTCTATTTCAAGAAATGCAAATTTCAGGGTGTGACAGATTCATCACCGACCAGCTGGCCGTACTCTTCGACGCTCATCGACGGCTACACTGAGAGCTCACCAGCTGACCTGGGGACTCCTCGGTGCTCGCCATCGTCGACCACCTGGTCGGGTCGCTCGGTGCTCATCACCTGGCGCTCGGAATTCGTCGCCGGCCAGCTGGCTGTACTCTTTGATGCTCATCGATGGCTACACCGAGAGCTCACCAACTAACCTGGGGGCTCCTCGGTGCTCGGGTTCGTCGACCACCTAGTCGCTTCGCTCGGTGCTCACCAGCTGGTGCTCGGACTTCGTAACCCCAACCAGCTGGTCGCTTCGCTCGGTGCTCACCACCTGGCGTTCGGACTTCATCTCGACCAGCTGGTCGCTTTGCTCAGTGCTCACCACCTGGCGCTTGGACTTCGCCGCCGACCAGCTGGTCGCTTCGCTCGGTGCTCACCACCTAGCGCTCGGACTTCGCCGTCGACCAGCTGGTAGCTTCGCTCGGTGCTCACCACCTGGCGCTCGGACTTCGTCGCCGGCCAGCTGGTCGTTTCGCTCAGTGCTCACCATCTGACGCTCGGACTTCATCATCGACCAGATGGTCACTTTGATCGGTGCTCACCACCTGGCTCTCGGACTTTGTCGCCAACCAGCTGGTCGCTTCGCTCGGTGTTCACCACATGGCGCTCGAACTTCGCCGCCGACTAGCTAGTTGCTTCACTCGGTGCTCACCACTTGGTGTTGGACTTTATCGCCGATCAGCTGGCCGGACTCCTCGACGTTCATCGACGGCTACAACGAGAGCTCACCAGCTGACCTGGGGACTTCTCGGTGCTCGGACTCGTCGTTCGACAACCTGCTTGGATGACATACCGTTTTCACCATAGTGGATTTCCCTTTTTATAAGCCTGCTACCAGATTTATTCTTCATCTTCTAGCAGCTTTGGGGACTACCGTGTATACATGACGCTTGTCCACGCATGTATATAAGTCTGGTTATTCTCAAGACCCTGGCACCATGTGACCGAGTCACTTGCTGTCAGGCTCGGGGACTAGCTGTGAGGATATAGATCCAATGGTACCACACGATGGTACATGGGCCGCACCACTCGAGGTCGTCCGACCCGCATGATGAAGGCGTGCGGCGCACGATATGCACCGCACGACAGTTGTAATCTAGATACAGTACCAACTCAAATACTTACCATGTAATCTCGTCCCTTCGGAATATATAAGGAGGGACAGGGGTCCTCTGAGAGAACAAGTCAGATCCAATCATTACAACTCGACCCAAGACGTAGAGTGTTGCGCTAACCTAGCCGTCCAAACCTGGATAAACCTCTGTGTTCATCTAGAATTGCCTTGCGTCAACGTCTAGATCGTCGTCTTGCGCACCTTCCCCTCTAATCTACCACCTTGGGCATACCCTCGGTCGACTATCGACGATATTTCGTCGACAATTCTCCCTTGGTCTTTAAAAAAAATGTAATTATCATTTTTCAAATGACCAAACAAAAATGTAAGTTTTTAAAATTATCTAATATTTACAATAACAAATAAGTATCATTAAGTTAACTATAGAACATATTTTTATAGTGAACTATCTAGAGACATAAATGTTAATATATATTTTTGTACTTAGTCTAACTTGAAATAATTTAACTTACTTTATTTAAATCTAAAAATTGTATTTTTTTAGAATGGAGGGAGTGGAGTTTTTTTTCCAAAGATGTGGGGAGTAAGTTTTTTTTCTAAAGATGGAGGGAGTAGAGTATAATAATAGCTGTAATAATTCACCGCATGTGCAGTGCATGAAGGCACTAGTGCTACAAGAGGAAGATTTTTCCTTTACTCCCTCCGTCCCAAAAAAAAGATGATATTTTAGCAATAAATCTAGACAACTATTGCTAAAATGTTATTATTTTTGGGACGGAGTAATATTTGTTTAATTAATGGCATTGATTGAACCAAAACATCGATGTTGATGGAAGTAGCAGGTACAGCCGACACATATTTATACTGTTTCAGTTTTGAGGTAAAGACATGTATGGACAAATACAAAATTAAAGGCTAATCTTTCAAAAAGAAAAATGCAAGGCTGAACACATCATATCAAATCAGGGTTATTTAAAACTCACTCTATTCTTCTCATCCCACCAGAGAAATTAGAGCATCGGTGGCTCCTTACCACGCGGACGCGTGTAGATGCATGTTTAGCCAAAGGACTCTTAACCTTTATAGAAACTAACCCGCAGTACAGTTTGTCAGCCTTGAACAGATTCCAAGTTTGTTATGTTTTATATAATAACCTAATCAAAATTTTATTCTTACACGAAGAAGAGAAAACACCGAAAATTCTCACTTTTGCGTACAACTCTCGCGGGAGATTATGCGTAGAGCCCCCTCCAGGCCTCCACCCAGCCTGAACCCTAACCCATTCCTCGTTCCTCATTCCTGTCTCTCTTCTCTCCACCACCGCCACCACGCCCACTCACCCATCGAGCAGATTTGGCCGGCTTCAGCCTCGATGGCAGCTGATCCATCCTCAACGCCCTCAACACTACCTTCCCATATTCTCCTTTCCATGTCGTTGCCCCTCACTACTGGACTCAAGGGTCTCTCGACACCGCCGTCGCTCGAGCACACCGAGCCGCGTGAGATCCCGCGGTGCACATATCGGGCGAAGCTCGCCGGCCTTCGCGACATGGAGGACGAAACTCACTAGCCTGCATGGTGGCAGTGGGGGTACGGGCACGTGAAGTTCCTAGCGAGGTAGAGGTAGACGACATGGAGGTCGTGTTGCGTCGAGTCTCCGAGACTCTTGCACCGGAGGTGCTAGAGAAGTTGCTGGCACCGTCTATGAGCCCGCTGTTCCAGCCATCGCATCGCCGCTAAGTAGAGAAAATTGCTACGGAGTATTACGGGACTTCAAACAATGAGCTTCTCTACTATATAGTGCTCCGGCCCCACCATCTCCTCTAAAGCGGGCTCCGACACCGCCACCTGCCCCATCTCCACGGCGGGTTCCAACACCTCCACCGCCAACGAAGAAGAGGCCTGTCATACAAACAAAGGCGTCAGCCCCACCACCTCCGAAGAAGACAGCCTCTGTGAGAAAACCAGCTCCCAAGATGACAAAACTTGCATATGACATGACCGAGGAGGAGACTGAAGTTGCAGTGCAAAAAGACTTGAACAAGTTCTTCGACGCTGCCATTGCTAGTGGTCGAGCAAAGCGAAACCCGGAGAAGCCGTACCTTTTTGTTCGTCCTCAAAAACTAAGGCAAACTGTGGACGCTCACCAAAAAAAGGTACGTGCTGCCCGTAAGGCTTCGCCAAAATCAGACTATGATCGCACGCTCAGCAAATCACTTGAGGAGGCCAAGAAGACAAAGAAGAGAGCAGGAAAGGGTGTCCCACAGCTCGGGGAACAAAAGCAGCAATCAGTGCCGGATCTAGTTGTTGGGAATGAATACGGTTCAAACATGGACGTCATACAACAAGCATATGGAGACGTTGATCCTGAGCATCTGCTCAAATTTTTGGAGGAAACTGGTTTAAATGTGGAAAACATACTCGGAGAAGCAGGCATCAAAAGTGCTGCAGTTGTTGATAAATGGCAGAGGGCATATGTATATGGTCAAAGTTTATACAACCCAGCGGCCCTGAGGGATCTTGGTACACAAATACACTTGCTAAATCAGTGGTACCTTACGACGTGTGGCAGAAAAGCTGATGACTACATTGCGTCAGAATTAGAGACCATGATTACTTTCGTGGTGATGACGTCATATATGTTCAGTTTAATGAGTTACATCAGCTCTGCCACATGGACGCTCTTGACAAATCTCTCATCAGCTGCTTTTGCCTGTAAGTTATTGTTTCTTTTAATAATCTCACTTTAGCTTATGTATATGTATAAGTAATTATCCTCACACTAGCAAGCGTTTGTAAACATGTGCAGAAACATGATGAGACAACTAAGGCGTAAAAATGACAAGGAGATTGGTTTCATCGATCCATATATCGTCTTCAAGCACCCAAGCAATACTCCCTCGGATGCATGGAAAACTCAAACAGAGAGGAATTTGAGGAGGTTCTTCGTAAACCAAAGGGACAAAAGATATATACTATTCCCCTACAACTTTAGGTGAGTTTTGTTATTATATGCACATTTTATTATAGGTTGACATAAAGATATATGTGTTGACTATATAAATATAAATGCAGTTTTCACTGGATACTAATTGTGATCGATCTCCACGAGAGTCGTTTGCTAATCTATGACTCTCTGAGAAAACCACAAGAAGATTACCAAGATATGATAGATATTATCCGAGGGTAAATGTGATCTTTAAATATTGATTCCTGCTCTTTAACTCTGCAATAGTTAAGTACTGATCCAATTATATATATTGTGCAGGGTTTGGGCTTGGTTTGTTCAGAAACACCGTCCGGATCTGAAAGCGCAACTTCCTGATCCTCTACTACTAAATGTAAGTTGTACTACCTCCCTGCCTCTTTACCTTAATTAGCATCACTCAGCAGATGCACGCTCAACCGAGAGTAATCTTTTTATATCTTGTACAGTGGGTTCTACGGCAGTCACCGAAAAATAATTTATGTGCGTACTATGTTTGTGAGTTCCTGACGGTGTATGAAAAAAGAACTCCTCTACAGAGTCAGCAAGTACGTAACATGTAAATACATTTATTTCATTTTTTGTTGCTTTTACATAAATATTATGTATGTTAATATTTTCTTTTTCTTTTAATCCAAATTGAAGGAGACATGGTTGAAGAAGCAGGTGATGGATAAGGTCCGCCTCAAAGCAATTCAAGAGACCATCGCGGGCTTCCTTAATGACCATGTCTTTAAGTCTGACACCGAGTATTGGTTTAACAAATACGAACCAATGAAGCCAAACCAAGATGAACACTTGTATGACCTCTAAGTCAGGATAATATTTGTGTTGTAAATATCAAGTTAAGGATGCATGGTGGATAATGCTGTATATTTTATGTATATATGTATAGATAGCTCTATAATATATATGTATATAATTTCATATTTCATTTGCGTGTAATTGTAAATTTTATATGTTTATATATATATTTATTAGCAGCGAAGAATACGTATTTGAAACCGGCCTAATGGAATATATTAGCAACGAAGAATACGTATTAGAAAACCTAATGTAATTGTAAAACCAAAAACAATAACCAATTGAAAAGAAAAGAAAAAGAAAAAAGAAAAAAGCAACGGCCTTTTTAGCCTACCAACCGGGACTAAAGAAGCCAGCCACCGTGGCTCGGCTGGAGACCTCTTTAGTCCCGGTTGGTATTACCAACCGGAGCTAAAGGTCCCCCTTTAACCCCGGGGCGGGGAACCGGGGCTAAAGGTCGGGCCTTTAGTCCCGATTCCTTAGCCCCGGCTCCATGCCCGGGTCTAAAGGCCAAAATGGCCCGGGGCTAAAGGCCCGTTCTCCAGTAGTGATAGGACTTCAAACATTGGCTTTGTTAAAATAACCTGTGAAACATTTGCTTCTTCCTATACATGACATTTGGTCCTTTTATTTTCTTTTCTTTTCTAAATACATGTATTTGTTCTCTAAAGTGACCATTTTATCCTTCAGTTATTAGATCTTGACGGTTGATTCTGTATTTCTGTTACGAAAAAAAACACCGTGGCTTCCTTGGCTGGCTAGTCTGCCTTGGATAGCTGCCGCCTCCTTGGCTGGAAAAAAAAAAAACACCGTGGCTAGATGGCTGCCAAGTTGGCTGGCCGTGGTCATGGCTTGCCTAGGCTGGCTGGCCGTAACCATGGCTGGCTGGCCGCGCTATGTATATATTTTTAATATAACAACATGAATTAACATAGTGATCATACACAATTACAAGTAATATATATAACAATATGAATTTAGCACAAACAAGTTTATCTCATAAAACCATCGTTGTAGCATAAACAAGTTCATCTCATAATACCATAATGTAGTTCTAAACAAGATCAAAGACATGAAATAAATCATGAGTTACATCTCATCACAACTAAAATAATTCATCATTCAATATGTAGCTTTTTTTTTTGGAGTCATTTTTTTTGATGGTGCTGCAGTAGGCATCCTCACGACACTAGTTTGCTACAAGTCGGCTGAACAAAAAAATAATAGAACAATTAGATATATGTAAAGAAGTAATATATGATGTATGTGTTAATATTTCTTACATTCTAGTGACTCTTCCTGGACTATCTCTTAGTATTTCTTTTCTAGTTAGCCTCTGCGGTGTACTAAGTTTTGGTGGCGCAACTTTCGTAATATTCTTCCTAGGTTGCCTACGCTTCCTATAAGTAAAATTACAAAAATTAATAAAGACAAGTTTATTTCATATTTTGATAAAGCAAATGAATAGTTACCTTTTTTTTTGTTGTCCCATTGAGTAGGCACTTAGATCTAGCTTGCCTGTGACCTTTTTTACCACTATTTTTGCAGGTCATAGGTCCTCTAATCATCTTCTTACCCTTTTCATTGGTTGGAGCATTGTCACCTTCAGCTTCATTGCTAACTTGATCACCTTTCGAACCTTTCTTCATGTGGCCACCCTCAATCCATCCCTTAATTCTAATAAGTTTACTTCTTCTTCCTTGCGGTAGCTTAGAAAGAGGTGCACCAACTAAATGGGAGTTGAACCTTTGGCCATTGAGATTTGTCTGTCAACAACTCAATCTCTCTACTATAGGCAGCCCGGAATCTATTCACCGAGTAGTAGTCATGCACAAATAATTGCTCTAGGTCAATCCCCTGTTTGCGGGTTACATAGGCCAATACATGTTGACATGTCTTACCAGTGTGTTGCCATTCAAGACAAGTACATGTCCTTTGGTTAAACTTGACAATGTGCCTCTCAACCATGTTTCCATGATCCCACACCTCTGAACTCCAATTAGAGCCTAGAACAATTTTCAAATGTCCCAAACCTCTAGTATTTACCTTGAGCTAATGCATAATTGCTAGAAGTATTCTGCCTTTAGGTAGCCTGTAAGCAATATTTCTTCTCTTGTTCCGAAGAACCATGATCATTTCTCTGATTTTGTCAACAAGGTTAGCAACAGGTAAGTCTTTATGCTCTCTAATCCAGTTCTTAAATGTTTCCGCGATATCACTAGTTATGTAGTCACACTTAATTTCTAGATTGAAAGCAAACCTATACCATAATAGCTCATGATTGGTCTGTAACCATTTAACTGCTTGAGGTGATTCACTTACCATTTTTTCTATGTTGTCATAGAATATGGCTTCTCTGTAAGCCCTTGCAGCAGGGTATATATGACCAGACCCTCCGAATCTCTTCTGAAATATTTTGACCATATGATAAAAGCATTCCCTTTGCTCTGCACATGGGAATACACTCTTCACTGCATTCTCCAAACCCTTACAAGCATCAGAACAAACAACCAAGGGAGTAGGATCACCTATTGTCTTCTTTAATTGTTCCATGAACCATGTCTAATTGTTTGTTGTTTTAGAAGCTATGAGACCATAAGCACCTAGATACATCCAATTGTGACCATCAACTGCTATAGCCGCCACCAAGTAACCATTCCACCTCCCATTAAATGTTGTAGCATCTATGCTCAAATGAGGCCTACAACCTTCCAAGAAACCATCAATACATGGTTTGAGAGCACATAAAAAACGGTGGAAATATACCTGACCATCCACCTGAAGTACCTCAATCTCAGCTACGCTCCCGGGGCACCGATTCATTACCTCGGCCTTCCACCTAAATAATAACTCAAAAGCTATCTGACCATTTGCCATAAACCTCATCAATAACTCTTTCTTTATCCCGCCATACAGTGTCATATGCAATTTGACACTCATGATCTGTCTGCAACTTCTTTTGCAATTCCTTAGCACCGATAGTTGAATCATCTCTAAGGATACTCACTGCCATGCTAGCTATCCATTTACAACTTGGAGTTGTAGTTATCTACCTCATGCTAGACACTAGGCCACATGTATGCTTATCGACTACGACGGTTACCTGCAAAATGAAAAATCAATATGTATCCTTAGATACTGTTTATCAACTATGATGTATATATGCTAGATACTACTCCCTCCATTCCAAATTATAAGACGTTCCAAGAATCTTGGAGAGTCAAAGTTTTTCAACTTTGACCAAAATCATAGAGAAAAATATAAAGATTTATACCATCAAATATACATATTATGGAAATATAACTAATGAAGAATCTAATTGCACTTAGTTGATATCATAAATATTATTATCTTATTATATAAATTTGGTCAAAGTTGAAAAACTTTGACTCTCCAAGATTCTTGGAATGTCTTATAATTTGGGATGGAGGGAGTATTTAACAAAAAATTACACGAAATACTCCTAAATCAAGGCATGCATGCATACTGCTAGCAGTATCATTAATGATATATATAAATATAAATATAATAATAATAATAATAACAATAATAATAACAACAACAACTGTTACTCTATAGCTGGCTATAGAATAACTTATTCTGTAGCTACTTTGAGTTACGATAATTATTATGCTAATTTATGGGATTATAGTAATTCATTACTATATGATTTTACTACAACTTTATAGTAAATATCCTCACGTGTTATAGTAACACAACCCCGTAAATATATATACACTTTATCGTCATTTAGTATATAAAATTATCGTAAATAGAAGTGGCTACAAAATAATTTATTCTGTAGCTACCTAGAGAGCTAGCTAGAGAGTATACTTTCATATATATACTTCCTGAAATTTGCTGCATATAGTACTCCTAAATGAAGGCATACATGCATATTGCATAAAAAATTGATATGCATACATGCATGAATAGAGACATGCATGCATGTACTACTGCATAAAAAATCAATGAATTTGCTATCTCACTTGTAATACTAATACTGCATCAAAAATTGATACTAATGTAGATAACAAATAGAATTAATGAAATAAAAAAGTATTCACCTCCACAGTGGCTTGACCTTTTTGTTTAGTACCATTTATCCTCCAAGAGCAAGTGTAATTTTCATCACCGGACTTGCAAAAAGCCCTATATCTTGTCTTACATGACTTCTCTACTCCTAAATCGAACTCTTTACTAATGGCAAATTGTCACACTGCCAACTTGAACTTCTCCGTTATTGGGTACATTGTTCCTAGAGCCATGGATGGATTGTTTTTAGGATATGAAATGACCATCTCACCCGGTACATCATCATTAGTTGGAACGACAACACCATCAATATATTGCTCAAGCTCATTATCATGGCCCTGATCATCCATTCGGCCATCGACACCATGTGCAGGTACATTTGTTGTGCCCTCCTCTGTCAAGCCTAAAAGCTCACAAATCTGTGACTCGCTCAAAAGTGCAATACGTCCTTCATCATCATGTGTCTCCACTATTTGTATCATATCCCAATCAACTCTTTCCATATTTTTCACATGATCTATTTGGGACCTAAACAAGTGAAATCAAGTTTTAATACTCACTACTACTATCGTGCTAAAAAAAGAAATCTAATGTCGGATGATGGTGAGCACTCAATACCTTTGTACTTCAATAGGAAGGTTGTATTCTATTGCTGCTAGATGGTGAACCGTGGGAAGCAATGTTCTAGCTAGGGCTAGACCATTGCCGTCATCAGGATGGTCCTCCACTGCCAGCGCTGTGACCAGGTCATCACCGGGGGCATCATTCACTGCGGGCAGGCCTACCAGCGTAGGTTGGCCAGAAGGAGGCGCGACCTGTCC
The DNA here is from genome assembly GCA_009763385.1 of Coix lacryma-jobi var. lacryma-jobi. Lineage (NCBI taxonomy): Eukaryota > Viridiplantae > Streptophyta > Magnoliopsida > Poales > Poaceae > Coix > Coix lacryma-jobi. The sequence continues at coordinate 96,044,434 of CM019827.1, read as the reverse complement.
AGTAGTTGGTGCTGGCTGGCCAGCAGTCGCCGCGACGGCTAGGGCATCGTGGCCGCGCCTGTCCCAGTCTGCGCGGGCGCTGTGACCAGGGGCTGAGCAGTTGTCGTGTCTAGGGAGACGAGAGGAGCATCCATGGGCGGTGCATCCAGGAAGAGGAGATGATCATCATCAGTGAGCTGGCGGTGTCGGGCGTCGTGGTCAGAGGTGGATGGCGTGGGAGGGGAGATCTTGCGGGAGGGAGAGATGAAACGTTGAGCAGATGAAAGGTCTCACGTAATTAGTGAAGGGCAAAAGAATTGCACTGAGTGATGGTGAGTTGGCGTTCAATAGCACGGAGCCAGTCATCCACTTCCAAAGGATCAGTGGCATGGGAGAATACTAGCGGATGACCCTTCATAAACTCTCCACGTTTGTCTCGCTGTGGAGCATGAACTGGGACAACTTGTTGGTTCTGCATGTGTTGCACCATGGTCTCCATGAGCTGGGTCTGCATGGCGATCAAATCTTCCAGAGTTGGTGGAGGCCGGTGTGGTGCATTGAGATCAACGAGACCTGAGGAACGAGTTCTTCTGGCGGCCTTCTGCCTTCCAAAGCAAAGATCACGATTAGCAAACATTTTGAGAAAAGATCACTTATACAAGTAGAAACAGTAGATTTCAAAATTTTCTGGGCGAGATCCGGTATAGCAGTGTAGTGTTTCAGTCATAACTCGAGTTCTAGAAATCCAAACAGGGCATGCTATACACGGTTGGAAATATGATAAAATTATATACAACTTTTATTTAGATGATATTTCCAGATTCTGATGTTAAGTTAGTCAAAAACAGAGAACAAACGAATCTGTCCAGAGTCCAGAATTGTGCAGAAACTTCAAATTGTAACAATTATATCTCACAAACCATAACAGCTATTAAGGTGATTCTAGAGGCATTGGTTAGATACTGAGGTCTAGTTTCCACTATAAAATTGTCATCAACTTTGCACGAACAAAACTTGGGATATGCCGAAAAGATTATAGGTTGCTCCAGAAAACAACAGAGAACAAGATATAACTAACCCAACTTATTTTATTCATAAACATTATGCATAACTAGGAGATTCGTAGACAAGTATACAATATCTCAGCACTCATTACAAAGAACCAAACCAAACATAAGCACAAGTATATCTCAACTAGCACATAATTGATCACACTAGCACACAACTTAACTAGATTCAAACTTAACACGTACTATTATTGTCTTATTACATAGATGATGTCCTAATACCTAAGGGCGAGGTGTAAAGCGAAGACTCTTGTAGAGCGGGCGCATATTGAGTTGCTCACGGTATCCATCTATGTCCCGACGGTATCTCTTAAGAATCCTTCCTTGAGCTTTCACTAGATCTTCCAATTCAATTACCAACCTCTTCAATCCACGTATGTGTGACACTAACGTCTGTGTAGTTGGACTTGCATTTGTGGAATCCATCATAGCGTTCTCTATCCCTCTACCCCAGTAGGGGAGGTAGTGATATGGATCTTCCTTCATTTCATCAATGCGATGACCATATAATGCTTTACAAGCTCGGGCAGCTGCGACTTCCAGACCTGACCTCAGAGTGGCACGACGGGCTGTGTGGGAAATCACAGTACTGTCAAGGTGACCTTCTAGTAGGTGTCCTCTAACGGATGTGTATACCTCCAGTAGGAATATTGCAGAACAATACTCCAACCTTGGTAGTAGGTAGAGAGAAGTCCCACTAGTCGTTGATGAGAGGGACATGGAGGGACTCCTTGGTAGTATCCAAAATCCACAGGCCATCCCATACTTGGCTCATCATCAGAAGACTCGTCTTGTGAAGATTGTGCATCCTGATCTTCATCTGAAGCAACTTCTACAACCTCAACTTCTGAGGGTACTTGTGCTAGAGGAGCTTGCTCTTGAGGGACTAGATCTTGATGGGTTTGTTCTTGTGGCGCTTGCTCTTGTGGTACTTGCTCTTGGGGTTCTTCCTTTGGCACAACGGGGTACTATGGGATGCTTGTGCTTGTGCTTCAGTGGAAACCACGTCCACCGGTACTCTTACGGGCAGTCTAACGAAGACGGGCCATCTATAGAACAGACCAAAAGACATTTATAATAGAGTCAAGTATTTTATAATAGAATAAGTGAAGAAGAGAAATAAACTTTGCATTAGCAGAACAGGATGATAAGCAAGAATAACTGAAGCAAGGATCACTAAAACAACCATTTTCTAACTAGGCTTGCATTCTACAATCAACATAGCTTTGATACCAATTTGTCACACTCAATTTTAAGGATAAAACTGAATGCAATATCTTATATGCGCTCAGAGATCAATCTCACACATAAGCTAACAAATTATAAAAGTACCATCACATATGTTTATTACATAACGAATATTATTCAAAGTCTTTACATAGCAACAAAAATAAAGATAACTCTCGCGGTAGCTTCAACACAGGGACGTCAACTAGTTGACCACAAGACTAGTAATCTTTAGGGAATCATCATTACCATACAATTTGTTACCCATCTGGGATTTTTATTCCAGAAAATAAAAAGCTAAAGTACATCTCGTACTTAACAAGTGTAACATGGGGTTCATGAGGCTCAAATAAAAGTTAACACAAGTTTAACTGCAGTATCTTTTAGTTGACATAATTTTAGCATTATAGTAGTAGTATGTTATACTTAATCCCAAGCCACATAATCATAATGACTGAAACGTAACAGTAGTATAATCAACATATAAATACAGTAACAACAACTAAATATCTGTGAGTTTCCGGGTCGCTCGTGACCATGAGCACGACTGATATATCAGTTTGGTTAAAACTCTACAGAGTGTGTACACTTTATCCATGAGTAGTGATACCCAAATTCCTAGGTTAATTACTCCCATAACACTTACAAGGTGAGCAGACAGGGTACACTATGAAGCCTTTCAAAGTTTCGTCTAATAGGTTACGACCGCTAGTTCTGAAGGTAGGAATCCCTGTCCTATGGCACAATACCATCTCAGCTATACACATAAGATTAGAGGTTTTCCTATAACCATCATGGCCAGACCCTTATGCGCCTTTGCAGGTAACCACTAACAAGCTAGAAAAGATCCTTATACTGAGCTAAAGCCAGAGCCATGTAGCCCTCATGGTTGTACTGTAAATCCCAACTTTTGTTGACAGAAGGTCCTAAGCCATGTTGCTAAAAAAGATCAGGTTTTATTCATGTTGGCGGTCCTTAACTCATACTTTATAACCGCCAAAACTCGCATAAAACCAACATCAAACATAGAATAGGGCTTACAACTAATGATTTCCACAAGTTTTGATGTTTGGTCAATTGCAGGAGGGCATGCACATAAACGACTACAAACAGGCTTCAACATATGCAAAATACCACATGTAAATGTACCCGATATGAGCCCAAAGGGAATATGCCCAATACCCAACACTTCTGGCCCATCCAAATGGGAGAAATAGAGCTCAAAGGCCATCAAGACAACAAACTGGACCTAATAACCTCGATGAACATGGCCCACATCCACTCCAGAGACCACCAGAGAAAGGCGGTGGCGAGGCAGGCCAGCAGGGATGCGCTCGCACCCCTGGTGCGGCCGCACCACCAGCGGCGCCAAAACAGTTCAAATTTGAACTGCAGCCTGCCACCCTCTATCTCATGTCGGTTATTGAGGTGTCCAGGTTCAATGCACCCCGGAAGGTCAGTTTGGAGGTTGGTTTGCACTTTCCATGTGGAGAGAAGAGGATCTCCACCCCTCCAAGGCACCTCCACCTATAAAAGAAGGCCTCCACCCTCCTCACAAATCATCCAAGTGCTCATCAACACATATCTCAAGAGGGATCCATGGAAGAAGGAGTAGTGCCTCATATATCTTAGCTCTAATAGCTAACTAGAATAGGGAGCGAGTGAGTGCGAGTCGGAGAAGTACCAGAGTTGTCGGCTACCTCCGCGCAAGGAACACCGGTATCGCCGGTATGACTCTGCTTGTACCTCTACGATCTTGTATACTTCTTGAAGTATAAATGTTCATGTTGATCTTTGTATTCAAGTTCTTATCGTGTTCTAGCTTTTCGCTAACTTAGTTTGCTGGACCGATCGTTCACCCTCGGGTGGGTGCTCTAGTAAGAGGGCGCAAGTCCTGATTGCCGCTAGAGTAGTGGCCCTTAGCGTAAACGTGGTGTTTAGGCTAAGTGGTTACAGGTTGGTTGCCTGGGTCTCCACGGTTGAGGAGGTAGGCGGCAGGTGGTGACAACCCTGTCTGTCCTTCGTAATCCACCCACGTTCGGGATTCTAGGTAGAGCTGTATCTGCATAGACTGGGAAACCAGTCTCCACCAGTTGACCGAAGCAAGCTACGTTAGTTGAGTTTGAGCACCTAAGGACTTGTTACCTAGAGAAACCTTGCTACCCTTGTTACCCTTCTCCTTGTCTTATCTGGGAGGACTAGACCAAGAGAGTATAGCACACTGTTCCTTGTGGAAAATACGATACCCTGAATACTTCCGGGTGAAGTGCTACAGCGGTACTTCCGTGCGCTTGCGAACCTTTTCTGCTTACGCTAAGAAATACCAACAAGCATTTTTGGCACCGTTGCTGGGGAACGATTGTCGTCTTTAGTCTTCGAACCTAGTTCGCCCGTGTATCTTTATTTTATCTTTCTTTTCTTTGTTTTCACCTATGGAACAAAACTCTATCCAAAACCTGTCCGCTTGCGGATACATGGGTGTATGCCGAGTCTCGAGTGATGAGTGATTGTCAATTGGGATAATGCGCATGTTCTTTGGCTTGTGTTGTGCAGGTGTTGAGCACGGATACAGTGATCGAAGGCAAGGTGAAGGTCAAGTAGAGACGTGTCGTGCCGATGGACTGAGAGCGGTGAAGGGCGGACGTGAGGCTTGGACTGAGGGACCGGTGGCCTGAGGATCAGCTGTGGTGGCTGACAGCCTGGGACAGCAACGAGCGAAGACTTGCGGGCACGGTGTTGCTTGGGTCGAGGACCTGGGGACACGTGTCGGTGGACGGGGTGCACGGGCAGTGCATCCCCTCTACGGCTCGGTTTGGTGGTTGAGCCACAGAAAAACCACCGAGTGGACGGTTTCCAGGTTGGGCCTCAAAACCTGGGCGCTGATGGTTTCTGAGTTTGGACCACAAAAGTCGGGCTGAGGACGGTTTCCAGGTTTGGGCCTCAAAACCTGGGCGCTGCGGGTTTCTGAGTTTGGGCCACAAAACTCAGGCGATGGACGGCTGGTTTCCCGGTTTGGGCCTCAAAACCGGGGGTTGGTCGTGAAGGCTGGTTTCCCGGTTTGGGCCTCAAAACCGGGGGCGAAGTCTGGGAAAAGGACAAGCAGAGCGGTGGCGGCACGTGGCGGCAATCGGTGAGGTTGCGTCGAGGCAACACTACCAGTTGTGCGGGCGTGGCCGTCGGATCACCATCATCTTCGAGTTGGTCCAGGATAGCCTTAGGGTTTGGCTGGTTCGCTCTGTAAATAACTAGGGGTAGAGTGGGAATTAGATTTAGGATAAGTAGAGGGAGACACCCACCTCCCATCCTATCTCAGTCATTTGCTATTTTGCCTTCTAGGTTTTCCTGCTCTCCCCATCGTTTGCTGTAGCAAACTGAGATCCACAGAGAAGACAATCATACTTCTGTGTTCATGAGATTTTGAGGAAGTGAGACCGTAATCTCACTGTTGTAGCGTTTGGTAGTCACACGGTTGCAAATTCGTGGTTGTGATTCGCGTTTTGGTGTTGTTCTTCGCGAGTTGCTTTTCTCCACGATTTTCCCGTTGATCGATCTCGCTACTTGGTGCGTCTTTTGCAAATCCATTTGAATCCAGTTGTTCTAGATCGTGAGGCACTTCTTTCCACCGAAGGTATTCACCTCTAACCTCATGAGCTAGTAGATCAGTTGATTTTCGTTTTGGATCGGTTTTGCTCCCTTTGCCCCGAATTCTTCCAATTCACCGATTTGGAGTTAGGTTCGAGCCATGATCTCTTTGGGATAGCTCACTAACCTCCTTGGAACTCCTCATACCAAATCTAAGCCTTAGTGCTTTTGATTCTGAGGAGATCGGGTGATTTTCGCGGAAGAACAGCACTGAATCGGGACCATCGGACGCTCAACCCGTGTGCATCGGATGTTGTGTTCGTCACATCGGAAGCATCCGATGCCACGTGTCATCTGACAGTATTTTCTAAGGAGCATCGGACGCTGACCATCGGTGCATCCGTTGTCATCGGACGCTCTGGAGGTCTAGCAACGGAAGCTATGGTTTTACTGTAGCAGCTTCCGATGTCTATGCAGTAAGGTTCCAGTTTTGTTCTTTTGGCATCGAAAGCTTCCGGTGCCTGACCATCGGATGCTAGCCAGCTTCCGATGCAGGATTTTCTGCGCTGTTTCATCTGTGGTTTGTTCTTCCGTTGTCGGTTTTGATTTCCGGCTTTTACATTGGGTTTCTAGAGTTATATAGTGTATCGCTGTGCTTCTTGGAAGCATCCACCCTACATCTAGGGTCATGGACACTTGCAAGCTCTAGGTTTGCTCTTTGGGGTTGATATACGGGACAGTGGCGACAAGTTTCAGAAAAGAAATTTGAAGCTCCCATTCACCCCCCCTCTTGTCGCTTTCTGGTAGCACTTTCGGTCCTTCAATTGGTATCGGAGCGGGTTAAGGATCTTTCACCTTAGCCAGTTCCAGATCCACGGAAGGCGACATGGATCGTGGCGTGGGCAAACCGCCGTTCTTCGATGGGACGAACTATGCGTATTGGAAGATACGTATGTCGGCCTATCTGCAGAGTTTGGGTGCTTCCATCTGGGATATTTGCAACTCTGCTGATTACGTGGTCTTGGCTGCTCGTGCTACTCAGCATCAGATCGATGAGCACGATGCCAATAGCCGAGCCCATAATGCTCTTTTCTCATGTTTGAGCATGACAGAGTTTGATCGCGTTTCTCACCTCGCTATGACTCGGGAGATTTGGGCTACCCTCATGCGTTTCCATGAGGGAACCACTCAAGTCAAAACCCATCTCTACGAGTCGTTCAAGCGAGAGTATGAGAACTTTCGACATATGCCTGGCGAGAGCATAGAAAGTTTATTCGCTCGCTTTTAGGTGATTGTCAACAGGATGAGGGCTAACAAGGAGTTGTTGCCTTTCGACGATCATTTGAGAGCTTTGAAGCTTTTGCACACTCTCGATCGGTCGGTGTGGGACTCGAAGGTTCAGGCGATCATCGAATCACCTAACTATGAGACCCTCACATGCGACGAGCTCTTTAGTAAGCTCAAGTCCAGTGAGATTGATGCCATGGCGAGGGCTTCTTATGAAAATCCTTCTGGCCTGTCGATGGCTTTGCTTTCTGGCTCTTCTGCTAACCCCTCTAGAGGCTTTGCACTTTCCTCTCTTCTTTCTGTCACAGAGGAGCAGTTGGAGTTCACGGGGGATGACGAGTTGGCTTTGCTCGCCAACCGGTTCTCGCGGTTTCACAACAACCGCATGAACCGACGCCGCGGAGGAGGACGCTCGGGTTGTTTCGAGTGCGGCGACCCCAACCACTTCATCGCCAATTGCCCGAAGAAGAACAAGCAAGTCTTCAGCAAGGCGGATCATGGGCACAAGTACGACTCTGGCAAGCGCAAGGAGAAGTACGTCCCCGCGAAGCACAAGCGGAAGGGCGGCTTCAACAAGAAGTACATCAAGACGAAGTACTTGGAGAAGGCCCAGGCTGAGCAGCGTGCATTCTTCGCCATGCTCAGCGACGTCGACGACTCGGATGATGACTCCGCTTCCTCAAGCGACGACGAGTCCGAGAAGAAGAAGAGGATCGAGGACAAGCTGAACGGCCTCTGCTTCTGCACCATGGCCCTCGGCAAGGAGGTCGACGGCGAGTCGGAGGAGATCCCTCGGAACGACAACGACGACGACGACACCTCCCAGGTATCTCTGACCCCCGACAAGCTTTCTGCTGAGGTCTAGAAACTTACTGCCGCCCTTCTTAGTCAAGATAAGTTGCTTAGGCGTGCTGCTAAAGAACGGAAGGAGTTTAGGCAGAAGTGGGAGGATACGGTGAAGGAACTTGAATCTGTCAAGTCCACCGTTGTTGTCACCGAGGAGGAGGAGTGTGAGATGTGCTCCACACACATGACTGACCTTCTCACTTTGAGAAGTAAGTATGCTGTGTTGGTAGGAGAGGTGGATGAGCTTAAGGCTAGATCCTCGCTGTTGGGTGCATGCAAGTCCTTTGCGGGCTTGCAATCCGAGTTGGCAGAGAAGAATGCCAAGATTGTGTCTCTTGAGAAGGCCAGCTCGGGTAGCACTTGTGTGTCTAGATGCGCTTTGTGTGAGGGTTTGGAGATGGAGATTGCTAATGTGAAGCATGACAAGATGCAAACCGAGGAGAAAAACACATACCTTCGGACCATCTTGTCATGGGTGTCTTGTGGTGAGCCGCAGCTTGGGATGATGATCTCCCAGTTCAAGCGTGCTGCTGGAGGTCCAGGTGTAGGTTTTGCCCAGGGTGTTGATGTCTCATCTTTTGGCAAGATTGGAGAGTCGAGTGGTCTTAACCCATGTGAGAAGCCCAACTCCACCACTACTCCCAAGCTTACTAAGATTCCACCCAAAGAGCCTCTCAAGCCTAACACCAAGGATGGAGTGTTTGTTGAACCTCCAAGAGCTCCACCCAAGAAACAAACATGGGCTCCAAAACCAAACCACCTCAAAAACAAGCTAGACACTATGCCACCCATCCAAGAGGAGTTTATGCCACAGAAGGGCAAAGTGATCCACAACCACTTCCGTGAGTATCAAAACCCCCTATGAGAGTGGTGAGGTACCATTGTGAGCACTGTGGGAGAGATGGACACTTGAGTGAGTTTTGCTTTCGGTGCAAGAGAGAGGCGCGCCGTGCAAAGGAGATGAACAACACGGACATGTACCATCCTTTCCATGATGTACATGTGCCGAATGTTCAGAGGCGTGCTGCTAGGCCTAGATGTCCAAAACCTCAAGTTCCTAGGCCTAGGCCGCGAGGAGGTCGTGCCCGGCGAGAGCCTGCAGTTGTAGGCTATGGACCCCGTGGCGGTGGCTTTGTAGTTGAGCGTTTTCCCCCACCGTGTTTTGAGTATCGCGATGGACGCTCCTCCCTTAGTGGACCACGTTTTCCTCTATGTGGTGATCGCTCTTCCCGTAGGCGTGCTAGGAATGGTTTTTCTGCTAACCGTTCTTTTGAGCAGCCGGCCCAACACTGGTATTCTCCTACTTCACTAACCCCAGTGTTGGACCGTATGCTCACCCTATGTCTTTTATTGATGTAGGTAAAACGATTGGAGAACGTTTAGTTGGTGGATTTCGGGTGTTCGAGACACATGACCGGAAACGCCAAGTGGTTCTCCAGTCTTAGTCCTGTTGCCGGAAAGGAGTTTATCACCTTCGGCGACAATAGCAAAGGTAAGGTGTTGTCTCATGGGTCGGTGCGAGTTAATGAGCACTTTGTGTTGCGCGATGTTGCTCTTGTTTCTAACTTGCATTTTAACCTTCTTTCTATTTCGCAACTTTTCGATGATGACTATGAGATTTGTTTTAAACCGAATCTCAGTCGCATTTTAGATCCTCAGGGCAATCTTGTATGTTTGATTTCGCCGTTTGGGAAAGTCTTTCGTGCGAATTTCTCGGAGTCTTTTAGCTTTTCTCGTTGTCTTTTGGCTGGTCCTTCCTCCTCTAATCTTTGGAAGTGGCATAGGAGACTTGGTCATCTGAGCTTCGACTTGCTTGCAAGGCTTAGTTCACTTGGGCTAATCCGAGGATTGCCCAAGTTATCCATGGAGAAGGATCTCGTTTGCCATTCTTGTAGACATGGGAAGATGGTTGCCGCTCCCCACCATCCTGTGAATCAAGTCATGACTAAGCGCCCTGGAGAGCTTTTGCATATGGACCTTGTTGGTCCGGCTTGGGTGAGCTCGGTTGGGGGGAAGTGGTATGTGCTTGTTGTTGTGGATGACTTTTCGAGATATTCGTGGATCTTCTTTTTGTCTGAGAAGACTGAGAATTTCTCTTTTGCTCGCAATCTGATTTTGCATCTTCAGAACGAGTTCCCTTTGAACTCGATGCGAGCTATTAGAAGTGATAATGGTTCCGAATTCAAGAATTCAGATTTTGAGAAGTTTTGTAACTCTTTGGGTTTAGAGCATTAGTTTTCTTCCCCCTACACACCGCCACAAAATGGTGTTGTAGAAACGAAGAATCGGACCCTTGTAGAGATGGCCAGGACGATGCTCGATGAGCATAGGACTCCTAGGCGATATTGGGCCGAAGCTATGAACACTGCATGCTACATTTCCAATCGCATTTTTCTCCGAGCTTTCTTGAAAAAGATTTCTTATGAGTTGCGTTTTGGAAAACAGCCCAAAGTAAGTTATTTTAGAGTTTTCGGTTGCCACTATTTTATACTCAAGAAAGGCAACCTGGACAAGTTTGAGTCTCGTTCTTCTGACGGTGTATTTTTGGGTTATGGCACTCATACTCGTGCATATCGTGTACTTAACCTTGATACTAACCGAGTCATGGAGACATCTGATGTCACCTTCGACGAGACCATGGTTTCTCCTTCTTCTCGTTTTGAGCATGCAGGTGATCATGAGGTTGGCGAGCCTCTTTTTGATGATAAGGACGAGGGTGCTGAAGGGATGGATGACCCAGCACCACCTCCACCTGCTGTGCCGCAAAGAGTGGCCTCTACTACCACTCACAGCCCCGATCCTTCTTCTTCGACTACTTGGGGGCCATGGGATCCACCACCTCGAGCGGTACCTTTTGTACCCGAGGAGGCACCAGCTGCTGTTGAGGGGAGGGCTCTCTTCAGCTCGGGAGGCGCCATGACACATTCAGCGCCAACACCCGCCTCAACAGATGATCGGCAGCATCGGCAAACGTGTCACTCGGTCTAGGTCACAACAAATCTCTCACTTTGCTCATTCTGCATTTGTTGCTGATTTTGAACCCCGAGATGTTGGACACGCTTTATCTGATCCAGATTGGGTCAATGCCATGCATGAGGAACTTGAAAACTTTGAGAGAAATCGGGTTTGGGTTCTTGTTCCTCTTCCTCCTGAGTGTCACCCTATTGGGACAAAATGGGTTTTCAAAAACAAACAAGGAGAAGATGGCCATGTTGTGAGAAACAGGCCAGACTCGTAGCCCAGGGCCAGGGTATAGTCAGAAGGAGGGGTAGACTATGAGGAGACTTTTGTTCCTGTAGCTCGTTTGGAGGCAATTAGGATCCTCTTGGCTTTTGCTGCATCCAAAGGGTTTAAACTTTTTCAAATGGATGTCAAGAGTGCCTTCCTAAACGGCTACATAGAAGAAGAGGTGTATGTGAAACAACCTCTCGGTTTTGAAAATCCCAAGTTTCCAAACCATGTTTTTAAACTTCACAAAGCTTTATATGGTTTGAAACAAGCCCCTAGAGCCTGGTATGATAGGTTGAAAACCTTTTTTGCTTGCTAAGGGTTTTAAAATGGGATGTGTGGATAAAACGCAACTTCTCCTCAAGCAAGGCAATGACACTCTCTTGGTCCAGATTTACGTGGATGATATCATTTTCGGTGGTTCTTCTCACGCTTTGGTTGCCAAGTTTGCAGACACTATGAGCAGGGAGATTGAGATGAGCATGATGGGCGAGTTGACATTTTTCCTCGGGTTGCAAATCAAGCAATCCCGAGAAGGGACGTTTGTGCACCAGGGCAAGTATACCAACGACATCCTAAAGAAGTTCGATATGGGTTAGGCCAAGCCTCTTCCAACACCCATGTCGACCACGATGGCCCTGGATGCGGATGTGGATGGAGAAGCTATGGACCAGAAGGAGTATCGGAGTATGATCAGATCGCTGCTGTACCTGACAGCGACACGCCCGGACATTCAGTTCGTGGTGTGTCTTTGCGCATGATTTCAGTCGTCGCCATGCACCTCGCACCGTCAGGCAGTCAAGCGCATTATGAGGTACTTATGCTTCACTCCAGAGTTTGGGATTTGGTATTCTGCTTCCTCCACCCTCTCTTTTTGCGGTTATTCTGATGCCGATTTTGCTTGTTGCCGACTTGATCGCAAGTCCACTTCTGGGACTTATCAGTTTATTGGTTCTTCTCTTCTATCGTGGTCTTCTCGCAAGCAGTCTAGTGTCGCTCAGTCTACCACGGAGGCTGAGTATGTTGCTGCAGCTAGCTGCTGTTCCCAGTTGCTTTGGATGATGGCCACTTTGCGTGATTTTGGTCCGAGCTTTTCTCACGTTCCTTTGCTTTGTGACAACACGAGTGCTATTAGCGTTGCTAAGAACCCCGTGCTGCACTCTAAGACCAAACACATTGATGTGCGCTTTCATTTCTTGCGAGACCACTATGAGAAGGGTGGTATCGACCTTCGCCATGTCGATACTCATCATCAGTGGGCTAATATTTTCACCAAGCCTTTAGACCAATCAACTTTTGCTAGGTTGAGAGGTGAGCTTGGTGTGTGTTTCCCCTTTTAGATGGGGGAAACATTTTGGTTCGTGTATTATAGACTGACTCTTTTTTTCAATTGGTTTCATCATGCATCTTTGCATTTCATCTTGCATATTTACATTTAGAGCTTCATGTATATAATCTTTAGAATGTGACTATGCTCTGTACAGTGTATGCTCCGATGTTGTATGATGGTGCTTGTAGCTTATGCTCTTTCTGATCACTGATACATGTTGTGAGCTGAGCTATTTTATGAATGGTGAATTTGCTTAATGAACATAAAACTTGAAAATGTTCACCATTGAGATATGCAACTAGCATGTGCAGAATATGTTGAAATCACTTGTGCTTTTCATATATGCTAGATTGCTATGTCTCTAGTTCTGAGTCATTCACTTGCTTGGTATGTGTTGACACTGGTTATCTATCATAATTAAGGGATAAATAAATATGTAAAGGGCAAGAATTTGATCATCAACAAAGGTTTAGGGTTTCAACTGACAATATTCCACGAGTTTTGGTGAACTATGATTCTGCAGGGACTAAACCAGGAAATCAACACCGATAGCTTCCCATAGAAGGAAACCGACGGGAGATAACGCACCACCCACGTCAGGATTATTCTAGAAGACTCCAGAGGACGCAAGAAGACACTAGGAGGTCGACCACCACGAGAGGCTGACTGGTGGGACCGACCGGTCCCACCAGGAGACCGATCGGTCCCCCCTTGGGGCCTACGGACTCCTCCTTCTGGAACCTTCCTCCATCGACCTCTAGGATGCATCTCGGCCGTACCTTAAGTCGGTTTGATCCAAGGGCCACGGTTCATCGCCCAGGGCTATATAAACAGCCCCTGGCCCCCCTCTCTAGGGCATCGATTAGGGTTTGATTATCATCAATCAGAGCATCAGGCATTCATTAGAGAAGGAGATGAATCAGAGGCTTTAGAACTACATCCACCTAGAATAGTAGATAGAATAGGATTAGAGGAGGCAAGCTTCGCTTGGATTCCTGATCTAGTCGTGAGAAGGCTCGGTAACCCAAGATCTTCTCTCTTGTATTAACATTATGGATCTATTTCATAATTGCTCTTCTAGTTCATCATTGTTCTTCATTGTTTATGTTCTAGTTCATCGTCTAGTTCATGTTCATCGTCTAGTTTATCTTCTAGTTCATAATCTTGTTCTAGTTCATGATCTAGTTCGTACTTTAGTTCTTCTCGATGATCTAATTCACCTTATTGTTCATCTTCGTGTTCTAGATAGCAATACAATTGATATGACTAAGACATCAACTACTATATTCTTTATTATATTGCTTATAGTCTGCTTTGATTATATATTTGGCATAGATAGTTCATCTTTATGTTTATACTCATGTTCGTATAGCGCTCATCTTAAAGTACAACAGGTGAGTGATAGATGCTGTGTAGGCGTGGTGCCTATACACTATTTATCTGCGAATGCGTCCTATGCTCCGGATAGAGTGGTAGATCGCAGGTGTGATATTCCTGTTGAATCCTTTGTATTCCACCTCCCGAATGTAGTGTTTAATATGGCTCAGTTAACTCATGGTTTAGGGGCTACTCTGTTTGACACCTATACTATGGAGTTGCTTCTTGATTATAAATATGATGTGACCTAGCCAATGATTGCCAAATATGTTTGCACTAATCAATGTATGCTATGACTTGTAATTAGAATAACTTAGGAATGTTTCTTATTAATGCCTGTTTTAATCATCACTTGATAGGTAGTACTGTTCTAGGATTTTTCTTGATTGATCTGATCTCTGTTATCATTTATCATTTATCATTATCATTTACTCTATAACCTGATCTCTGTTTGGAGTAATTAGTGTGTTATCAGTCTTTATTATAAGTGTGTGCCATAATGAATGTTGTTAAGTCCTCATTAGTATAATACCATCATACTTTGAATTGATTAGTCTCTAGGCTAAATATAAATAATGATACCTGAGACTAGCTTGGGTGAAATGCTTCTACAACGGGTATATTTATCTGTGCGCTTGCGGGTAAATATCTATCTTTAAATCCAGTGCCCTGATATAATTACATTGCTAGCTTCATGTTGGCACTACTAGAGAAATGGCCTTTGGGCGATAGACAGATTCGGCCATTAGCCTCGAATATTTTTGTGTCCGGGGCTAAAAGTTCTTTAGTCCCGGTTGGTAACACCAACCGGGACTAAAGGTTCCTTTTCCTCGAGGCAACCGGGACTAAAGGGTCAGTGTTCTTTAGTCCCGGTTGGTAAGGTAGGAGCTTTATTCTCGGTTGGTATTACCAACCGGGACTAAAGGACCTTTTAGTCCCGGTTGGTAACACCAACCGAGACTAAAGGTCCTTCCAGACACAATTTAAAAAGAAGGACTATCCTATTCTGTCAGATGTGTAGTGTAGCTCAGTTGGTAACGCACGTGAAGGCTAACTGTGCGGTCTTGAGTTCGAATCTCCACAGCCACAACATTTTTTCGTTTTTATTCCAAACCTTTAGTCCCGGTTCGAATACTATAGCAAACCTTTAGTCCCGGAACCATAGTCTCGGGTCCAGAACCGGGACCCAACCGGGACTAAAGGTCCCTGAGACCCGGGACTAAAGGCCCATCCTCCAGTAGTGTGGGGATGATAACTTGACGTTAAGTGAAGTTAGTAGTGTCCCGTACACTCTTTAGTGCCTTCACTAGATTATTATTTTATGTGGTTCATTCTTAGAGTGATTCCATTAAGGAGTGACAATAGTATGTTCATATTCTGTTTTAAATTTGAACCAAGTTAAGTGAATTGGAAAGATCGAGATGGGATTGCTTGTCAGCACATCACAGTATCGAGACTGTCTCTCATTGTACTTTGAGTTAAACTTGAGTTGTGTAGTGTATGACCAAAACTATTGCTTTAAGCTTCTGATTGCTTCTGCATAGGCTTCGCACAGTTGAAAAGTTAGGCAATGACAAGCTTTCAACCTCTCGCAATCATATGCTGGAATTTGAACTTGTGTAATTTAACCGTTGTAACTCCGATAAAATTTGACTACACAAGTCTATGTTTCATTCTATAGCATGATGATTGAACCTTGCTAGGGGTAGTTCACCTTGTATACATGTTTAGCACTTGTTTGACTTCCTGTCTATACATGTTTAGTGCTATTTTGATGGTGAATACCTTTTTGGCTGAAAACTGCTCATTCTGCTCCAATGTTCAGATTTCGTATTTGGTGATCAGTTTGAGCTTTTGCTAGCATTCTGTGCATATTGTTGAGTCATCGGATCAGCATTTTGTCGAGCATCTTCTCATTCTATCGACTATATTCCTGAAGCTGCTAACTTGCATTTTGCCTCATATGCATTTGGAGGAGAGATACTTGATAGTGCATTTTCAACTAAGAGGGAGAAATGCTCTCAAATCATAAGATCAACTAAGGGGGAGATTTCCTGGTTGTGTGCACTATTGGAGGGGGAGTTTAAGCTGGCTCGGATTTTTTGGATTTTGGATTTTTCAATTGATTCGGAGCTTTTCTGAGGTCTCTAATTGGTTTGGAGCATTTTTGGTAGCTAGTTGTGTTGAGCCTTTTGCCTCTTTCTTGGGGAACTAGTGCCTTTGCCTTTGTGCTCTTGAGTTGGTATCGAGCTTTCTCGCTAGCGGTGTTGAGCCCGTTCTGCCTCTTCTTGAGGGCTAGCTCTATTCTGCTTGAACTTCAATTGGTATTTCAATTGGTGTCGAGCTTTCTCGCTAGTGGTGTTGAGCCTGTTCTACCTCTTCTTGAGGGCTAGCTTTGCTTTGCTGGGTTGCGTCGAGCCGTTGCCCATGTCTTTGGGGACCAAGTTCTCTTGCTCTTTCCACTTGACCTTCTTTGGCTTTGATATGCTTTTGGGTCATTTGGTCGAGTTCCTTCTCCTTCTTCTTCCTTCTTCTATTCCATTATGATTTGTGTTGGTAGTTGACAATGCACTCATCAAGGGGGAGATTGCGGATACATGGGTGTATGCCGAGTCTCGAGTGATGAGTGATTGTCAATTGGGATAATGTGCATCTTCTTTGGCTTGTGTTGTGCAGGTGTTGAGCACGGATACAGTGATCGAAGGCAAGGTGAAGGTCAAGTAGAGACGTGCCGTGCCGATGGACTGAGAGCAGTGAAGGGCGGACGTGAGGCTTCGACTGAGGGAACGGTGGCCTGAGGATCAGCTGTGGTGGCTGACAGCCTGGGACAGCAATGAGCGAAGACTTGCGGGCACGGTGTTGCTTGGGTCGAGGACCTGGGGACACGTGTCGGTGGATGGGGTGCACGGGCAGTGCATCCCCTCTACGGCTCGGTTTGGTGGTTGAGCCATAGAAAAAGCACCGAGTGGACGGTTTCCTGGTTTGGGCCTCAAAACCTGGGCGCTGATGGTTTCCGAGTTTGGAGCACAAAACTCGGGCCGAGGACGGTTTCAAGGTTTGATCCTCAAAACCTGGGCGCTGCGAGTTTCTGAGTTTGGGCCACAAAACTCAAGCGATGGACGGCTGGTTTCCCGGTTTGGGCCTCAAAACCGGGGTTGGTCG
Source organism: Coix lacryma-jobi var. lacryma-jobi (assembly GCA_009763385.1). NCBI lineage: Eukaryota > Viridiplantae > Streptophyta > Magnoliopsida > Poales > Poaceae > Coix > Coix lacryma-jobi. Next base: position 96,027,349 of record CM019827.1, on the reverse strand, counting down.
TGAAGGCTGGTTTCCCGGTTTGGGCCTCAAAACCAGAGGCGAAGTCCGGGAAAAGGACAAGCAGAGCGGTGGCGGCACGCGGCGGCAATCGGTGAGGTTGCGTCAAGGCAACGCTACCAGTTGTGCGGGCGTGGCCGTCGGATCACCATCATCTTCGAGTTGGTCCAGGATAGCCTTAGGGTTTGGCTGGTTCGCTCTGTAAATAACTAGGGGTAGAGTGGGAATTAGATTTAGGATAAGTAGAGGGAGACACCCACCTCCCATCCTATCTCAGTCATTTGCTATTTTGCCTTCTAGGTTTTCCTGCTCTCCCCATCCTCTGCTGTAGCAAACTGAGATCCACAAAGAAGACAATCATACCTCTGTGTTCGTGAGATTTTGAGGAAGTGAGACCGTAATCTCAGTGTTGTAGCGTGTGGTAGCCACACGGTTGCAAATTCGTGGTTGTGATTCGCGTTTTGGTGTTGTTCTTCGCGGGTTGCTTTTCTCCATGATTTTCCCCGTTGATCGATCTCTCTACTTGGTGGTCTTTGCTACATTTTGCGTCTTTTGCAAATCCTTTTGAATCATTTGTTCTAGATCGTGAGGCACTTCTTTCCACCGAAGTATTCACCTCTAACCTCACGAGCTAGTAGATCGGTTGATTTTCGTTTTGGATCGGTTTTGCTCCCTTTCCCGCATCTTCCAATTCACCGATTTGGAGTTAGGTTCTGTCGGTGTTTCGTGCCCGGGGGTATCACACCAACGAGTGATATGATCGCGTGCTTCTCTTCCTGGATGGTGATGCAAGAGGACACAAGGATTTATCCTGGTTCGGGCAAAGAAGGCCCTACGTCCAGCGGGGGGGGGATGTTCTTGTATTACTTGCACCTAAGTGCTTGTACAGGGGAGAATACAAGCTCAGTGAGCGTGGACCGGGGTCCGGACTTAAGTGTATGGTGTAAGGCGCTCTAACGTGTTTTTCCACCCGCGAATGAGGGCCCTGGCGTCCCCTTTTATAGGGCAAGGGGAGGCCAGGGTTACACAGGGGTTTTACAAGTGTCGGGGCGTACGACGCCCAATACGAAGCAGGGTAGGAATCCTGTCTTGTCGAAGACATTGTAGCCGACGTGGGCGTTGCTGTTGAGGCGTCCTTGAAGCGTGGCCTCCATCCCGGGCGCGGACGTGGTGGCGCGGCAAGTGGGAGCCGTACAACACCCATCCCGGAATGTACAGGACGCGGCGGGGTCCCTCCGGGTCTTGGGGTACCTGTCCTCCAATAGCATGAAAGTAGTTAGGGCTCGAAGGGCGCGGAGCCGGTCGTCGAGGTGGTGCCACGGGGGCTCGAGGGGCGCGGAGCCGGCCTCGAGGTGTTACAGTGCAGGGCTCGAGGGGCGCGTAGCCGGCCTCGAGGGTTACAGTGCATGGCTTGGCCGAACAGTGCTGTACTGGTGCCCTTTTGCCCATAGCTTGTGGTGAAAACGAACCGCACTCTGTTCCTTTACACGAGTTACTGTGGTACACTGCTGTGCCTAGTGGGACGTGACGGAGTAGGTATGAAGAGGCATTAAATGCGTGGTAGGGCTGCGTACGAGCAGCTGTCTTAACAAGCTCAAGGTCCGTGCCGTTAAGGCTTCGAATGTAGGGGCGCGCTCGCCCGGAATGGCTGGAGGGCTCGGGACGAGACGGAGAGCGTCGTCGCCGAGGCCTGGCTGGGAGGGCTGGGCGATGGCGGAGAAAGAGGCGTTCGCACCGAGCGCGCCTGGCTTGGGACGGCTCGGGCGAGACGGGATAGAGTTCTTACGCCCGAGGTCCTGGCTGGGAGGGCTCGGGGCGAAGACCGGAATAGAGCTTATTATCGCCCGAGGCCTGGCGGGGGAGCTCGGGCGAGACGGAGATAGGCGTTCGGCCAGTGTTTGCGATTGATATGGGTACCATTTTTGTAGCCCACCGACAGTAGCCCAGAGCCCTATGTTTGAGTGCTTGCATATCCGAGCAGGGGCTCCAGTACTTAGGGCATCTCGATGGATAGCTAAACTGGTCTCAGAGGGTTTTTGATCGATTTGCTTCCGTGGTGTCGTGACGAGCGACAACACGCCGGGTGTAAGCCCACCGGCCTGGAGGGAGTGGTTAGAACTCCCTCGTGGCTTTTTCCCGAAGAATCCCGTCGTTTGGAACCTTCTGCTCAGATGGGCGCGCTTTCTTAGGCGGGAATCCGTCAAAGGGAGCGGAGATCAGCGGGAGGCGTGTGTACCTGATCAAATAGGGCTCAAAAGTTGGTTTCGAGCAGAGTATCTAAATATAATCGACGGTAACATTCCTTATGCACGTGGGAGACTACCCGTCCGAGGTTGGCGTCGGAGGCCGGAACGAGACGAGAAATCGACGCGTATTGTCACTGGGCTAGGTTCTCCGAGGACTCAGGCGAAGCTGAGGGATAGAGCTAGTCACCCGAGGACCTGAAAAGACCTCATGCTCAAACAAAGAAAAGAGATTAGTCGTAACTGTCCCGAGTTATTTAAGACCCACTTTACGTCGAAGGCGGCTGCCAGGACTGAGACCGATGGCGGACTCCTCGAGCTGTACCGGCATGCCGATTGCCTGGTTTGATCAATAAACACACGCGAGTACTTTATAATCGATCGGATGCGAGGGGGAACCCCTCGTCTACCCGAGTAGGCGCCGAGTATACGACGTTCGCCGTGAGCTGGTACACAGGGGAATCCAAGCTGGAGAAGCATCGTAGCCCGTTCGATAGGGGTCGACTATGCCCCGGAGGCGGTTCTCATAAAGCATTGGGTGCTCAGTCCAGGAGTGCGGGTCCATTCGGATAGACCTGGCTCGATGCCACTCCTCGAGGGGATCTCACTGGCAACGTCGAGCTCCGCATTGGATACACGGTGAGGGGCCTACGAGGCCTCGGCCCCGACGTAAGCCCGAGTGGCGCCCTTGGTGTCCATGGAAACTCGGGCTGCTCGAACCGGCTGTCGAAACCCTTTTCGAGGGCCAGCCTTCGCTGCTGACTCGAGACTTAGGGACGGGGCCCGTTTCTTCTACCTTTTGTGAAGAATGCATCCGACGTTGGGAATCCTTTGCCCGTCTGGGCAGTGCCTTTTCTTAGGCGAAACGTCGGGGAGAGCGCGGGCGCGAAGCCGGACGACCGGTCTTACGGGGCCCCGGGTAGGGGAGCGAATGGAGAGGAACACGTGTACCCTACATCCGGCTCGAGACGCGGTTAGGTGGGGCGCATTGACATCATTCGGTTACCTTTTTACGTCGTGGGGGAGATCACCCGGTTGGATTCCCCTATAAATATCGAAAGAGGGAAAAGGAACCTTTCACTTTGCCTTTGCCTTCGCCGTCCCAACCGAGCCCTTCACGCGCCCTCCTTCGAGAGCCGATTGGAGGAATTCCGGACACGCCGTCCGCTGCTCGGACATCCGCAGCCGCGCCACGTATGGCCGCACCGACACACAGATGCTGCCAGAACGGCCGAATGAATGGAGCCCGTCGACAGTGACGCATGAAGCGAAATGGACTCAGCTAGGTCGGCAGGGGCTTCTCCCCCAAACCCGGCAGGAGAGGACCGCATAGGTGGGTTATCCGTCGGCGGAGCCCGGGAGCCGCAACACCGCCGGAGCGGGTAAACGTGGTGAGCTTCGCGCGCTAACACCGTATGGGGCTCAGGTGTCCCGCCGAGCCGCTTCTCTCGCGCGGACTGGCCCACCATTATCGAGGTGGAGCGCAACACTTCTCCCCAACTCCATTGCACCGCCGCATACTCGCCGCGGTGTGCGGAGGGGTTACCTGAAAGATGGAGCCTGCTATGGGAGATGTTCGTCCATCCTTTCCGGGCGAGCTATTGATCAAGTCCTGAAGCCCACGGAGGCGCCCGTGGCAATGGCTCCTGCATTACCGGCGAGGGCGGGGAACCTCGTCGGCCAACAAGTCCCCCCGAGTACCTACGATACAAGCTTTCCACCACCAGGCTGGTGGGACGACCATTGTTCTATCTGCGGAAACGAAGGTGGCCTCTTATCGACAGTACACCGGCAGGGTCCCTCACTCAACGAGGAGAAGTGGACCTGGCGTTGGGGCGGACACAAGCAACGCACCTGGCCCCGCTGATGGATGCTCGAAGCGCTGGTGACAGAAGAACTGACAGTTGCAGGGCTCATTTGGCGTCCCCAGCCGAGAGTTCTCCGCTGGCGGATCCGCCCTCTATGCATGTGAGAGGCCGCAGGCCTTCAGCTCGAGCGCTCAAAATCGCTCGTGAGATGGGCGAAGGGAGGCTTGTCCGGAACGAGGGCGGTCTCCCGGGCTGATCCAATCCACGATCCGGGGCGTTCGTCCTGAATACTCCACCTGGTTGCGATGGCACCCTCGACGAGGGGTGTCCCCGACCTGGTAAGCCTCCTCGAAGTCGAACTATCTCGAGCCTCCTCCACCTTTTCTCTTCGAATCCCTTTGCAATCGTCTTTGGTTGTGTCTGCAATCACGACTTCTTCTTTTTTCAGAGGGCGTTACTTGTGCGCGGTCGACGCCCCCGGTGAGTGGAAGGACGCCGCGGAATTCTCAGGTGAGGCGCTCTTCTGCTCAGAAGGACAAAAGGAGAGTCGGATGCCAAAAAGAAGAAAGGAGAAAAATAAGAACTTGCGTCGCTTCAGCTCGAGCAAGAGACTACAGAGGCTAGAAGGCTACGGCGAACGTAAACCTGGGGACGGGATCCCCCGAGCTTGAGCCATCGATGCTGGGAGGAGGAGAGTGGTGATGAGGAGGAGGGACGGACGAGGGGATGGATGCGCTATGCGGGCTTCGTCGATAAGGAGCGACCGTCCTCTGCAGAGAGGGTAACTGGAGGGTCACCGACAAAGAGGGTCGCGCGGTGCGGGACGCAGCCGCGGAAGGCGGCGCCGATCCCTCCTCGTCGTGGGCCCGAGGTCCGTCGAGCTCCGCGCGGATGTGCCCCTTGTGGGGAACCCCGACCCGGAGCGCCTCCGCCACAGCGCCAACGGAGGCCGCCCCCGCTTCAGCCCATACGTGGGGTCTCGAGAGGGGTTCGGGCTTCGAGTAAGCGGCGACAGGTCGAGAAGGTTTTCGGGCCCGACCCCCGCGAGCCGTCAAGGGCGCCGTCCGTAGCCCGCGCAGGAGCTGCGCCAAAAAGAGGCGTCGACCCGCGCCCTCACGAGCTCGGGGAGGGAGCCCCCGACGTCTCGTACCAGGGCCGAGCGTCCCCGGAGTCCATCGCCGCCCCCCCCACCGCCGCCGGGACACGAAGCGGACGCGGGAGGATGCGTCGACCACCAGCCGGCGCTGGAGCAGGTCCTCGGAGCCCGCGCCGGGCGGGCCCACGACGTCAGCACGTGGAGGTGCGGTCGCCCTCCCCGATGTGGGGCGGAAGGAGGGCTCTCCCTCGAGGTCGAGCCATGGGAGGCGTCGGGAGCCCTCCCCCCATCCCAGCCCTGTGGAGACGGCCCAGGCACAGGGCTTGAGCCGTGGGGTGGGCTCGAAGCCCCCGAGTGGGTCCGGCGATTCCGGGAAGAAGCCCAGCCGCCGCTTCGGGTGAGTAGTTTCCTTGGGTCTCGTCGGTAGTGAGGCTTCACCTCTTTGCTTTTGATGACGCGTGCTATCTCCGTTTTCTCAGGGGGAAGCGCTCCTACCAGGAGGTGGACCTCGCTTCGTCCAAGCGGGCCAAGACCTCGAGTCCCGTCGAGGCACAGGCACCTCGAGGTATGGCACCTTCCTCCGCTAGAGAAGCCGCTTGGCTGAAGAAGGCCCGAGCTGCCATGGCTCGAGGAGGCCAGATGATCGTCGCGAATTTTGGTGAGGCCGTCGCCATCGACCACAGGGGTCGAGGTACTCTTCCTGGTTCTGATATCGCCGTCATCTCGTATTGCAGGGGCCTCAGCTCATGGCATCGAGCCCGCCACCACCATATCCGCCGAAGCGCTGCCTCCTCCCCCTCCTCCTCCTCCCGCGATGGTGCCAGCTGGGAGCGCCACCCTTCCCCTCACCACGACGGCTGTTCCGGTGGAAGCGCCTGGGGCGAGCACGGCCCCGCCGGTGTCTGGGGCTGAGGAGACTGCGCCCCTTGTGGCCCCGACCAGCACGAGCCGGGCTGCGGAGGAGGGAAAGGGGGGAGAGGCGTCGGCGGAGAAGGAGCCGACGGTGGAGGACCTCCTTAACGAGCTGGAGCAGGGGCCGCTCCTCGCCGGGGGCTCGACGATGACGGAGGCGCCCGAGGGGGTCGGCTAGCGCTAACAAAACGCCGGAGGACCCGATCATGGAAGAGGGCCCGGGGTCGAGCCTTCCCTCGATCGATCCGCCGCCATTCGAGCCTTCGCCCCCACGCGAGGTAGTGACGCCGCCTCGGGAGGCGGCGAAGCAACAGGAAGTGCCGGCGGAGGGACGGAGGGAGTCGGGGCCCGTGCCGTCGGGCGGCGGGTCGCTGTCGGGGCAGCTCGAGGCGGAGGAGGATCTGCCCGACATCGAACTCGACCGACCCAATATGGCCGTTTCCCGTCCCACTGAGCCCGCCCCTTGCCGTGGTTCCCATCGAGCAGCCGGCCCAACAGGGGGCCCCGCGCGAGGTGCGGTCCATCTTCCGGGAGGTGGCCGAGCTTATGGCGGAGGCGGAGCGGTCCTGCTCCGAGGAGGCGGGCCGGTCCGCACAGGTGTCAGCCGCCCTCGCGCGGGCTGAGGCGGAGCTTAAAGATCTCCGCGCGGAGCTGAGCCGGAACGCCCAAATGGCGAGCCGGCTCAACGAGGCGGAGGCGGAGGTCCGGGTGGCTCGAGGCGAGGTCGCTCGATCCAAGGAGGAGGTCGCCGCCGTTCTTGAAGCGTCGAGGAAGGAGGCCGCAGACGCACGAAGTGAGGCCACCTCCGCCCGGGCTGAAGCCGAGGCGGCGAAGCAGGAGGCCGCTGACGCCCGTGGCGAGGCCGCCGCTGCCCGAACCGCAGCGGAGGCGGCGAGAAAGAGGCCGAAGACGCCGAGAGTGGTGCCGCCACCGCCCGAGCTGCCGAGGGGGCGGCGCGGCAGGAGGTGATCCGCAAGGATCTGGCGCTGGTGGAGGCGGGCCGGCTGATCGAGGACCTTAGGTCCGAGAAGCTCCTCATGCTGGCCGAGAAGCGCAGGTTTGAGCAGCGTGCTGAGGGCCTGACCAGCGACCTCGCCGCACTGGGGCAACACTGCGACGGTGAGGCTTACACCTTGTTCTTGTTTGGGTCTCGAAGTTTTCGCTACGTCGCAGTCTCACTCTTCCTCGTTTGTTGCGCAGGGGTCGAGAAGACGGTCGAGGAGCTCCGTGGGACGAATGAGGCTCTCTTGGACCAACTCCAAGACGAGACGATGGTGGCGGAGCGGGCTCGCGCCTCTCTCGACCGGCTCGGCCCCATGTGGGGTGCTCCTCCTGTGACCGCGGCAGAAGGTGCAGTGGCTCGGGGCGATGCCTTGGTCGACGCCTTGTGCTTCTTCGATGCAGCCGCGCGGGACCGTGTCCGGCAAGCTCTCCATCACGGCGTCAAGCAGACACTCGCGGTCGTTCGCTCCGGTTTCCGCTTCCCGGTCCATGTTGTCGCGAATGGCTTCATCGAGATCGAGGGGAAGGATGAGGAGTGGAACAACCGCCGTGTCGACAAAATTTTGGAGAAGATGGAGAGGCCGGGGACGTCGCTCGCGAAGATCTTCGAGGAGGACGTGCTGCCTCCTGACGCCAGCAGCGGTGTCGGGAGCCCTCCTCCTTCGAGCTCGGGCGTCGAGGTTGAGCCCGCCGCGGAAGACCTCAGGGAGGAGTACCGCACCGACGAAGACTAGGGCCTGCGTGCCAAATTTGGGCGCCGAGGCCCTTGTAAGAATTTTATGACGTGAATGAGGGTACGTCGAGACCCGAATGTATATATGACTTGTTTGTTTAAAGGGGTTGTTTTCCTTTCAAATGCGTTTGACCCCTTCTCTTTGTCGCAAGCTCGAGTTTCTGCTAACTTGGTCTGTGTTCCTTCGATACGTCGCGAGCCCCTCGAGGGGAGGTGTAGGTAGGGCACCGTAGCCCAGGGGCGTAGGTGGCGTCTACGTCGACACCCCCCGACCTTGGAGGCTCGAGGTACTTTAAGATTTAGACGTCGCTAGTTCACTCGAGGCGCGAGTCGAGACGAGGGTCAAAATTTTTGAAAAAGAAAACGCGCATTTTTTCCGGAGTCTGGGGGGGTGAGGCCCCCCCGTCAGCCCCCGAGGGAGGCTTGACCCTGAGCAAAGCAGGGTCGAGGCTACCTTAAGATGCGAAGCAACATGAACGACAATGCACGAGTTTGTTCATTCATTTTGACATGTTTGTACAAAGTGATAAAATGAACAAGGCCTCGAGGCCTTTAAGGGTAGAAGCGACGTAGCTGAGATATGTTCCACGCGTTCGCCAGGATCCTGCCTTGGTCGTCGTAGAGCTTGTATGTTCCTGGCTTGAGCACTTCGGCCACGATGTATGGGCCTTCCCACGGAGGGGTGAGCTTATGGCGCCCTCGATTATCTTGCAGCCGTCGAAGCACGAGGTCCCCCACCGCTAGGTCCCTTTTGCGCACGTGCTTGTCATGGTAGCATCGAAGTGTTTGCTGGTAGCGTGCAGAGTTGATGAGCGCCACGTCTCGGGCCTCCTCGAGCTGGTCCTTGGCGTTGGCGAGCCTTTCGTCGCTGGTTTGCTCGTTGTAGGCTCGAAGTCGAGGTGAGCCGTACTCGAGGTCCGTAGGTAAGACGGCCTCGGCGCCGTAGGTTAGGAAAAACGGAGTGAACCCAGTGGCTCGACTCGGCATAGTCCTGAGGCCCCACAGCACCGAGGGGAGTTCTGTAGCCCACCCCTTTCCGAAATTCCTGAGGGTCTTGAACAGCCTCGGCTTCAGCCCATGGAGTATCATGCCGTTGGCGCGCTCGACCTGCCCGTTGCATTGGGGGTATGCGACCGAGGCCCAGGTTACGCGAATGTTGTTGTCATCGCAGAAGTTGGTGAACTTTTGCCCGTGAATTGGGTGCCATTGTCGGTGATGATGACATTAGGCACCCCGAACCGGTACATGATGTTGGCGATGAACTCGACAGCCCTCTCGGAGGTGGGGTCTCCTATCGGCTTAGCCTCGATCCACTTGGTGAACTTGTCGACGGCCACGAGCATGTGTGTGTACCCTCCACTTGTCCTTTTGAGGGGACCCACAAGGTCGAGCCCCCAAACGGCAAATGGCCAAGTGATTGGGATCATCTGCAGGGCGTGTGCGGGCTGGTGCGTTTGCTTGGCGTAGAATTGACACCCATGGCACGCTTGGACCAAACGCTTGGCGTCCCCAATGGCGGTCGGCCAATAGAAGCCTTGACGGAAAGTGTTCCCAACCAGGGCCCTCGGCGCTGCGTGGTGGCCGCAAGCCCCCGAGTGCATATCGTCGAGGAGCTTGCGCCCTTCCTCGAGTGGGATGCAGCGTTGAAGGATCCCAGTCGGACTTCGTCGGTATAGCTCCCGTTCGTCGCCGTAGATGACGTAGGTCTTGGCCCTCCGAGCGATGCGTCGGGCCTCCATCTTGTCTTCTGGTAGCTCGCCTTGCGTCAGGTAGTCGAGGTAGGGCGTCCGCCAGTCGAGGGGCCGTGATGAAGAAGAGGCGTGTGCGTCGACCTGCATCGCCTCCGCGGACGTCGAGGTGTCCTTCTCGAGGGGTGGCGTTGAGAGTCGAGCCCCCGTGTCTTGCTCGAAGGGTGGCGTCGAGGCTCCAGCCCCCGGGTCGATTTTGACGGATGGCTCGAAGACGTCCCTTGAGAAGACGTCTGGCGGTACCGTGCCGCGCGTGGATGCCAACTTGGCCAGCTCGTCTGCGGCCTCGTTGTACTTTCGAGCTATGTGGTTGAGCTCGAGGCCGTAAAACTTGTCTTCCAGCTTGCGCACCTCCCCGCAGTATGCCTCCATCTTGGGATCGATGCAGCTTGAAGCCTTCATAACCTGGTTGACGACGAGCTGCGAGTCTCCTCGGGCGTCGAGGCATCGGACCCCGAGCTCGAGGGCGATGCGCAGCCCATTGATGAGGGCCTCGTACTCGGCGACGTTGTTGGAGGCGGGGAAGTGCAAGCGTAGCAGGTAGCGCATGTGTACTCCGAGGGGTGAGATGAAGAGCAGGCCTGCGCCTGCCCCCGCCTTCGTGAGGGATCCATCGAAGTACATGGTTCAGAGCTCGGCTTGAATCTGTGCCGGCGGGAGCTGAGTGTCGGTCCATTCAGCAACGAAGTCCGCCAACGCTTGCGACTTGATGGCCTTTCGCGGGGCATAGGTGATGGTCTCCCCCATTAGTTCGGTGGACCACTTGGCGATGCGCCCCGTGGCCTCCCGATTGTTAACGATCTCTCCGAGGGGGAAGGACGACACCACCGTCACGGGATGAGCGAGGAAGTAGTGCTGGAGCTTGCGCCTTGTGACGATGATGCCGTAGAGCAGCTTCTGGATGTGCGGATACCGGACCTTGGCCTCGGAGAGTACCTCACTGGTGAAGTATACCGGTCGTTGGACCGGCAATGCATGACCCTCCTCGTGCCTCTCGACGGCTATGACCGCGCTGACCACCTGAGTGGTTGCGGCCACATAGAGGAGGAGGGGCTCGGGGGAATCGCCACCTTCGGCTGGTCGCGGGGGCACGAGAATTGGTGCAGAAGTCAGCAACCCCTTCAACTTGGTTAAGGCCTCCTCGGCTTCGGCGGTCCACGCAAAGTGTTCCGTCTTTTTTAGCAGGCGGTAGAGGGGTAGTGCTTTTTCCCCCAGCCTCGAGATGAATCTGCTGAGAGCGGCTAGGCAGCCTGTCACTTTCTGCACACCCTTGAGGTCACGAATCGGGCCCATCCTCGTGACTGCTGAGATTTTTTCAGGGTTTGCCTCGATCCCCCGTTGTGAGACGATGTAGCCAAGTAGCATGCCTCGAGGCACACCAAAGACACACTTCTCGGGGTTGAGCTTCACATTCTTGGCCCGGAGGCACTCGAACGTGGTCTCGAGGTCGCTGATGAGGTTCCCGACTTTTTTAGTTTTAACCACGATGTCATCGACGTAGGCCTCGACGGTCTTACCTATGTGCTCGCCAAAGATGTGCTGCATACATCGCTGGTACGTTGCCCCGGCGTTTCGCAGGCCGAAGGGCATCGTAACATAGCAATACATACCGAATGGCGTGATAAAAGAGGTTGCGAGTTCATCGGATTTTCTCATCCTAATTTGGTGGTAGCCGGAATACGCATCAAGGAACGAAAGCACTTCGCACCCAGCAGTGGAATCGACGATCTGGTCAATTCTAGGTAAAGGAAATGGAACTTTTGGACTTGCTTTATTCAGACTAGTGTAATCTACACACATCCGCATTTTTCCATTCTTTTTCCTAACTAGTACAGGGTTAGCTAGCCACTCTGGGTGAAATACCTCCTTGATGAATCCGGCCGCCAAAAGCTTGTGCACCTCCTCGCCGATGATCCTGCGCTTTTCCTCGTCGAAGCGGCGCAGGCGTTGCTTCACCGGTCTGGACCCGGCCTGGATCTCCAAGGCGTGCTCGGCGACTTCCCTCGGTATGCCCGGCATGTCCGAGGGGTTCCATGCAAACATGTCGATGTTCGCACGGAGAAAGTCGACGAGCACTGCTTCCTATTTGGGCTCGAGGCTGGTACTGATGGTCAGCGTCTTGCCAATGGCCGAGGTCGGGTCGACGGGTATTTGCTTGGTGTGCTCAGCCGGCTCGAAGGTGCCGGCGTGACGCTTTGCTTCTGGGGCCCCCTCGGTGGCCAGAGCTGCCAAGGCCTCGAGCGAGTCGAGGTGGACGTTGGCCTCCCCCCGCTCGACGCACTCCACGTCGCAGTGCTATGCGTGCTCGTAGGAGGTGTCAACGGTGATGACCCCTTTTGGCCCCGGCATCTTGAGCTTCAAGTACGTGTAGTTAGGAATCGCCATGAACTTGGCGTAGCCTGGCCGGCCGATGATGGCGTGGTAGGTCCCTTGGAAGCCGACCACCTCGAAGGTGAGCGTTTCCTGACGGAAGTTTGCCGGCGTGCCGAAGCAAACCGGCAGGTCGATGCGCCCGAGGGGGTGGGCCTTCTTTCCTGGTACTACTCCGTGGAACCCCCCGACGCTGGGTCGGAGCTGTCCCTCTGAAATCCCCAGGAGGTCAAGGGTCTCGAGGTATATGATGTTGAGGCTCGAGCCCCCATCTATCAACACCTTGGAGAACCGAACGTCGATTATGATGGGGTCGACGACGAGGGGGTAAGCCCCCGGGTTTATGACTCGGTCCGGATGGTCGTCACGGTCGAACGTGATTGGCGCATCGGACCAGTCAAGATACCGGGGGGCGTCGTGGCCAAGCGAAAAGATTTCCCGGCGCTCCTTCTTTCTTTCTCGAGCTGAGAGCCCGACGGTCGGCCCCCCGTAGATCATGTAGCAGTCGCGCACCGGGGGGAAGTCGCCATCTGCGTTCCTGCCGCCGCGTCGATCGGTATCCTTTCCCTTAGGCGCGTCTTCCCTCTTATCGCCGAGCTTGGAGTAGTAGCCCTTCAACAGTCGGCAGTCTTTCAACTTGTGGTTTACGGGGCCCCTGTGGTAGGTGCAGGGATCCTCGAGCATCTGGTCGAAAACAGCCCCGTCAGGGGGGCCTCGGGGCTTCTTAGGCTCGAGGGCGCCCGCGAGCACCTCTTTGTCGTCGTCGTCATCGGCGCCACGCTTCGCCTCCTGGCCCTTGCGTTTGTTTTTCTTCCTTTTGTTGCCGTCATTGTTGTCGTTCTTGGCGTCGTTGCCCTTGTTGGAGCCCTCCGTCGCGATCACCGCCTTGCCTTTGTCCGTGGAACGGCCAAAGAAGGCCCCCACTGCTTCGTCGCCCGAAGCAAAGCTGGTGACGCGATCCATCAGGTCCTCGACCGTCCCGGGACGGTAGCGTCCTAGCTCATGAACAAGCTCTTGGCATGTCGTGCCCGCGAGGAACGCTGAGATGACGTCCTCGTCAGGCACGTGGGGGAGCTCGAGACGCTGCTTCGAGAACCGTCGAGCAAAGTCGCGGAGGGGCTCGTCCGCCGCCTGCCTGCAACGCCGTAGGTCCCAGGGGTTGCCTGGACGCACGCAGGTCCCCTTGAAATTCCCGTCGAAGACCCTGACTAGGTCGGCCCAGTCATGGATCCGATCCGGCGGGAGCCCCTCGAGCCACCGGCGGGCGGTGTCCGAGAGGTAAAGTGGGAGTTGACGTATGATCACGCGGTCGTCGTTCTTCGCTCCGCCCAGTTGGCAGCCAAGGCGGAAGTCCGAGAGCCAGAGCTTGGGCTCGACCTCCCCGTCATACTTCACGATGTTGGTCGGCGGTCGGAAGCGGTCGGGGAGGGTTGAGCTGCGGATGGCCCGGCTGAAGACTCGGGGGCCCGGGGGCTCGAGGACCTGCCGGTCCTCGTCGCTGTCGTAGCGCCCCCCTCGATGGGCGCTATAGCCACGCTCTTGGGCCCCCTTGTTCTTGCGCCGTCGGTTGATGTCGTTGCGGGCGTCGTCGGGGTCTCAAGGTGGCCGGTTGTCGACGATCCGTTCGCGGACTGGCCTAGCTCGAGAGGCATCCGGCTGGTGGACGGATGCCTCGCGAGCGTCGCGGGGCGTGTCCGCCGGTCTCCCCGAGGCTGCTCCGCGTCGGCGTGACGCCGAGCTCTCGGCCTGTTGTACCGCGGCTGTCTCGAGGAGGTTTTTCATTTCTCCGAGCATGCGCCTGGCGTCGGGGTTGGAGATGGCGGGCAGGTCACGGAGCATCATAGCCGCCGCCACCACGTTCTGCCCGGCTCGCGGGAAACATACCTCAGGGCGTGCTGGTGCCCCGTCCTCGAGGATCCGCCGGTGGACCTCTCGAGCCCGGCCTCGAGCTCCGGCTCCTCGGGGCTGGGGTGGTTCCTGCATCAGGGTTTGCCGGAGCTGCAGCAGGTGTCGTCGTTCTTCCTCGGCTTTGGTGATTGCCTCTTGCACTTGTGCGAGTTGCGCCGCCCGGCCGTCATCGTGCTGAGGCGGTACAGCCGGTGCTGGAGGTTCGTCCCTTCCTTGAACGCGTGATCCGCCTGCCGCGGCCACGTCGCTAGGTCCCTCTAGGTCGAGCGCCGGCCTATCATCGTCGCCTTCGTCCTCGGTATCGTATACGACTCCCTCGAGTTGGAAGCACTCCCTAGTGGGATCCCAGAGGTCGGGGTCGTGGTAGTCGTATTCGTCGGAGTTGGAGCTGTTGACGGCACGCCGCCTTGGCCGATGCTGGGACCGTAGCTCGCGGTACCATTCTCCGACGGTGGCTCGCCGAGGTGGCTCGAAGGCTCGCGAGAAGTCGCGGTCGACGCACGCGGGGTGGACGATCTCCAGGTTGGCCATGGCCTGCAGCAGCGCGCTCGAACGCTGCCCCCGATCCGCCACCGTCCGGTCCTGATGGCGCTCGTCGAGGTGGTGGGCATATACAGCCGCAGAGCTGTCGAGGCCGACCGGGAACCGCTGGCGTCGAGCGCGGCGCGACCCGTGCGGGAGGAGGCTGAGTGGCGTCGGCGGCGCACGGCTCGGAGGCCTCTGGCCTGGTTCCTGGTCCGTACGCATGATGAATGCGAAGTCGCTAGGCGTGCGCGGGTGCGCCCTGGAGGTCTCCGGCCGCGCGCCGGGCTGGTTTCCCCTCGGGGACCCTGCACCGGCTACGGGGGTGTGGGTGTTTGCCGCGGGCACCGCCTGCGCCCGGCGACGACGGTGATGACGGCGCCGCTCGCGATGTGGCGATGTGTGGTGGTGCGGGCGACGCGTCACGCCCCCCGCGCGGGGTGGCGTGACACGCCCTCCGCTCGGGCCCTCCGTGGAGAGCAGAGTCAGCTCGTTGCCGTTGCCTGTGGCTAGGAACTCGAGGCTCCCGAACCAGACGACGGCACCAGCCGAGAACGGAAGAGGGGATGAAGCCATCCAGGAATCAACGAGAAATCGGCTCGGACACGCGAAGTCCCCTACCTGGCGCGCCAACTGTCGGTGTTTTGTACCCGGGGGTATCACACCAACGAGTGATATGATCGCGTGCTTCTCTTCCTGGATGGTGATGCAAGAGGACACAAGGATTTATCCTGGTTCGGGCAAAGAAGGCCCTACGTCCAGCGGGGGGGGATGTTCTTGTATTACTTGCACCTAAGTGCTTGTACAGGGGAGAATACAAGCTCAGTGAGCGTGGACCGGGGTCCGGACTTAAGTGTATGGGTGTAAGGCGCTCTAACGTGTTTTTTCCACCCGCGAATGAGGGCCCTGGCGTCCCCTTTTATAGGGCAAGGGGAGGCCAGGGTTACACAGGGGTTTTACAAGTGTCGGGGCGTACGGCGCCCAATACGAAGCAGGGTAGGAATCCTGTCTTGTCGAAGACATTGTAGCCGACGTGGGCGTTGCTGTTGAGGCGTCCTTGAAGCGTGGCCTCCATCCCGGGCGCGGACGTGGTGGCGCGGCAATGTGGGAGCCGTACAGCACCCATCCCGGAATGTACAGGACGCGGCGGGGTCCCTCCGGGTCTTGGGGTACCTGTCCTCCAATAGCATGAAAGTAGTTAGGGCTCGAAGGGCGCGGAGCCGGTCGTCGAGGTGGTGCCACGGGGGCTCGAGGGGCGCGGAGCCGGCCTCGAGGTGTTACAGTGCAGGGCTCGAGGGGCGCGTAGCCGGCCTCGAGGGGTTACAGTGCATGGCTTGGCCGAACAGTGCTGTACTGGTGCCCTTTTGCCCATGCTTGTGGTGAAAACGAGACTTGTCCTTTACACCGAGTTACTGTGGTACATGCTGTGCACTAGTGGACATGACCGGAGTAGGTGAAGGCATTAAATGCATGGTATGGGCTGGTACGGCTGTCTGTACAGCTCGAGGTCCGTGCGTTAAGGCTCGAAGTGTAGGGGCGCGCTCGCCCGGGGCCTGGAGGGCTCGGGCGAGACGGAGAGCGATCGTTCGCCCGAGGCCTGGCTGAGAGGGCTCGGGCGAGGCGGAGAAAGAGCGTTCGCCCGAGGCCTGGCTGGGAGGGCTCGGGCGAGACGGAGATAGAGTGTTCGCCCGAGGCCTGGCTGGGAGGGCTCGGGCG
Source organism: Coix lacryma-jobi var. lacryma-jobi (assembly GCA_009763385.1). NCBI lineage: Eukaryota > Viridiplantae > Streptophyta > Magnoliopsida > Poales > Poaceae > Coix > Coix lacryma-jobi. Next base: position 96,011,294 of record CM019827.1, on the reverse strand, counting down.
AGACGGAGATAGAGCGTTCGCCCGAGGCCTGGCTGGGAGGGCTCGGGCGAGACGGAGATAGAGCGTTCGGGGGTTTGCGTTGATTGGGGGTACCCTTTTTTGTACCACCGACAGGTTCGAGCCATGATCTCTTTGGGATAGCACACTAACCTCCTTGGAACTCCTCATACCAAATCTAAGCCTTAGTGCTTTTGATTCTGAGGAGATCGGGTGATTTTCGCGGAAGAACAGCACTGAATTGGGACCATCGGACGCTCAACCTGTGTGCATCGGATGTTGTGTTCATCACATCGGAAGCATCCGATGCCACGTGTCATCTGACAGTATTTTCTAAGGAGCATCGGACGCTGACCATCAATGCATCCGTTGTCATCGGACGCTCCAGAGGTCTAGCATCGGAAGCTAGGGTTTTACTGTAGCAGCTTCCGATGTCTATGCAGTAAGGTTCCAGTTTTGTTCTTTTTGCATCGGAAGCTTCCGGTGCCTCACCATCGGATGCTAGCCAGCTTCTGATGCAGGATTTTCTGCGCTGTTTCTTCCGTGGTTTGTTCTTCCGTTGTCGGTTTTGATTTCCGGCTTTTACGTTGGGTTTCTAGAGTTGTATAGTGTCTCGCTGTGCTTCTTGGAAGCATCCACCCTACATCTAGGGTCATGGACACTTGCAAGATCTAGGTTTGCTCTTTGGGGTTGATATACGGGACAGTGGCGACAAGTTTTAGAAAAGAAGCTCCCATTCACCCCCCCCCCCCTCTGGTCGCTTTCTGTTAGCACTTTCGGTCCTTCACCGCTCCACGGGCCGAGTTCTGTGAGCCACCACAATCATCGAAGCCAATCACAACTTCTGGCTATGAACTCCGCCCTGGCTTTATAGCCATGGTTCGTGAACAGTCCTTCTCAGGGTACGATCATGAAAACCCCTACCCTCATTTACAGGAGTTTGAGTTACTCTGTGCATGCCTAACAATTGCAGGCATGTCACAAGAAACATTGCGTTGGAAGTTGTTTATGTTCTCTCTTTCTGAGAGGGCGAAACTTACCAATTACGTAGGAAAAGTTAACAGAGATTGGAAAGAACCGAGGAACAGATTCTGTCTCGCATTCTTTCCCATATCTCGTATTGCAAACCTACGACTAGAGATACTCAATGTTGGCATTTCTTAACATCGATGCCAAGAGTAGGTTAGAATCTACCCCCGGTACTAATGCCAAGAAATGTGGGTAGACACCTCATAGCATCACTCTAACGCTAGGCTGTCACCACTAGCAGCAACACTAGAGATGCGAGAGTATTTATAGCACGACACTTTGATAAGATATGAAATAAAGGTTATCCGCAAGCGCACAGATAAAATACACCTGTTGTAGCATTTCACCTAGGAATGTTCCAGGTATCGTTATTTATATTTCTACCATCGGGAGCTTAACGGGGTTAAGAATAAAAATGATATGGCTTTAGAATTGCAAACATATATAATTAGACATGAATCTAATCACTCACCTCTAATCTAATACAAGGGTAAGGCAAAAGGATGATGATAATAATAATGATAATTAAGGTAAATAACAGAGACTAGAAGAGAATTCATAATTAGAGAGAGAGACTCATGTGATCAAGTAGAATTGAGAACTAATCGATACGTTAAGAGATTAGACTCCTAAGTTATATTACTTCTATTAAGTCTAAGTTAGTCCTAGCATATTATATCATATATAGCATAATTAATCACACACCCATACATAAGCAACATTACAAAAGAAGTTCATATCCAGAGTATTCCTTCAGTGTAACCAGGTTCTACTTATCCTAGACTCGGGGAGTGGACTACAAAGGACTCAACAAGGCTATAAAAGTCACCCTCGCGATCTACCACTTGCTGGCCCAGAGAATAGGGTGCATTCATAGGTAAACATAATCTAAGCACCATGCCTACATTATATCAACCACTTAATCCAATCTGAAATCGAACTAAGCGCTTTACAAACATATGTATGAACTTACTATCAATTAGAACTATATCAAGCATATAACTAGAATAAACAAAGAACATAATAAAGAGAAACATAATGATAATTGAAATAGCACAAAGTCGAATACAAGAATTACCAGAACTCCTGATGACGATCCAGAATCCTGAGCCGCGCTCAACTCTACTTGTTTCTATCTAATTCTAATTCTAATCTCGAAGTAGAGCCTCTAATCTATCTCTAATCTCTGAATCCCTAACTCTGTCTCTCTAATTGCCTGATGAAGATAGATCTGATCAATATGAATGAGGGTTCCTCCAGGGAGGGGGGTCTGGGGTTGCTTATATAGCCCGGTGGGATGAAATGCGACCTTCGGATCAAACCGACCTTGATCAAGGGCTTAGATGCGCCGAGGAGGTCGATTGGGTCACGCTCCGCGAAGATGGGCCAAGGGGGAACCTGGCCTAGGCCGGCCGGCCTGGGGGTGGGGCCGGCCGGCCCCACCTGGCAGCCCCGAGGTGGTTGCTTCGTCGTCACGTCTTGTGGAACCTTCCTTATTGCTCTAATGCGCCTTTCCATCCAATTGCACGATTTGTCTTGTTGGAGAAGGATTCAACCTCTTCCGTCTTTTGTAAAACTCCCTGGAAAACAATAATTCACCAATGTTGTTGAATCTTTCAGTTTAGTCCCCGTATTATGTTGCTTGGTGATCACTCCAGGTTGTTTCTAGAAGCTTCCATGTCGTAGCCAATAGGGACTCTCTCGTCGGGACTCTAAATGTAGTAAACCATATGTCCGTTTCGATCGTCTCGACGAGCTCTTCGCATTGGTATGATCCAATTCATCACTTGAGATACTTTTATGTAGTGAATAGTTGATGTTCCTGCAAAACAAGTGAGAACTACACAACTCGTGGAACTTGTTAGAATCAAACTCTACAACTATGCATTGTCACATGTTTTCCATTGTTTTATGCACTAGTTGATGATATAATGTTGACTGTAAGGACTGTCAACAAGCTCCCCCAAGCTTAACCTTTGCTAGTCTCTTAGCAAATAATTATGATAGATCATGAAAAATAACGTAAGCCTCCCTTGTTGTTAAACAAAAAATTCTCATCCGGTTTGAAATAAACTTGTCTCATTTTCACATTGTCTTTATTACTTTTAACCATGGGGCATATAGCTTACCTTAGCCTCAAGCAAATGAAAGACAGGCTAAGTAATTTAAGCACTATATCTCAAGCTCTTCTACTTCACCTTCATTCTGGAGGTTTTAGAGTTTTTCAAATGTTGAAAATATATCGCTAAATTAAACCATGGATCCAGAGAGAAAGCAATCATACTTATTGAATCAAGAGGTGCATGTGTGTGGAGAAATGGAATCAGATGCTCTTGAAAATATCACTTTCTTCTGTTTGGTGTAGTCATGTGGCTATCAGGCTAATTCTACTGTCGGGCACGTGCCCATTTTTTTTATGGTAGCGAGGTTCCGGACACTTGTCCCTTTTTATTTCGTCGGGATCTTTCTTTTTGAGGTTTCAGACACTTGTCCTTTTTTATTTCCTCGGATATATATATATATTATTTATTTATTTTTATTTTTGCATAGCCACATGCTTTCAACAAACTTTTGAAAGGATAATAAAAACTTTGAGCATTTATGTGGAAAATAGAAAACGTGTAAGTGAACTTGATTCAAAGAGCATAATAATTTCTCATAGGGTCAACAAAGCTTAACTTAACTCAATGTTTTAATGATCATGTTTAATTAAGAAATTCTCCAGAACTCTAGTGTCATTTCAGAACAAGATATATAGCAGCTCAGATTCATATCATATCCATTAATCACTTTAGACTAGGATCAAGCATTTTGCTACCCACAAGTTTTACGTTTTTGATGTTTAGAGAATTTAAAGTTTAACACCAGGCATTAAGACAAGGTTTAATATTTTTGAATTTTTTTCTTTTAAGTTTCAGGGTTCCATTAATCAGAGATAAATTAAAGCTCACTATTTATTTATTCTAATTTAATAAAGCAAACTAATAGATAATATAGATATATAAAGATAACTATAAGGATAACTCGTCAGATAAGGACATACCTGGCAATGGGGCTCCTCCCCGTTGGTGCAAAACCTTGGGGGCTCCTCCCCCAAGCTGGAGATCACTGTGGTGGTGGAGGTCGATAGTGATAGTACTGGGGCATGGACCAGAAGGCATCCCAGTATTGATTTGTCTGATCTTGATTTTGTCGAATGTTCTCGACCGCGTTCTCCATTCTGGCATTCCACTGTTCTTGCTCCATCAGCATTCGGTTGATGTCGGCTTGATCTTCTGATATTCTTGTTAGCCGGGTACTGATGTTTTGACGAGCCATTTGATCATCATGGTACCCTACACTCGAGACTGAGTGTCTCGGTGCTTCATGTTGAGTAGATGGTCCTGGTTGGTCTACTGAGCGTCTTCCTTGGTACTGGTTATAGCGGGATCTCCTCCGCCACTCTGTATTGTCAGCTTGCCAAGAATCTTCTGAATGGATGGACGGTGATGGATCCCATTGAGAGTATGGATCTTGATATTGTGGCGGGTGTCTTGTTTGGACTCCATCATCGTACGCTATGTGTGTTGGTCCCTCGTGATCGGGTCGGCTCCATAATAGTATGTTGGTGGTGCATTCGTGAACCTTGTCGATGCGCTTCTTTGTTTAGTGGTGATTGGCTGCAGACCTACAAGAAAACTCCTCGTGGTATATACATTGAGTTTCGGGTTAGGAAGCGGAATCTCAGTGCTCATACCTCGGTACATCATATGAATAATATTGTTGTTTTTCTTGAGGATCTGGGCTTGTCTAAAAAAGTCGAAGGTCATAACAGTACGGCCTTCGGTAATGTTTTGCACAAGACAAGATTGGGTCAAACCCAATTTGGTAGCCAAACGGTATACAAGAGAAGAACATTCTATATCCCCTTTGGTCGGGCCAAAACTTCCATCCACTGGTCGATCATGTGGATAACAGGAGACACTCTTTGTTTTTTCACAACAGCAAAAAGAAGTCTCAACTCATCTTCCATCACTGTTCGAGTTTCTGGTCTAGGGAAGATGGTTGAAGAAATAAAACGATGAATAAAACGAAGAGTGGGCAACTGAATATCATTGTTTTTGGGTTTCGAACAAATATCTAAATCTGTAATCTCTTTCCAAAACTGCTCTTTGTTAAAATCAGGTAAAGCATTTGAAAGATCAAGAGTGCAGTTGGAATTAAAACCCAAATGGTCACTAAGTTCCCTCCAAGTGAGTGTAAACTTTTTGTTAAACATGCGGAAACTTATGCCAGTAGCTAAAGAAACCAAAGTGCAGAGGAATTCGATGGTAAGGAGCTTCACTCCTAACTCATCGACAGGCACAAAACCCATCCAACCCAACATCGTGAAAATATTGAGAAGTTCGATATCCATACCTATATCTAGTAGAAGTTGTGGGTCGTAGATCGGTGTTGGTCTGAAAATCCTATTCCTTATGCTTCTGAATCTTGCCTTCTCTTCACTCCCTTGCAACTTAAGGTCCTCTTCCTCCATTAATACATTCATACCTTCGGAGGTGGAACGGAACGAGGATGCTCGAGAGGGTGCCGGTGAATCAACGTCCATGTCGGAGTTTGCTCTTGAGCTACTCCTAGTGAGGCGTCCAAGCCCGATCTTTCCGAAGAAGGTCTTCTTTGCTCATCCTGTTGAACAGAGAAAAACAAACAACCAAACAAGAACAGACTATGGAACGAGTTAGAAAATATAGATAGTCAGTGATTAGCCGTTCTCAAGTCAGTCGTTCGGAGGTTAGTTTATCAAGAGAGTGTTTATGATTGAATTGGACAACACTTCTTCTCTTTAAAACTTATCTCTACTCAAATTTAAAACTTCTCACACTCCTACTTTCTCTTCTCTACCAAACTCTTCCTTCTCTCTTGGATTCTCACACTAGATTGAAGGTTTGAACTAGCAAATAGATTTCAAAATGAATTCTGCTTGAAAGGAGAGGATCGAGAGGTTTGTGAGTGAGTGTGGTGAGTTCTGAGGGGTAGCTTTTTATAGCCGAGGCCGGGACAGGCCGGCCTAGTGGTGGGGCCGACCGGCCCCCTTCTGGGGCCCACCTGGTGTTCTTCCCTCCACTCAAATGTTGCTTCACTTCTAAGCAAAAATTTTCGTCCATACAAAGTTCAAAGTGCCTGATGCTTGGTTGAGTGGTTAGGAAGCAAAGTAGTAGTGATTCCAAAAGGTGGGTCCCAAGAAAGTGGGTCCCGATGGTGAAAAATAATTACCATGCAGAAAATTTAAGAAAACTAAATTACTTTTATGAAATGAAAAATGATTATGGATGCAAAGATATATTTTTGTGCCACCATAGTAAATATTCTTTCGGGTTTTTACACATCGTAAAAATTATTTACGCGGGGCTTGAATTTTTTTGTTTTCATATTTTTATTTGGTTTTCAAATGCATATGCAGAAATGAAAGTGCAAGAAAGTAAATATGGATAACTACCGAGTTACCTCCCGGTGAAGGTTCGGGGTTTAAAGTCCACCGAATTGGACTTTTCCAAAGTCATCATTCTAGAGGGATGGTAGCCTTCCCTAAGGATGGTGCATCTGGTGACTGTTGATCTCCCTCCTCACTTACCACCTTGGCTGTTGATCCTAACTCAGGCTTTGTCGATCTTGAATGGAAAACATTCTTCTTGTCCATTGATGTTGAGTCTGACTTCTCCAATTCCAACATCGATGTGGGCATTTACAGTACTCAGAAAGGGTCTCCCTAGAATGAGTGACACTTTCGAGTCTGATTGCATGTCCAGTACCACAAAGTCAACTGGTACGAAGAACTCTCTAATCTTGACTGAAATGTCTTCAGTAATTCCTACTGGATAGCGGAGTGATTGATCGACAAGTTGTAGGCACATTGATGTTGGGACAAGTGTTGAGGATGGCCGCACTACACTCTTCTGTCAGCTTGATTACCTCAGTGGTGGGCAGTGGTCGTTTATTGTTGAGGATGTCTCTTAGATATCTTGCATAGGTGGGTACCTGTATAACATCTAACAGAGGAGTATTGATGTATAATTTTTGAATTACTTCAACAAACTTACTGAACTGCTCATCCGTTGTGGCTCTCCTCTTTCTACATGGAAATGGTAAGTGGTTGGTGTCATGATAATCTTGCATCATTTCTGGTAGTGGTGGATCTATTTCTTCAGCTTCATTGTCTTTCCTTTCTTCCGTCACAGTTGGCGTCACTGGTGTTGTCTGTCCTCTTGCTCCTTTTGGATATGGGGGGTCACGAGTGACCTTCCCACCTCTTGTAGTTACAGCTTGTGTCTGCTCAGGGTTAGTGGCAACAGGCAAAACAATAGCCAATTTGGCTAAGTGCATCTCTATCTTTTTATTTATATTGGTTTGTTCTTTTAGAGCAGAAGAAAACTCATCCATTTTTGCATTTATATCCTCTAAGGCTTTATCTTTGAAAACAAGCTTCCTAATAATAGTGTCATTAACTCTAGCCTGTTCTACGATTATATCTCTTAAAGGCATTTGCTTAAAATGGGAAGAATTGAAATTGTCTGAGGACTTACCTTGATAAGTGGAGTGTTGGTTCCATCCTTGCTCTCGTAGTGTAGAAGAGTTGTTGATGGTGTTCGCATTGTCTTTTTTTTGAGACGAAAGAAGAATTATATTAAAATATAGTTGGGTACATCATCACATTACAAGTACTCTAGAAAAAACATATATCCAGAAACTGATATTCATCTATATTGCACTCACACTGTGAATAGCTCAAACTCTCAAATCCAAACCTATTTGACGCTTCATATGGATGACCGCACAGGCAAATACTCGGCAACAATTGTTTTAGGCCAGACAATAGATGCCCAACAGACGGCCAACATTCCTGCAGGTGGAGTTGAGAAACTTCTTCTTTCTCGTGTCTTCCTTCTTCTTCTTTCTGCCACCGAAGAGTGAGGAAGACTGATCTGAAACTTATTCTCCCTAGTCCTTCATTGTGGCCAGATCTTACCACAACAAAACGAAGAAGGGACCAAAGAAAATTATTCCATGGTAGCGAGATCATCTCCGTCTTGATGCCGCTGTCCGGAAACAAAAGTCTCCATGTCATCATGTCGGTGAAGATACTGACGCCAAAGTTGTCGCCCTCATCTTCAACGGAGCCGCCATGGAGAAGACAATTCCATCCTTCTCCTTCACCGTCGCCGAAGAGGAGAAGGAGGAGATAAATCTCCAATACCACAATACTTGGCATGAAGAAACTCAAATGGAGCACAGGCAAATACTCTATTGGAGAAAAATTATTAAAAACGATGGATCCCCACTCCCTCCGGCCTCCGGCGATATGTCGGAGGGAGGAGAGAGGGGGACCAAATGGAAGGGCGGCGACGGCAGCGCTCGGAGTGGCGACGGCGGCAGCAGCCCTTTTTCTGGCGGTGGCTCGTCAGGCTCTCCTCGCGTCTCGCATGAGCGCTCTACGACTGCTCGTGTGCCGGTGTTCGCATTGTCTTGATTGTTCTCTTCACTTCTAGTCTGATTGTCGAGTGCATCTTGAATGGATTGACGATCTCTTTTGTATTTCTCGCGTTGGTCTAGACATCCTAGTAACACATCCATCTTTGTTGTTAGTGCCTTCACTTCTTCTGGGGTTTCCTCCATCTGGTGACAGCGTTGATTCTTGTCTTGTTTCCAGCTTTGATTCTCAGCTATCTTCTCCATAAGGACTTCAACTCTCCCAAGAGTAAGTGACATAAATGATCCTCCAGCAGTAGCATCTAGTTGCTCACGTGACTTTTGAGTGAGTCCACTGTAGAATCCGTGCATGAGCAACCAATCTTCTATTCCATGGTGCGGGCATTCTGAAATGTAATCTTGAAAGCGATCCCAAGCTTCTGGAATGGTTTCTCCTCTATTCTGTTGAAAACTTATAATCTTTCCTCTTAAGGCATTGGATTTGCCTATAGGGAAGAACCTCGATAGAAAAGCTTCTGAACATTTGTCCCATGTGTTGATGTCTTCCTTGTTAGCGTAGAACCACTGCTTCGCTCTTCCCTCTAGTGAGAATGGGAATAACTGAAGAAGTATGATATCTTGGGCAATGTTTTTGATGATGATGGTGCTTCCAATCTCCAAGAAATTCTGCAGATGGGCAGTAGCATCTTCTTGTGCTTTTTCCACTGAATGTAGTAGCTTGGACTAGGTTGATAAGGCTTGGCTTGAGCTCAAACTCCAAGTTATCCGTCTGGAGTGTTGGTCCAGTCCGAATGGTTCCAATGTTGGGAGCAGAGAACTTTAGCAAAGTCTTGTTAGCCATCGTCTTCACTACCTGACTCGATCTTCTTCTAGGTTGAGTTGTTTTTTTGATAGAACCGTGATTGATCACAACTGAACCTGTATTACCCTGTATAAGATATAAACAAAAGTAGAACACGGGTAATCTTGTAAATACATAGGTGATGATTCTTATCTAATATATATATGTTTGGTGAATTCTTCTGTAGCCATATAAAAGTTCCTGATAGATCCCCGGCAATGGCGCCAGAAATGCTTGTTGACATTACTTAACATCGATGCCAAGAGCAAGTTAGAATCTACCCCCGGTACTAATGCCAAGAAATGTGGGTAGACACCTCATAGCATCACTCTAACGCTAGGCTGCCACCACTAGCAGCAACACTAGAGATGTGAGAGTATTTATAACACGACACTTTGATAAGATATGAAATAAAGGTTATCCGCAAGTGCACAGATAAAATACACCCGTTGTAGCATTTCACCCAGGAATGTTCCAGGTATCGTTATTTATAATTCTACCATCGGGAGCTTAACAGGGTTAAGAATAAAAATGATATGGCTTTAGAATTGCAAACATATATAATTAGGCATGAATCTAATCACTCACCTCTAATCTAATACAAGGGTAAGGCAAAAGGATGATGATAATAATAATGATAATTAAGGTAAATAACAGAGACTAGAAGGGAATTCATAATTAGAGAGAGAGACTCATGTGATCAAGTAGAATTGAGAACTAATCGATATGTTAAGAGATTAGACTCCTAAGTTATATTACTTTTATTAAGTCTAAGTTAGTCCTAGCATATGATATCATATATAGCATAATTAATCATCCACCCATACATAAGGAACATTACGAAAGAAGTTCATATCCAGAGTAATTCCTTCAGTGTAACAAGGTTCTACTTGTCCTAGACTCGGGGAGTGGACTACAAAGGACTCAACAAGGCTATAAAAGTCACCCTCGCGATCTACCACTTGCTGGCCCGGAGAATAGGGTGCATTTGTAGGTAAACATAATCTAAGCACCATGCCTACATTATATCGACCACTTAATCCAATCCGAAATCGAACTAAGCGCTTTACGAACATATGTATGAACTTACTATCAATTAGAACTATATCAAGCATATAACTAGAATAAACAAAGAACATAATAAAGAGAAACATAATGATAATTGAAATAGCACAAAGTCAAATACAAGAATTACCAGAACTCCTGATGACGATCCGGAATCCTGAGTCGCGCTCAACTCTACTTGTTTCTATCTAATTCTAATTCTAATCTCGAAGTAGAGCCTCTAATCTATCTCTAATCTCTGAATCCCTAACTCTGTCTCTCTAATTGCCTGATGAAGATAGATCTAATCAATATGAATGAGGGTTCCTCCAGGTAGGGGGTCTGGGGCTGCTTATATAGCCCGGTGGGATGAACCGCGACCTTCGGATCAAACCGACCTTGATCAAGGGCTTAGATGCGTCGAGGAGGTCGATTAGGTCACGCTCCGCGAGGATGGGACGAGGGGGAACCTGGCCCAGGCCGGCCGGCGTGGGGGTGGGGCTGGCCGACCCCACCTGGCAGCCCCCAGGTGGTTGCTTCGTCGTCACGTCTTCTGGAACCTTCCTTATTGCTCTAATGCGCCTTTCCATCCGTTAGCACAATTTGTCTTGTTGGAGAAGGATTCAACCTCTTCCGTCTTCTGTAAAACTCCCTGGAAAATAGTAATTCACTAATGCTGTTGAATCTGTCAGTTTAGTCCCCGTATTATGTTGCTTGGTGATCACTCCAGGTTGTTTCTAGAAGCTTCCATGTCGTAGCCAATAGGGACTCTCTCGTCGGGACTCTAAATGTAGTAAACCATATGTCTGTTTCAATCGTCTCGACGAGCTCTTCACATTGGTATGATCCAATTCATCACTTGAGATACTTTTATGTAGTGAATAGTTGATGTTCCTGCAAAACAAGTGAGAACTACACAACTCGTGGAACTTGTTAGAATCAAACCCTACAACTATGCATTGTCACATGTTTTCCATTGTTTTATGCACTAGTTGATGATATAATGTTGACTGTAAGGACCGTCAACACTCAACTTCCAACAAAAAGAGAAGGAAACGCTAGGTGCAGCCTGGGAGAGATTTACAACTCTTTCACGATTAGGCCCAGACTTGTCTCTACCCAACCACGTGTTGTTACGACACTTTTGGTTAGGGTTGAACATGGAGTCTTCCCTACAGCTAGACATTTCCATTGGAGGATCGTTCATGTGCAAAACCCCAGAGGAAGGAGAAGCTTTGCTAGACCTTATTCTAGAGAACACTCCACCTCCGGATCCCCTCCAAGTGGAAGATTAACCCAAGCATGAGGAGGTCTCTTCGGTTAAAACCGAACCTGAGATTCAAACTCAGAGACCCTCATCGCTAACGAAACCTCTGAAGGAAATTTTCTTCCCTTCAGATTTTCCGTTCTTCGAGGAAGAACACCTTGACAGTTACATAGATACCTCGAAGCATTCATGCCAGAATAAGCCTCCAGTTCTTGCCACTCCTCTTAAACCTCCTGAAGAAATACTTCATACAGAGGAGTTGCCTTCCATTATAAGTAGCGATTGGGTGGAACAAGCAGAACTCTCTTCCAAAGAAATTCAGATTAGTCCCTCTTGTTCATTCATCCACGCTAAAATAGGAAGAAACAGGATGGAAGTGCTTTACAATCCTATTATTGGGGTGAACATCATGTCCGCATCTTTCGCGAACACGTTCGCTCATGAGCCCTTCGCCTCAACAAATAAGCACCTCAGGCTAGATTCAAAGTCAAGAGTGAATAGTCTAGGCATCCTTCATAGCATACAACTTAAGTATGATAATTTCAAGTTGATGCTAGACTTTCATATCTTTGACATTCAAGACTTTGATGTCTTGATCGGGCTCCCCCTATGGAAACTGTTGGAAGAACCTCCAACAACTGGGGAATTTGCTGTCAAGATAGAGAGGGAAAACTTTTCCATACCAATCGTTCAAGCCAAAAATTCCGTGGCTGAACCCCTCTCCTTTACAAATGAGACCGAAATGGTTATGTCGGTGCAACCTTTCGAGACCCCTGGGTTGTCCTTGGGAGAAAATGCTGAACATCTCATCCCAGTAGAGGTTGATTTAGGAGAAACTCCTAATCTTCCTAAAAAGGAAGCACCAACATGTTTCTTTGAATTTGAGGGGAACATTTCCTGTGATGCTGACTTTGGGAATACTTTCGAGCTTCCCAATTCAACATCATCCTTTACCTCAAATTTCCATGAGCATGGAAGCTATCTACTTCCTACTACGCCAAGTCCATGCTCATTTAAAGAATTTCTTGCTTTGATCTGCAACTCCAACTTCATTTGCAAAATCTTTAAACCCCTTTTGCTCTCCATTCCTAGAATCATTAAAAGGGTCGTTGTAGATCATTTTGTTTATCATAAATCTTGCAAATTTCATGGTACCTTGCTATGAGTTTTGCAGATTAGGTTGGTGTTGGAGGGGAAACCACCTCATCAACATAAAAAGAATTTCCAAAGGTTTCCCAAGGTCAAGCTTATGACCATAATCAAAGCACTACCGGGAGATACCCCAGATTATCATATAAAAAAAGTTGTATCGTTCTCCAATAATCGCAAGATCATGTTGTTAGGCTAGAATACACCCTCGTATATTCTTGGTCGATAACCATTTCAAGTTGAAACTAAGAAAAACAAGGGATAAACAGTGCACAACAACATGGAGCTACATCGACCATGACAACTCTGATGTTTTGGAACACACTCAAAAGGAGGCCCCGACCTGACACACTTGACTTTTTCACAAAAGTTCAAGTGTGGGAAGGACGGTAAGAACGTCACATTCCATAAACACCAAAGGTTATGCTAGCTCACCTTGCTAGAAACACCATTTTTTCAATAAAAGCAAGAACATGCTATCTCATGTGTATGCACCTTCGGGTATTCCTGTTTGCTAACCTTACAGGTTAAGACCAAGAAGATCAGGGGAAGATAAATGACAATGAGCATAAGAGCTACACTTACAATGACAGAACACTGAGTCACTCAACATGCCACACTTGACTTTTATACAAAAGTCCAAGCGTGGGGGAGGATGTTGAGAAGCTCAGGATCCATCCAAAAAGGAAAAGCTCGACCTTGCTAAAAAAGAAATGGTGGAAAGAAAATAAGGAGCTGGGTGGCACCACATGACCTTCACAAACGCCCATGCACCTTCCAAAAAAAATGAAAGGAAAAAAGAGAGTGGAAAAAAAGATAGAAAGAGAGAGATATCTAAAAAAAGAAAAAGGGAAAAAAGAAGAGTGAAAAAAAGAAGAGAGTGGAAGAGAAAGAATAAGCAGAGTGGTTCCATTTCTCCATCACAAACATCCACTTGACTCCACCCGTGCATGCAAGTCTTGGTACACGTATCATCTCATACAAGTCTTGCATCGCCACATTCCACTCCTACAAGCAAGACAAGTGCTCCTCTTCTAAAAAGCCTTTGCTAGCACCATCAAGGCCCACGGTTCATACACACCATCCCCGTGTGTGACTGAGCCTTGCTCATGACCTGAGTCAGACCTTCAAGCCACCGTTACGGCAACTTCAAAAACTCAAATCTATAGATGCCGCCGGTGAACACACTAAGGTATGCAAAGGTAATAAATGTTCACCAACCCATTTACTCATGTTTGTCTTCATATTCCTTTCAAGTTTATGCTTCCCTTATTTATGTCGTATGCTCTGGTTTGGGTGTATTGAATTAGTATACCCATAGGTCTTTTAAATTAAGCATGGTGCTTAGGTTAAAATGACCTTCTTTAATCAAAGTTTAAACATGGTGTTTAACCTTGGTTAATGAACTTTAAGCTACTTTCATAAGCAATAGAAGTAATTCTTTTTGATGAAGATAAAACCAAGGCTAGATTTGTGTTGTATGTTTTACCTTAAGCCTTGTTTGAGTTATTTTTAAAGATAAGAAGTTTGGTGAACAGAATAAAATATGAAACTATCTCTCTCTCTTTTAAAAATAATGGCAACCTTTCTTGAGTCATGCAAAGCAAACAAGCTATAATTAGAAAAAGTACGCCAAGAGAAAATAAACTAGATGAAAAGTTTTGAATATAGATCTACGATCACTACGATCACATAGACGCGAAGGTCACAAAAATCGATGTTGAAATGGAAAAGTTATGGCCTAATCAAGTTGCAAAACCCTATTTACTAGATTAGATGTAACTCATTTTTACATAAAACAGTATTGGAAGTTATATGGTTAAAAAGATCTCGTCAAAATGAATCTAAGGCAAGTTGAATGGATCTAATCGGAGTTAAAACGAAGAAGTTATGGCGGTTTAAACTCAGTGGCAATTTTGTAATTAGATGGAACTCAATTTGCGCAAACCATAAAAGGAAAATATGCCTTGAAACAGTGAATCCATATTTGGCAAAGGCGCCAGGGACTATGGGTTTAGACTTTAAAAACTCAAGGGACTCTTTTGCAAAACACACGGTCAAAAGGGTACGAGGCTTTCTAGGTCATTGGATCTGAGATCAACGACTGAGACTAGATGAGAAGGTATAGAGAGAGAGAGAGAGAGAGAGAGAGGATGAGGACCCCGGAGGGGAGGATGGAGACGGCGGCGCCATGGCCGGACATGGGCGGCGAGATTGGAGCCAAGGCTACGCGGCGGTAGAGACCCTGATCCCTGGCTCAATCGAAAGAGAAACTCAAGGGGATCTTACCTAGGGCAAGATCAGACCGAGGCACCACTGAGGATGGCAGATGGCTCAGTACGACGGTCTGTGGCTCCCTGGAACAACGACGAGCTCAGGTTAGGGGAAACAGAGGAAGAAAACGAAGAAGAGGGAGCGAATAGCTTCGCCGGGTTGATCCGAAGCTCGGTGAGGACCAAGCAGCGGCGTTGGAGCAATGAGGACGACTGCGGCGGAGGCTCGGACTGCTGAGCTCGGCGTCAGGGCGAATTAGGGCATGAGTGCAAGAGCTAGTTGGTCGAGGAGAGGCGGCGGAGGGTAGGGAGCTTTATAGGAGGGTCGGCGCTGACGATTAGGCAAGGGAGGGAGAGGACGTAGGGAGGTGGAAACAATGCTCGGGGTGGAGTTCGGAGCGGACACGGCAAAGGGAAGGGGATGGCAAGGTGGGGGCAAGCGATTAGCGAGAGGGAGAGGACGTGCGTGCGAGGCCTGCTGCGGCTGACAAGCGGGGCCGAGGAGTCAGTGACTGCAGGGCGGCTACGCAGCGCTTGCGCTCGACGGAGCTAGGCCGAGGCGCGGTTGCGGCCCAAAGCAGAGGAGGGGAGGAAGCGCTCGACTGAGCTGGAGCTTGGGCTGCGCGGGAGGCGGAGCAAGGCCGAGCGAGGAGAGGATGGTCGAGCCGGCTGGGCCGTTTCGGGCCAAAAGAGAGGAAGGGAGGGAGAGGGAAAAGAAATTGCTTTTCTGTTTCTGATTTGCATTTTCAAAAGGATTTTCAAATGAATTTGAATCAAACAAGCTTTGAACTTAAAACCACTCAACTCAAAAATGAGTATGCACCAGTATGTTTGCACCAACATGATTTTTGGCCTAGGGTTCTTTTTAACTTTTATAAATAATATTATTTTGCTAAATTATATGCATCGCATAAAATGCAATAGTTAAATCAAAT
The DNA here is from genome assembly GCA_009763385.1 of Coix lacryma-jobi var. lacryma-jobi. Lineage (NCBI taxonomy): Eukaryota > Viridiplantae > Streptophyta > Magnoliopsida > Poales > Poaceae > Coix > Coix lacryma-jobi. The sequence continues at coordinate 95,995,295 of CM019827.1, read as the reverse complement.
TCTCTATTCCAAGATGATGCAAATTTTGGAGTGTTACAGGCTATGGACTGCTGTAGCCGGCCTAACCGCTCTAGAGTGTCGTCATTGTCGATCCTTCAGCCATGCAGCATCAACGAAGAACGAGGAGAAGAGGTAGAAGGGAAAAGAGGGTAAATAGAGGTAGTAGATGTGTTTTTTTGACGATTATGAGTTAGACACCTGAATCGGTCGTGATCCTCTTTTATATATATAGAGAGAGAGTGGTTTTATCCCAGTAGAAACAGTACCAAGACGTGTTTTGCATGTTTCCCACGTTAAAAATCAATCTAAATCCAAATCGGTTTGGATCCTGCAAAAATTGGCCTAATCGGGTTTGCAAACTTTACTTACCAAAAATTTACTTACCAAAAGTTTTAGCAAGTTGCTAAATGATAACTTTTCTCAAGTCAATTTTTCCAAACAATTGGAGATGCTCTTAGGGCATTCACAATGCAGACTCTACCCAGAGTCTAAATGTATTTATTACCTCGAAGATATTAGACTTGGAGTCTAAATAAGACTTGTAGTTTTGTTTTTTGTGCCTCACTTTTTAATAGATACTCCCTGCATATCGCTATTAGATGTCGTTTAGGACAGCGACACGGTCTCCAAAGTACAACTTTGACCACTTGTTTCTTTAAAAATATTTATTGTAAAATGATATACGTATTCCCTCCGTATAGAAAAAAGAAGTCGTTTTGGACAAGGTTTTGGTCAAACATTGAGAATATAAATCATGATAACTTTTAAGTTATTGGGCTTTAAAATATAAAAGCTATATGAATAGATTTGTATTGACAAATATTTTCATAAAAGTATACATATATAATTTTTTCAATAATTTTTTTATAAAAACAAGGAGTCAAAGTTATACTTTGGAGACCGTGTCGTTGTTCAAAACGACTTCCTTTCCTATACGAAGGGAGTATATTTTTTATGAAAGTACTTTTCAAGATAAATTTATTTATTTGATTTTTACATCTCTAAACTCAATAATTTAAAAGTTATTCATAATTTATATTCCCAATGTTTGACTCAAATCTCATCCAAAATGACATATATTTCTGATACGAAGGAAGTACATTGTCACATCAGTAAAATACAATAAATAGTAATGTAATAAATAGGTTTAGACTCTATGATAAAATCTACATTATGAGTGTTCTTAGAGCATCCACGGTGTGTGAGTCTAGGGTGTGTCCATGCATTAAATGTGAGTATAGGACCGGATTCTATACACTGTGTACTTGGGTCTATCAAGAACCTGATTCCATACGTAGAACTCGCTCCCATCTTCTCTCTTCTCTCTCAAACCAGTGTATAGAAAGGCCCACCCCTGTGTCTATATATTGGTGGTGAAATATCAGGTGATGTCTTTCTTCTCTCTCAAACCAGTGTATAGAAAGGGCCACCCCTGTGTCTATATATTGGTGGTGAAATATCAGGTGATGTCTTGTCATTGTGAGACCCAGCCAAAGGCATACCCCTGTGTCTGTATATATTGTTGATGTTCCTTGTCAACTGTAGTATTGTATCTGGGCAGCTACTGGGCCATCCTGTTCGGTCGTTCCAATCCCACTCTGACCGAAACACATGGGATAGGAGTATCATACAATGCAATCAATCACGGAGGCTGACAACAACGGCTTAATTTCCAAGGATGAGTCGCTAATGCCGGAAGCCCTTGTCGGCTAGCTGATCGTTCACTGTCCTTCCATTTGCTGTCAAGAACGGCACTATATTAATGTTAACAGTAGCCAAGATGTTTGAACATTTTTGCTACTGTTAATATTGTTAACAGTTACAGATTCATCTATCAAAACTAATATATATATATATATATATATATATATATATATATATACATATATATGTGTAACAGAAACATGTGTACCAGGATAGCTACAAGATAGGGATTAGTTTTGATAGATGAATCTGTAAAAGCTACGGCTGTTAGCTTCTCCCGAATCGTAGCTAGTCTGGTACGGTTTAGTCTTATATATGTATACGCCACGGTCGAGGTTTTTTCGACTAAGATAATCAACACGCAATCACCGGCGAACCCAAGCTAGGGTCACGGTGTTCCTCCTATCCTGCGCCTCTGATTTTCATGGTATCGAGAAGACGCTGAATCCGGCTTTTGAAGAATGGGAGGCTATGGACCAAACTGTCCTGAGCTTCCTCCTGTCGTCTCTCTCCAAGGAGGTGGCGACTCAAGTCTCCGGATGCGAGACTGCAGAAGCGGTGTGGAACGCCAACGAGCAGATGTACGCTTCTCAGACGCGTGCACGCACCGTCAACCTTCGCATCGCCCTGGCCAACACCAAGAGAGGGAACTCCACTGTCACCGAATACTACGCCAAGATGAAGGCGCTTGGTGATGAGATGGTAGCTGTTGGGCGCCATCTAGATGATGAAGAGTTGGTCGAGTACATTCTCACCGGACTTGGAGAAGATTACTCTTCTCTGGTCACAGCCCTTACAACAAGGGTTGAGCGTGTCACAATGGGGGAGTTGTACTCACAGCTTCTCAACTTCGAAACCCGCATGGATCTGACCTACGGAAACAGCTCCGGGTCAGTCAACACCGCAAGCCGAGGATGCAACAGCTTCTCCAGAGGTGGTGGTCGCGGCCAAGGAGGGTACCGCGGCCAGAACAACCAGCATGGTGGCGGACGTGGACATGGTGGCTCGTCGTCACGTGGTCGTGGCAACTCCAATCGGGGTGGTGGCCGTGGTGGGTTCGGCAACAACAATCACCGCGCCACGCCATCTGAAGATGATGATCGCCCGCTTTGCCAAGTGTGCTTCAAGCGTGGGCACACGGCTGACAGGTGCTGGCACCGATTTGATGAAGATTATGTGCCACATCCAAAGCTTGTCGCTGCTGCCATGAACACCTACACCGTCGACACCAACTGGTACACCGATATCGGCGCCACCGACCATATCACCAGTGACTTGGAGAAGTTGTCTTTCAGGAACAAATACCATGGGGGTGATCAAATTCACACTGCCAATGGTGCAGGTATGCATATTAGCCATATTGGTCACACTACTTTTCATACCCCAAATCGTGATATTCATCTTAAAAATGTCCTGCATGTTCCTCAGGCCACAAAAAAATCTTGTATCTGTTCATAAGCTAGCTTCTGATAACTCTGCATTTCTAGAATTTCACCCTGATTTTTTTGCTATTAAGGATCAAGCTACGAAGAAAACCATCCTTAAGGGACGATGTCATCAGGGGCTTTATCCTATCCCTGCCACCCCAATAAAGCAAATCCATGGTGTCTCCAGGGTCTCGGTGTCCAAATGGCATAGCCGCCTAGGACATCCCTCGTCTAGTATTGTGAAGCAAGTTATCAGTAGTCATAATCTTCCTGTTTTAGATGAATCTCCTAGTGAGTCAGTGTGTGATGCGTGTCATAAGAGTCATCAGTTACCCTATGCAAAATCATCTAGTGTCTTCTGCTCCTTTGGAACTTGTATTCTTTGATGTCTGGGTCCTGCTCTAGAATCAGTTGGTAGAAAAAAATATTATATGAGTTTTATTGATGATTATAGCAAATTTACATGGATTTATCTTCTGAAATATAAATCTGAAGTGTTTCAGAAATTTAAAGAATTTCAAGCTCTAGTTGAACGGATGTTTGATCGAAAAATCCTTGCTATGCAGACTGACTGGGGACGCGAGTATCAAAAACTCAAATCTTTTTTTGATCAAATAGGCATTACTCATCTTGTTTCATGCCCACATACTCATCAGCAAAACGGCGCTGCCGAACGCAAGCACCGTCACATAGTAGAAGTTGGGCTCTCTTTATTATCTCACGCCTCCATGCCATTAAAATTTTGGGACGAAGCCTTTATTTCTGCAGTCTATCTCATTAATCGCACACCTAGCCGTGTCATTAATAATTCCACTCCCTTGAAACTTCTTTTTCATCATGATCATGATTACTCCTTCCTTAGAGTCTTTGGGTGTGCCTGCTGGCCTAATTTACGGCCGTATAATTCACATAAGCTTGAGTTTCGTTCGAAACGTTGTGCTTTTCTTGGATACAGTCACTTACATAAAGGATATAAATGTCTTGATATTGCCACTGGTCGCATATATATTTCCAGGGATGTTACCTTTGATGAAAACATATTTCCTTTCTCTGAACTCCATCCCAATGCTGGTTCACGTCTTTGTTCAGAGATAAATCTCTTTCATCCAACGTTGTCAAATTCTGGGGGAGAAAACATAGTTGACCAATATGCTAATACCACTAACACTTTCTCTGGTAGCGTTACTGAAAATGCAGTACAAAATACAGGAGCACACTCAGCCGGCAACATGCAATGTCCAGATGTTAGCCTCGGCGTAGAACCTGAAGCTAATCCACTTCTGCAGTCTGACGTGCCTGCGACCGAATCAGCACTGGGGTCGGCGCCTGCTCCGCCCTCGGCCAATCCTGCGTTGTCGCCTGTCCGCGGCCAAGGGGGGACCAATTCGCAGCACCAGCAGGCTCCGGCCCTCGACGCCAGTGTTGCTGGTCCAGCCCTCGATGCCAGCGCTCCGGCTGCTCCTGCAGCTTCTGGTGTGTCGCGTCCTCACACGCGTCTACAGAGCGGCATTAGGAAAGAGAAGGTATACAACGACGGTACTGTCAGATATTCTTTTCTAACCACATCCGGTGAACCATGGAGTATAAATGAAGCACTGTCAGACAAAAATTGGAAAGCAGCTATGGACACAGAATATAGAGCTCTTATGCACAATAAAACATGGCATCTGGTTCCACCTCAAAAAGGAAGAAATGTCATCGGGTGTAAATGGGTTTATAAAATAAAGAGAAAGAAAGATGGAAGTCTGGACAGATACAAGGCAAGACTAGTTGCCAAAGGTTTCAAGCAGAGGTATGGAATTGATTACGAAGATACGTTTAGCCCAGTTGTAAAACATTCCACTATTCGTATCATTTTGTCATTAGCCATGTCTAGAGGATGGAATCTTCGACAACTTGATGTTCAGAATGCCTTTTTGCATGGATATTTAGAAGAAGTTTATATGCAACAACCACCTGGCTATGAAGATTTCACAAGACCAGGATATGTCTGCAAGCTTGATAAAGCTCTCTATGGATTGAAACATGCTCCTAGAGCTTGGCATGCAAGACTTAGTAACAAGTTAACAAGTCTTGGTTTTCAGGTGTCCAAGGCCGACACGTCGTTGTTCTTTCTTAATAAAAATGATCTAACTATGTTTGTCCTTGTGTATGTAGACGATATTATAGTAGCCAGCTCTACAGAAAAGGCCACAGATGCGTTGCTCAAACAACTGCAAAGTGAGTTTACACTAAAGGACCTTGGAGAGCTCCATTATTTTCTTGGCATTGAAGTGTCAAAGGTACGTGATGGTCTAGTGCTAACACAGAATAAATATGCATCAGATCTGTTAAAAAGAGTAGGGATGACAGATTGCAAACCAGTTTCGACTCCTCTGAGCACCAGTGAAAAATTATCTCTCCATGAAGGTTCACCTCTTGGGCCTAAAGATTCTACACATTATAGAAGTGTTGTTGGTGCTTTGCAGTACTTGACTCTTACCATACCAGATATATCGTACTCAGTAAACAAAGTTTGTCAGTTTCTTCGTGCTCCAACTACAGTTCATTGGGCTGCAGTTAAAAGAATATTAAGATATTTAAAACAGTATACATCACTCGGATTAAAATTGCATAAGACATCTTCTACTCTGGTGAGTGCTTTTTCAGATGCAGATTGGGCTGGTAGTGGAGATGATAGAAGATCCACAGGTGGTTTTGTTGTATTTCTTGGGTCCAATCTTGTGTCATGGAGTGCTCGCAAGCAAAGTACAGTTTCTAGATCGAGTATAGAATCAGAATACAAAGCAGTAGCTGATGCAACTGCCGAGGTGATGTGGATACAAACTTTACTTAGAGAATTAAATATTAATAGTCCAAAGGCTGCGAAACTATGTTGTGATAATATTGGTGCCAAGTATTTATCAGCTAACTCGGTGTTTCATGCAAGAACAACACACATAGAGGTTGATTATCACTTTGTCAGGAAACGAGTTGCACGAAGGTTATTAGACATTGAGTTTATTTCATCAGGAGATCAGATTGCAGATGGCTTTACAAAGGCATTGTCAGTACGACTTATGGAAAACTTCAAGCACAATCTCAACATGACCAAGTATATATATATATATATATGGTAAATTTTCCATACTCCCTAGGAGTAATTACTCCCACCTCCTCACTGTTCATTTCAAGCGCACATGACGTAGTGCCATATTGGTTAGCGGGTTCAACTAATGGATCCATTAATTAATTAATATAATTATACTCCCTCCGTCCCTAAATAAGTGTCGCCGTTGGTGTGCGTGCCACATGTTTGACTCAATTTGTAGAAAATATGTGCAATATTTATATCTCCAAATAATTTTGTTAAAAAACTAGATGTAAAGATCTTTCCGATGATACTAATTACTTAGCATAAATATTAATATATTTTAATATATAATTGCCGACAACTTTTTCTCGGGAAGCGAGAATGACACTTATTTAGGGACGGAGGGAGTATGTAATAATAAGAAAACAATCCACTTTTTAAGGAAGTTGTTGGCCGGATCTCAGGCTCATTTAATTGAGGCAGGATGACTGCTAAATTTTTAATGGGTACAGGCTGTGTTGTAGTATGCGTCTCTATCTTTCTCTGCCGAGCGATGCCGTGATTCCGATCTCTCTTCCTCCGCCGAGCGACGCCGCGATTCACATGCAGCTAGGCATCCTAGCATCCTTCCACTGCCACGAAGTCCACGAAGTCACGAACTGCGTCTCTTCTCCTACAGTCGGATGTTCCAATCGTCATCGATCATCCCCAAGATTGGACCGAAACGCAGATGCAGAAAAGCTAAGGTGATCATTTTTCTTTTCTTGCTATATGCCTCCTTAACGGATTCCTCATTTTCTGTAAAAGTACAGATTTTTGACTTCTCACATCCCTAGCTTTTATGCGCTGGATATGATAGATTAAGCATTGTTTTTTTTTCACCACCAGCTTTAGATCGGACTTCAACGTGAGATGATAGATCATCATGTTATTAATTAGAATTTCCCCATTTCCATCTGCGTGAAGCTGCTCCGATCCGCATCCATTATTGCTCGTTGTCGTTGTTCTTGTCTCGATCATCCAATTCATTGTAGATGCATAATATGTATATCTACTAATAATCTGATGATGCATGACAGGTCAGGAAGACGCAGTATCACTTCATATCTTAGACAAGAGTATCATTTGATACTTTTCAAATAAAAAGTATCACTGGATACATGTTATAGATTAGAGTTTTACTTTATACTTTTTTAACTTTTTATAGTGGTATGTACATATACTCTCTTTTTTAATGGTATGTACATATGCTCTCTTTTTATTAAAAGACTTGTATATAGTATGTACCGATACCCTTTGTTGGAAATTAGCTATAAAATGCTGCCTTCCAAGTGTATTTTCTTGTACTGGCATACAAAAAAAGTACATGTACTTCCTTTGGTATCCATACATACTCCCTTGCGTATATATACATATTTTTCCAGTATGTAGACATACTTCTTTATTAAAAATAGTATATACACATACTCCTTTAAAAAAAACTTGGGCATTTTTATTCTTAGAATAGTATGCTTACATACCCCTCTAAAAAATTATATGTATATATTATACACGGTTAGTTCATTTGCATCTTCGAATGCTCGCACCCAGAGCATGTACTAAAATATTTTATAGCTAATTTCCAACAAAAATATATACAGCCGTTGCAAACTAAAATATTTTTCATGTCCTTCCATCCTACAGCAATTAATTTAACTAGTATCCAACTTTTTCGGCATAATCCTCGCTGGCCAGGCGCCCAGGCTTCAAACGTTAGATCTGCTATTGGATATATGGTGTACCCGTTAATCAGCGTCTACCTTGTCGGACATCTTGATGGTGCATATACTATCAGTGGGAGTAATTACTCCCGGGAGTATAAAAAATTCACCCTATATGTGTAACAGAAACATGTGTACCAAGATAGCTACAAGATAGAGATTAGTTAATTAGTTTTGATAGATCAATCTGTAAAAGCTACGGCTGTTAGCTTCTCCCGAACCGTAGCTAGTCTGGTACGGTTTAGTCTTATATATGTATACGCCACATGGTCGAGGCTTTTTCGACTAAGATAATCAACACGCAATCACCGGCGAACCCAAGCTAGGGTCACGGTGTTCCTCCTATCCTGCGCCTCTGATTTTCAAATATTAATATAGTTAATATCCGTGGAAATTGGAGGAGGTGTGACCAGTGTACATCGTGAAGAGTCAAAGATTTTTAAGTTTAACAAAAATTTTATAGTAAGATAATCTAATTATTATTAGGTTATATTTTTATAGTATATCTATTTGATGTTATAAATCTTTGTCTCTGTATAATTTTGATCGAACTTAAAATACTTTGGCTCTTTAAAATCTTTAGAATGACTTATAATTTGAAAAGTTGCAAGACTTTTGCAGCTGCAGGACAGCGCGATGCAAGTGCAACCTGTAGCCGAACCGAGCCCAACGACTCAAGAGACTAGAGGAGGATTTGGAGTTCCTGGCCATGTCACGTCGTGCGACGAGATTTGCGCAACCAACCACCAAAGCGCGGCGCGCGCGGCCGTGTGGACGGCGTGCCACCAAACCAGACGACGGGGAGTGTCTTTCGGACCCGGCGACGGGGATGCCGCAACAACCCCGGCACATGCACATGCAGGTATGCTCCGCCGGACGGTGACCGGTGGAACACCGGACGTTTCAACGACACTAGCGACGCTGTGATCACGTCCCTTTTTTTTTATGAGGGGTATATGCACAATGTGGCTTGTATTTTTATAGAACTTGCGTAAAATTTGTTTACGTCATTTAGTTGTCTAACCCTTTTATTTTCTACTGTCCTAGCCATTTATCACAGTGGAGCAGACAAATTTCCATGACCTCCATATTAATCCACCTGCTAAACCTTACCAACATTGTTCTATTTAGATTGAAGTTATTTTTGTCCGCGCCTTTATAGATAGGGAATGTATCCAGTACAAACCATAACCTTTGTGAAAACCCGTACAAACTATGGTAAAAAAATTATCTAAATTCACAAAAAAATCACACATGTAAATGGTATAATGATACACAACCTTGTAAAATATCTTCTCCAAACTCGACTTTGTTTGCGAGTTATAAAAATAACAAATTTCAAGCCAGAAAGTTTTCCACATGATTCGTTAGAAATTTATTATTTTTATATCTCACAAATGAATTCGATTTTGGACAAGATATTTTATAAGGTTGTGTATCATCATATCATCTACATGTGTGATTTTTTTGATGAATTTAAACAACTTTTTTGTTGTGGTTTGCACTGGTTTTCACGAAGGCTGTGGTTTGCACTAGATTCGTTCCCAGATAGATAGATAAGATAAGATTGAAATCTCCACCCACCGGCCAAGGCCCAGTGAATTGAGCTCTTATATCCCTTAGAGCTTCTCCAGGAGATTAGTCAAATCATTTTATAAAACTAAATATAGCTAGTATTAGAACAAAAACATCTCCAAAAGATTAGACAAATGACTCTCTAAATTTAGTAGTCCTTTATTCCACGTTCTTCGCTCTCTATCTCTATCGTTGGAGAGCCTCCACCGCTCGCTATCCATGCATTTCCCGTGCGTTGTGCCCTTGTCCACGAACGCAACCCCATGCGGCGCCGGTGACTGCTTCTTCCTCTTGCAAGCCCCCTTCCGTCTGCTCCCCACGAAGCAGTCCTGGCCATGTCCCTGCCCGCGCCGCCGGCTGCAACCTGCAGCAAGGCACGCAACCTGCAGCAACGCACGCGCACGTACGGCTGGCCGGCTGCCCCTGTCTGCTTTCTTGATTTGTCTAATGGCAGTCAATCGTGCAAGTCTCCAATCAAGAGAAGACGAAGCCGTACGACATACAGTGCATGACAGCCTTGCCGATCCGAAAAAAAAATTGTTGACATGATACTTTTGAATATAGAGAGTTCCAGTTTTACCGAGTCTGTTGGAGTGGTCTAGTAATTTTTTGTCATATCTATTTTAGAGAGTATCAAAATCATTAAATTTAGCTAGTCTTTTTGGCTAATTTCTTGGAGATGCTCTTAGCTGCCGGAGGAATTGCACCTTGTCCTGATTTTGCTGCGGCCCACACACAAGTCAGCCACTATGATCGAGACATTGTGATCGTCCACCCTGGTAGCGCGCTCCAATAGTTCCCAATCAAAATCGCCACGCAACCAAAATTCCACCACTGACTCCCACCCTATCAAACTCACTTCCAAGCGTAGACAGGGCAATCTTTGTTATATAACTACATCCTGTCTAGCTATTGAGTTTAAACCCTCAGCAGATGACATTGTCCCCCACACTCCTATGCCAACATGACGATGAGGTAGACCTGGAGGCTCCACTGAGGAATCGTTGTCCTATCGGGTTTTGGATGGAAGAGGCAATGGGATCGAGCCCGGGGCTGCAGTGATGGTAGGAAGGATAGCGGTGGTCTATTACCACGATAGACCACCTCATCGTCACGAAGAGGGAGGAGGAGGTGTGTTGACGACATCAGAGGCCTCTGGCAGGATATCAGAGGATCCCGGTAGGATAGCTAGACCATGGAATGGAAGGTAGGGGTTTGCAACTCAATGATGGCCCTTGGTAAAGAGAGAGTTAGCCACCCAACCAACTCATCTGGGAAGGAGAAGGGAAAAGGCCTACGTGGCCCCAACAGAGGCCAAACAAAGAGAACCGCAATGGTCTCAACCTGTGGCCCAATGACAAATCCTTTTCCATTCACTGGGGACATTGGAGGACTATAGGGAAGATACGAGGGGACCTCAACCTGTGGCCGGTCAATTCCATAACTTCGCCCAACATCAAGATCTTCTTGGACCTCCACCGCCATATCCGCACTAGCACGTGCAGGAGCCCTCGGGCAAAGATCTCATGTCAAGGGTACTCACAGTGCAAACTCCATCGTAGAGTCTAAACCTATTTATTACACTCTTATTTATTGTATTTTGCTGATGTGGCAGTGTATTTATTAAAGAGAAATGAAGAAAAACCAAGACTGCAAGTCTTATTTAGACTCTAAGTCTATGATATTGTTGACGCAAAAAGTGACACCTTGCGCCAAGGCACACAGCAAGCCGAACGAGGCTAGCTTCAGTCGGGTGCCCAGAGTGTGCTGAATCCGGTGACGTGCCAGTCGGTTTGACCTGAAAACCAACAAGGGATAAAGCATGAGAATACATCTGGAACATGCTGGGTAAAACCAGACAGTTCCATATATACGGCTTTGGAAGCCAATCACGACGGCACACAGCTATAGAAGCTGTCTGTCAGAGCATGTTTGCAAAGTCATTCGACAAGTATGAGAACAGAGTATATGAAGCATATTAACTGCTGAATGCAAAAGGAAGACATGCTTGAACGAAACAAGGATATTATAAACAGACAACTTGCAAAAATAGATCTATTCAAATAACACGTGCATAGGCTAATCCAACTAATCTGCCGCACGTTTAGTCTTCATAAACCCGTCAAGCATAAACTTAAGCAAAGCTAATCCACCGCATGATACCACTTGCTATAAGTCTATACCACTTGTTATAATCAGATTAATCCACCGCATGATACAATCTAATTATAACAAGCCCAAAGCATGCATATACTTGAATAGATCTATAAAAGCTCGTTGCTCATGTAAGCATAACCAAAATCGGCAAACTAGCCGAGTTGGGGTCCATGAGGAAGGAGCATACAAGCAAAACATGATAAACTAATCTAAAACCTGCATCTGCCGCACGACACCCAGTTCTATCAAAGCATAAACATGATCGACATGTATGAACCCACAACATGTAACAACCTAGATTGAAAGCTGATCCGACCATCATGATCTTATGATAAGCAAAGCACAAGCAAACTTGTGAAACAAGGCCGAATAGAGATCAATCTAGATTGAGCAAAAGAGTGTTACAGGAATTAAATAAATAAAACACATAACACATGATAACTTAATGAATCTACTAGATCTGCCAGATCTAATAGAGCCGATAACTATTTTTACTCATGTCTTAATCTGTCGCACGATACAAGGCATAAGCAAAAACTTCCCGTCATAAGCTTAAATCCGCCGCACGATACTAAGCTTAACATACGAGACTACTTGCATCATATCTAAATCCACCGCATGATACTAGACATGATAACAAGGTTGTCGGTACTTACGGAGGTCGACGGATCGATGTTTCCTCTCGAAGAACTCGACGACACGACTTAGGGACTCGAAGATGGCACGGGGCCGATTTGTATCGATGTGGTTGTGAACAATTTTACAATGGTCGAGGGTTTATATTTAGGGATTTATACCCTGGACGAAATACGAGTCCTAAATGATTACGATTTACATAATAAAATATGGAAAGATACAAACGTTACTTCAAATCCCTCTGGCATTCTCCATTGCCACATGCCTTCTCATGCAAGCCAGCTTCATCTGCAACATTCATCTCCCGAATGGAACCACCTCTCTGCAAGATAGCCGACCGCACAGATATTCATCGAAATCCTGAAGACCAAATAGCTGCCTGATTGCTTGCCGAATCCCTTCTTCTCTGCTAGCTGGGCCCACCTGTCATATCCTCATGCGTGCGAAAATCTGGTTTCACCCATCTGTCATATCCTCATGCGTGCGAAATTCTGGTGTTAACACATGCCCCCTAATTTTGGGATAAATATTTATTCCAAAATTCCTTCTCAACGTGGAGCCTCCAGAAGCGTTTGCCTTCACATACTATAATTGCTATACTTGCCGACTCATCTCCCGATGCGCCCTCTGGGATTCTTTAAAACCCTCTTTCACTTGGTTCTAACTCGCGCATTCTAAACTCCTCTGCTTCGTTCTCAAACCAGAAAAACCCTCTTTTCTCCTGCTATTCCTCTATTAACCAGATGATGTCTTCCGAGGCGAGCCGCCATAGCTCCGAGTTCAGAGCTTCCAGCACTTCCAAGAGGAGGTTGTTCCTTTTTTCTTTCTCTCGATTGTTCCAAAAAATGAAGTAGTAGTTCTTACATTGTCGCCTTCTTCAGGAGAACCGGTGATGACTTCTCTGAGGACCTGACTCGGAAAATTGCGGACCTCCAATTTGATCTGGAGGGAAAGGATTGGGAGATCAACCGAATCTCTCGAGAACGTGACGCTGCTCGGGAACGAGCCACCGGTAAGTATTTTCTTCATCTCTTCCCTTATTCTCTTCTTTCACCTTTATTCACTCTTCCTCCTTTCAGCTCTAGCAGCCAAACTCCATGCCCTTGAAGCTGCCATCACCAAGCTCGCCATTACGGCCGACGTAGCGGGTACGACACCCCTAAAGCGGGTGAATGAAGTTAACCGAATCCTCCCCATCATCTCTAGGGCCGGCATGGGGTACGGCGCGGCGCTCGCCTTTTCCGCCGTGAAGATTCATTCTGGCGCTGATTACCGCAGATTTGATGTCTGCGAGCAAGAACTGGAGGATAGAGTAGAACACTCCGTAGAAGATATGAAGGGAGACGGAACGGATCTGGCCGACACCTTTGATCACTTTCTTTCGATTAGGCGTAGGATGGAGTGGATAAACTGATAACCTTGCATTTCCCTTTTGTAAAAAAAATCCTCTGTTTGTCCTCCCGAACCCAATCTGTGACTAATCCTTCGAGATCAACATATGCTTTGCTCCGTGCACCAACTACCGATCTGAGCTTTTCTCTTTATCTCCCCCCCCTTTTTTTACCTTAATGATCGATGTGCATTACATCGGCTGTCGTTGGTAATCATGCCGATTGTCACTCCCTCGTAAGTAACCATTAGTCACCAAAGTTGTCAGCCTCTCGATGATGACATTAGGACAAAATTCTTCACGGGACTCTCCCCCTTTTTTTTAGCTTCCTGCCCTTAGTATCAATCGGTAATATGAATCCTTTAAATAATCAGCCGAAAGCAAACACTCCATATAGCAACCATTTTTAGCCGAATTCTATTGGTCCACGAACTCCCTAGATCAGCAAGACTTGGCCTGTAGATTATGAGAACTCCAGCTCGTTGTGTGACTTAACAGTGCGCAAGCTATAGCCTTTAGAAATATGACCTCAAACAGGTTATCCCCTTTGACTATAACTGATCAATTTGACTTGCAAACTTTCTATTTCTCGCCTTTCAAGTTCAAGCCAAGGAGAAAATCTTTTGCCAGCGTCATGGGTAAAAACAAACTCTCTGCCCCCTTGCGATAGCTTTCTTGTTTGCCTATCTCCGATTCAATGTCCGTCTCCTTTCCAGAGCGGGATCCTCCTCCAGCCGGGCTTGGGTTCTTCCTCCAGAAATAGTAGCTTCAACAATTTCTTCCAAGCGTTTCCCTAAGCCAACAGACTCTGAGTTTTGACAATTCACTTCTAGCAGATCCATCTAGACGCTCTTCGGTATCGTGAGGAAAGGGACAAATTCCAGAAGGGGCTGGAAAATACATCCAAGAAGCATGGTATTGAGGACGCTGAATGGGCAGACCAACGGAAGCAACTCTGCAGTATAATCATAAGTTAGCAGAGTTGTGACGGAACGGCCCTAATCTCATGGCCCACGTGTCCCTGTCAACCTCTGACAGCCAAACCCATGTTCCATGTGATTAAGACCTGTTCGCCACCGGGCTACATCAGTGCCCAATGTCCGCAGGATCATCTCACAATTCGGTTACAGCATTGCATACTTTTACAAATAACATCGGAATAAAGGGCGGAAGACTTAAATAACATTAGTTTTACAAAGCAGGGTTCCAAATAGAAATTAAGGTGCAGTTATTACAAACCAAGTTCTGATAATAGAAATAGACAAAGGCAACGTAGCGGAGTACAACAAAATAAAGATACTGATAATCACCCGGCCCGAGGGTGCACAACTATTCTTCGGCCTCATCGGCCTCTTCCTGGACGATGGTCATGCAGCAGGGCGCAAGACACATCGGGGTCTCAGTCATACCTGCAGCATGGGTAACAAACCCTGAGTACTGGGGTACTCAACAAGACTTACCCGACTAAAGAAATGGGAGAAGACTCAGGAATGAGAGGCTTAGGGTAGTCAAGGTAAGGCTTAAGCAAGATCAGGTATTTTGCAGAAAAGCATTTTTGTAAACCTTATTTTATTTTGGAAAGATTCAGTATTCCTCAATTCTTCATCGTTCCTGATTCATTTTACATTTCAAAACATTCCTAGTTGAGAACCACTCTCCGTTGACAGTCAGTGACCAAGTCTCCATAACCGAGGAGCAACGTTAATCCGGATAAATAATACTCAGCTGAGGATCCCTATCCACACTGCATATGTAGCACCCAAGCTTGCATATGCCAACTCGTCTACCACGATTCCTCCAAGATTGGGCCCGGTCCTACGCCACCCGGAAGTACAGTACACCACTCCTATCCAGGTACGACGACCACATGGGTACATGCTACTTCCGCCATCTCTCCACTCCCAGTGCGCGGTTGTCGGTCCAATAAAGGATTCCTCGGAGCCAGAGCTTTCCGAAGTATGTGAATAGTTACAAGTCTTGACCAGCAGACCCCCAAACGGATGGTCCCTAAAGTTTTTTCCGTCAGCAACAAGCACCTCGGGACTCTAACCCAAGAGTACAGGTCCTGTCGGTTTTTCAACCCTGTCCTGGTCGGTGTCAACTGTTGAGTCCCGGACTACAACATGACGGCACCGTACGCGCGGACAACCTCTTCTCGACAATGACCACATGCTAGCTAGGCAAGCAGTCATCGAACGGAAAGTAAAGCCAAATTCCCATAAAGATTCTTTCAGTGATCACACTTTTGAAAATGGCATTTTATTGCAAAGTCTAATTCAATAAGCATTGCTAAGCATTTTTCAAATACTTTTGAAAAGCAGGTATCGGGTGTATCAGTGGTCAAGGTGGATAGTGCATCAATTAGGATAGCACACAACTCCTATAAACCTAATGCAATAATTTAACTCAAAAGCATTTAAGGAAATCATTTTATAAATTCAAGGAAAGGGGTTAAATGCACCGGGGCTTGCCTTGAAGAGCGAAAAGGACAGACTCGGGGTCGGCAGTGCAGGTGTCGGAGCTCGGGGTAGCCTCAGGGGTAGGTTCGTCAGCGGCTGCCTCGACTTTGATTCCTTCTCCTTCAGTCACTATACGGATGCAATGATGTATACACATGAGTATGCTAGCATTAACAATGCAACACAGGGCATACAACAAGAACTCTACTTGATTTTTTTTATTTTTCCTAATTATATAAAAAGGTCATTTTATGAAGTTACTCCAAAAATTACCAAATTAATCACATAAGTTCATTATGGTGTAGATAGATGACAAAACAAATTTCATAATTTTTGGAGGTCATTAAGGTGCTCAAATAAAATCAGACATTAATTAACAAACGGCACTATTTAATAATTAAAATAAATGCTCAAAAATCAACTTGTTCCAAAAGACTTCAAAAATTCACCAGAGACTAAACATGGCATAGGAAGCTCACAAAAATTTATCTCATGATTTTTGGAGTTATAAATGATTTTCTAAAAATCCAGAACCATCCATTTATTAATTAAAATAGGGATTTTACATTTTCAAATTCTTGCAGAAAAGTCAAGTTTCATATTTTTATAAAATACTACATGGTATAAAGACTCAACTGTAAAATTTTCAGAATTTTTAGAGCGACACAGAAAATCACACAAAAAGATGAAATAGCAAGACTATTCAAAACTTCCAAAAAGGAAAAGAGCACTGTGCTCCTCCCTCGCAGGGCTCGGGCGAAGCGGAAACAAACGGCCGTCCGAGGCCTGGCCGGGAGGCTCGGGCGAGACGGAAAACGATCGTTTCGTCCGAGGCCTGGCCGGGAGGCTCGGGCGAGACGGAAAACGATCGTTTCGTCCGAGGCCTAGCCGGGAGGCTCGGGCGAGACGGAAAACGATCGTTTCGTCCGAGGCCTGGTCGGAAGGCTCGGGCGAAGCGGAGGGTGCATGCTTGTTCGAGGCTAGGCTCGGCGAAGCTGAGGGTGCGTGAGTCCGCTCGAGGCTAGGCTCGGGCGAAGCGGTGAGGGTGTGTGAGTCTGCTCCGAGGCTGGGCTCGGCGAAGTGGCGAGGGTACGTGTCTGCTCGAGGCCTGGCTCGAGCGAGTGCTTGCTCGAGGCCTGGCTCGGGCGAAGCGGAGTGGAAGCAGAGACTGGGGGCTTCGAGTGCTTACCACGGGTCGGAGGCAGGGCTCGGCGGGACGGAACAAGGGTCGAAGGAGGGAGCTCGACGTGGCGGTGTTTCGGCGGAGCTCTGTTAACACCGAGTTTTCGCACTATGACAAGTGGACCGGCACTATGATGATTCGGCGAACGCCGCCGCTTGAAGGATTCGGCAGACGGCGGATGCGGTCGGCTAACTCAATGTATTCGGCAAGGCTGTGAAAGCGATTAGTCAACGGCGAGCAGATTCGGCAACGTAACGCTACGGTCGGTTACCTCAAGCCAAGTCGGTTTGCGACGAATACGGCACGTCAAGAAGATTTAGCGATGGGAATCTCGTCATTTTAGCGCGTGCCGGTTATTAAAGGAAGCTTGGAGCAAAAGGCATCATGTTTTTGATAGTTTCCTAATTTATCATTGTAATCGTATCCTTCTAGGACTCAGAGAACACCAGGGTATAAATATAAACCCTGAGGCTATTGTAAAGACGTTCACAATCAATACAACCAACCCGGCCCCGTGCCGTCTTCGAGTCCAAGTCGTGTCGTCGTGTTCTTCGAGAGGGGCCATCGATCCGTCGACCTCCGTAAGTTCCGGCAACCTTGTTATCATGTCTAGTATCGTGCGGCGGATTTAGATATGGTGCAAGTAGTCTCGTACGTTAAGCTTAGTATCGTGCGGCGGATTTAAGCTTATGACGGGAAGTTTTTGCTTATGCCTTGTATCGTGCGGCGGATTGAGTCATGAGTAAAAATAGTTATCGGCTCTGTTAGATTTGGCAAATCTGATGGATTCATCAAGTTACCTTGTGTTATATGTTTTGTTATGTTTATTTCATCATAACACTTTTGCCCAATCTAGATACCGTTCGGTTCGACTTCATCTTTATAGATCTGCTCTGTTCTTTCACGTTTATTATTTAAAAGTCTTTTATGCAGTAGATCTATTGTTCGTAATAGCCGATTGGATCGTATCTGGATTGCCACGTGGTGAGGGTTCATGCATGTTAAGTGTGTTTGATCTATGACAAGGCTAGGTGTCGTGCGGCAGGCGCAGGCTTTAGATTAGCTCAGTCATGCTTAGTTTGTATGTTCAATCTCCATGGATCCCAACTCGGTTGTATAATCGAGATTGGTTAAGTTTTAACTTATATCTAATACATCATGCAAGTACGATTATCATGCAAACGTGTTCGGCAACCTGTTATTCACGTAACTTTGTTCATATTGCCGAATAATCTTTTAAACCTGTTGGCAGATAGCTTTCATAGCTATATGTCGTCGTAAGTGGCTTCAGGGCCGTACATCTTGGAACTGTCTGGTCATACCCGGCACGTTCCAGCTTTGTATTTAACGGTTTATCTCCCTTGTTAGTTGCAGGGCAAACTGACTGGCACGCACCGGACTTCTGAGCACCCGGGCCACGTTTGAAGCCAGCTTCTTCGGCTTGCTGTGTGATTGGCACAGTGCGCCACTTTTTGCGCTAACACACTTTTTGGCACGCCCGGTGGGACACCTTTTTCCTGCAGCAATGGTCGAAGTCATTGAAGCTGAGGCCAGCAACAAGGCGGGGCTCATGCAGGTGCAGCTCGCTGAACTACCTGACGAGTACAAAGAGCAGGTGGATAATGCTTGTGCCGAGTTCCAGGCCAAGTGCCTAGAAGCCTTTTCCAAGAACAAGAGCGGAAAGGTTCGCCGTCTGCACGATCTGCCGAAGCCCGTCCAGCTCAACCCGGATGTTCCCGGGGAAGCGGAGGCAGTGTTGAAGATGTCTCACATTATCAATGAAGCTGTCTCTGGCGCCATCGGTCGCATGCATGGGGCGTTTCTCAGCACTTTCCGTACCATCATGATCGCCCAATTCGGCCCCAAGGCCGATGAACTTATGGAGGCGGAGTTTGGCCCTATAGCAGGACCACATCTTTTCAATCTGCCGAATCACCTCAAGGGGGCAGGAGCTGTCGGTGAGGAGACCCCGCCTAAGGCTCAATCGAGCGGGATGACCATTCAAGAGAAGCACACGCCAGAAGGCCAGTTGCCGACCATGGGGCAGCTCACGTTCGGCACTAAGGGTCAGCCGCCAGAGTCAACACGCAAGATCTCCCCGCAAACCTATAGGCTCATAAGGGACTACTATGGAAACGGGTACCATGAGATGCTTGAGCCTCACAGCTTAGAGGGTGCCCCACATCCAGGATACGGGAAGCCGACGGCCGAGAAGACCGCCGACTCTAATGTCGATGTCATGCTAGAGAGGATGGTAGATATGATGAAGCGCACTTTCGGCCTGAAGCCCAAGGGTACTTATGCTTACAGATCTCCGTTCCCCGAATGGTTCCACCGTGTGGCTCTGCCGCCCAGAGTCAAAGTGCCGACGGACCTGTCCAAGTTCTCCAGCTTAGACGACACTAGCACGGTGGAGCACATCAGTCGCTATCTGCTCCAGCTTGGAGAGGCCAATACCGAGGATGCCTTCAGGGTTCGGTACTTCCCGTCATCGCTCACTGGGCCGGCGTTCGCTTGGTTCACGTCTCTGCCACAGGGTTCTATTCTCTCTTGGGCAAACTTGGAACAGAAGTTCCATACGCACTTCTACACGGGCACCAAGGAGAAGAAGCTGGTGGACATCATGTATGTGCGCCAGAGGCCAAATGAGACGCCGCAGGACTACCTGCGCAGGTTTAGGGAGGTCAAGAGCCAGTGCTTCGGCATGTACCTACCGGACGACCAGCTTCCACCATTGGCTGTGGCAGGCATGCTCCCGAGCATCAGAGACAAGCTCTTCGGCCAGGAGTTTGAAGACCTGGGTCATCTCTCTCGCCGGCTGAATGAAATGACTATCCAAGCGCAAGGCTTCCGGAGGGAAGGGCGCTTCCAGAAGGACAATGTCGCGGCCCAGATGTATCAGGCTTTCCTGGACGAAGCCGATGACTATACCGACGCGGAAGATGAGGTGGCCGCTGCAGAGCTCAACTGGGATAAAGAGCCGACCCAAGCCAACAAGCAATGGCTGCGCCAGCAGAAAGGGGCATACGACTTCGACGTCACCAAGGCCGACAAACTCTTCGAGTTCCTGGTCGCCGAAGGGAGAGTCAGGCTACCCCCGGATCACCCGATGCTGCGTCCTGGAGGGGTTAAAGACAAGAAATACTGCGGCTTTCATAACACTAACACTCATTCTATTAATGATTGCCGTGTGTTCAGGACAAGGATCCAGAAGGCCATCCAGGATGGGCACATCAAGTTCAATGGCAAGATGAAGATCGATGCCAACCCCTTCGCCCAGAACTCCGTGTTCGTCTCAGTGAACATGGTAGCCCTGGAGGATCCCAGAGGCAAGGGCAAGGTCAAAGTCCTCACCTCCAACAAGGCGCGCGAGTCTGGCGCAGTGGACCCCGATCGGCAAATCACTGGCGATGAGCTCCGACAGCGCGCCCAAGCCGTGAATAGCTGATACGAGCACGGAGAGTCGTCTTCCCGGCGCAGGCCTACCCACAGAGATCTCCTTAACAAGTGGCGCCGGCAAAATGAGAAAGAGCAGAGGCGTTTCCAGCGCGAAGAGCGGGAACTCGCGGGGGAATACCAGCATGAAGACGGTCGCACGGGAGAGCACCGGTATCATCTGGAGGAGAGGGCTTACCACAGAGAACAGGCCCGTCGCTGGGAGCAAGAACACCTCCAAGAGCGGGAGCAAGCTCACTGGGGCTGTCCGTTCTTCCGCCACTGCTGGAACGAAGGCTTGAAACTGCCTGCCGTCAACAACTGCCCCGAATGCAGTGATCCGTACAGGGGGTATAGGCAGGATCGGGTCGACCGCCGTCCCGTCCACGAAAGATTGGGAGCACGCATCCCAATGGACGATCGGCGCCTAAAAATGAGGAGCCCGGATCGGCGAGCCAAGAGATATGCCGACCAGGAGTGGGTGCACCACCAAGGTGACAGCGAGGGGGCACGGCCCCGCCCATATAGATGGCAAGAAGGGCAGTGGTGTCCGCCAGGGCTCAGAAAGAGCCAGAAAAGGAGGGTGCAGCGCCTCCGGAATAGGGAGTTGGAAGAAGCAGCCGCCAATGGGAAGAAGCAAGAATGGCGCCCGAAGGAAAAGCCAGACAATACTGGCAAAGGCGCTGGCGTGGCCATGACCTTTTTCCTTCCCCTGGAATTCATGGCTCCAATCGGCCAGGGGGCACAGGACGAAGCGTGTTCGGACTCCGACGAGGCCGAGCACAACGAGCTCGCGGTACAGCTCGTGTTGTCTCAGAAGGCAGCATTTGACAAACCAGCCAAGCATCGGCATTTGAAGCCGTTGTATGTCAAGGGGTACGTCAACGGAAAGCCGCTAACCAAGATGTTTGTCGATGGCGGCGCAGCGATTAACATCATGCCTTATGCCACCTTCAGAAAGCTGGGCATGAACGATGAAGACCTGCTCAAAACGGATATGATACTCCGCGATTTTGCCGGCAATCCCTCCGACACTCGGGGTGCCGTGCACGTGGAATTGATGATTGGATCCAAGACGCTCATTACGACCTTCTTTGTCATTGATGGCAAGGGGGCATATAGCTTGCTTCTGGGCAGGGATTGGATCCATGCCAACTGCTGCATACCTTCAACCATGCATCAAATACTCATACAGTGGGTTGGAGATGGCATCGAGGTTGTCCAGGCCGACGACTCGGTGAATGTTGCCACTATTGAACCCACTTACTGGGAATTCGACGGAGTAGACTGCTTCTCCGATCGCGTGTGGGGAGAAGGTCCTGTCAACGTCTACGGCAGGGATCAACAGCCGATCCAAGCAATCGGCTCTCAAAGCTTCTTTTAGATGGACAACCCAACCGACAACAGCGAGGGCAAACTGGGACGTGGTTTCACGTCGGCCGACAAGTTAGAGGAGGTGGATGTTGGTGATACGAGTAAGAAGAGGCCGATGTTTGTGAGTTCCAATTTAGACCCTGATTTCAGAGTGCAGCTAGTAGATCTTCTAAAGGAGTTCAAAGACTGTTTTGCGTGGGACTACACAGAGATGCCCGGATTAGATCGGTCCATTGTTGAGCATAAGTTGCCGATCAAACCTGGATACCGCCCATACAAACAACCTCCGCGCAGGATCTACAAGGAGGAGGTGTTGGCCGACGTGAAAAAGGAAGTGGAAAGATTACTAGAAGCTAACTTCATTCGGCCGTGTCGATATGCGGAATGGATCTCCAATATTGTCCCAGTGTACAAGAAGAACGGGAAGATGAGAGTATGCATCGACTTCAGGAACCTCAACAAAGCCACCCCTATGGACGGTTATCCGATGCCGGTGGCCGATTTGCTAGTAGATGCTTCGGCCGGTTTTGAAATCATAAGCTTTATGGACGGCAACGCAGGTTACAACCAGATCTTCATGGCTGCAGAGGATGTGGCAAAGACCACCTTCAGGTGCCCCGGCCATATAGGTTTGTTTGAATGGATGGTCATGACTTTTGGTTTGAAAAATGCCGGTGCCACTTACCAGCGAGCCATGAATTACATATTCCATGAGCTGATCGGCAAAATCGTAGAGATCTACATTGATGATGTGGTGATCAAATCCAGAAGCAAGGAAAGACACTTAGCCGATTTAAGGAAGACCTTGGAGTGCACGAGGAAACATGGTTTAAAGATGAATCCAACCAAGTGTGCATTTGGGGTGTCGGCTGGTGAGTTTCTGGGATTCCTGGTCCATAAAAAGGGGATCGAAGTCGGCAGGAAGAGCATGGAAGCAATTGATAAGGTAGTGCCGCCGACCAATCTCAAAGAACTTCAATCACTGCTCGGCAAAATCAACTTTGTCAGAAGGTTCATATCCAACTTGTCTGAGCGCGTGCTGCCATTTTCTCCACTATTGAAGCTCAAGAAAGATCAGGAGTTCGTGTGGGATCACGTGCAACAAAAGGCTTTCGATGAGATCAAGGAGTACATGAAGGCACCACCAGTATTGGTTCCTCCACAACTCGACAAGCCTTTCAAGTTGTACGTGGCGGCCGACAACCTAACAATAGGGTCGGCCCTCATGCAGGAATTCGAAGGAAAAGAGAGAGTCATAGCCTATCTTAGCCGAAAGCTGCTGGACCCCGAAACGAGGTATTCGGCTATGGAAAAGTTGTGCTTGTGTGTTTTCTATTCCTGTACTAAGTTTCGGCACTATCTATTGAATGCCGAATGCGTGGTAGTATCAGAGTTTGATGTAATCAAGCACATGTTATCAATGCCGATTTTAAGTGGAAGGATTGGCAAATGGGTTTTGGCCCTTTCTGAATTTGATTTGCGTTTTGAATCGGCAAAGGCTGTTAAAGGCCAGATTATGGCTGATTTTGTCACTCACCACCGTGATCCTAATGCTAACATGGTAACCATTATCCCTTGGGCATTGTTTTTTGATGGATCCTCGTGCAGCAAAGGTGGTGGAGTCGGGATCGTGTTGATTTCTCCCAAGGGGGCACCCTTCAAGTACTCTATACCGATCGAGTACCCGGTGACTAATAATCAAGCAGAGTACGAAGCACTGCTCCGAGGGCTGCGGTTGCTTGTGGACATTAAGGCAGACGCCGTGGAGATCTTCGGTGACTCGGAATTGGTGATCAAGCAATTGACCGGCAAATACGAGTGCAAGAACGACGCGCTGCAGGAATATCTCGAAGGTTGCCAAGAGCTCCTCAAACAGTTCCGGTCGGCAACCTTACAACATATTCCTAGGGGGCAAAACGAAGAAGCAAATCAGTTGGCTCAGGCAGCATCCGAGTATAGGGAAAATCAAAACATTTTTGCACTTGAAGAAGAGCAAGCTACCCCAGAAGATGATCAAGTAGTCCCAGGTGACAATCAGGCAATTGAAGACTGGAGAGACAACATTGCCGATTACCTCAGGAACCCATCCAAGAAAGTCTCCCGAAAACTCAGGTACAAGGCTCTTAAGTTCACGCTCTTGGACAATCAATTGTACTACAAATCCATAGATGGGGTTTTGCTTAAATGCCTGAACCAAGACGGGGCTAGGAAACTGATGTATGAGGTGCACGAAGGCGTATGTGGTGCACACCAGTCGGCTCACCGTATGAGATGGTTAATCAGGAGGACTGGATATTTTTGGCCGACTATGCTCGAAGATTGCTTTGAGTACTACAGAGGTTGTCAGGATTGCCAGCGATTCGGCAATGTGCAGAGGGCCCCAGCATCGGCCATGAATCCGATCATTAAGCCTTGGCCTTTCAGAGGATGGGGCATTGATTTGATCGGCCAGATCCACCCTCCATCTAGCAAGGGACATAAGTTTGTTTTGTTAGCCACAGACTATTTCACTAAGTGGGTTGAAGCCATCCCATTGAAGAAGGTGACATCAGAAAACATGGTATCCTTCGTCAGGGAGCACATCATTTACCGATTCGGCATTCCCCAGTCCATCACTACCGATCAGGGAACTCAGTTCACTTCCTCGGAGTTTTGTGACTTCGCTGAAGGGATGGGGATTAAGCTCTATAATTCTTCCCCTTATTATGCACAGGCCAATGGGCAGGCAGAGGCTTCTAACAAAATCATGATTAAGATCATTCAAAAGAAGATCGAAGAGAAACCCAAAAGGTGGCACTTGGTGCTCAACGAAGCTTTGTGGGCCTACCGAATGGCTTGTCATGGGTCAACTCAGACGTCACCTTACGAGTTGGTCTATGGGCATCACGCAGTTCTACCATGGGAGTTGCAGTCGGGGTCAAGACGAATTACATTGCAGAACGATCTGGCTAAAGAGAATTATAAGGATTTGATGATGGATGAGCTAGAGGATTTGCATTTGATTCGTCTCAAGGCCTTGGAAAATATTGAGAAGAACAAGATACGCGTTGCCAAGTACTACAACTCGAAAGTGAGAGAAAAAGGATTCGAAGAAGGAGACTTGGTTTGGAAAATTATCTTGCCAATTGGTACCAAAGACAAGGTATTCGGCAAATGGTCCCCTAACTGGGAAGGGCCTTTTCGAGTTCTGAGACGTGCTCCGGGTAATGCGTACATTCTGAAAACCCTCCAAGGAGAAGAGTTTACTAGGGCAATTAATGGACGCTATCTAAAGAGATTTCACCCTAGCGTGGAGGTCGGTGCATAACGGAATCAAGGACTAGCGGGCACCGACGGCCGATACAAGGTTGTATCGCCCTTAGCACAAAAAATGGCCGATAGGTTCTATCGCCCTTAGAGCAAAAAACAGCCGGCATGGCATGTGTCGCCTCTAGCGCAGAAAACGCAGAAATACAGGTCCAAGTGCACGCGGTGCTGTGCAATCGGCTAGATAAATCAAACGCTCAACAAGCGCAGAACGGATAAACAGATTATGCACATGAACATAGCAGAATAGAACATTGTTCATAAGTTGGGGCGGTACGAAAGTGCAGATCAATTACCAAGCACCTTGTTGATGACCGTCTGCGGATTGCTGACTGCGGCGAGGGCGTGAGCATGATCCTCATAGGAGTCCAGAAAATCGTCGATCTGCTCGACGTCCTCCGGACATGCCCCGCCGGGGAAGCCAACCGGCGTCACGGAGAAGTCCTCTTCCGTGCGGACCGTTAGCGCCGACAGCCCCAGCGCCACGCCGTGGTGCACACCCTGCAGGGCGAATTGCTCAATGCGGCCATACACATTGGCCAGGCGCGCCTCGGCGGTGTCGCCCTGGGCGTTCACCCGGTCTGCGACGGCGTTCGCCGCCATCTTCAGGCGCTCCAGCTCTTCAGACAGCGCTGTGAACGACGAGTTGAAGTGGATCGGTTAAAAGATCAACAAGAACGACCGAAAGCCGATCTAGGATTGGGTGTCCATACCCGTGATTGCGTCGCAGAACTGTCAGCGCTGGTCCTCCCACTCCAGCTGGTCGATCCCGTACTGCTTCGAGACGGCGGCCAGCTCTTCCCGGGACTCGTCCCGCAGCGCCATGAAGTTCAAAGCGTCGTTGTGGTCGTAGAGGCCGCCGTCGGAGTCCCGGTCTGGGCTCGCCTCCCAAGGATGGGAGTGGTAGGAGAGGCTGTCGGAGGAGCTCGACGAGCCCGATGGTGGAGCCTCTGGCCTCCCCGGTGCTGGAGAAGGCCGGGCATGCCCGCCGGCGGAAGAGATAACGGGGACCCTGTCGGCGAGCAGTAACAGAGCGTGAGCGAGGTTTTCAAGAAACTGCCACAAAGGACGTAAGCGAGGATGTCCTACCCGCGCTGACGGAGGCACCGAGCGCGGCTCCCTTCGGCCTCCTCAGCCGCCGGGCGCTTGCCGCGGTCATCATGGCTCGCCATTGCACTCGGAAAGTTAGGGTTTCTGGGGCAGAGCGAGCAAGGAAGCCGAGGCGGCGAGAGTACTAGAGGAACGGATGCAAGATTGGGAGAAGGCAGGACTCCAGGGACGATTTATGCCGAATATCAACCGACGGATTGGGGTTTTTTCTGCTTCCCAAGATGGGCCTCTACAGTGATGGGCTGTGCAAATCATCTGAATGCACTCACGTGTTCGGCGGGGAATAAAGCGCCTGGCTTCGGCAAAATTGCCGATTTAGGTGTTCAGGACAAACACTGGCCAGATTGCCGAACAGGTTCACACAGTTAAACACGATGTCATCAGAACGGTAACCGATTGGATGCAAAATACAGATATATTACAAGGTGCAATTGGCCAAGTACATGGGATGGAATATGCTTTGATCCCGAAAAATCAGTCACAGATTGATGTCAAGAAGATGGATAAAAGGACTTCTTATTCACATAACAAGAGTCAATTACAAATGAAGGATCAGTTCGTCCATGTCATTCTATTTCTAATCGGAAGATCAGAATCGAAAGAGTCGGCCAAGTCTGTTCCGGCTTCCTTCATATCCTCAACTGAACGTGCTATCCTAAGTTCTAGTCCTCGCTCACAAACGTCAAAATGACGGTAGTCGGCGCCAGAATGGATCCGGACGGCATTGAAGGCAAGTGCTGCGCCATAGCCCATGTCGGCCCTAGAAATGTCAGGAAGGACCCGCTTGATCTCATTCACCTGCCTTAGAGCCACCGTGCCTGACACATTGGCTGAAGTAGCCAGGTCGGCAATAGCGGCTTCGAGGGAGTGGAGCCTAGTCTCCAGAGCTGAAAGAAAGAGGGGTCAAGCAGAGGAAAGGGATAAGAAAAGGACAGTTGGGGAATGCTTACCGATGGCTTGTTCCCGAAAAGCATCGCGCTCCTGAGAGATTTGAGTAATCTCCCGATTCTTCTTTCCTAGGTCAGATTGGAGATCTGTGACCTTCTGAGCCAGGTCCTCGGTGAGGTCGTCGCCAGTCCTCCTGAAGAGGAAACAAAATGAGGCCTAAACATCCAAAGCGAAAAGATCAAAGAAGAAGCAACCTTCTCTTAGAAGTGCTGGTGTCGCCGAGCTCGGGACTATAACGGCTTGCTTGGGAAGACATTTTCCGGTTCAGGGCAAGAGAAGAGAGGGTTTTTCTAGATGAAGAAGCTGAACAGAGGAATTCGGGAAGCTCAGGCCGAAATAGAATAGAGAGGAAATTTTAAAGGATCTCGAGTGCATCGGGAGGCGAGTCGGCAGCTGTGATGATTAATGACGTGGGAAGTCGGATGCTTCCAGAGACTCTACAGTGGTGCGAAAAGGAGAAAATGAATTTTAGAATAAAACATTTATCCCAAAATTAGGGGGCATGTGTTAACACCGAGTTTTCGCACTATGACAAGTGGACCGGCACTATGATGATTCGGCGAACGCCGCCGCTTGAAGGATTCGGCAGACGGCGGATGCGGTCGGCTAACTCAATGTATTCGGCAAGGCTGTGAAAGCGATTAGTCAACGACGAGCAGATTCGGCAACGTAACGCTACGGTCGGTTACCTCAAGCCAAGTCGGTTTGCGACGAATACGGCACGTCAAGAAGATTTAGCGATGGGAATCTCGTCATTTTAGCGCGTGCCGGTTATTAAAGGAAGCTTGGAGCAAAAGGCATCATGTTTTTGATAGTTTCCTAATTTATCATTGTAATCGTATCCTTCTAGGACTCAGAGAACACCAGGGTATAAATATAAACCCTGAGGCTATTGTAAAGACGTTCACAATCAATACAACCAACCCGGCCCCGTGCCGTCTTCGAGTCCAAGTCGTGTCGTCGTGTTCTTCGAGAGGGGCCATCGATCCGTCGACCTCCGTAAGTTCCGGCAACCTTGTTATCATGTCTAGTATCATGCGGCGGATTTAGATATGGTGCAAGTAGTCTCGTACGTTAAGCTTAGTATCGTGCGGCGGATTTAAGCTTATGACGGGAAGTTTTTGCTTATGCCTTGTATCGTGCGGCGGATTGAGTCATGAGTAAAAATAGTTATCGGCTCTGTTAGATTTGGCAAATCTGATAGATTCATCAAGTTACCTTGTGTTATATGTTTTGTTATGTTTATTTCATCATAACACTTTTGCCCAATCTAGATACCGTTCGGTTCGGCTTCATCTTTATAGATCTGCTCTGTTCTTTCACGTTTATTATTTAAAAGTCTTTTATGCAGTAGATCTATTGTTCGTAATAGCCGATTGGATCGTATCTGGATTGCCACGTGGTGAGGGTTCATGCATGTTAAGTGTGTTTGATCTATGACAAGGCTAGGTGTCGTGCGGCAGGCGCAGGCTTTAGATTAGCTCAGTCATGCTTAGTTTGTATGTTCAATCTCCATGGATCCCAACTCGGTTGTATAATCGAGATTGGTTAAGTTTTAACTTATATCTAATACGTCATGCAAGTACGATTATCATGCAAACGTGTTCGGCAACCTGTTATTCACGTAACTTTGTTCATATTGCCGAATAATCTTTTAAACCTGTTGGCAGATAGCTTTCATAGCTATATGTCGTCGTAAGTGGCTTCAGGGCCGTACATCTTGGAACTGTCTGGTCATACCCGGCACGTTCCAGCTTTGTATTTAACGGTTTATCTCCCTTGTTAGTTGCAGGGCAAACTGACTGGCACGCACCGGACTTCTGAGCACCCGGGCCACGTTTGAAGCCAGCTTCTTCGGCTTGCTGTGTGATTGGCACAGTGCGCCACTTTTTGCGCCAACAAGCTCTCTCGGCGGCGAGCGGCGTGCCGGCGACCCTGTACACCAGACACGGTCACCAGGAACGGGTTAAGAGCGCACCAAGATGAGGAAGATGAAGCAGGGGTCGGGGAGGAAAGATCACGACCGGGGAGAGAGTATTTCTCAATCCCGTGCTCACCGGTGTTTCGCCGGAGTTTGGAACGACGAGCTACGCCGGGCGATAGGAGACGGTAGAGATGAAATTGAGGGGTGGGGAAGCTGCACGGGCTCAAGGCGGAGCTGCTGGGCTAGTTGGTTGAGCTGCGGAGGCTCTGGAATGGACTGGCCACGGTGGCGGGGTGAGTGCGGAGCTCCGGCCAGCGGCGGGCCTTAAATAGGCGCGGCCAGGGGCCGTTAGAGAGCGCGCGGAGGTGCGGATGAGGTTGCCCGCGGCGCGTGCTTGTGATTACATGATGAGGAAGGACGTGGGAGGTACGCAGGGACCTGGCGCGAGCTCGCCGGCGATGGCCACGCGGCGGCGGCGAACTGGGAACTGTAGGGGACGGGACACGGTCAGCGCTTGTGCGTGCGGGGGCAGAATGATGGCGCGGTCACGGGAGACAAGTCGGGGGCGGGCGTGCGGCTGCCAGGCGCGTGGCGCACGCAGCTCCGGCGAGCGGCCATGGCCGGGCCCCCTCCCTGCTCTGCTCTGACCCTAGGTAGGAGATGAACAGGGCTAGGTCTAGGTGTTGACTTTCTGAATTTTGCAAATTACTCCCAAAATTTGAACTGAGCAGCAAAAACTCAAAATACCAAAGTTGTGTAGAAAAATGAGATCTACAACTTTGTCAATATGAACATTT
This sequence comes from Coix lacryma-jobi var. lacryma-jobi, assembly GCA_009763385.1. Taxonomy (NCBI): domain Eukaryota; kingdom Viridiplantae; phylum Streptophyta; class Magnoliopsida; order Poales; family Poaceae; genus Coix; species Coix lacryma-jobi. The sequence goes on along the minus strand of CM019827.1, from coordinate 95,965,037 downwards.
TCAAAATCCAAACTGTTTTTGAACCACATTTGAAATCAGAAAAGGGGACACTTTTGGGATTTGAATAAATTCAAAATTACTTTTGATTTTACATTGAAAGTTGGAAATATGCAAATATGAAAGTTATTCCTTTTGTCAAAACCTATAACTTTGCTAACATACACTTTTTCTGAAACTCATTAGTTTTTGAAATAATTTTGAAAACTGAAAAGGGGACAAAAACTGGAATTTGAATGAATTTGAAATTACTTCAAACTTTGTATAGAAACTTGAAAATTTGTAAATACCAAAGTTGCTTCTCTTGATCAGATCTACAACTTTGCTTTTTAGACCAACTCCAAATTTTAAATAGTTTTTGAATTATAAAAAGAGGGGTAAAACTAGGGTTTGGAAATTAGGGTTTTTCAAAAGGGATTCCAATTCTATTTTGGATTTTGATCTTTGATCAACACAACAAGGTATCAAGGCACAATACTGAACAAGATTTACACAGAGCTAGGCACAGAGGTGAAATTACCATTTTGCCCTTAAAGGAAGATTTGGGCATTTAGGGTTTTTGAAAAGAGATCACTACACAACTATTAAGCAACACAAATGCATGACAAGAAATGATTAAAGACTAAAGATGATGACATGTCAGATTAATTACATTATTAAACACCAGAGGTGTTACAAGAGTCTTGGTTCTTCCCCTTCTCTGATTGAGTCTGCTTCTACCTAATATACCCTTTTTCTTGTCAGCTTTGTCCGCAGAGAATGACCGTTTGAAAGCTGCAGCAAACAGAGTTGCCCTCAAGGTGAATGCTTGTGGGGATTCAGCTGAAGCTCGTCTTGAAGCCGTAATTGGCCGCATAGATCAGGCCGTCGTCCAAGGTGTGCATGCCGGGGTTTCCTTCGGGCTAGCGGCAATGAGCTCTTGGACCAAAGAAGATTACTCTCTCCTACCAGTTGGCTTTGCAGGCGGGGATCCAAATGAACTTGAAGACCTTGAGATTTATGGCAAACACGCTACCGCCATTGCTGAGATCATTGACCCGCCATCCATTGTAAACAAATTATTCCCAGGGTAATTTGTATTAGGACGGATCTATGAATGAGGCCTTGCAATATATGAAACCCGCTCTTCTCTGAATAACGCCTATTTGCATTTCTCAATCCCCCAGTAATTTTATTTGATCGCAAAACTTTTCCATAAGAACGTTTGCCGAATGTATGACGTCATTCTAGCCGACTAGATCTTATTCCTGATATGTCATGTCACCCGGCATTGCACTTACTGCGCTCCACCTTTTTCTTCCTCCGATAAACCTACCACTTGAGAAATGCTAGGATTACCAGGTCATGAACACCCTTGCACTAAAGGCGATATAAATAATATCGGCTATGACTTGAATTCTTGGAACATTTTTTCTGCTAAAGGCGATGCTTTACATCGGCTGTACATATGTATTCCTCAAGTTACATGCGTTCGGCTCTTAACAAGTAGTGTCGAAGCTTGATCCACGAGTGACAAAATCTCTTTACAGCCGAATACCCTTCTCCGGGTTTAACATTTTTTCGGCTAAAGTTAGCTGCTATTTATCTTTAAAATTCTAAAAATAAGGGTTGATCCTGCTATAAGGCTATCGGCCGCCACGTACAACTTGAAATGATTACCAAGTTGTGGAAGTGCCTTCATATACTTTTCAATTTTACCAAGAATCTTCGTTGTACGTCACTTCGCGTGAACTATTGACCCTTCTCCAGCTCTGGCAATGGAGAAACAGGCAGATTTCTCAAAAGTTTACCAACTTTAACCTATACCGGACTCAAATTCACACATATTAATCCTGTTCTCGGCTTCATCATCAACACTTTATTCCCTGTCAGCCGATATAGAACTTGGTCTCAATCTTTCTCCATTACCATCAGTCGGACTATTTATTCAAAAATTGCTCTGAGAGCCGATTGTCCGAATCGGCTGTTGGTCCTCGTTGAAAACGTTTACAGGACCTGCTTCCCAAGCTCTTCCAGAAAAGCACTCAACGCCATCATATTCCCAGTAGATAGGTTATGTATTAGCAATACTCACTGAATCATCAGCATGGACGATTTCGATGTCATCTCCGATCCACTGGATGAGGAACTGATGCATAGTCGACGGCACACAGCAGTTTGCATGTATCCAATCTCTTCCCAATAGCAAACTGTATGGCCCCTTGCCATCAATGACGAAAAAGGTAGTGATCAAGGTCTTAGTCCCGATCGTCAACTCAACATGGACCGCTCCTCGAGTATCAGAAGAATTGCCAGCAAAGTCTCTCAACACCATGTCGGTCTTCAGCAAGTCCTCACTTGCCATCCCAAGTTTTCTGAAGGTGGTATACGGCATGATATTTATGGCAGCCCCTCCATCAATGAACATCTTAGTCAATGGATTGCCATTAACATAGCCTCTCATATACAATGGCTTCAAGTGTCGATGCTTAGCTGGTCTATCGAATACTGCACTCTGAGCCAAGACAAGATGAGCCAACAACTCTTGGAATTCATCTTCATCGAAATCTGAATATACTTCATCTTGGACATCCTATTCTTCGGGAGCTATAAATTCCGATGGAAGAAAGAAAGCCATGCACGCGTCAGCCGAACGATCACCCCTATCCGGCTTCTCTTTGGGGCGCCAAACTCGCTTTACTTTGGCATTTGCTCGCTCTAACTCCTTATTTCTTAGGCGCTGCACCCTCCTTTTCTGGCTTTTCCTCAATCCTGGTGGACACCATTGTCCTCTCTGCCAGACATACTCACGGTACTCTTCTTCTTCAGTGCGAGCCCAACTTTGATCGGCAAATCCTCCTCCCTGCCGATCTTCGGAATTATTTATTTTTACGCGCCGATCGTCCTCAGGGATTCATGCCCCAAGCCTCTCATGGACAGATCGGCGGTTGACTCGAGACTGCCTATACTCGGAGTACTAATTACTGCATTCAGGGCAGTTATTCTTAACAGGCAGCTTCAAACCTTCGTTCCAACAATACTGGAAGAACGAGCATTCCCAATGAGATTGTTCCTGTTCCCTCGTATCTTCTCGTTCTTCCAGGCACATATCTTCTTCGTACCTTCGTTGTTTCTCCAGGAACTTCCGTTCTTCATAAAGTCTCTGCTTCTGGTACCGTTCCTGCTCCCGACGCCATTTATTCAACAAGATGCGCGTCGTGACCCTGGGTCTGGAAGTTTCACCTGTCTCAGTTCGGCTATTTTGGAACCGAACCCTCTGCTAAAGCTCTCTCTTCGTAATCTGCCGATTAGGGTCAACGACACTAGCTTCCCTTGCTCTATCAGAGGTTAAAACTTTCGTTTTGCTCTTATCCCTGGGATCAGCTGCGTTGATCATGTTAACAGAGAAGGACACAGTATTCTGTCCAAAAGGGCTACCATCAATTTTCATCTTTCCATCAAACCTTAGATGCCCGTCCTGGATAGCTTTCTGGATTCGCACTCTGAACACTCGGCAATCGTTTATGGAGTGGGATCTAGTATTGTGAAAACCACAATATTTCTTGTCCTTGACCCCTTCAGGATGCAGCATAGGATGACCTTCCGGCAACTTGATGCGTCCTTCCTTTAACAAGTACTCAAATAACTTATCTGACTTGGAAACATCAAAGTCATAAATACCTTTCTGTTGCCTCAGCCACCGCTGGTTGACTTGAGTCGGCTCCTTATCCCAGACTATCTCAGCTGCAGCTATTTCATCTTCATCATCGTACTCGGCTGCTTCCTCTAGGAAAGCTTGATACATCTTGGCAGCCACATCACCCTTCTGGATTGATTATTCCTCTTGAACCCCTGGGCTTGATTACTCATCGTTGCCAGCCTCTGTGATAACTGCCCTAGGTCATCAAACTCTATGCCGAACAACCTCTCTTTGATACTCGGCAACATGCCAGCTATGGCTATCTCCGGCAGTTGATCATCCGGCAAATTCAGAGAATAGCAAAGATTCTTGGTCTCTCTGAATCGGCGCAGATATTCTTGTGGCGTCTCGCCAGGTTTCATCCTTGGGCTCATGAGATCGACCAACTTTTTCTCGCTGGTACCCGTAAAGAAATACGAGTGGAATTTCTGCTCTAGCTCTGCCCATGTATTGATAGAATTTGCTGGCAGAGAAGAAAACCACGAGAAAGCCGGCCCTGTTAATGACAACGGGAAATATCGAATCCTCCAAGCCTCATCTGTAGATGCTTCTCCGAGTTGCATCAAGTAGCAGCCGATGTGCTCTATAGTACTGGTGTCATCCTGGCCTGAAAACTTGGTGAAATCAGTAGGAGGTTTCACCCTTGGAGGAAGAGCTACCCGATTGTACCACTCTGGATAAGGGGACTTGTATGTGTAAGTTTGATTCTTAGGTTTCAGGCCGAATTGATTTTGCATCATATCAGCCATCTTATGCAAGATGAGGTCAACATTCGGATCAGGAGCTGCTTGTGCCTACCCCCCAGGTTGTAGCCCTGCCGAACTCTTATAGCCTGGATTTGGAAGAGCATTAATTGAGCTATAATCGGTGAACTCATGATATCCACCCCCAAGCATATTCTTCTGTATCCTGTTCGCTACAGGAGACACTTTAGAAGCAGATGGCGGGACATTCCCTGTCGTGCCGAATGCGAGCTGGCCATAGGTCTGAGGAAGTTGCTGTGTCTCATGAGGAACCATCCCACCTGTGCTTGGGCCAGCTCCGCCTTCTCCTACGATCCTTTGACGTTGAGGTACTGGGAACAGCAACGGTCCCTGCATCGGACCAACAGTTTCTTCAAAGCATTTATCCACGGCTGGACTGAAAGCATTGACCATGATAGCGCAAAAAGTGTTCAGAAAAGCCGACTGATGATTGGTCACAGCTTCTGATACAAACTTATACATTATCTCAGTCATCTTCTGAATAGCTTCTTCTTCATTGGGGATGTCATGTTGATGGTGAGGAAGAATCTTTGGGAACTCCTGCTTCTGGAAGACCCTGCCGCTCTTGTTCTTGGAGAAAGACGCCAGACACTTACGTTGGAATTCATTGCAGGCCTGCTGTACCAAGCTTTTTGACTCTGGCGTCAAGTCATCCATGATCACATCCAGAATTTGATCATCGCTGATATCAGGCATCTTGAAAAGAAGAATGTCCCACTGGGCATGCCAAAAAGTGTGTTGACGCAAAAAGTGACACCTTGCGCCAAGGCACACAGCAAGCCGAACGAGGCTAGCTTCAGTCGGGTGCCCGGAGTGTGCTGAATCCGGTAACGTGCCAGTCGGTTTGACCTGAAAACCAACAAGGGATAAAGCGTGAGAATACCTCTGGAACATGCTGGGTAAAACCAGATAGTTCCATATGTACGGCTTTGGAAGCCAATCACGACGGCACACAACTATAGAAGCTGTCTGTCAGAGCATGTTTGCAAAGTCATTCGGCAAGTATGAGAACAGAGTATATGAAGCATATTAACTGCCGAATGCAAAAGGAAGACATGCTTGAACGAAACAAGGATATTATAAACAAACAACTTGCAAAAATAGATCTATTCAAATAACACGTGCATAGGCTAATCCAACTAATCTGCCGCACGTTTAGTCTTCATAAACCCGTCAAGCATAAACTTAAGCAAAGCTAATCCACCGCATGATACCACTTGCTATAAGTCTATACCACTTGTTATAATCAGATTAATCCACCGCATGATACAATCTAATTATAACAAGCCCAAAGCATGCATATACTTGAATAGATCTATAAAAGCTCGTTGCTCATGTAAGCATAACCAAAATCGGCAAACTAGCCGAGTTGGGGTCCATGAGGAAGGAGCATACAAGCAAAACATGATCAAACTAATCTAAAACCTGCATCTGCCGCACGACACCCAGTTCTATCAAAGCATAAACATGATCGACATGTATGAACCCACAACATGTAACAACCTAGATTGAAAGCTGATCCGGCCATCATGATCTTATGATAAGCAAAGCACAAGCAAACTTGTGAAACAAGGCCGAATAGAGATCAATCTTGATTGAGCAAAAGAGTGTTACAGGAATTAAATAAATAAAACACATAACACATGATAACTTAATGAATCCACTAGATCTGCCAGATCTAATAGAGCCGATAACTATTTTTACTCATGTCTTAATCCGTCGCACGATACAAGGCATAAGCAAAAACTTCCCGTCATAAGCTTAAATCCGCCGCACGATACTAAGCTTAACATACGAGACTACTTGCATCATATCTAAATCCACCGCATGATACTAGACATGATAACAAGGTTGTCGGTACTTACGGAGGTCGACGGATCGATGTTTCCTCTCGAAGAACTCGACGACACGACTTAGGGACTCGAAGATGGCACGAGGCCGATTTGTATCGATGTGGTTGTGAACAATTTTATAATGGTCGAGGGTTTATATTTAGGGATTTATACCCTGGACGAAATACGAGTCCTAAATGATTACGATTTACATAATAAAATATGGAAAGATACAAACGTTACTTCAAATCCCTCTGGCATTCTCCATTGCCACATGCCTTCTCATGCAAGCCAGCTTCATCTGCAACATTCATCTCCCGAATGGAACCACCTCTCTGCAAGATAGCCGACCGCACAGATATTCATCGAAATCCTGAAGACCAAATAGCCGCCTGATTGCTTGCCGAATCCTTTCTTCTCTGCTGGCTGGGCCCACCTATCATATCCCCATGCGTGCGAAAATCTGGTGTCACCCATCTGTCATATCCTCATGCGTGCGAAATTCTGGTGTTAACACATGCCCCCTAATTTTGGGATAAATATTTATTCCAAAATTCCTTCTCAACGTGGAGCCTCCAGAAGCGTTTGCCTTCACATACTATAATTGCTATACCTGCCGACTCATCTCCCGATGCGCCCTCTGGGATTCTTTAAAACCCTCTTTCACTTGGTTCTAACTCGCGCATTCTAAACTCCTCTGCTTCGTTCTCAAACCAGAAAAACCCTCTTTTCTCCTGCTATTCCTCTATTAACCAGATGATGTCTTCCGAGGCGAGCCGCCATAGCTCCGAGTTCAGAGCTTCCAGCACTTCCAAGAGGAGGTTGTTCCTTTTTTCTTTCTCTCGATTGTTCCAAAAAATGAAGTAGTAGTTCTTACATTGTCGCCTTCTTCAGGAGAACCGGTGATGACTTCTCTGAGGACCTGACTCGGAAAATTGCGGACCTCCAATTTGATCTGGAGGGAAAGGATTGGGAGATCAACCGAATCTCTCGAGAACGTGACGCTGCTCGGGAACGAGCCACCGGTAAGTATTTTATTCATCTCTTCCCTTATTCTCTTCTTTCACCTTTATTCACTCTTCCTCCTTTCACCGGTAAGTATTTATACCCTGGACGAAATACGAGTCCTAAATGATTACGATTTACATAATAAAATATGGAAAGATACAAACGTTACTTCAAATCCCTCTGGCATTCTCCATTGCCACATGCCTTCTCATGCAAGCCGGCTTCATCTGCAACATTCATCTACCGAATGGAACCACCTCTCTGCAAGATAGCCGACCGCACAGATATTCATCGAAATCCTGAAGACCAAATGGTCGTCTGATTGCTTGCCGAATCCCTTCTTCTCTGCTGGCTGGGCCCACCTGTCATATCCTCATGCGTGCGAAAATCTGGTGTCACCCATCTGTCATATCCTCATGCGTGCGAAATTCTGGTGTTAACAGATATCTTTGAGGTAATAAATAGACTTAGGCTCTAGGTAGAGTCTGCAGAACTGTCACCACAAGCCGCAGGTCTTGTCTCCTTGGTTCGTGAGTGGTCTGTCTCGTGACAAGACACAGTCTCTCTGCTCGTTGTGGGGAACCCTCTGGCACAACTAGATGATCATCACTGGTGAGCATGGGCAGTGATCTGCCACACGATGACCCTGTTGTCTATGGACTGAAGGCTGGCCACCATGGTTGAAGCTTGGTGCCTCCAACTGTGCCAAGGAAGAAGACAAAGGCGACATGGGATCGGAGTTCACCGCCAACGATGAGACTCCCGATCCTCCTCATCAATAGGAGGAGTACAGGGAGGGAGATCTTGACTCGAGCTAGGTGGATCAAGGATGCAGACCTTGATCTTAATTGGGTATGATAGCATCCGCACTCTATGGCCACCCATCGAGGATGGCTCCGCGATCTCCAGGGCCATCTCAAAGGGAAAGAGGGCAGGATCGGAGCACCAAGCCCTCACCATGAACATGTCGCAACAATTTACATTGTTAAGATGTAGCTCGCCGATCTAGCATAGTTTGTCTAGAAAGGAACTCAGGGGTCGCAATATCCCATGCATGAGTAGGAATACCCAGAGCTCCACTTCAGAGGCACCAAAACATACTCGACGCCGAGGCCTGGAGAAACCTTGACCAGTGCATAACATACAGCTAGACAGTGGTGGTGATGATGGATGCCCTCCATTGTAGACAATGTCCGCTAGCTCATCATTAGGAAAGATTAAGAGGAAGCTAGACGGAACCCAGGGTAACAGGGTTAGTCAAGCTTCATCGATCTCAAACCTATGGGCAATCATGGCATGAATGAACTCTAACACCTTGTCTAAAGGACCCATCAATGAGGTGATGATCAAGGTGCAACTCAAAGCGTCCTCGCTGCGGGGGAGACGATCTTTCTTGTCGAGGATGCCTTAGAACAGGCGGAGCATCGATGGCGCTGACCAACCTCATCCCGACAGCAGGCTCCAGAGAGGGTTGGCTTAGCTCTTCTCCCTCGCCAGTGGTGTCATCCGCACGTTTCGCACCCACCATAGGGCGCACCCTACATGCCCGATGACGCCTCTTGCACCTGAGCTCTCTTTCGCCGGCAGAGGTCACCTAAGGTCGCATGGCCGGAGAACACGCAAACGCTGTGACCTTAGGTCGCCAAACCAGATGCCCGCCACTGGTAAGGGTGGTCGGGAACGCCAGGATGAACAGGCACCAGAGAGGTGCCCAAGATACCGACAGGCAAAACACCTCGAATAGAAGCGATAGATTGTGACCTTGTGAGCGGTGGATAGGCAGTTGAAGCAGCGACCACAAAGATCCTCTAGAACGGGCCACTGAGGAGGAAGCTCCCACCGACAGCGATCGCGACGAGTACATCGACTCTCTAAGGTTACCCAGTGTTGACACTGATTATCTATCACAATTAAAGGATAAATAAGTATGAAAAGGGTATGATTTTAATCACCAACAAAGGATTAGGGTTTCAATTGATAATATTCCACGAGTTTTGGTGAACTGTGATTCTGCAGGGACTAAACCAGGAAATCAACACAGAAAGCTTCCCCTAGAAGGAAACCGACGGGAGATAACTGAACCGACGCATTAGGAATATTCTAGAAGAATCTAGAGGACACCAGGAGGCTGGGCACCCCGAGACACGGCCAGGTGGGACCGACCGGTCCCACCACCAGACCGACCGGTCCCACCACCAGACCGACCGGTCTGCCCCGGGGCCCGCTGGACTCTATCTTCTGGAACCTTCCTCCACCGCCTACGAGGATGCATCTCAGCCATACCTAAGGTCGGTTTGATCCAACGTCCATGGTTCCTCACCCAGGGCTATATAAGCAGCCCAGACCCCCCTCTCCAGGAATCAGATCAGGGTTTGTTCACATTCATCATTAGATCAGGCTACCACCAGAGAAGGAGATCAATCAGTAGCTCTAGAACTTCATCCACCTAGAATAGTTAGATAGAATAGGATTAGAGGAGGCAAGCTTTGCTTGGATTCCGGATCTAGTCACGAGAAGGCTCGGTAAACACAAGATCTTCTCTCTTGTATTAACATTATGGATCTATTTCATAATTGCTCTTCTAGTTCATCTTTGTTCATCATTGTTTATGTTCTAGTTCGTCGTCTAGTTCTAGTTCATCGTCTAGTTCATCTTCTAGTTCATAATCTAGTTCTAGTTCATGTTTTAGTTCGTACTTTAGTTCTTCTTGATGATCTAATTCACCTCATTGTTCATCTTTATGTTCTAGATAGCAATACAATTGATATGACTAAGACATCAACCATTATATTCTTAATTATATTGCTTATAGTCTGCTTTGATTATATATTTGGCATAGATAGTTCATCATTATGTTTATACTCATGTTCGTATAGCGCTCATCTTAATGATCATTGGGTGGGTGATAGATGCTGTGTAGGCGTGGTGCCTATACACTATTATCTGCGAATATGTCCTATGTTCCGGATAGAGTGGTAGATCGCGGGTGTGATATTCCTGTTGAGTCCTTTGTATTCCACCTCCCGAATATAGTGTTCAGTATGGCTCAGTTAACTCATGGTTTAGGGGTTACTCTGTTTGGCACCTTTACTATGAAGTTGCTTCTTGATTATAAATATGATATGACCTAGCCTATGATTGTCAGATATGTTTGCACTAATCAATGTATGCTATGACTTGTAATTAGAATAACTTAGGAATGTTTCTATTTAATGCCTGTTCTAATCATCACTTGCTAGGTGTTACTGTTCTAGGATTATCTTTGATTGATCTGCTCTCTGTTATAATTTATCATTCATTATTATCATTATTATATTCTACTATATGATCCCTGTTTAGAGTAATGAGTGTGTTATCAGTCTTTATCATAAATGTGTGCCACATTAATTGTTGTTAAGTCCTCATTAATATAACACCATCATACTTTGAATTGATTAGTCTCTAGGCTAAATATAAATAACGATACCTGAGACTAGCTTGAGTAAAATGCTTCTACAACGGGTGTATTTATCTGTGCGCTTGCGGGTAAATATTTATCTTTAAATCCAGTGCCCTGATTTTATTACATTGCTAGCTTCATGTTGGGGATGACAACTTGACGTTAAGTGAAGTTAGTAGTGTCCCGTACACTTCTTAGTGCCTTCACCAGATTATTATTTATGTGGTTTATTCTTAGTAGCGATGTTAAGAAATGTCAAAAGCATTTTTGGCGTCGTTGCCGGGATAAATTAAAACTCTATTCTTAGGGTGATTCCATTAAGGAGTGTCAACACCCAGCCATCCCGGTTAGGAACAATAGCCCTAGGAGGACGAACACGTCAGTCACACGACTTGAGAGAGATCCAAATCCACGCGCGAGGACCAGCCAACGAGGAAGCGGCTGCAGACGGAGCAGGCGGGCGAGGGAAAGCCGACGCTTCAGCGGCCGCGGACGTGTGACGGGGCCCCGCCCAGGAGAGCTTCATTGTACGAAGGCGACTTGTCGTCGATGGATGAGGAGGGGTCACTCCAACACTGGTCCTTGAAGCGACTAGTTGTGGCGCAAGGGGTTCCCTTTAGCGCTTGAGAGAGAGGGGACTAGGTGGTTGACGTGCCCTGGGTGGGCAGTGGCGAGCGCCTGGTAGAGCAGATCGAAGGAAGAGGTTGGCGCCAGTGGCAAGAGCTCTTCCAAATCTGCAGTCAATTTTTTCTTTCATCAAGAGTTTTGGCATTCATAGAGAATTCTTGTGTGGATTCATGTGTATACATCTTATGAACACATGATCAAAGTAATAAAATTCAATTGTCTCATATCGATGTGTTGGTAATCCTGTTCCTTCTCTCGGTTCTTTATTCTTATGCCTAGCTTGTAGTTTTAGATTGATTTCTTGTTCATGAGTTTAGACTTGATTTGATTTATGTAAAACTATATATGTTATGACATGGTGTTATTGATCCCGAAAGTTTGATTGACTAAACTTTCTTAGATTTTGCCTGATCACATAATTAGAGTAATCTTCCTCTAGATCAGCCTGCTTGTTATTTATATATCTGAGTTCTAGATACAGTGGCGGGGCGGAGCATGCCCCTCAATTAGGGGGGGGCATTTTATGCTGGACAAGAAATGTGTTGTAGTAGTCCGAGAGATTTGTAGGTTGGCATGAGCTCTGTTGCGGCATGCCAAGTGCAGATCCATCTATAGTGGGGGTGGAGATATGTATTGCAAATTAATTGTTGTGAACCATGAAGACACTGTCACTTAGACAAAAAAAACATAAAGCAAAAATGGAGACAAAAAACAGAAAGCAAAAAATGGAGACCGGATGTGGATTGCGTTGTTTACTATGCCTACGGGTGAACTGATTGCTTGCTAGCTGAACCATGACTCTGCACTATTATTAAACAATGACCTTGTATTCAAATTTCTATAACCTCTAAATAATATATGAACTTTATAAAATTTACAAAGTCAGGGGGGCATGGCCCACGTAGCTCCGCCTACTAGATCCCCAATTCATATGATTCCAGTTGCATTATTACATCCATTGTAATCTACAAAATTCAGATCAATTGGACCCACGGAGTCTTGTGGAGATCAGTTTTAGTGGACACAAAATTTTGTTCACAAAGGTTTTGTATTTAGGGGAAGCCTTACAATTTATTTTTAACTTCAACAGTCATTCACCTCTTTGATTGCCTAAGAGCAACTCCAACGGTTTTGCAAATGGACTTTGCATTCTTATTTTTGCAAAAAGTCTACAAAACTCATATCCAACGGTTTGACAAATGGCCTTTGCATTTTTGTTAACTTGGCAAAATCCTGAGATGGATTGACATATATGCAAGCTCGTGATCGACTTGGTATTCCGTCTCATGCACTACTCCCGCGCGCGCTCTTCCCTCCCGCGCCGCCGGGTTTCCTTTTTTAGATTTTGGCAAGTCAATTTTGCCAAACCGTTAGAGATAACCTTTTTTCTCCTCCCTGTATTGATTTGAGAGTTGGCAAATTTCATATTTTGCCAAATAAAAAATGCAGAACCGTTGGAGTTGCTCTAAGTATGAATCGGTCCCACATATTTTGGTTGGACACAAAAAAAAAATTATACAAATACAACAGAATAGTTATGGACACTAAGGGTATGTTTGGTTTAGTTGTGAGCTGTGAAAATATTGTCGTAAGTTGTGAGCTGTGAAAAAGCTGATGTAAGCTATATGTTGTCGAAAAGCTAAAGTTGTTTGGATAAAACAAGAATAAAACCTACCCTCTCCTCCATCTTCCTTGAAACAGCCATGAAACAACTTTCTATTCCCATTTATTTTGAAATACAAAAACCAAAAGCTAAAAGCAAAATCCAATGTATTTAAAAAACTATGCTACACAAAAGTAGCTACTTCTAAAAAAAAGTAGCTTCAGATTTCTCATGTTTGGTTGGTTTTCTGATTTTTTGACAGCAACACTTTTTAGAACCTCAACCAAACAACATAATATAATTGAAGGTCATTAACTGGTGATACAATCTCAGTACATAATGATGAGGAACCATCTAAAACCATAATATAATTACAAGTTGTTATGCTTTTCTAGAGATATATAGGTTTTATTATGTATCTAGATTGTATATTTAGGTGCATAAAAAATTATATACCTAAAAATAATCATACTTACAATTTAGAATGGAGGGTGTAATTTACATACTACGCCCAATTCACATGAACAAAGTAAAATAAGAATCAACCACGTCAAATGAATTCAAGTCAACTAGGGACTTTACTTTTATCAGGCAGGATTTGAGTCACTGTGCAGAACGAACCGCAAAGCATCACATAATGACTCAACGTCATTCCAGTACTCCAGATACCAAACCACTCTAAATGAAAGACACATCCAGTCAGCCTCACTCTAGTCCTAACCAGACACCGCATGTTGCAACCTGCATTGATAGACCAATATGGGTGGCCTGGTCCTGAACTAGACCCAAGGGAGGCCAGACTACCAGTAATACCCCTACCATACAATTCTCTCATTTTTCTTGGCACCCGGCAAATACTTGAGGATTGTATAACCAGCAGAGTCAGAGATGTGAGCCTCGAAAACTGGTGAAAGGGAGCGTCCAATTACTTGGGCATGGCAAACACTGTCCATCATAGTGAAAAAGAAAAACACGAAATATCAACATTTCAGCATTTATACAAATAAGAGGAAACATTTCACGCATAAAGGAAACTATATTTTAGTTCTGCATGCATTTTTTCTTGAGGCAACATATAGACAAAGACAACTAAATATTACAAGGTTTTTGAAGAAAACAAAAAAAAACTACCTCATACCTGTTGCCGAGTTGTCATGATATAATGAATTATAGGGATGGTGGTTAAAATTGAAAAAAAAAATGATTGTGATGTACACAACCATTGGGAAATGAGAAAATTGTTCATCAAGTCTGTGCACTCCTACTCCAAGCTTGAAAGTGGATTATATACAATCCCAAAATTTGCATAACAAAAATGCCAGCTCTCTTCTCGTTAGTAAATTAAGTTATTTTCACTTTATCTGAAGACAGGACAACCATAAGAAGAGAGAGAGGATTGAGAACTCACCAAATGTAATACATATCATCAAAAGCTTTGTGTGTTCTTCCCAGCAGTTCAATCCTCACTACACCACCAATGCAAAGGACAGGGCGTGGGAGTTTGAAGGATTGTAATACATTTTCCTATCGCACCAAAATAAGACAGAAATCAACAAGGTCGCCATATCATCTTTTTTTTTGTGACAAAGGTTGGCATATTATCTAGCAAACATGTTATTCATTATATCATAAAACAGAATTACTAGTATATCATTGCTCATAAATAGGTCCCACTGGAAAGAAGAAAAATTACAAGCTTGGACTTAGGTCCTCAACTGCTCCACATGGACAAGTTAAACTCGATACATCAGGAAAATACTAGATAAGGAATTCTATGAGTGGTCCCTTCAATTCCACCTCATGAGGCCCCATCCCGGATCTTTCCAACAATGAAAGCTTCACTGACCTCAAGTAACCAAATATTTCTTCCCTTCAGAACCAGTCTTCTCGCAGTTGAGTTCTTTAACTAGTTCCATCTGAGGAGGTTCTTGATGAACCCAATCAGCATGAGATGAAGACTTGCTTCCCGGTTCAATCAGTGGATTGCCACAACGGTCATGATGCCATTGGCATTGCCCGCACCTACCCAATGAACCATGCCCACTAGCCATAACCATCGGTATCGCCACTAGACATAACCGTGCAAACATGTGTTGGTGTTGATTGCTTGCATCTTTTTTGGAATCATGAGTTGAAGTCAATGAATAGCTTGCTCACTGCTGCATAGTATTCTAAACCTGCAGCACTGCAGGAATTGTGTGACTTGATGCGAAGCAGAGAGAATGTAAATGGAGGAGAAGAGATGGGTGGAAGTGGAACACTTGTCAACATTTAAGAAAGGACCTTGGTTAAAACTTTTGATGACCCTGTCCCATATAATTCTGTTCCCCAAGACTCGGCAACACTGCACCAACTTCTTATGGACTCGATTGCGCTTTTACATACTGCACCAATGACATTTAGACTTACTTGTTCAACCATTGGAAGATTAAATAAACACTATATTTTTGGTAGAAGAAAAGATTTAAGAACTTTGTAATGGATCTAAACTAGAAGCAAAGATCATGGGACATCATCGTGTCCCACCCGAAGC
Organism: Coix lacryma-jobi var. lacryma-jobi; assembly: GCA_009763385.1. Taxonomy (NCBI): domain Eukaryota; kingdom Viridiplantae; phylum Streptophyta; class Magnoliopsida; order Poales; family Poaceae; genus Coix; species Coix lacryma-jobi. The sequence goes on along the minus strand of CM019827.1, from coordinate 95,949,555 downwards.
AGAGAGAAGGAATATTCTCTCCAACAAGAAAAAGTTGCTCAAATTGGCAAAAGTGTTACTTCATCTATGTATATCTTCCTTAGGAATCAGTTATCATGATTCATGACAGACACAATAATGTAGCTATGCAGAGCAGTATGCTGCTGCCTTCAACAAGGCTGATCAATGACAGATAAGCCAGTAGGCGGTGGCTGAGTAGGAAAGCCTTGGAGGCTTGGACTCACCTGTCGCATAGGGAAGTCCGGTGATGTGTACGTCCACACATAGTTTTCATCAGCTATTACAGTCTGGTTATTAATCTCAGCCAAGCCACGAGAAAGCTTGGAACGGCCAATTCGAACACGCACCATCTTTGAAGAGAAAATAGGCTGTCCGTCATAAAAAAACACTGGCACAACAGAAAAAGAAAATAACAATTGAATTCACAGGACTAATGATCCTGAAAGGCAAGTTAAAATGTAGGCATGTAACATCATGACCAAAAAAAATATTAGATACATTTCCTATCCAAGTACCTTGGTACGGGTGTATCCTGATCTCATCGACAATGCACAGATTAGAGCGGAGCCGGTAAGTCAAGCTCTCAGGCACGTCAGGGTCGTCCTGGCCCCGGCTCGACCAGTAGGATGGACGGTGACCCACCATCTCCCGTGGATCGAGTGTGTTCTCCATCCTCTCGTCCGGGAAATGGTCTGTGCTAGAGGCACCGATGCAGTCCAGGATGCAGTCCACGAAGGGCTTGGAGGAGGCGAGGGCGCCGCCGAGGTTGGAGTATATCCTGTGATCCTTCTCGGCGTCATGGCTGGACCCGGAGGCGGGCGCCGCGAGCGCTGGGGCCGGCGGCGATTCGCTCACCACAGCCGCGCGGGTGAAGCTGGCGACCTCGGGGCATATCCTCAGGCAGAGGCTCTTGCAGAATTCGTTGGCGATAACTGCATAGAGTAGCGGAATTCGATCCAAGCGGAGAACTCAGCAGCTGCGCTGAGGTAACCACATGAGAAACAACTGGGGGGGATCGCCGCGTACCGAATTGACGCCAGGAGCGGGAGACGGCGGCGGCACGGGCGAGATCGGTGGGGTCGTCGAGGCAGTGGAAGACGCATGCTGCTGTATCGGGGCCTAGCCAGTTGAGGAAGTCCCAGCCACCGCTCTCCGCCACCTCCATCGGGAGCGGCGGCTGTCGCCTGTTCCGTTTCCTTTTGGTTCCCTGACGTCTTCCACACATAGTACAATGATGAAGTCTTCGTGTAATACTCCCTCCGTCCCATTGACAGTGTCGTCCGGAAAGCGTGTTTGTGAGGGGGACACAGTTTTCTAAAGACATTTTCAATAGGACGGAGGGGGTAAATATTAATAGCCTTGTTGACATTACATCAAACTTCCAACTTTTTTCAGTCTCTCTTCGTCACATCACCATCACATTAATGTTTGGACGCATGCATGGAACATTAAATATTGGTAAAATAAATAACTAATTGCACAAATTAGTTATAAATTACGAGACGAATCTTTTGAGCCTAGTTAGCACAGACTATATTTATCAAATAGAAACGAAAATGCTACAATGTCAGAATTGAAAAAACTTACAATCTAAACAAGGCCTTCTTCGTGTAATAAATATTAGACTTCTTTCAATCTTTGCCTCTCATATTTCCTCTCTCCTAGTTTTCTTGTCTTTCACCATAAAAGAATACTAGTGTAGAGTGTGTGTCATTGCGTGCATATGCATGAAGTACGGTGAATAAGGTACATAGATATATATTTAGTATGTATATATTACATATAGTGAAGAATAAGTAGGTAACGGAGCCATAGCACATTCAATGTACTGTATAGAAGTAAAGACGTCCGTGTAGGGCACCTCGTGTAGTCTAAAAACATTAGGTCGTGAGATATTGTTCTTAAACTGGAAGGTTTCTTTTTTGAGTGGTAGGATCGGCATAAGAAGTAGACGATGAGGATGCTCGAGGTGGGAAGCAGGATCCTCCATATCTCGCAAAATGGTGAGGCAGACTTGCTGCCGATCAGTGTCACCTGGTGCAACAAGCAACAACCACATGGTCAACAGATTCGGTGGAAATGGACGCAACTAAGTTTGAATTAACCACCAAATGAGTTGCTAGCACAAGTTAGGAAGATAAGTGGAAAGTATTTGAATTGTACCAGCCTACAAGCGCAGAGCGGAAAACTCTAAAGCAAATTAGTAAATCTTTCAATGTAACTACAGAATATTTTCGAACCTAGACTCTAAATTAATGGCAGAGGTATCAGCTCCGTCAAAGGCATTCTCGAATGGCCAAAAAGTGATATACGTATTGTAGAATATCGAGTAAATTTTGGTATTTTTGTATTTTTTTTTTATTTGAATAAGTACTTGTTTGTATTACAAAGGGACCATTTGAGTGTATTTACTTTAACATATCTCAAAATTAGCTTTAAGATGGGCTCACCAGCTGAGTAAATTTAGATAGAGCACTTCATCATCAACCTCTATTGGCGATTACAGCTTCTCGTGAGCAATGGACTGGCTGTTCCTCTTTGTGTGTTGTGGCAACACCATATTGTATATATGGCAAACAAGCATATCATTTTGACAGCACCATCTTGTGAAAAAGGAAAGGCCTATTGTACCAATCTTGCAGAAAATGGGTATAAGGTAACCGGAAAAAAACACCATCAGATAGGATAGAGGGGAACCAGTAACATGAATTGCCAATTGTGCAGCATACAAACCGAAAACTGCGTGGACCATAGAGAGGACTTCCCAAAATTAGTTCAAGAAATTGGAACAAATGAGGAACTCATAATCACAATTCTTATTTATGCAACTTCATTAATATTAAAATAGATAATATATGTACTATGCAACTTCATTAATCACAATTTTTTTTCCGTCAGATGAAGCCCAGCGAATATTTAGAAAGTTTCAGCTGTATAAACCTCATAAAAGTTAGTCATGCAGTACTATGAAACATTGAGCATAGGACACAATTATATATTATTAAAATATACTTTAATAGGATAATCACGATGTTGCAAGAATTCTGATGTCTGTATGCAAAAGCAGGTAGAGTTTGGTTTGTTGGAGCCATCAACCTGTATTGCAACAGGAGAATGAAGGAAACTTATCACATACTCCCTCCGTCTCTAAAAGAATGCCGCCATGGGATGCGTGTCACAGGTTTGACTCAATTTATAAAAAATACGTATAACATTTAAATCTTCAAAAAAATTTGTTAAAAAACTATATTCAAAGATCTTTCTAATGATACTAATTATGTACCATAAATACTAATATTTTGTAATATATAATTAGTCAAAATCGTTTCTCGGGAAGCGAAGCGACAGTCTTTTAGGGACGGAGGGAGTAAACAATAGGTGCAGTATTCCCAAAATAAAATTGCCAATTGATCTAACAATGCTTTTAGAGCTACTTTGCTAACCCAACTGTCCATGAAAAGTAATTAGGAGGCACGTGAAGAGTTATGTATTTGTGATAAAAGAAATGAGTTCCTTATTATAGGTTCGTCCATGTTTGGTTTATGAGGATAAAACTTAATCTAAAATCAAATATCCAAGATAACGCAGCCAAACACACAAGATTGGGTGCTTACACACCATCATTGTAATGGCATTGGTAATTTAATAGTTGAAATTGTTAATAGCAGCTTGCTAAAAAGGCATGGGACCAGATCTGTGTAACTTATATAAGCAAGGATTTTAAAGTGTTGTAAATCAGCAAGTAGAGTACCTCAGAGGCTTCATGAAACTGAGTGTATTTGCAAAGGTAGGATGCCTATTTTTCGAAGCACCACTACGAAAACATACAGCCCAAACATACCAACAACGAAATAAAGATGTAAAGCAGACTACCAACAACAAAATTTGGCTAGGTTGGCAACAGGAACACCAAAAATAGGTAAACATCCCTGGTCACACACACAAAAAGGAGAAGAATTTGAAATTAAAGACAAATGACAGAGGGAAAAATCTAAGAATGAATGGCTCCATCGCCAAAAAAACGAAACATGAAAATAAACCAATGTCATTCTTACCATCAAAACCTTTATAATTTTAAAATGTCAAATCAGTTTAGTAGCCTCCCCCATTGTACAACAGACTTGTTCAAGAAATAAGATAAAGTTTCAATCTTAAAGTGGCAAGATATGTTACTTTAACTCAATAAACAAACAGAAGCATAAAAATAAAAGGCACATGTGCACACACACCCCAAAAAAAGACCCTGAACAAATAAACATGTGAAGAAGAGTAACCAAACTTAGTAGACAAGATAATCAATCTAGTATGAACTAATCAAAGCATAGTGTTTCCCTTGGCATGCTAACTCAACGAGGAAAAGAGTATTTTTCCCATCAAAAAAGAACAAGCAAACAATGTGAAGACTGAAAACATATGTATAGAATAATGATTATTCAAGCGTGATAAAACTTTTGCAAGGTATGTAGTAACAGTTTATCTGGTAAAAGTCAGAGCACATGTTTCTTTTTTTTCTGATTCGTGTGCAAATTGGTGGTCACATAATTTTATTAAATATTATTAGTTCATGTGTGATGTTAACCTGGTGAGTTCGACACACTGGCATAGTGATCGTAACCTTAGCAGTTAATATGTAGTTATAATATTGCAGTCTAAGTATACATACAACAAATTAAATTATTTATTCCTGGCAAAGTTTCAGGTACTGAACTTAATTACTTTCAGTGTTCTAAAGTTTAACGACACAAATAAACATTAAATCAGTAACTATAACAGTAGACTGCAAAGAATGACTGACTGCAAACGTAAGGGGACTGACAGACAATTCCACTTGGAAGGGGACTGACTGCATCTAAATGAAGTCATGCCGAGAATCACAAGCATAAATGTCAGATTATATTTGGGTGAAAGGAAACCCCCTAACAAGACAACCAACTAAATTTTGTAAGAATGGCCTGCAGTACGTAAGCATCTCTTTTCTTTAGTAGCCCAGGAACCTGAGTTGCACGAGGACACCCAAAAAATCAGGCCACTACACACATGGTTAATAATGCAGGTTTATTAGCAAAGGTTAAACGAGAAAATAGATGTAACATAATGACCATTCAGACTTATACTGGAAAGATATTTAATTAGGTAAGTCATATAAAGTGATTGTTACCTTAGTCAAGTAATTTGGCAGAATGGCATTCAACAGAAGTATATGTACTCTCATAGGAAGCAACACCTTCACCTTGCCTATTTTGAAAGCATTATTAAAACAAAAATTGATAGAGGTAACAGAAGTAGAATTTTGATAGAGGTAACATGTCGTGCTTAAGTAGACACTGGTCAAATCAAGCATTTTGAAAGCATTATTAACATTGATAGAGGTACTGAACCTAAAGCAAAAAAATTTACCTTTATAAAGCAGTACCAGATATGGCCTATGTAACGAATCAAAGTTCAATCGCTTCACAACTCTCCCAGCTTGGAATCCATCACCTTCAACTATTAAACACTCTTATTTGGCAGCTTAGTACCTTTCATCGACATCTTGAAACTACACCAAACAAATAGAACATGCAGGAATGGATGAAAGAAAACAGAAGCAATGAATTGACCACTGGTCATGGCCATCGTGTAAGCTGTGAACATAAATCATGAGCATTGCCTCTGCCATCTAAAGGAAAGAGATGCAATATGTAGAAAGGTAGACTATGATCATTACATGGAAGAGGAAACCTAATGTATGGTGTAATCATCATCACAGCAGCCCCTTCACTCAATTTTTTTAAACACGAGACAAATACGAAATCCTACTCATCACTGCACATGACTGAAATACAAACAAATCTTAGCACTGCAGTGCGCACAATGTAAAACAACTATCATTGACATGCTCATGTGCTCAGATCTCTATGATAATAGTTGTTTGTTCTCAGATACAACCAAACCGAGAAGACGAGGATTTACAGAACAACCAAAATTCATAGAAATTCATAGTAATCATGTCGATTAGTAGGAGTAAAGGAGGATAACACCAGATTTATGACAAAAGCAGGCCTGCACCCAAGCATATATCACGTCAGCAAGAGAGGGAGAGGGAAAGAGAGAATGTGTCGGAAAGTAAACCAGTGAGTGGACGGATCGAGGGAGAGTAGAGGTCTGCCAATTGTGTGTAGGAGCTCGTGTGGACGCAGGGGTGGGGCAGCGGCCGCTGGCCATTCAGCACCGCCGCACGGGGCCAGCGCGACCTGCGTCACGCGCCGGCAACGACACGCCGTAGGGGGCCGACCACGTTGGGGGGGAGGGGGGGCAGCCCCGGCGATGGCCGGTCGCGCCGCGCCATCGCACAAGGCCGACACTTGCTGCGGCGCGACATGCCACATGGGGCCGGCTGTGCAAGGGGAGGAAGGGGAGCCGCCGGCCTCTGCTGGACGCAGGCCGCCACCTGCCGTCGAGCGCCTCCGTGCCAGGATCCGCCGTGCCGGGGGCACAGACGCCGGGAGGGAGCCCGTGCTGACAGCCGGCACCAACGCGGGGGCGGGGGCAAGGGTGCGCATAGTGTCGGCCGGCAATGGCACGGCGAAACCCTAGGTCGTCGTCGTGTCGAGAGAAGGTGGCAGAGGAAGTATCGGGATGGGAAGGGAAGCATCAGGTAGAAGCACAAGCCCCAAGTATTTATTCGTCCTTTTGGGATTCTGAGTAAGGTAGAAGCCGGATCTAAACAAGGTGGAGAAGCTGTGAAGATTAAGAAGAAGCCGCTTCGAGCAGAATTCCCACGGGGCAATCACAGCCATCGGATTGGGAGATCCAACGATCCAGAGAATTAGAGGTGATGTAAACACGTGCTCTGTTCGAGAAGCTGACGCAGTTTGTGGTGTTAATAATACAGGATGCAGAATGCACGCGCAGCACAGGAGTCATAGCCAGCTGAGCAAGCGCGTACAACAGCAGTCGGCAGAGCGAAGCATGCGACCGGCGGAGAAGCATAGCGAGCGCGCATCAGCGGCGGGCGAGCGTGGGGCATCCAACGAGTGTGCGCGCCGCGGCGGGCGAGCAAGCACACACGGTGGCGGCGCAGGCGAGCTCGCACAATGACCGGCGAAGCGAACGCACACGGCGCTGGTGCCGCAAGCGCGAAACAGTCGGCGACCACACAACAGCGACGTGGTCGAGCGTGGGACAGCGGCGGCCGGCGAGCCATCAAGGGCCTACCTTGATAGAAACAACTGGTTTCTTCCCAATACCCAAATCGGCGTTTTAGGTGCATCGGTTCAGGAGAAGACCTCGTTTCTTTGAGAGAAAACGGTTTCTTCTATTTTACCTCTCTTTCTTCATTAATTGGACTGTCATGTCATTATTTTGTTTAGATGATATCTCATTTAATAGAGATAAAAACTATCATTAATTCTTTATTGGTTCAAAATTTGTAACGCAAACACCAAACAACACCAAACAGCACACAAAATAGTCGCCACCGCATAGTTTTAATGGAGATAAAAACTATCATTAATTTGCGTTTGAGTTACAAGTTTTGAACCAAACAACACCCAAGTGTTACCTATATTTCTCCTGTACCCAAACGAGCTCGAAGTACCATATTTTCGGAGGGCGGGGGCAGGGGTGCGCATAGTGTCGGCCGGCAATGGCACGGCGAAACCCTAGGTCGTCGTCGTGTCGAGAGAAGGAGGCAGAGGAAGTATCGGGAAGGGAAGGGAAGCATCAGGTAGAAGCAGAAGCCCCCCAAGTATTTATTCGTCCTTTTGGGATTCTGAGTAAGGTAGAAGCCGGATCTGAACAAGGTGGAGAAGCTGCGAAGATTAAGAAGAAGCCGCTTCGAGCAGAATTCCCAGGGGGCAATCACAGCCATCGGATTGGGAGATCCAACGATCCAGAGAATTAGAGGTGATGTGGACACGTGCTCTGTTCGAGAAGCTGACGTAGTTTGTGGGCCGACACATGCTGCGGCGCGACATGCCACATGGGTGCGGATACATGAGTGTATGCCGAGTCTCTGAGTGATGAGTGATTGTCAACTGGGATAATGCGCATGTTCTTTGGCTTGTGTTGTGCAGATGTCGAGCACGGATACAGTGATCGGAGGCAAGGTGAGGGTCAAGTAGAGACGTGTCGTGCCGATGGACCGAGAGTGGCGAAGGGCGGACGTGAGGCTTGGACTGAGGGACCGGTGGCCCGAGGATCAGCTGTGGTGGCTGACAGCCTGTGACAGCGACGAGCGAAGACTTGCGGGCACGGTGTTGCTTGGGTCGAGGACCTGGGGGACACGTGTCGGTGGACGGGGTGCACGGGCGGTGCATCCCCTCTACGGCTTCGGTTTGGTGGTTGAGCCACAGAAAAACCACCGAGTAGACGGTTTCCAGGTTTGGGCCTCAAAACCTGGGCGCTGATGGTTTCCGAGTTTGGGCCACAAAACTCGGGCTGAGGACGGTTTCCAGGTTTGGACCTCAAAACCTGGGTGCTGCGGGTTTGCTGAGTTTGGGCCACAAAACTCAGGCTACGGTCGGCTGGTTTCCCGGTTTGGGCCTCAAAACCGGGGGTTGGTCGTGAAGGCTGGTTTCCCGGTTTGGGCCTCAAAACTGGGGGCGAAGTCCGGGAAAAGGACAAGCGGAGCGGTGGCGGCACGTGGCGGCAATCGGTGAGGTTGCGTCGAGGCAACGCTACCAGTTGTGCGGGTGTGGCCGTCGGATCACCATCATCTTTGAGTTGGTCCAGAATAACCCTAGGGTTTAGCTGGTTCGCTCTGTAATTAGAGAGGGGTAGAGTAGGAATTAGAATTAGGATAAGTAGAGGGAGACACCCTCCTCCCCTTTCATCTCAGTCATTTGCTCTTTTGCTTCTAGGGTTTCCTGCTCCCCCTCTCCTCTGCTGTAGCAAACTAAGATTCACAGAGAAGAGAACAATACCTCTGTGTCCGTGAGATTTTGAGGAAGTGAGACCGTAATCTCACTGTTGTAGCGTGTGGTAGCCACACGGTTGCAAATTCGTGGTTGTGATTCGCGTATTGTTCTTGTTCTTCGCGGATTGCTTTTCTCCACGTTTTCTCCCGTCGATCGATCTCTTTGTTCATTGCGTCTTTTGCGATTCCATTTGAACAGAGATGATCTAGATCGTGAGGCACTTCTTTCCACCGAAGGAATTCTCCTATAACCTCACGAGCTAGTAGATCGGTTGATTTTCGTTTCGGGTCAAGTTTTTCTCCCTTCCCCCGAATTTCTTTGATTCATCGATTTGGAGATAGGTTCGAGCCATGATCTCTTAGAAGTAGCTCACTATCCTCCTTGTGACTTGTCTCACCAAGTTTGGTCCCTAGAGGATTTGTTTTGGGTGAGTTTGAGTTGAATCGGTGGACGAACAGAGTTGCGTCGGTGTGACCAAACGCTGGGGTCGGGGTGACCGGACGCACGGTCAGAGTCCGGTCGTTGAACTTCGTTCGCTGTTTTTACCTGCAACTTGACCGGACGCTGGCTCTTGTATGTGACCGGACGCACCCCTGGTACTGTTCATCGTTTTGCCCTGTGTTGATCGGACGCTCGCGCAGTGACCGGACGCACAGTGACAGTGAGTCCGGTCCAATACAGAGAGCTCCCAAATCCAGTTTTCTTTGACCGGACGCGTCCGGTGGTCTGTGACCAAACGCAGGCAGAGTCCGATCGAGTTTGTCCTGCGCGTTTTCGTTCGCAATTTGTTCGTCTGACTTCCGATTTGAGATCCGCTTGTTGCGTTGGATTCCTGACTTCGTGCTCTACAGAAATTGGGCTTCTCGCTTTACAAAATAGCCTGAATCCCCCTCGCGTTGCTCGGGGGAGGTTGAGGTTACCCAAAGTTCATCCTGTCACTAGTTGACCTGCGTGAACTTGGGCGAGGGAATTTTTGTGGTGTCCCGCTGTGTTCCTAGGGAACATCCACCCATTCTCTTGGGTCGTGGACGTCACGCGCATCGGTTTTGCTCTTGGGGTTGATTCTCAGGATAGAGGCAACAAGTTTCCGAAAGGAAAATTTGGAGCTCCCATTCACCCCCCCCCCCCTCTGGTCGCTTCTTATGAAAATCCTTCAGGCCCGTCAATGGCTTTGCTTTCTGGCTCTTCAGCGAACCCCTCTGGAGGATTTGCACTTTCTTCTCTCTTTTCTGTCACAGAGGAACAGCTAGAGTCTTTGGGGGATGATGAGTTGGCCTTGCTTGCCAACCGGTTCTCGCGGTTCCACAACAACCGCATGAACCGTCGCCGCGGAGGAGGACGCTCAGGATGCTTTGAGTGCGGCGACCCCAACCACTTCATCGCCAATTGCCCGAAGAAGAACAAGCATACCTTCGGCAAGGCGGATCATGGGCACAAGTACGACTCCGGCAAGCGCAAGGAGAAGTACGTCCCCGCGAAGCACAAGCGGAAGGGCGGCTTCAACAAGGAGTACATCAAGACGAAGTACTTGGAGAAGGCCCAGGCTGAGCAGCGTGCGTTCTTCGCCACGCTCAGCGACGTCGACGACTCGGATGACGACTCCGCTTCCTCAAGCGACGACGAGTCCGAGAAGAAGAAGAGAATCGAGGACAAGCTCAACGGCCTCTGCTTCTTCACCGACGACGAAGGCTTCTGCACCATGGCCCTCGGCAAGGAAGTCGACGGCGAGCTTGAGGAGACCCCTCGGAATGACGACGACGATGACACCTCCCAGGTATCTCTGACCCCCGACGAGCTTTCTGCTGAGGTCGAGAAACTTACTGTCGCTCTCCTTAGTCAAGACAAGTTGCTTAGGCGTGCCGCTAGACAGCGCAAGGAGTTTAGGCAGAAGTGGGAAGATACGGTGAAGGAACTTGAATCTGTCAAGTCCACCGTTGTTGTCACCGAGGAGGAGGAGTGTGAGATGTGCACCACGCACATGACTGACCTTCTCACTTTGAGAGGTAAGTATGTGGCGTTGGTAGGAGAGGTGGATGAGCTGAAGGCTAGATCCTTGTTGTTGGGTGCGTGCAAGTCTTGTGTGGGCATGCAAACCGAGTTGGCAGAGAAGAATGGCAAGATTGTGTCTCTTGAGAAGGCCAGCTCGGGTAGCACTTGTGTGACTAGGTGTGTGTTGTGTGAGGGCTTGGAGATGGAGATAGCCAATGTGAAGCATGAGAAGATGCAAACCGAGGAGGAAAACACATACCTTCGGACCATCTTGTCATGGGTGTCTAGTGGTGAGCCGCAGCTTGGGATGATGATCTCCCAGTTCAAGCGTGCTGCCGGAGGTCCTGGTGTAGGTTTCGCTCAGGGTGTTGATGTGTCACCTTTTGGCAAGATTGGAGAGTCGAGTGGTCTGAACCCATGTGAGAAGCCCAACTCCACCACTACTCCCAAGCTTACAAAGATTCCACCCAAAGAGCCTCTCAAGCCCAACACCAAGGATGGTGTGTTCGTTGAACCTCCGAGAGCTCCACCCAAGAAATAGACATGGCATCCCAAGCCCAACCACCTGAAAGTTCATCTTGTCACTAGTTGACCTGCGTGAACTTGGGCAAGGGAATTTTTGTGGTGTCCCGCTGTGTTCCTAGGGAACATCCACCCATTCTCTTGGGTCGTGGACGTCATGCGCATCGGTTTTGCTCTTGGGGTTGATTCTCAGGATAGAGGCAACAAGTTTTCGAAAGGAAAATTTGGAGCTCCCATTCACCCCCCCCCCCTCTGGTCGCTTTCTGGTAGCACTTTCGGTCCTTCAATGGGGCCGACTGTGCAAGGGGAGGAAGGGGAGCCGCCGGCCTCCGCTGGGCGCAGGCCGCCACCCGCCGTCGAGCGCCTCCGTGCCAGGATCCGCCATGCCGGGGGCACAGACGCCGGGAGGGAGCCCGTGCTAACAGCCGGCACCAACGCGGGGGCGGGTGCAGGGGTGCGCATAGTGTCGGCCGGCAATGGCACGGTGAAACCCTAGGTCGTCGTCGTGTCAAGAGAAGGAGGCAGAGGAAGTATCGGGAAGGGAAGGGAAGCATCAGGTAGAAGCAGAAGCCCCCAAGTATTTATTCGTCCTTTTGGGATTCTGAGTAAGGTAGAAGCCGGATCTAAACAAGGTGGAGAAGCTGTGAAGATTAAGAAGAAGCCGCTTCGAGCAGAATTCCCACGGGGCAATCACAGCCATCGGATTGGGAGATCCAACGATCCAGAGAATTAGAGGTGATGTAGACACGTGCTCTGTTCGAGAAGCTGACGCAGTTTGTGGTGTTAATAATACAGGATGCAGAATGCACGCGCAACACAGGAGTCATAGCCAGCTGAGCAAGCGCGTACAACAGCAGTCGGCAGAGCGAAGCATGCGACCGGCGGAGAAGCATAGCGAGCGCGCATCAGTGGCGGGCGAGCGCGGGGCATCCAACGAGTGTGCGCGCCGCGGCCGGCGGGCAAGCACACACGGTGGCGGCGCAGGCGAGCTCGCACAACGACCGGCGAAGCGAACGGACACGGCGCCGGTGCCGCAAGCGCGAAACAGTCGGCGACCACACAACAGCGACGTGGTCGAGCGTGGGACAGCGGCGGCCGGCGAGCCATCAAGGGCCTACCTTGATAGAAACAACTGGTTTCTTCCCAATACTCAAATCGGCGTTTTAGGTGCATCGGTTCAGGAGAAGACCTCGTTTCTTCGAGAGAAAATGGTTTCTTCTATTTTACCTCTCTTTCTTCATTAATTGGACTGTCATGTCATTATTTTGTTTAGATGATATCTCATTTAATACAGATAAAAACTATCATTAATTCTTTATTGGTTCAAAACTTATAACACAAACACCAAACAACACCAAACAACACACAAAATAGTCGCCACCGCATAGTTTTAATGGAGATAAAAACTATCATTAATTTGCGTTTGAGTTACAAGTTTTGAACCAAACAGCACCCAAGTGTTACCTATATTTCTCCTGTACCCGAACGAGCTCGAAGTACCATATTTTCGGAGGATATGTGCCCTTGTGTGAAAAAAACAAAGCACTGGTTGGCAAACACCAACCAAACTACGAGCTCTCAAATTATAGAAAAAGAGTTTTATGACGTTCCCATGCTGGTAAGGTTTTGTCGTGTCACATCTGTCACTAGGAAGCGGTTACCCATTCTACCTGTTATTCGCTCGAAGGATAACATATGCAACTGTCGACAACTGTTCACGCGTTTGTTATTCATCCTTGGCGACTTTCAAACTGAGGCAATGTACTCTTGGCCTCTAGGCTATGAGGCTTCGTCTCACACCCTCAGTCGAAATACTAGCATAAACTCGAGGTTCCATTGTGTGATGTAGTTCGGTAGCTAGGTGTTTGGCTAAGTGGGAAAATAGCATGACCCTGGTCAACCTAAGGTAATTTAAGTTGCAAACTCTATAGAGAATTTGTCTTTCACCCAATAATTTATGTTATCTTCCATTCTCAAGCTAAATTGGGAAGGAGCGTTCCTCCTCTTTATTTTTTTGCTACTGTGCACGCACGATAGGTAAAGAGCAATGTGTAAGGAAAATGGACCTCGACCCATTTAACTTTGGATTTTGGTGTTTGATGAACAACATAACCAAATTGGACTAATATATTTGTAAGTATTTGTTTTGTAGTCCAATAGGGTGTAAACGTGACTTGGACTAAGGCGACGTGGTGATACGATGATCAACACCTCAAGCAAGACATTTGAAGCTCAGTAAAAGATTCTCAACAACAAGCAAAGTCCAAGGCATAAGAATAGAACCAAGACGGCGCAAAAAATCGCGAAGAAACGAAGCAAGGAGGCACATCGGACGCCACGTCAGACGCACCGGTGGCAAACCCTAGCTTGACTCAGCGCCCGCAGAAGCATCGGACGCACCGATGTGGTTACATTGGACGCAACGGTAACACTGTGCATCGTACACAGCGTTACATCGGACGCTGACGGTGTACATCGGACGCTACAGTCCCTGCGTCCGATGGCTATGCAGAGAGATTCCAGAGAGGCTCTGTGAGAATAGAACGCGTCGGGTGATCGACCATCGGACGCTGAGTAGCCGTTGTGACACAGTGCCAGGCTGGCATCTACCCGTTAAAGGAGTATCGGACGCACGTCTGATGGTCACGACTTCAGCGTCTGATGCTACGCTGTGAAGTCCAAGACATTCTCCAACGGCTCTATTTGCTTGGGGCTCTATATATACCCCTATGGTTGGCCAAAACAAGTGAGTTGGAGCTCAAGAAAGTATACCAAGTGCTTAGACACATATTTAGTTGCTCTAGCCACCAAAGTGCTCAAGTGATATACTAGGTGATTAGTGTAGGTGCTTTGTGAAGTGCTTAGGCTAGTTAGACCACCGCTTTGCGCTTGCTCTAGGTGTTAAGCCTAGTGTTTAGTGAGGTTTGAACACCTCTTATCTACTAGTGCTTGCGCGCACCGTTGTCGTACTCGGAGGGGCTTGTAGTCTTGCGAGACCACACCAACTGCATTTGTGGTGTGGTCGCCACCGTGTACCAAAGGGAACAAGGCCCGCGGCGGTTCGGCCGGAAACTTGATAGTGAAGACGGCGGGGAGCATCCGGGAGAGGCTTTGCCATGAGTGGCTTAACCGGAGACCACTTGCGCGTGGGGAAGGACCAGAGCTATCCACAGAGTTACCCGACCGGGAGCTTGGCCCTTGCGAGGGATTCCTTGCGAGGGGCTCCAACAAGGACTAGGGGGAAACTTGCGCGCTTCTCGATACCTCGGTACAAATACTAGAGTCGTCGACGGGATTTTGCATCTCTACCTCTCTCTTTAGCTTTCCGCATTTACTTGCTACCTTTTGTTATGTGCTTTACCTTTCCTAGCTTAGTTGATAGGCTAGTTGATGGGTTTTTTTATCATAGGTTGCAAAACTCTTTTGCGGTAGAGATAGCAACACACCTAGCAAAACCTTAGTTGCACATTGGTTAGTTTACTTTCTTGCATAGGTTTTGACTAGGTGGAATTTAGAGGCCATAGTTTAGAGTAAAAGTTTTAAGTTGCCTAATTCACCCCCCCCCCTTCTTAGGTGTCATGGTCCTTTCAATTAGTATCAAAGCCGGTTGGCTCATTTGTGGACTCTTGGCTTCACCGTCGTCGAGCCGACGCCCCTAATAGTGGTTGGGATGGATACCTCTAGGCCTCCGCACTTTGACGGCACTCACTTCCCTTACTATAGTGCTAGGATGGCTTGCTTTTTAGAAGCCATTGATCTAGGTGTTTGGAGAGTCATCCGTGATGGGATGAAACACACTAAGAATCCCATCAAGTTAACCACGGGTGATGAAAAAGAAATTCATCTAAATGCTAGAGCTAAAAATTGCTTGTTTGAATCTCTTAGCATGGATGTCTTTAACCAAGTTTTTACTTTACAAACATCTCATGAAATTTGGTTAAAGCTACATGAGCTCCATGATGGTACAAGTAATGTGCGCGAGCAAAAACATCACCTAACAAAAACAAGCTATGATTCCTTTAAAATGAATGATAATGAGCTTGTTCGTGATATGTATTCTCATTTGAATCTACTTATCAATGAGCTCAATTCTATAGGAATCACAAAGCTAGGTGATGCGGATATTGTGAGGAAGATCATCTTCGTGCTTCCCAAGAACAAGTATGCAACCATCATCACCATCCTTCACAACATGGAGGACTTGAGCACCATGACCCTGGTCATTGTTATTGGCAAATTGGTGGCATTTGAGATGTCACGCAAGATGGGTCAAGAAGAAGCCACTTCATCAAGCAAAGGCATTGCTCTCACATGCGATGAGCACAAGAAGATGAAGGGCAAAAAGCAAGTTGAGACAAGCTCAAGCTCCTCAAGTGAAGAAGAAGAAGAGGATGATGATGATGAAGAATCAAGTGATGATGATCGAGCCTCCACCTCATCCGACTCCTCCTTAGATGAAGAAGAAACAATCAAGCTAATGCGAGGAGTGAAGAGGCTGATCCGCAAGCTCAATGTCAAGGGTGTGCCCATCACAATTGAAGATTGCCTCTTCACCAATCAAAGAAGAGAGCAAAGGAACAATGGATGCTATAGATGTGGCAAGAGAGGGAACTTTGTGGAAGATTGTCCAAAACAAAAGCCCACACCCAAGGACAAGAAAAAGAAGGGATGCAAGGTCAAAGCCCTCACCACTATCAAGACATGGGATGATTCATCAAGTGATGATGAAGCCCAACACAAGAGGCATGAACGCAAGCACTCATCATCAAGCTGCTCACGTATGTGCCTTATGGCACAAGGTAACACAAGCTCTATCTCTAGTGATAGTGATAGTGATAGTGATGATGAGCTACCTTCGTATAATGAACTTGTGCAAGATAATCTCAAATATGCTAAAGCTTGTACTAATCAACAAAAGAAAATCAATGCTTTAAAAGAAAAATTAGATAGCTCTCAACAAGCCTACAATTCTATGCTTGAACAATATGAAACCTTTTCAAATTTGAATGTTGAGCTATCTAACAAAATTGAGAAACTTGAGGCTAGTATAAGCACAAGTGATAGCACAAGTAATGATGAGCAACTTGCTAAGAAAAATGAAAAACTAAAAGCAAAGTTAGCTAGCACACAAGATGCTTACAAAAGTTTGCTTGCTAAAATGGAGTTCCCGGAGACAAGCATTGTGTGTGGCAATAATTCATTTGGTATATACATATGGTATTCCTAATCGATATCATTATGTTGATTTCTTTTTGATATCTTTATATTCTTTCTTTGTGCATTATATAGATTAAACTCTTTTGTGCATTAATTTGCCGGTTATGCATATGCTTTGCCTTACACCATATGTATGCATACACTTAGGGGAGTTTAGTTTATATAATATGAGAGTCAAGTTTTGTGATCAATTCCACTCCACATAAAAAGGATCACAAAATTTGACCCTCCCTTGTGCTTCTAATGTCTTCCTTTTTGGTGTTTGATTCCAAAGGGGGAGAAATTGAGGGACCAAATCAAGCCCAAAACAAATAAACAACCAAAACCAACAAATTCAAATTTTTCTTGGTTGTAACTTTGGGATGGTCCAGAAAAAGGGAGGAAGTGGATTATGGAGTTAGGGGGAGGCTTAAATCCATAATGCCACAAAGGGACTTTATGGCAAGGGCAAGATAAGTTTTAATAGTGTTCTTCAATTCGGTATTTCTTAGTATCATGTGGCCTTGCCTTTGCATTGCATCCTAGCAAGTAGATTGCATTTTCAATTATGTACTCCCTCCATCCCAAATTATAAGGCATTCCAAGAATCTTGGAGAGTCAAAGTTTTTCAACTTTGACCAAATTTATATGATAAGATAATAATATTTATGATTCTAACTAAGCACAATTAGATTCTTCATTAGTTATATTTTCATAATATACATACTTGATGCTATAAATCTTTGTATTTTTCTCTATAATTTTGGTCAAAGTTGAAAAACTTTGACTCTCCAAAATTCTTGGAATGTCTTATAATTTGGGATGGAGGGAGTATCTATTATTTGCTTGCTTTGGTCGTGTTGTCATCAATCACCAAAAAAGGGGGAGATTGTAAGGAAAATGGACCTCGGCCCATTTAACTTTGGATTTTGGTGTTTGATGAACAACATAACCAAATTGGACTAATATGTTTGCAAGAATTTGTTTTGTAGTCCAATAGTGTGTAAACGTGACTTGGACTAAGGCGACATGGTGATCCGATGATCAACACCTCAAGCAAGACATTTGAAGCTCAGTAAAAGATTGTCAAGAACAAGCAAAGTCCAAGGCACACGAATGGAACCAAGACGGCGCAAGAAATCATGAAGAAATGAAGCAAGGAGGTACATCGGACGCTGGCTACGCAGGCGTCGGACGCACCGATGGCAAACCCTAGCTTGATTCAGCGCCAACAGAAGCATCAGACGCACCGATGTGGTTACATCGGACGCAACTGTAACACTGTGCATCGTGCACAACGTTACATCGGACGCTGACGGTGTACATCGGACGCTACAGTCACTGCATCTGATGGCTATGTAGAGAGGTTCCAGAGAGGCTCTGTGAGCATCGGACGCATCAGGTGATCGACCATCGGACGCTGAGTAGCCATTGTGACATAGTGCCAGGCTGGCATCTAGCCGTTAAAGGAGCATCAGACGCGCGTCCGATGGTCACGACTTCAGCGCCTGATGCTACGCTGTGAAGTCTAAGACATTCTCCAACGGCTCTATTTGCTTGGGGCTCTATATATACCCCCACGGCCGGCCAAAACAAGTGGGTTGGAGCTCAAGGAAGTATATCAAGTGCTTAGACACATATTTAGTTGCTCTAGCCACCAAAGTGCTCAAGTGATATACTAGGTGATTAGTGTAGGTGCTTTGCGAAGTGCTTAGGCTAGTTAGACCACCGCTTTTGCGCTTGCTCTAGGTGTTAAGCCTAGTGTTTAGTGAGGTTTGAACACCTCTTATCTACTGGTGCTTGCGCGCACCGTTGTTGTACTCGAAGGGGCTTGTAGTCTTGCGAGACAACACCAACTGCATTTGTGGTGTGGCCGCCACCGTGTACCAAAGGGAACAAGGCCCGTGGAAACTTGATAGTGAAGACGGCGGGGAGCATCCGGGAGAGGCTTTGCCACGAGTGGCTTAACCGGAGACCCACTTGCGCATGGGGAAGGACCGGAGCTATCCACGGAGTTACCCGACCGGGAGCTTGGCCCTTGCGAGGGATTCCTTGCGAGGGGCTCCAACGAGGACTAGGGGGAAGCTTGCGCGCTTCTCGATACCTCGGTAAAAATACCGGAGTCGTCGACGGGAGTTTGCATCTCTACCTCTCTCTTTAGCTTCCGCATTTACTTGCTACCTTTGTTGTGTGCTTTACCTTTCCTAGCTTAGTTGATAGGCTAGTTGATGGGTTTTGGATCATAGGATGCAAAACTCTTTTGCGGTACAGATAGCAACACACCTAGCAAAACCTTAGTTGCACATTGGTTAGTTTACTTTTTTGCATAGGTTTTGACTAGGTGGAATTTAGAGGCCATAGTTTAGAGTAAAAGTTTTAAGTTTCCTAATTCACCCCCCTCTTAGGCGTCACAGTCCTTTCACAATGTCGCAATAGGGGCTTAGGGTGGAATGGGGTCACCCCTATCCTTCCAATCCACTCTTCATATAGGACTCAATAACGCATGTCAATCAAAATCAGCTTAGACAAATGAATACTTCGAGAATCATTGCTATGACTGCAGTGTTGAAAGCCCTATTTTGGTTTTGGCTAATTGATGAAACCTATTGGACTAACCATATGCTTAAGTGTGTATGAGATAGGTTAGTACAACACCAAGTGATGGAGTTAGATGGATGGTGATGTCCACATGATGGTGATCAAAGGCTCCAAAGCTTGGAAAAGAAGAAAGAGAAACAAAATGGGCTAGAGGAAAAGGTATATGCATAGGACCATTTTGTTTTGGTGATCAAGACAGTATAGAGAGTGTGATCACATTTAGGATTCATAGCCGTACTATTAAGAGGAGTGGAACTCGTGTGTGAAATGCGGTTATCAAAGTGCCACTAGATGATCTACACTTTGCATGTGCATTTAGAATCTAGTATGTGCTAACATCCCTTGGAAAAGTGCTTGATAAATGCTAACTCACGTACACAAGTAGTGGAAACTTGGTGGAGTTAACACATTTGCACAGGGGATGAAGTGTAGATTGATTCTGTGCTCTCTGAGAGGCATCAAATGCTAGTCTAATGAGCATCGGACGTTGGGGTAGCATTCGATGGCAAACCCTAGCCGAAGCAGTGCTGTTAGAATGGCATCAGACATTGTGGCGGACACTGGGAAAACATTGTTCCAGCGTACGGTGCCTATGACATGTCCTAGGGTTGTTCTCAGGGGAGCATTGAACGCTGGGGAACATCCGATGTGGCATCATCGGACGCGTTCGATGTGTCCAGGAGCTCTCTAGATGCTTTCTAGACACCCATCGGACACTGGCCCTGTAGCGTCTGATGTGACTCGTGCGGTGCGTCTGATGTGTGCGCGACTAGACGTTGTTCTTTCTGACAAGTCATCGGACGCTGACAGTGCATCCGATGTAGCGTACGATGCAACATTAATGTTGAGCAGTGGAATCTAGTCATTGAGATCTGGCGGCTGTGGTTAAATCAGATGGGACGCATGGCAGCTATCTGGGCATCGGACGTTGGGCGTGCGTTCGATGCGCCTCATCGGCGCGTCCGATGCCCTCGCGGAAAATGTGTGTTGGGGGGCATCGGCTCTCTCATGTGAGGGGGCTCTATATATAGTTGTTGGCTAGCTTGGGCTTACCCTCTTGGACATTTGGATTGCCTAAACATCATTGTGAGCTTAGCCATTCATCTCTCACTCCATTTGATTGATTGTTCATCATATTGAGAGAGATTGGGAGAGCCGAGAGCCAAGTCCATTGCATGAGTGTGTTCATCTAGAGGCACTTGGTGATTGTGTTTCGCTGCAGATTTCTCTTATTACTCTTGGTGTTTGCCGACACCTAGATGGCTTGGAGCAGTAAGGATCATTGAGTGGAAGGTGGTGATTGTTTCCGGCTCTGATCTGTGATTTGTGAGGGGTTTCTTGTGCCTTTCCCGTGGGAGATCGCAAAAGGTAACTTTAGTGGATTGCTCGTAGCTTGTGGATCCCCATCTTGTGGTGTGGTTGTGCGACATCCTATTGAGGGTTTGGTGTGTGATGCCAATTAGCTCGTGAACCTCTAAGTGGGTGAATCACTACAACGGGGATGTGGCTTGCCGAGTAGCAAGTGAACCTCGGAGGAAACATTATTGTGTTATCTTTTCTCCTTGGTATTCATTGATATTAATCTATTGATCTCTTGCCCGGCTCGGTATACATCTCTCTATCTCTTGTATTTACATTGCCTCCTTATTGCTAGCAGTAGTTGTATCTATTTGTTGCTAGACACTCTGCTTATTGTGTAGAGTAGCATATTCATTTGTTCATCATTGCTCACATATTTGTAATCTAGCAACCTAGCCTTTGTGTGAATATAGAGATCATAATTATCTAGAATTATGAATAGGTGGCTTGCATTTGACTTAAAGCTAGCGCAACTTGTGCTTCACCATTTAGTCTACTAACAAAATTGTTTAGTAGTGTTGTAGAATTTATATTAGGCTATTCACCCCCCTCTAGCCATTTTGGACCTTTCAAGTGCCACCACCCGAAAGATGGCCTTTGCACCCAAGCGAAGAGCAAGGGGACCTCAATACTCGAGGGCCTCAATAACTACTCTTCAAAGACCTCGGAACCCGAGGGTCCGCCAAGATTCACAAGCATCAAGACACATGGGTAGGATGATACTCTAAGGGCTAAAGCTATCTGAATTACTTGTCATTAAGTCCTACGGGGCTATTGTTAGATATATGGGCTAGGGATACCTGCATTGCTCGCATATTCCAGTTATGGTCAATGTCAGGCGAGCAACCATCGCGAGGATGGCCCACGAGGGTCGGACAGGCTCACTGACTTGAAGATCAAGGTGAATCAAGAATATTCAAGGCTACCGCATCTAGACGATAACATAGGACCAATGAGAACACATGGGCGATTGAGACCATGTGTGTATGATGAATGATTGACACTTGTGAGGAAGGTTTGAGGCTTTTCCCGGTTGAGTCATTATTTCATATGCGCTTAATATTTATGACTAACCGGTGGCATTGAGTTGTGGTGTGTTACCGGGTTGGTGTGCGTGTGCAACATGTGTCTCTTGGCTGTGTTGATGTACAAGTGTGGAGCTCGGAGACAGTGGTCGATGGCGAGGTGAAGGTCAAGTAGAGACGTGTCGTGCCGACGGACCGGGAGCGGTGAAGGATGGACGTGCTGTGCGGCGGACGTGCCATACCGATGGACCTAGAGTGGTGAAGGGTGGACGTAAGGCTTGGACCGACGGACCAGAGGGCCGGAGGACCAACTGTGGTAGCTGACACTTGGCTTCGACGAGCAAGAGCACATAGGGATGTGCGATGGTATCGGCCGAGTCGGGAGGAAGACAATGGCGTCGTGGCACTTGGCGGGAGGTCGGACACGGGCTTGCGTGCGGCGCAAGTGTCGTCAGCCAAGTCAAGGAGGAAGGCAAAGACGTTATGCCCGGCGTGGAGGCTGGACATGCATCGGCATCGGTGCCGGTGGTCGGGGTGTGAGAACCACACTCCGTCTACGGCGCGGGTTCGGTAGTTGAGCCTTAAAAAGCTACCCGCTATGGTTTCCGAGTTTGGGCCTCAAAACTCGGGGTGGACGGTTTCCAGGTTTGGGCCTCAAAACCTGGGCTGGCGGGTTTACCGGTTTGGGCCTCAAAACCGGGCGGAGGTTCCAATGCGAAACGGGTCGACGCGTGGCGGCATCGAGAGGCTTGCGTCGCGGCGAAGCTATCGGTGAGAAGGCACGGCGGTCGACGTGATGGCACGTGGCGGCATCCTAGAGCTTGCGTCGAGGCGAAGCGAAGGATGAGAAGGCGCGTGGCCGTCGGATGAAAACCTGACCGAGTTGGACGGTTTTACCCCAAGGGGGTATTTGGGTTGAGTGCTTCATGTAAGGGCATTTTTGTCTTTGGACGTGCGCCTATATATATATGTGAAGGGGCTGTTTGGGACAACCATTCTTGGAGGTGTTGTCACTCTCATTTTGTTCATATGAGAGGAGGCTAGGGTTAGAGGAGAGATTGGCTCTTGTTCTTGAGCTTTTTGTCATCCAAGCTTTGTGTTGCTAGGAGTGGCTTGTAACCCGACACTACGAGCTAATACAATCCTTCATCTTGCTGAATCCAAGGATCGAATTCGAGCTCCTCTTGATCTTGTGATTGTGTTCTTCACTTTTCTCATTTTCCCCTCTTTTGCTCTTCACGAGATTTCTTGTTTCGAAGGAAGATTTTCAAATCCGTTTGAACCATCTCTTAGAGCATCGTGAGAGACATCTTTCTACCAAAGGGTTTTCTCTAATTCCTCACGAGCTAGTAGATCGGGCAGATTTCGTTTTGGATCTCGTTCTTGCTCCTTTGCCCCGCAATTCTTCGATTCACCGATTTGGAGTTAGGTTCGAGCCATGATCTCTTAGGAGTATCTCACTAACATCCTTGTGACCCCTCACACGAAGTTTGAGCCTTAGAGATTTTGATTTGAGGGAGTTCGAGTTGAATCAGCGGAAGAACAACACGATTTCGAGGCACCCGATCGAGTTGAATCGGCGGAAGAACAGTCTGTGTCACCCTCGAGGAGTTCCTTCTCGAGACAGAACCGATCCTCGAGAGGAACCCCTCGAGCGCTTTTTCAGACACCCCTCGAGCGCCTTTTCAGACACCCCACGAGAGGCACCCCTCGAACACTTTTCAGGCACCCCTCGAGAGGAACCCCTCGAGCTCTCCTCGGGCCCCTCGATTACGGAGATTATCCGAGCGAACGAGGCATCCATCGAGCTCTCCTCGGGCCCCTCGATTACGGAGATTATCCGAACGAATGAGGCATCCCTCGAGCTCTCCTCGGCCTCCTCGATTACGGAGTTCTCCCGAGCGAACGAGGCACCCCTCGAGCTCTCCTCGGGCACCCCTCGATTATGGAGTTTTATCGAGCGAATGAGGCACCCCTCGAGAAGCTTCCGCGGACAACCCGCGGATAGTCCGCCAACCTGCTGAAGGTTGAGTTTTCTCCCGTTGCTTTGGCACTTGGTTTTCGAGGTTCTCCGGTAGTTCCGCTGTACCACTAGGACATCTCCTAGGGTATCCACCTACTCGTTAGGTCGTGAACTTGCCGGTCGCTCAAGCTTTTGCTTTTGGGGTGATTGTCTGGGACAAGGACCATCTATTTCTTGAGGAGAAAATTTGAGGCTCTCATTCACCCCCCTCTGGTCGTCAATTCAGTCCTTCAACCAACCTATACGCTTTCCATATAATAAACTAAAAATCCAATCTTTAAGTTGATCATCCTCATTTTAACCCTACTCCTTTGGCCTATACAAGGGGCATCACGATCAGGACCAATCTCATTCTCTTTCATCCCATCTACTACATAGGTAGGAGCAACAACCCCCTGTAACCGAGCATACGAATACAAGAAAAGCATCATCACCCCCAAGAAAATCAAAAGGGCACCTCGCGTGTATGAACCGGTATAAATCTTGTCTCGTGTGTAATCATCTGATTCATTTTACACGATACATTATTGATACTCCCTCTGTCCCAAATTATAAGTCATTCCAAGAATCTTAAAGAGTCAAACTTATATAAGTTTAACCAAATCAATATAATAAGGTAATAATATTTATAAGACCAACTAAGTAGCATTAGATTCTTCATTAGTTATATTTTCATGATATACTGGTTTGATGTTATAAATCTTTATATTTTTCTCTATAATTTTGGCCAAATTTTGAGATGCTTTTTGACTCTCCAAAATTCTTGGAATGTCTTATAATTTGGAACGGAGGGAGTATGTATTATCGGAGTTAAATCTTCCGACACCATCTGTGAATGTAAGAAATACCAATAGATGCGTAGTGGGAGTCCCTAGGATTGGCAAGGCCACCTAAAATATCGACGAGAGAGGTGCTGCTTAGTTCGGGGTGAAAAGGTTTGGTTTTAGGGATAACAAGTAAAGGTAGCTTGGCTTTTTGATGATTGTATAGATGGATCTTTGAGTGGTGACTCTATCGTAAATAAATAGTTGGGGTGGTCTTACCCCATTCCTAGTACAAAGCTTATTTCACATGGCTCAAACAAGTTTACCATGAGATCGAATAAGTTTCAAAAGGTTGATGAAGAATTGGCCTCATAATTGCCAAAACGGCTCAGGCTAGTTCCAGTATTGGCATGAGCAAGTTTTTACTAGGCTCGGCACGGCCTTGTCGAAATTGGCCACCATTGTTGTGAGAGAGTGAGAGTGAGACACATGTCTTCTCATCAAGAACAGGGTGCTGGGAGGAGAGATCATTTGTCCGGGAAGGAGATCCTGCAGGAACTACCACGTTCATACAGCAAGAACACGCTAGCATGCAGCACTACAGTGTACATTGATGTGAGACATTTTATTAGGTTAGTGTCAATGCACAGTTTCATCTCCTGGTTTTCAAGATAAATGAAATCACAGATAAAATAGTTCTCTCCCTCAATGTACAGTTTCAATGCACAGTTTTATATGTTTCGTGGTCCCATGATCCTCTTTTCTCTCTTCTTTTTCACTCTCGAGCCGCGCGTGTTATATGTCAATGAGGGTTTCACTAATATTTTATTGTTTTGGAAACAACGCTCAAAGGTTTCGTGGGGATGAAACATTTCTCTTCTCTCTCCTGCTAGTTTTATGCAAAAAGCTGATGTGACATCTTATTTAATGTGCATGAAACTTTCCATGAAACCCCACTGAGACTGGTCTTACATACATTGCCAGAATGATATGATTTCTTCTACTCCCTCCGTCTCTAAATAACTGTCGTTTTCACTTCTCGAGAAACATCTTTGACTAAATATATATTAAAATATTAATATTTATCATACATAACTAGTATCATTAAAAAGATCTTTAAATCTAGTTTTTTAATAAAATTATTTGGAGATACAAATATTACATATATTTATTATAAATTAAGTTAAACTTGTGGTACGGAAACTAAAAACGACAGTTAAAAAAAGAGAGAGTACAAAATATCAGTGACAGACAATAAGTACCGAGTTATTAAACCACCAGTGACAAGTGACCACCTCGCGAAGCTTACCTGGGGAAGTCAGAGAACGGGGTCGAACTAGTGACTATTGTGCAATATTTGATCTTGGGTTCCGACTTCGGGTGTGGATCATTCAAGAATCTTCTGGCCAGATGGAGTGAGTGCTAAAGCATCAAAACAACCTTGCGCACCGTGCTGGTAAGCCCGGACTTTTATCAAGATATAGCTGATGGAGACTGGAACTTTGAGGCAGGAGGAGATCCAACGGAGGGACAGGTGCAGCCCTAGCTTCCTCTAAGATCGTTGGATCCATGGAGCCTCTTCTAAATACCTCTAGAAATTTTTTCTATAGATACCCACTGTGGTCCAATAATAAATTATGAAATTCCTAAATAAATCTTAAAGCTCATTCATGTGTGCAAAGAGGGAAAATGGAACTCTTTAGTCCCACCTTGCTAGTGGAAGAGAAGGAGGACTTGCTTAAATATAGAAGTCCTCTCCACTTCTTCAAGTCTAATGTGAGGAGGAGAAAGAGAAGCCCACCCGCGCTCGCTCGCTTGCCTCGCCGGGCGGGGCGTAGCTTGGCGACTAGTGCAGGTGTGCGGCACCTGAATGGTTCGCCGAAATCTGGCTCCTTGCGGCAGCGCTATCTCCTTTTGCAGTTTTAGTTTTTTGTTTCTTGGCCTTCAAGTTGCAGAGTCCTAAACTGATTTAGATCGTGATCGCGACACGAGGTCGGTTGAACAGGACTATATAAGCAATCTATCGGCCACGCCAATCTCGCTTTTGCGTTGTCGTCTAGTCTTCTCCAGACCGTTCGCTTGCGTGCACCAGCGACTGGGCGAGCAGGTCTCCGGAACCCTCGTCTTTGCGATCCTGCACCCGGAGAAGGCGAATAAGGTTTTTGGGAAGCGCTCGTCGCACGACTGCTCTCGTCTTCAACAACGGGTCGTCTACCATCCAAGTCAGGCGGCGCTACGTCCAGACGTATTCGTCGTCAACTGCTCCGAGCTCTCCCTCCACAGCTCATCGAGGATCAGCCAGCACCGACTCCACCACTGTCTTCTCCAACAACAGAAAGGTACGCCGTTCATGATCTAATGTCTATGCTTATATCAGATCTTATGTCTTTGTTCTTGCTTTTTAATCTATCTGGTGTACGAGCTATGCTTACACCGTTTGTCATGTTTGAGATCATGTTATGTCTGTTTTGTTATGCTAGTAAACAATACAATCTGAGATATTTAGATCAAAAATTTATCATGATTTATATTCTGGTTTTAATCTGAAAATTGTATATTCTTTTAACAGAGGAGAGCTTGAGTTGTTTAAAGGTTGAAGAAGCCCCTAACATTTTTTCTAGATCCACCCCTACTTTGAGCATATTAACCGTCATGCTTTGTGACACGTGACACCAAGACGCCCAAGAAGAACAACATGTGGATCAATCTGAACTCATCATATGTTACTTACTTGGATTTCATCCGTTCAAGGAGAATGTATTCCTCAATAGCTCTTTGAGTAGAGGCCTATGACCTCAACAGCTCAAAGGTCCAAGATTTGGGCAACATGTGCCCCAAGCACTATATCATTCAATCGCTGGGCAACACGCAAATATAACATTATCTTTTCCATACACGCCTTGTTGCCTTGTTGGATGGACATTCCGAAAAGAAAAACTAGCGGCGAAGCAGTACTAAACCGGCGCTTACAAGCACATCATAACCATAATTAGCTAGCATGTAGACATGTAGTAGGATCATGCCGAGTCTTTCTTTTTAGCTTTTATGCATGCATGACTACATCATGGGTCGAATGTTCGAGTTTCCAGCTTAATTGCATGTTTGCTACCATCATGGTGCAATCCGTTTCTTTCCAGTGAAATGCATGCTAGATATGTTTCATAAGGCATTACATACTTTGGATGATGTGGATTCCATGCGGATGCTTAGTTTTTATCTAAGCGGGAATTGGTTGAAGTAACAACACTGCTTTGCCAGACACTAAGACTTCTGGGAGGCTCACAAAATCCACATGTTCCCAAAATACCTGACGAATTTCGGAGACGCTTGTTTTACTTTCTAATAGTGTTTTCTATCTTACTAAAAAAAATTGCAACATAGTTAACAATTCTAGAAATGTAAGGATATTAGAGTAATTGTATAAATATAAATATGTAATGTAAAGAGGGGATAGCAACACAACAATGTTCCAGTCCAAACTATTAATATATATTACCAACCTCTGCCCGTGTCACTTTGCCGCTCCGTGTGGCCAGTGGCGGAGCCAGAAATTATGGATAAGGGAGGCCGATAAAAAGAACCAACTTAGAGGGTGTTTGTTTCGAGGCTAAAATTTTTGTCATATTACATAAGATATTGCAGCGCTAATTTAGTCTATTAAAAGTAAACTAATTATAAAACTAATTACAACATCATATGATACTTAACAAGACAAATCTTTTGAGCTATTAATCTATCATTAACTAATGTCTACTGTAGCATTATATTGTCAAATCATGGACTAACTAAGATTAGCCCTCAGGCTGACAAATTTTTGTCATTAGTCTATTTTTAGTAGACTAAATTACGGCCGCAACATGACAAAGCTAAAATTTTATTGTGAAAATGAACACGTCCTTATAAAAAATTGAATGCAACTTAACTAGTTAGACTTCTTGTCATGATTATCTGAGTTAATACATCAATGTGACATGGTTGCTTGTATTTTTTACATGTATTTTAGGATCAAAGGCGCTATTCTTTGGTGGCGGATGACATAACCAATAATAGCAAGGATATGTGGTGATTTTTAAAAAAAACTTAAGACTTATCAGTTTAGTATTTTAGAGGTATTCATAGAGATGATTTGATTATCTAGCTATGTTTTTTATGATTTTATTATCTATATACTCCATCCATCCCATAAAAAAATGTCGCTATAAGATTCGTGTTGGTTAAGATTAGTTTGACTAAGTTTATAGAAAATTTTTAGTAATATTTATGTCTCTAAATAAGTTTATTATAAAAATATATCTAACGATCTAGCTAGCGATACTAATTATATATATAGTAATATTTTATTATGTACATTTAATTAAGATTGAAATTATTTGATTTCTTAGAAAGTAAGAATGATACTTTTTAGGAGTACAAGATATGAACAAGTTTATATGACTATGATCTTATTATATTCTATCTTTTAATATAAAATATATATAACTATAATAGTAAAAAATTGTGAAATGTTAGGGGGGGGGGGCACGACCCCTGCCGGCCCCCCTTGGCTCCGCCACTGCCTTTGGCGGACCTAGGGTTTTATCACAAGGTATGCCACATAAATTTTTTCTTATGTAATTTAACAAAATCATATTCAATTTGATAAAATCACATGCATTAAATGACATAGTAAGCCTTCAATTCAAAGATTAAACTAGAAACTATGATAAATATAGTTCAAAATAAATATAAATAGTTTAAAATATAACTATGAAACTAAAGGATGATGTACATTATCTGTACTAAATTTTAAAGGAGATAAGAAAATAGAATTCTAGAACAATGTTGTACATTGCTATTGGTAAGTGATAATAAAATGATGCCAAAGTCATATCATTTTCATTTAGTCTTATGGGACACAATAACATGGTATAAAAATAGAAAATAAAGAACAAAATATATCAAATATAGTTATTAATATTGAGAGAGGATAATAAAACATAAAAAAAGCTACTCTACACAAGGGTTTGATGGAGACGCAAAATAAATAAAACTAAATGTGGAAAATAAAAAACAAGTTTGATGGAGACGCAAAATAAAGCCAAATATGAAAAATAAAAACATAAAGTGTAGCATGAGTGATTTGAACGTGCGACCTCTAAGTCACAAAACAAAGATTCTACCACTGTGCTATCATGATGAATCAATGTGTACTCTTGCAAATTTTAATATTTATGAACAAATTATAATTCCATGTAGAATACGCAGTGGCCCATAGGGTATGCGTGGACCACCTGGCATACCCTGTGGGTCCGTCCAAGCGCTGCTAGCACTGCGCCAACGCCGCCGCCGCTCCACCTCGTCACTACTCACCACGGGGAGACGCTTGGCGTCGGCTCCGCTCTCCTCCACGTCGAGCTACGCAAACTCCACCACCTCCCTCTCAGGTGGACGACGCGACGTGAAACGGAAGCGACAGGTGGACGACGCGCGAAAGAGGAGCGACGAGATAGCCGTGTCGCCCCGGCGCGAGATGGTTAAAATTTTGCTATGTGAGCTCTCCTCAGGTGGCCGGCGCGTCACCAAGGGCAGCGACGGGGGCGTACTGGCGCAGGCGCAACGGTGCTCGGAAGTGCGAGCGAGCGGAGACTGCGGGCTTCTGGAGCGCTCCTGCTGTTTACTTTTTTTTGGGTCAAAAAATAAATCCTGTAGGCCGTGGACGTTTCGATAGAAGTTAGGACGGCGGATATATCTATGCGAAAGTCACGTCGTAACTTACCTCACTATAACCTATTTAGTTTTTAAGTCCAAAAACTTTTCACCTATCACATTAAATGTTTAGACACATACATAGAATATTAAATATAAATTAAAAAATAATTGATTATACAGATTATGATAATTTTACGAGATGATTTTTAAGTCTAATTAGTCTATAATTTGATAATGTTGCGCTACAGTAAATATATGCTAATTATAGATTAATTAGTTTTAATAAATTGTCTCCGGGTTTCTAGACCGAATATGTAATTTTCTTTTTTATTAGTTTATTTTTAATAGACTAAAATAGTACCACAATATTCAATGTGACACCTTAAAAACATTTTAGGTTCCAACTAAACACCCGCCACTAGCATAGCTACAGTCAACCGTGGCTACAGCATGTGTCACTTTATTACATGCATGGTTACAGGCACTAACTCGACAAGAGCAAGAGCTGTGGCTAAAGCATGTGCCCCTTATTACACACATGGTTAGAAACGGTATCTCGATAAGAGCAAGAGCTGTGGCTAAAGCATGTGCCACTTTATTACACACATGGTTACAAACGCTAACTGTACAAGACCAAGAGGTATGGGTAGCATCGTTACTGAAATCAAGTTTCTTTTTAGATAGTTCTGGTGGGGGGGGGGGGGGAGGGGGGGCGGGGCCGGGAAGGAATATAGTGGGTGGCTAAAGGTTGGCTCTCGTGTTTGTTTCAGAGGTTGGGTTGAGCCTAGTTTCTTTGTTTGGTTGGAGGGATAGAGAAGAATAAAATGGGTGGCACTTCACACCGTCAACTATAGCTATTAGGTCATGTCTCTTTCTATTGTTATCTTCTTCCTCATCGTGGTTGGCTAGGGCTAGGCTTCCCGTGGCACCCTCCGTGCCCCGCCCTGCCGACCAGTGCCGCCATGGCCGAAGGGTCGAGCCCCGCCATGGCGACCACCGCGCCCAACCTCACCTTTGGTAGCCACTGTGCTGCCATGGCTGGAGGGCCAAGCCCACCCTAGCGGTCGTCGTGCCTTGCGCCACGCTGAAAGGATCAAGATGTACAAGAGGGGGGGGGGGGTAAATTGGGCCAATCTAAAATTTCTTGCAATAATTAAATCCTAAGCAAGCCCAATGTCACCCCTTTGTGGCTACATGTGTGTTTCTTAACTCTACCGCATAAAAGACTACACCTAGTTCCAATCCAACTCTAGCATGACATTTCAACGAAGAATTAATCAACAAGTAATTGCGGAATTGAAATGCTCAAAGTAAATACGTAAGTAAATAGAGGAAAAAAGACTTTGTGATATTTTTGCCGAGGTATCGAGATGTCGGCCCACTCTCTGGTCCTCGTTAGAGCACCCACGCAAGGGTACCGCTCCCTCTTGATCCGCGCAAGGATCAAGTGCTCACTACGAGCTAATTCTTCGCCACTCCGGCCCGGTCAATCGCTTACGACCGGTCACAACTTAAGTTGGGTCATTCACAAAGCCATCGGATGATCACCAAGCTCTCCGATCACCACCAAGTCGTCTAGGTGATGCCGATCACCAAGAGTAACAAGCTAGAACTGTCACTTGACCAAAGCAAGGCCAAAGAGAAGGATAGATGCACACTTGCTACTCACAACACACTAATGAGGCGACTAATCTCACAATTAGCAAATCTCTCAGACTCACTAGGGCTCTTGCACTCCCTTGCACACTCAAGGTCTTTCTCAGCTGATCAAATGGGCAAGAGACCCAAATGGAGATGGTGGTGGAGTGTTTATACTCCCCTACAAGAGGCGTCGGATGCGCCGATGCCCCCGACCAACGACAACTTGTACTTTCTCTCACAACACTGTTCATGTGACATCGGATGCTGGGCAGCTCCACATCGGTCGCGTCCGATATGGAAAAGACCTCTCTGGAACCTCTCTGCATGGACACCGGACACTGAGAGGGTCTGATGTGACGTTGACTTCACTCGCAAGTGAACAGTGCTACCGTCGCGTCCGATGCACCCCCTCCGGTGCGTCTGATGCGGCGATCCAGACTATGTCAAGTCCTATGGGCATCAGACGCGCGTCTGATGCCTATCAGGCCAGCGTCTGATGCCCTTCTGAGGGTCGAAACGACTTCGTATCGTGACGCTGCCTTCACGACTTTTCATCCTTACGACATAAGGGCTCTCTCTGAGCTACCTAAATCTATGAAATGACAAGTGTTAACCACGCCTACCTCAATAGTCTCACCTAGGTCAAACTACTAATTCACGCACCCCGCCCGAGGAAAAACAAAGACCTAAGACTAAGTGTCCTCCGACACCATACGACACTCAGAACTTGCCTATCACCGTTTTCGTCATCCGTCCTCTGAAAACCGAATCGATTTCCATCGCTAAGGGACATGAATATCAAATACTCGTATCTTCACCATTATTGTGACATAACTTATCCCTATATCTGCAAAACATACATTAGTCACAATAATCTTATGTTGTCATCCTGTAAGTGCATCTAGCCCTTAGTGGGTTTTGGTGAATTGAGTGACAACATAATTAAAGGTCTAACAAGTTTGCTAAGTGTATCAAAGGTTCAACAAGAAAAGCAAACTTGATGGTATTCCACATAGTGTTGAAATGAAGGCCAAAATTGTGTATTGTTGTATTGGAAGATCATGGAAACAATCTTGTTCAAGCAAAAGACAACAATGCAAATAGAGTTGATGATATGGCTTCTATGTTGTGGGATATTATGGCATCATGAGAAAGCAAACATATTTCGCAAATGACAAGTGAGACATGGTTTGATGATTTTGGAATGGTCTCAATAATGGGTTGTTTTTCATGAGCAAGAAGAGTTTGATAGTGAACTAGCTTTGATCAAGGTTGAAGAATGAATCAAGAATGCATAAGTGAGTAAATGTCAAGCAAAGGTCAAATGACAAGGACTTAACTCATATTGGATATATGTCATCTCTACATTGGTTTGCTTGTATGGATAAATATTTGGAGAATCACTTTGCATTGATTTGATCAAGCTAGAAGTATGAAGATGGAGATTGAAGTGAGTGTTGAGTGTCAAGCCAAAATGGAGAGGATATAAGGAACCGTGAATTGGCTTGACCATATTAATGATGATCCATATTTGTTTCTGTGTGAAGCTTGATTGATCTCAACACTAATATCTATAAGATGTTCAAGCAAGGATCACAATATTGAAGAAATGGTTTTCAATGGATACTTAATATGATGTGACTTGAGTATGGCTTGATAGGGTGAAGATAGCAAGGAAAGGGCTTCGAGGTACTAAGCAAAGGTGAAGGTCAAGGAGACCGAGGTACTATGGCTAAGGTGAAGAAGAGAGTACTTGCATTAAGTTACTAATCAAGTTATGAGGAGTCATGTTATGTTGAGGATCAAATCATTAGTGATAGTGACTTGAAGCCATGAAGTTGAACTCCCATATGGAGAGATGGTTCAAGTCACATGCTCAAGGGATGTTTGCTCGAAGAGATAAGAAAGTTGCAATTGGTTGCAACCCATATGAAGTGACATTGAGAAGAAATGACATATGAAGATACTGAAGACTCAAGTGGTTAATTGTTTATATTCTCTTATTCTTGAGTATAGGTATGCCGTACTATTAAGAGGGATTCTAGCACCCACAGTCAAACTGTGTTACCAATGCTCATTCTTTGCCAGATAGATACACATCCAGCCACCTTTCTAACCCCACAGGTTTCATATGGATCAGATCCTTTTGGGGAGGTCGGCAGTGCCGACCCTTATGGTCGGCAGTGCCGATCATAACCGGACCGTTGGGCTCAGACTATATATACCTTTTCAGAAAGCCCACAACGGCCCAGTTACACCAGTGCTTCTTCCAGCTCGGGATCTGACCGTTTGAAAAGCTCCTCTTTCTCTCCCTCTCTCCTCCATTGTTGCCTCTCAAGCTTTCAAGTGGATCTCCCATTCCAACCAGCAAAACTTGAAGAAAAGGCAGCAAAACACCATTGGAGAGCAGATCCATTGATTCCCAAAGTCTTAAGAGCATTGGTTCACGTTTGGCCGGCGGTTATAGTGTTTGTTACTCTTGGAGCTTGCTCCTAGCCGGCTAGGCGTCGCCCTTGAGCTTGCCATCGATTGTGGTAGCCTAGGGAGGTTTGTAACCACCTTCTTGCAGCTAAGAAATCACCCCTCACCTCAAGAGTTCACTCTCTTGACTTGAGAACGAGGAAAGGGCAAACCTAAGTGGTGAGCTTGAGCCTTTGTGGCATACCTCAACAACGTGGACTTAGGCAAGCCTTTGTGGCGAGCTGAACCACGGGATAAATCATTGTGTCACCTTGTGCTTTGGTTTACTTCTCGTTCTTGAAGTGGTTTCTAGGGTTAGGGTTCGATCTAGTGCTTTATACTTGTACTTTCGATTTCTGGCATATCTGTGAACTGTCTAACCCTGCAGGAAGCTTATTCTCTGCCTGTGCAACATTTCTTCTCATACTCACGAAACTCCATTTTACATTTTTCCAGGTCGGCAGTGCTGATCTCAGGATCGGCAGTGCCGATCTGCTTACTAATCGAATTGAGTTTTGACAGGCCTATTCACCCCCCTCTAGGCCTCCTAGGCGACATCAAGGTCCTTTCAATTGGTATCGGAGCCTGGCTCTCAAATTCGGGCTTAACCGCCTTGTGAGACGATGTCGACAAGTGAGGAAGTATCTCTAGAACTTTTACTTTTAGATGGCTCAAATTATGCATCTTGGTCCGCTAGTGTGCTTACTGTTTTTAGGACCATGGGTCCTCATATCGAGCGGATTGTTGATGTGAGCATTTCACCTCCTAGTGATGATTTGACCTATCTATCTAAAGAGGAAGTGAAATGCTTACAACACAATGCTCAAGCCTCTAATGTCTTATTTAGTGCTTTGAGTGAAGATGTTTTTGATGCCGTCATATTTGGAGATGGTGAACCTCTTGAGGATGCTCATGTGATTTGGACCACACTCAAGGAAAGATATGACAAGTCCAAATGTGATGAGAAGTTGCTCTCATTGGAGGAATCACTTGAGGAGTGCTCAACTTCACCAACAATTGAGCGGGGCGGGGAAGGAATATAGTGGGTGGCTAAAGGTTGGCTCTCGTGTTTGTTTCAGAGGTTGGGTTGAGCCTAGTTTCTTTGTTTGGTTGGAGGGATAGAGAAGAATAAAATGGGTGGCACTTCACACCGTCAACTATAGCTATTAGGTCATGTCTCTTTCTATTGTTATCTTCTTCCTCATCGTGGTTGGCTAGGGCTAGGCTTCCCGTGGCACCCTCCGTGGCCCGCCCTGCCGACCAGTGCCGCCATGGCCGAAGGGTCGAGCCCCGCCATGGCGACCACCGCGCCCAACCTCACCTTTGGTAGCCACTGTGCTGCCATGGCTGGAGGGCCAAGCCCACCCTAGCGGTCGTCGTGCCTTGCGCCACGCTGAAAGGATCAAGATGTACAAGAGGGGGGGGGGGTAAATTGGGCCAATCTAAAATTTCTTGCAATAATTAAATCCTAAGCAAGCCCAATGTCACCCCTTTGTGGCTACATGTGTGTTTCTTAACTCTACCGCATAAAAGACTACACCTAGTTCCAATCCAACTCTAGCATGACATTTCAACGAAGAATTAATCAACTAGTAATTGCGGAATTGAAATGCTCAAAGTAAATACGTAAGTAAATAGAGGAAAAAAGACTTTGTGATATTTTTGCCGAGGTATCGAGATGTCGGCCCACTCTCTGGTCCTCGTTGGAGCACCCACGCAAGGGTACCGCTCCCTCTTGATCCGCGCAAGGATCAAGTGCTCACTACGAGCTAATTCTTCGCCACTCCGGCCCGGTCAATCGCTTACGACCGGTCACAACTTAAGTTGGGTCATTCACAAAGCCATCGGATGATCACCAAGCTCTCCGATCACCACCAAGTCGTCTAGGTGATGCCGATCACCAAGAGTAACAAGCTAGAACTGTCACTTGACCAAAGCAAGGCCAAAGAGAAGGATAGATGCACACTTGCTACTCACAACACACTAATGAGGCGACTAATCTCACAATTAGCAAATCTCTCAGACTCACTAGGGCTCTTGCACTCCCTTGCACACTCAAGGTCTTTCTCAGCTGATCAAATGGGCAAGAGACCCAAATGGAGATGGTGGTGGAGTGTTTATACTCCCCTACAAGAGGCGTCGGATGCGCCGATGCCCCCGACCAACGACAACTTGTACTTTCTCTCACAACACTGTTCATGTGACATCGGATGCTGGGCAGCTCCACATCGGTCGCGTCCGATATGGAAAAGACCTCTCTGGAACCTCTCTGCATGGACACCGGACACTGAGAGGGTCTGATGTGACGTTGACTTCACTCGCAAGTGAACAGTGCTACCGTCGCGTCCGATGCACCCCCTCCGGTGCGTCTGATGCGGCGATCCAGACTATGTCAAGTCCTATGGGCATCAGACGCGCGTCTGATGCCTATCAGGCCAGCGTCTGATGCCCTTCTGAGGGTCGAAACGACTTCGTATCGTGACGCTGCCTTCACGACTTTTCATCCTTACGACATAAGGGCTCTCTCTGAGCTACCTAAATCTATGAAATGACAAGTGTTAACCACGCCTACCTCAATAGTCTCACCTAGGTCAAACTACTAATTCACGCACCCCGCCCGAGGAAAAACAAAGACCTAAGACTAAGTGTCCTCCGACACCATACGACACTCAGAACTTGCCTATCACCGTTTTCGTCATCCGTCCTCTGAAAACCGAATCGATTTCCATCGCTAAGGGACATGAATATCAAATACTCGTATCTTCACCATTATTGTGACATAACTTATCCCTATATCTGCAAAACATACATTAGTCACAATAATCTTATGTTGTCATCCTGTAAGTGCATCTAGCCCTTAGTGGGTTTTGGTGAATTGAGTGACAACATAATTAAAGGTCTAACAAGTTTGCTAAGTGTATCAAAGGTTCAACAAGAAAAGCAAACTTGATGGTATTCCACATAGTGTTGAAATGAAGGCCAAAATTGTGTATTGTTGTATTGGAAGATCATGGAAACAATCTTGTTCAAGCAAAAGACAACAATGCAAATAGAGTTGATGATATGGCTTCTATGTTGTGGGATATTATGGCATCATGAGAAAGCAAACATATTTCGCAAATGACAAGTGAGACATGGTTTGATGATTTTGGAATGGTCTCAATAATGGGTTGTTTTTCATGAGCAAGAAGAGTTTGATAGTGAACTAGCTTTGATCAAGGTTGAAGAATGAATCAAGAATGCATAAGTGAGTAAATGTCAAGCAAAGGTCAAATGACAAGGACTTAACTCATATTGGATATATGTCATCTCTACATTGGTTTGCTTGTATGGATAAATATTTGGAGAATCACTTTGCATTGATTTGATCAAGCTAGAAGTATGAAGATGGAGATTGAAGTGAGTGTTGAGTGTCAAGCCAAAATGGAGAGGATATAAGGAACCGTGAATTGGCTTGACCATATTAATGATGATCCATATTTGTTTCTGTGTGAAGCTTGATTGATCTCAACACTAATATCTATAAGATGTTCAAGCAAGGATCACAATATTGAAGAAATGGTTTTCAATGGATACTTAATATGATGTGACTTGAGTATGGCTTGATAGGGTGAAGATAGCAAGGAAAGGGCTTCGAGGTACTAAGCAAAGGTGAAGGTCAAGGAGACCGAGGTACTATGGCTAAGGTGAAGAAGAGAGTACTTGCATTAAGTTACTAATCAAGTTATGAGGAGTCATGTTATGTTGAGGATCAAATCATTAGTGATAGTGACTTGAAGCCATGAAGTTGAACTCCCATATGGAGAGATGGTTCAAGTCACATGCTCAAGGGATGTTTGCTCGAAGAGATAAGAAAGTTGCAATTGGTTGCAACCCATATGAAGTGACATTGAGAAGAAATGACATATGAAGATACTGAAGACTCAAGTGGTTAATTGTTTATATTCTCTTATTCTTGAGTATAGGTATGCCGTACTATTAAGAGGGATTCTAGCACCCACAGTCAAACTGTGTTACCAATGCTCATTCTTTGCCAGATAGATACACATCCAGCCACCTTTCTAACCCCACAGGTTTCATATGGATCAGATCCTTTTGGGGAGGTCGGCAGTGCCGACCCTTATGGTCGGCAGTGCCGATCATAACCGGACCGTTGGGCTCAGACTATATATACCTTTTCAGAAAGCCCACAACGGCCCAGTTACACCAGTGCTTCTTCCAGCTCGGGATCTGACCGTTTGAAAAGCTCCTCTTTCTCTCCCTCTCTCCTCCATTGTTGCCTCTCAAGCTTTCAAGTGGATCTCCCATTCCAACCAGCAAAACTTGAAAGAAAAGGCAGCAAAACACCATTGGAGAGCAGATCCATTGATTCCCAAAGTCTTAAGAGCATTGGTTCACGTTTGGCCGGCGGTTATAGTGTTTGTTACTCTTGGAGCTTGCTCCTAGCCGGCTAGGCGTCGCCCTTGAGCTTGCCATCGATTGTGGTAGCCTAGGGAGGTTTGTAACCACCTTCTTGCAGCTAAGAAATCACCCCTCACCTCAAGAGTTCACTCTCTTGACTTGAGAACGAGGAAAGGGCAAACCTAAGTGGTGAGCTTGAGCCTTTGTGGCATACCTCAACAACGTGGACTTAGGCAAGCCTTTGTGGCGAGCTGAACCACGGGATAAATCATTGTGTCACCTTGTGCTTTGGTTTACTTCTCGTTCTTGAAGTGGTTTCTAGGGTTAGGGTTCGATCTAGTGCTTTATACTTGTACTTTCGATTTCTGGCATATCTGTGAACTGTCTAACCCTGCAGGAAGCTTATTCTCTGCCTGTGCAACATTTCTTCTCATACTCACGAAACTCCGTTTTAATTTTTCCAGGTCGGCAGTGCTGATCTCAGGATCGGCAGTGCCGATCTGCTTACTAATCGAATTGAGTTTTGAGTTTTGACAGGCCTATTCACCCCCCTCTAGGCCTCCTAGGCGACATCAAGGTCCTTTCAATTGGTATCGGAGCCTGGCTCTCAAATTCGGGCTTAACCGCCTTGTGAGACGATGTCGACAAGTGAGGAAGTATCTCTAGAACTTTTACTTTTAGATGGCTCAAATTATGCATCTTGGTCCGCTAGTGTGCTTACTGTTTTTAGGACCATGGGTCCTCATATCGAGCGGATTGTTGATGTGAGCATTTCACCTCCTAGTGATGATTTGACCTATCTATCTAAAGAGGAAGTGAAATGCTTACAACACAATGCTCAAGCCTCTAATGTCTTATTTAGTGCTTTGAGTGAAGATGTTTTTGATGCCGTCATATTTGGAGATGGTGAACCTCTTGAGGATGCTCATGTGATTTGGACCACACTCAAGGAAAGATATGACAAGTCCAAATGTGATGAGAAGTTGCTCTCATTGGAGGAATCACTTGAGGAGTGCTCAACTTCACCAACAATTGAGCGGGGCGGGGAAGGAATATAGTGGGTGGCTAAAGGTTGGCTCTCGTGTTTGTTTCAGAGGTTGGGTTGAGCCTAGTTTCTTTGTTTGGTTGGAGGGATAGAGAAGAATAAAATGGGTGGCACTTCACACCGTCAACTATAGCTATTAGGTCATGTCTCTTTCTATTGTTATCTTCTTCCTCATCGTGGTTGGCTAGGGCTAGGCTTCCCGTGGCACCCTCCGTGGCCCGCCCTGCCGACCAGTGCCGCCATGGCCGAAGGGTCGAGCCCCGCCATGGCGACCACCGCGCCCAACCTCACCTTTGGTAGCCACTGTGCTGCCATGGCTGGAGGGCCAAGCCCACCCTAGCGGTCGTCGTGCCTTGCGCCACGCTGAAAGGATCAAGATGTACAAGAGGGGGGGGGGGTAAATTGGGCCAATCTAAAATTTCTTGCAATAATTAAATCCTAAGCAAGCCCAATGTCACCCCTTTGTGGCTACATGTGTGTTTCTTAACTCTACCGCATAAAAGACTACACCTAGTTCCAATCCAACTCTAGCATGACATTTCAACGAAGAATTAATCAACTAGTAATTGCGGAATTGAAATGCTCAAAGTAAATACGTAAGTAAATAGAGGAAAAAAGACTTTGTGATATTTTTGCCGAGGTATCGAGATGTCGGCCCACTCTCTGGTCCTCGTTGGAGCACCCACGCAAGGGTACCGCTCCCTCTTGATCCGCGCAAGGATCAAGTGCTCACTACGAGCTAATTCTTCGCCACTCCGGCCCGGTCAATCGCTTACGACCGGTCACAACTTAAGTTGGGTCATTCACAAAGCCATCGGATGATCACCAAGCTCTCCGATCACCACCAAGTCGTCTAGGTGATGCCGATCACCAAGAGTAACAAGCTAGAACTGTCACTTGACCAAAGCAAGGCCAAAGAGAAGGATAGATGCACACTTGCTACTCACAACACACTAATGAGGCGACTAATCTCACAATTAGCAAATCTCTCAGACTCACTAGGGCTCTTGCACTCCCTTGCACACTCAAGGTCTTTCTCAGCTGATCAAATGGGCAAGAGACCCAAATGGAGATGGTGGTGGAGTGTTTATACTCCCCTACAAGAGGCGTCGGATGCGCCGATGCCCCCGACCAACGACAACTTGTACTTTCTCTCACAACACTGTTCATGTGACATCGGATGCTGGGCAGCTCCACATCGGTCGCGTCCGATATGGAAAAGACCTCTCTGGAACCTCTCTGCATGGACACCGGACACTGAGAGGGTCTGATGTGACGTTGACTTCACTCGCAAGTGAACAGTGCTACCGTCGCGTCCGATGCACCCCCTCCGGTGCGTCTGATGCGGCGATCCAGACTATGTCAAGTCCTATGGGCATCAGACGCGCGTCTGATGCCTATCAGGCCAGCGTCTGATGCCCTTCTGAGGGTCGAAACGACTTCGTATCGTGACGCTGCCTTCACGACTTTTCATCCTTACGACATAAGGGCTCTCTCTGAGCTACCTAAATCTATGAAATGACAAGTGTTAACCACGCCTACCTCAATAGTCTCACCTAGGTCAAACTACTAATTCACGCACCCCGCCCGAGGAAAAACAAAGACCTAAGACTAAGTGTCCTCCGACACCATACGACACTCAGAACTTGCCTATCACCGTTTTCGTCATCCGTCCTCTGAAAACCGAATCGATTTCCATCGCTAAGGGACATGAATATCAAATACTCGTATCTTCACCATTATTGTGACATAACTTATCCCTATATCTGCAAAACATACATTAGTCACAATAATCTTATGTTGTCATCCTGTAAGTGCATCTAGCCCTTAGTGGGTTTTGGTGAATTGAGTGACAACATAATTAAAGGTCTAACAAGTTTGCTAAGTGTATCAAAGGTTCAACAAGAAAAGCAAACTTGATGGTATTCCACATAGTGTTGAAATGAAGGCCAAAATTGTGTATTGTTGTATTGGAAGATCATGGAAACAATCTTGTTCAAGCAAAAGACAACAATGCAAATAGAGTTGATGATATGGCTTCTATGTTGTGGGATATTATGGCATCATGAGAAAGCAAACATATTTCGCAAATGACAAGTGAGACATGGTTTGATGATTTTGGAATGGTCTCAATAATGGGTTGTTTTTCATGAGCAAGAAGAGTTTGATAGTGAACTAGCTTTGATCAAGGTTGAAGAATGAATCAAGAATGCATAAGTGAGTAAATGTCAAGCAAAGGTCAAATGACAAGGACTTAACTCATATTGGATATATGTCATCTCTACATTGGTTTGCTTGTATGGATAAATATTTGGAGAATCACTTTGCATTGATTTGATCAAGCTAGAAGTATGAAGATGGAGATTGAAGTGAGTGTTGAGTGTCAAGCCAAAATGGAGAGGATATAAGGAACCGTGAATTGGCTTGACCATATTAATGATGATCCATATTTGTTTCTGTGTGAAGCTTGATTGATCTCAACACTAATATCTATAAGATGTTCAAGCAAGGATCACAATATTGAAGAAATGGTTTTCAATGGATACTTAATATGATGTGACTTGAGTATGGCTTGATAGGGTGAAGATAGCAAGGAAAGGGCTTCGAGGTACTAAGCAAAGGTGAAGGTCAAGGAGACCGAGGTACTATGGCTAAGGTGAAGAAGAGAGTACTTGCATTAAGTTACTAATCAAGTTATGAGGAGTCATGTTATGTTGAGGATCAAATCATTAGTGATAGTGACTTGAAGCCATGAAGTTGAACTCCCATATGGAGAGATGGTTCAAGTCACATGCTCAAGGGATGTTTGCTCGAAGAGATAAGAAAGTTGCAATTGGTTGCAACCCATATGAAGTGACATTGAGAAGAAATGACATATGAAGATACTGAAGACTCAAGTGGTTAATTGTTTATATTCTCTTATTCTTGAGTATAGGTATGCCGTACTATTAAGAGGGATTCTAGCACCCACAGTCAAACTGTGTTACCAATGCTCATTCTTTGCCAGATAGATACACATCCAGCCACCTTTCTAACCCCACAGGTTTCATATGGATCAGATCCTTTTGGGGAGGTCGGCAGTGCCGACCCTTATGGTCGGCAGTGCCGATCATAACCGGACCGTTGGGCTCAGACTATATATACCTTTTCAGAAAGCCCACAACGGCCCAGTTACACCAGTGCTTCTTCCAGCTCGGGATCTGACCGTTTGAAAAGCTCCTCTTTCTCTCCCTCTCTCCTCCATTGTTGCCTCTCAAGCTTTCAAGTGGATCTCCCATTCCAACCAGCAAAACTTGAAAGAAAAGGCAGCAAAA
Organism: Coix lacryma-jobi var. lacryma-jobi; assembly: GCA_009763385.1. Lineage (NCBI taxonomy): Eukaryota > Viridiplantae > Streptophyta > Magnoliopsida > Poales > Poaceae > Coix > Coix lacryma-jobi. The sequence continues at coordinate 95,906,630 of CM019827.1, read as the reverse complement.
CACCATTGGAGAGCAGATCCATTGATTCCCAAAGTCTTAAGAGCATTGGTTCACGTTTGGCCGGCGGTTATAGTGTTTGTTACTCTTGGAGCTTGCTCCTAGCCGGCTAGGCGTCGCCCTTGAGCTTGCCATCGATTGTGGTAGCCTAGGGAGGTTTGTAACCACCTTCTTGCAGCTAAGAAATCACCCCTCACCTCAAGAGTTCACTCTCTTGACTTGAGAACGAGGAAAGGGCAAACCTAAGTGGTGAGCTTGAGCCTTTGTGGCATACCTCAACAACGTGGACTTAGGCAAGCCTTTGTGGCGAGCTGAACCACGGGATAAATCATTGTGTCACCTTGTGCTTTGGTTTACTTCTCGTTCTTGAAGTGGTTTCTAGGGTTAGGGTTCGATCTAGTGCTTTATACTTGTACTTTCGATTTCTGGCATATCTGTGAACTGTCTAACCCTGCAGGAAGCTTATTCTCTGCCTGTGCAACATTTCTTCTCATACTCACGAAACTCCGTTTTAATTTTTCCAGGTCGGCAGTGCTGATCTCAGGATCGGCAGTGCCGATCTGCTTACTAATCGAATTGAGTTTTGAGTTTTGACAGGCCTATTCACCCCCCTCTAGGCCTCCTAGGCGACATCAAGGTCCTTTCAATTGGTATCGGAGCCTGGCTCTCAAATTCGGGCTTAACCGCCTTGTGAGACGATGTCGACAAGTGAGGAAGTATCTCTAGAACTTTTACTTTTAGATGGCTCAAATTATGCATCTTGGTCCGCTAGTGTGCTTACTGTTTTTAGGACCATGGGTCCTCATATCGAGCGGATTGTTGATGTGAGCATTTCACCTCCTAGTGATGATTTGACCTATCTATCTAAAGAGGAAGTGAAATGCTTACAACACAATGCTCAAGCCTCTAATGTCTTATTTAGTGCTTTGAGTGAAGATGTTTTTGATGCCGTCATATTTGGAGATGGTGAACCTCTTGAGGATGCTCATGTGATTTGGACCACACTCAAGGAAAGATATGACAAGTCCAAATGTGATGAGAAGTTGCTCTCATTGGAGGAATCACTTGAGGAGTGCTCAACTTCACCAACAATTGAAGAGCCTCAAGTGATTCTCCTAAAAGGCCTAAGTGATCATGGCACAACCACTTCGTTACCGAAATATGTGGAAGGTAATGAAATGGTTGGTGAGAACAAGGCTTTGACATGTGATACTTCTACTTCCTATAGTTCTTGTGAGACTAATATTTTGAAGGAAGAAGAAGCTTGTGATCGGTGGAGGCCAAGTGATGAATCCACTTCACCAAAATGCTCAACTATCCATGTCACTTCTCATACATGTCTTATGACAAAGGGTAAGAAGGTAAAATCAAAAGCCAAACCTTCTTCACCTCCTAATGACATCTCTAGTAGTGATCTTAGTGATACCTCTAGTGATGATGAATCTAGTGATGAAGAGATAGACAATATAACTAAGAACTTGGATAAAATGACCAAACTCTATATCTCTAAGCTATTGGAGGAATTAGAGAGCGTTCAAGCCGAGCTAACAACTAGAGATGATGATCTCATTGCACAAGAGAACATCTACATAGCTAGCAAGGAAGCTCTTGCAATAGAGAGAAGTGAGGTGGCTGCCTTGCGCAAGGTTTTGGCCAAAGAGCAAGAAAGCCATGCTATTACAAAGAATGAGAATGTTGCACTCAAGCAAAAGTATTGTAGCTTGGATGAAAAGTACAAGGAGCTTGAGTTGCAATATAACATTCTTTGGGATAGCAACTCACATCCCTCTAAGGCAATGAATGTCTCTACTCCTTCCACTAGTCAAGGTTGTGGAAAATGCTTTAATCTTGATTTGAATATTTATGCCACTAACCTTGCAAATATGGAGGTGATGAAAAAGGAAATATCTAGGCTCAATGAGATGATTGATCAAGGGTGCAGCAACAAAGGTATACACATAGGCACCAAGAAAGTGGATGACCAAAGCAAGCCCAAGTACAAGGATGAAAGACATCCTTCCACCAAGGATGGTTTGGGTCACACAAAAGGAGCCAAATACAATGGAAGAAAGAGAGTGAATGGCTATGAGTGTGTTAAGTTCTTAAGCAAGGGCAAGGTTGGTATAGATCGGCCTGCACAGATGTCGGCACCACAACCAACCAAATCAACACAACCATGCTTGGTCGGCAGTGCTGATGGGTTGGTCGGCAGTGCCGACCCCCACAAGAAAGGGAAGGCCACCAACCATGCCCCTGGTCAGAACAAGCCCAAGAAGATGGTGCCCAAGCAAAAGCAGGTTCCACAGAAGCCAAAAGAATTAATGTGGGTGACTCAAAACAAGGTGCAACATCAACAAAAGATGACTCTCATCACTTGCTTCAAGTGCAAGAAAGAGGGTCACCATGTAAGGGATTGCTCCTTGAAGAAAGAAGCGAAGGTCATGAGCAAAATTCAAGAGAAGAAAAAGATGGCTCATGGCAAGTGCTCCAACATGGGACACAATGTCTCTATGTGTTCCAACAAGGTTGATGACCAAGTCACACTTCCAAACAAGAAGTCAAGAACAAGCAAGAGGAAGTGTTATGGATGCAATGAGAGGGGTCATGAAATTGCATCATGTCCTTACATGAAGGATGAAGGTTTGACATCATCAAGAAAGAGGCTCATTAGCAAGGTAGCAAGCAAATTGCAAGAAGAGAAGGCTAAGAAGAACAAGACACACCTATGCTACACTTGCAAGGGAAAGGGACATCTAAGCATGGATTGTCCCATGGGTAACACTCTTAAGCCTAACTCGTCAATTGATTCAAAATTGCTTAGGAGGCCCAAAAGTGACAATTGTGCTAGAAAGGTGATTGGTTCACCACTTGCTAGCACAAAGGCCATTTGGGTGCCTAAGTCTCTTGTGACTAACCTTATTGGACCCAACGTAGTTTGGGTACCAAATTGTGCTTGATGAGTGTTGTAGGTACTTGAAAGTAATATGAGGCTTCGGGGTGCTTGAGCAAGTTGATTGAAAATTATTCACTCAAGCTATCAACCAATTCATATTGTCTTTTCTTATACGTTGACCCGAAGATGATTTGATGGAAATATTTAAAACTTCATATTCACCTATGTAACAAGTACCTAACCCTTGTAGGCTAGCCACTTGACTTGTGTAGTCTCTAGTAGTTCATAAATATGTGTTGTTTGTGAATTATTAGGAGTGGCTAGAGCATTTCAAGTTTAAATGAATCATTTGTCATATGATGCTTTTAATGGCTCTCTAGTAGAGCAAGATCTTGTTCATGTTGTAGGTAATGAGGATATACCTTATGAGGCAATGAAGTAATTGGCTATTGTTGATATTAGACCACTAGAAATCCAAGCCACTTAATTGAAGGTTACTCAAGTTGCTGCTACAACAATTTCCGCTGACGTACTCGATGTAGAGGTGTTGGGGCACCCCTGCTGCAAATCAGTAGGGTGGTAGTGCTGCCCCTCCTACTGCAGCAACTCATTCCAATTCAATACATGGACAAAATCTACAACCTTCATATGAGCAAAGTGAAGATGAAGAGACCACATCATCCATTATATTTCCAGAAGGGTGGTAACTTCTAAATCTCAAGTGCAATTTATTTCAAATCTTATCTCTTTGTGTCTTGTGTAGCCACTTAGGGAAATAAAGCATTTGAGGATATTTATTAGTTGTTGGTGATGAAAGAAAAGCAATGAATGGAATTAAATTGATCATTCACTCTAAGCAAGATACATGGCTTATGTTTCCTTTGTGGATTTCAAACCAAGAATGTCAAGAAAGACAAGAGTAAAGAATCAAGCTCAAGTAGAGACACTTATCACTCAAATCTCAAGAACTCTCTACTTGATGGAATCTTGTCATATGGTAGATTGACAAATTCTTATTCACATCTGTGACGGAACGACCCTAATCCCATGGCCCACGTGTCCCTGTCAACCTCTGACAGCCGAACCCATGTTCCATGTGATTAAGACCTGTTCGCCACCGGGCTACATCAGTGCCCAATGTCCGCAGGATCATCTCACAATTCGGTTACAGCATTGCATACTTTTACAAATAACATCGGAATAATGAGCGGAAGACTTAAATAACATTAGTTTTACAAAACAGGGTTCCAAATAGAAATTAAGGTGCAGTTATTACAAACCAAGTTCTGATAATAGAAATAGACATAGGCAACGTAGTGGAGAACAGCAAAGATACTTATAATCACCCAGCCCGAGGGTGTACAACTATTCTTCGGCCTCATCGGCCTCTTCCTGGACGATGGTCACGCAGCAGGGTGCAAGACATATCGGGGACTCTGTCATACCTGCAGCATGGGTAACAAACCCTGAGTACTGGGGTACTCAACAAGACTTACCCGACTAAAGAAAAAGGGAGAAGACTCAGGAATGAGAGGCTTAGGGTAGTCAAGGTAAGGCTTAAGCAAGATCAAGTATTTTGCAGAAAAACATTTTTGTAAACCTTATTTTATTTTTGAAAGATTCAGTATTCCTCAATTCTTCATCATTCCTGATTCATTTTACATTTCAAAACATTCCTAGTTGAGAACCACTCTCCGTTGACAGTCAGTGACCAAGTCTCCATAACCGAGGAGCAACGTTAATCCGGATAAATAATACTCAGCTGAGGATCCCTATCCACACTGCATATGTAGCACCCAAGCTTGCATATGCCAACTCGTCTACCACGATTCCTCCAAGATTGGACCCGGTCCTACGCTACCCGGAAGTACAGTACACCACTCCTATCCAGGTACGACGACCACGTGGGTACATGCTACTTCCGCCATCTCTCCACTCCCAGTGCGCGGTTGTCGGTCCAATAAAGGATTCCTCGGAGCCAGAGCTTTCCGAAGTATGTGAATAGTTACAAGTCTTGACCAGCAGGCCCCCATACGGATGGTCCCTAATTTTCCAGCCAGAACTATACCTTGGTTATATCTCACCCAAGCGTAATAGTTCTGTCAGTTTTTCAACCCTGTCCCGGTCGGTGTCAACTGTTGAGTCCCGGACTACAACATGACGGCACCGTACGCGCGGACAACCTCTTCTCGACAATGACCACATGCTAGCTAGGCAAGCAGTCATCGAACGGGAAGTAAAGCCAAATTCCCATAAAGATTCTTTCAGTGATCCACTTTTGAAAATGACATTTTATTGCAAAGTCTAATTCAATAAGCATTGCTAAGCATTTTTCAAATACTTTTGAAAAGCAGGTATCGGGTGTATCAGTGGTCAAGGTGGATAGTGCATCAATTAGGATAGCACACAACTCCTATAAACCTAATGCAGTAGTTTAACTCAAAAGCATTTAAGGAAAACATTTTATAAAACCAAGGAAGGGTTAAATGCACCGGGGCTTGCCTTGAAGAGCAAAGAGGGCAGGCTCGAGGGCGGCAGGGCAGTTGTCGGAGCTCGGGGTAGCCTCAGGGACAGGTTCGTCGGCGGCTGCCTCGATCTTGACTCCTTCTTCGGTGACTATACGAATGCAATGATGCATGCACATGAGTATGCTAGCATGAACAATGCAAAAACAGGGCATACAACATGAACCCTAATCCCTTTTTCTATTTTTCTTAATTATTTAAAAAGGTCATTTTATGAAGTTGCTCCAAAAATTACCAAATTAATCACATAAGTTCATTATGGTGTAGATAGATGGCAAAACAAATTTCATAATTTTTGGAGGTCATTAAGGTGCTCAAATAAAATCAGACATTAATTAACAGAAGGCACTATTAACAATTAAAGATAAATGCTCAAAAATCAACTTGCTCCAAAAGACTTCAAAATTTCACCAGAGACTAAACATGGCATAGGAAGCTCACAAAAATTTATCTCATGATTTTTGGAGTTATAAATAATTTTCTAAAAATCCAAAACCATCCATTTATTAATTAAAAGAGGGATTTTACATTTTCAAATTCTTGCAGAAAAGTCAAGTTTCATATTTTTATAAAATTCTACACAGAGCAAGGAGCATACCATATTTTTCTCAAGATTTAAGGAACAATAGATTAAATCACACAAAAAGGAGAAAACAGAACACTATTCACACTCTTTCAAAAAGGAAAAAGAAAAGAGCGCTGTGCTCCTTCCTCGCAGGGGCTCGGGCGAATCGCGGCGAGGCGGACAGCAGGGCTCGGTCGAGGCGGAAACACTCGGCCGTCCGAGACTTGGCTGGTAGGCTCGGGCAAGACGGAAACAAGCGTTTCGTCCGAGGCCTGGCCGGGAGGCTCGGGCGAGACGGAAAGCATGTGTTCGCCGAGGCCTGGCTCGGGCGAAGCGGAGAGCATGTGTTCGCCGAGGCCTGGCTCGAGCGAAGCTGAGGGTGCGTGAGTCCGCTCGAGGCCTGGCTCGAGCGAAGTGGTGAGGGTCTGTGTGTCCGCTCGAGGCTAGGCTCGGCGAAGACGGTGAGGGTACGTGTCTGCTCGAGGCTAGGCTCGGGCGAAGCGGAGTGGAAGCAGAGACCGGGGGGGCTTCGAGTGCTTACCACGGGTCGGAGGCAGGCTTCGGCTGCTTCGAGGGAGCGCGGTTCGCAGGCGTGCTCGAGGGAGGAGACGGCCGCGGCGGCACTCCGGCGATTCGGCGACCCTGTACACCAGGCACGGCCACCAGTAGCTGGTTAGGAACGCAAGAAGGCAAGGAATGAAGGTCAGAGGCCAGAGGGAGGAGAGGTGGAGCGACGGCGGCGAATTCCGTCGACCCGAGACAGACGGCTTCTCACCGGCGCTGAGGAAGAAGGACTTGCACTCGGCGGTGTGAGCCGGTAGCGGTGGAATTGAGGGGTTGGGGAGCTGCGCGACGTCGAGGCGAAGCTGCTGGGCTAGGTGGTTGAGCGACGGAAGCTCTGGACTGGCCTGGCCACGGTGGCGGAGGGGATGAGGAGGTCCGCCTGCCGGCGGTCCCTTTTATAGGCACGGTCGGGGACGGTAGAGAGCACGGGATGGTGTGGATGAGCTCGGCCGAAGCGTGCGCACTCGATTGCAAGCCGGCGGGAGGACGGGCGTGCACCCAGGGCCTGGGCGAAGGCTCGCCGGTGACGGCCACGCGGCGGCGACGCCCTGGGCACTGTAGGGGACGGGGGCGGAGGTCAGCGTTTGCGCGTGCGGGTGCGGCATGATGGCGCGGGCGCAGGCGACAAGTCGGGGGCGGGCGTGCGGCTGCCAGGCGCGCGTGGCGCAAGCGGCGCTGGCGCGCGGCCATGGCCGGGGCCCCCTCCTGCTCTGTGCCGGCTAGAGGTAGGGGATGAACAGGGTTAGGTCTAGGGTTTGACTTTCTGTATTTCGCAAATTACTTCCAAAACTTGAACTGAGCAGCAAAAACTCAAAACACCAAAGTTGTTCAGAAGAAAGAGATCTACAACTTTGTCAAGAAGAATATTTTCAAATTCCAAACAGTTTTTTGAATTAAATACGAAATCAGAAAAGGGGACACTTTTAGGATTTGAATAATTTCAAAATTACTTTTGATTTTACATTGAAAGTTGGAAATCTGCAAATATGAAAGTTGTTCCTTTTATCAAAACCTACAACTTTGCTAATATACCCTTTTTCTGAAACTCAATAGTTTTTAAATAAATTTTGAAAACTGAAAAGGGGACAAAAACTGGAATTTGAATGAATTTGGATTTACTTCAAACTTTGTACAGAAACTTGAAAATTTGTAAATACCAAAGTTGTTTCTCTTGGCCAGATCTACAACTTTGCCTTTTGGACCAACCTCAAATTTTGAATAATTTTTGAATTACAAAAAGAGGGATAAAATCCAGGGTTTGGAAATCAGGGTTTTGCAAAGGGATTTGAAATCTGATTTTGATTTTTGAACTTTGACCAACACAACAAAACTTCAAGACATCCAACTGAACAAGAATTACACAAAGCTAGGCACAGAGGTGAAATTACCATTTTTGCCCTTATAGGAAGATTTGGGCTTTTAGGGTTTTTGAAAAGAGATTGCTACACAAGTACTTAAGCAAACATAAATGTAAGGCAAGAATGATTAATGACTAATGATGATGACATGTCAGGTTAATTACAGTTAAACACCAGAGGTGTTACAACATCTTATGGCCATCTACATGCTCAAATGGTTGTGAGTATCTCTTGGCTACCCATTAGGCTTATTTCGCACTCGGATATGGACATGTGTGTTTAATGTTGATCTAGCTTGTCATATCTGTGCAAGATGTTCATTTTTATGCATGTTAACTGTTGTGTAAGTTTCACTGTGATCTGGCTGTTGAAGCTTGGTCGGCAGTGCCGACCATCTGGTCGGCAGTGCCGACCATCTGGTCGGCAGTGCCGACCAGTGCAACAACAGTCAGACCTTGTTGTGCATGAACTGTCTTTTACATCATGTTTTATACTATGACACTATGTTTCTTGCACCCCACAACAGACATGGATGTAGGGGGAGGCCCCAATCTCACTAGTATGTGAAAATTGACTTCTTATGTCAATTTGGAAATTCAAATTCCTATTCACATATTTAGGGGGAGTCTTCTACATCCATGACTCATAAATCTCAGCACCTTTATACATCTTTTTGTAAGCTCTATTTAGGTTGTCATCAACTACCAATAAGGGTGAGAGTGTGTTTCTCAAATGGAGTGTGCTATTATATCAATGTCATCAATCCAAAAACTATATTGTGATGTGTTCTCTCTAGCTTTTTGGAATTGCTTCATGTATGTTAGCCACTCACCATAATATGGCTTAAATCTGCCCCTTAGACTTAAGTGACCAACCGTGCACATTCATATTTCCATTCCACTCAAAAGAGTGTGCATGAGGCATTAAGGGAGATTTAGTCCACGTTATGAGGTTTCTCTATTTTGGTAGCTCATTTGCCTTCCACACGTAAAGGGTTACTAAATGAGAAACTAGTGCTTGTGTTACTAATGCCCTCTTGTGTTTGAGCTTATTCATAAGAAATCAATAAGAAGAGGTTGTGCTTGTATAATTGGATAAATCACAAGCCTAAAGGTTACTCTTCACCTAAAGTAAGATGAGGTCACTAGAAGCTAAAGAGATCAAAATTTGAGGTGAATTGACAAATCAAGTTTGAGGTTGAAATGGATGAGCTATACTGGAAGAATTCACAAGACTTCAATCATTGACAAGAGGACTGAATGGTAATGACATCTTGTGAGTGTTCTTAGCCAAAACCACCTCATTATTGGACAAGAAGGGAAGGATTGTGAAAAACATCAAATCTGTCTAGAAATCTGAAATTTTGGGTTTGTTGCCTTCAAGCATATATTTGGAAGTTCAAACACTGATGAATTGACCTAAAACTTTGTGAGCATGCTATATATATCTAGTACTTGTTGCTGTACAGTTGGGATGCAGTTTGATTTTGAAGAAAATCAGTTTCAGTTGAATTCTGTCAGCCTCAGCACTGCAGTTTCAGCCTTGAGCAGTTTTGGTAGAAAATAGATTTGACTGATCAAATGGAGTCCAAATGGGCTGAAATTTTGACAGCAGTTAGAGGACTCATAGATGAACATTTCTACCAAATTCCATGCATATTGGATCAGCAGTTTGAGAGATATGAATTTTTCTTCAAGGAAGACAAAATCTGAAAATTACTGCATGAAGTTGGATTGCATTGCAACAACAAGTTTCATTTGGCTCTCGAGTTGGTCATGAAGAATCAGTGAAGATGAGAAGCATCAGTTTGGTCCAAAGGAGTTCAAATGAGAGAGAAGGACACATACAAGCATTCAAAGGAGTTGGAACCAAATTGCAAGTAGCAGCAAGAAGTTGCAGCTAGTTGGAACTAGAAGAAATCAGTTGCATGCTTTCAAATTCAGCAGCTGCAATCAATTTTTTTTTTGAGACGCAGCTGCAATCAATTGAAACCAGTTGTAACTGATTGACTTTAGCATATACAAGCAGCAGTAATGAGTTACAATCAGTTGGAATCACTTGACATCATTTTGAAGCAACTAAGAACTAGCTGAAACTAATTAGATTGCAAGCAAGCTTGAAGGAGTTTGAAATCAATTGGAATGTAGTGTAAACTTCTCCCTTGGCCCAGGATCTTTGATATGCATGAGTGTGCTTTGTGTACTCTTGTATGCACAAATTGAGGGGGAGTTTACTTTAATGTCTTGTGGGACAAATGGTTTCTCTCAAATTCATGATTATGTTGTCTCACACATTGGAGAAAGAAGGATGGATGGTTCCTTTTTGGATTCACATTGGGTAATTCACAATTACTCTAGGAGGTCTTGGTCTTTATAAACCAAGTTCTATCAGCTTAGTGTCGAATGCCCCAATCCTTTAGTGGAACTAAAACTGAATGAGTTGGAGAAAATAATTGAAGAGTGAACTTTCATTGTCAATTCTCTACTCTAGAGCTCATAAAGTGCACATGATCCATCCTATTGATCAACCAAGACCTTGTCAACAAAGAGTGGTAACTCCTAGTTCATAATTTGCAAATTTCATGAACTTTACCATTTGCTTTCTATATGAGTTGCTTTAGGTAAAGAAAGAACTAGGAACTTAATTTGGATCTTGGATGATGACCAAAGCTCTAATTCACCACATTTCATCAAAAGAGAACTATGGCCATCTAAATCATTAACATCTTACTTATATGATGGTCATGTCAATCAAAATTTATGTGGTGATCTCTCTACCTTAGTGGTGGTATGTTTCCTTTGGCATAATTTCAATTGTTGCAAAATTGGTGTGCCTTGACCAAGATATAGGATGAACTACTCTAGACTCTTAAACCGATTCAAGTGCATTTCACAAGTAATTTGAGTACTTGGTGCACATATTAAGGGGGAGCTCATTCTATGTCTTGTGTCTTTTGAGACTAACATTTTCTTCTAGTGAACTTGTGTAGTCTCTTGCTGAGAATAAGTTTCTCATGGGTATGCTACATAACCATATCAATCCAAATTGGTAAAGTTATCTCTCATATTCATTTGGATTGCAATTTTAACTCTTATGTAGCTACTTTCCATAATATAGCTTAAATTCCCTTGTTTGGACTTAATTGACCAAAAAGTGCATATGTTCTTGCCATCCACTTACATATGTATGCACTATCAAATAGGGGGAATTTAGTCTATGTTATGAGGTTTGCAATTAGTGATCCACATGCCTTTCACATTCAAATGGTCACTAGTTGTAAAACTGTAGCTTGTGCAACTTAATGTTATCTCTTGTCTTTGTGAGCATTTCCTAGGAGACATCAAGGTCCCTAGGAGACATCTAGGTGATATTATGAGATACAAGCATCCATTCCAATTTACATCAACTTGTGAAGATTCCTTCCATCGATGTCAAACTATGAAGATCATATTTCAATTGGTATTGGTGGACAATCTTTCAATTTGGTATATCAAGAAATATGTCTTCAATTGGTATCTCAAAATGATAACAAGAGCTAGCAATGGACTTTCAACTAAGATGAAGCACAAGTTTATAATGTCTCCTTGAAGATGATGAAAAAGGGAGATGGGCGCAAATGAGATCTTTTTGCTTAAAGAATTACCAAGCCCATCAAAGCACTAAATTCAAAATCATCATCATGGTGGAGATTATGAGGTTTAGAACAAAGGTATATCACTCCATGAACATTTGTATTACCTTTGTGCATCTAGGCCCTTACATGCTAGTGTGTGCATGTGTATGCAATATATTGAGTCACACCATGTGTTTGTTCTTATGGTGACGATTAGAGAGTGAGTTAGATATTTGGTTGATACCTCTTGCGGTGATTATGTGAGTTTGTCTCATGTAACGTCACCTATGTGAGGTATGAGCTAAATATGCTAACCTCTCAAGAATCTTAACATAAATTATTGCATACTTTGTTTGGTAGAAAACATAGAAGAGAAATTCTATATGCTAAACTTTTACCTACCTCTTGCCCTCACTTGTCTACCATCATTTCTTCCTTTTGGTGGAGAGATCCTTTTTGGAGATTAATGCCAAAGGGGGAGAAATTTTGGGGAGAATGTAAGGGGAAGAGAGATTGATATGTGGATGTAAAGGGGTAAAAGAGAGGCATATAAGATTTTTCAAAATTGAGTGGTGTGTGCAAGCATAGTTTAAATTGATGATCTTGATAAGGATCATTTATGCTAGTGTGTGACATTCATGCCTTGAATGATGTTTTGTTAAACTTGTTGAGTGCATGAACTGTCATGAGCATCACGTTTACCATGTTTGATACCTTGCACCCCACAAATGCTAAGATATAGAAGAGTTTCCACACTTTCTCTTAAATATGTGCATTTGGCATTTGAGGCCAAAATTTGAAATTCCTTTCAATGCACACATTTAGGGGGAGCTCACTATATCATAGGATTCAAAATCTTAATGTTCATCAATCTCTTGTAAGCTTTAATTGTGTTGTCATCAATCACCAAAAAGGGGGAGATTGTAAGTGCATCTAGCCCTTAGTGGGTTTTGGTGAATTGAGTGACAACATAATTAAAGGTCTAACAAGTTTGCTAAGTGTATCAAAGGTTCAACAAGAAAAGCAAACTTGATGGTATTCCACATAGTGTTGAAATGAAGGCCAAAATTGTGTATTGTTGTATTGGAAGATCATGGAAACAATCTTGTTCAAGCAAAAGACAACAATGCAAATAGAGTTGATGATATGGCTTCTATGTTGTGGGATATTATGGCATCATGAGAAAGCAAACATATTTCGCAAATGACAAGTGAGACATGGTTTGATGATTTTGGAATGGTCTCAATAATGGGTTGTTTTTCATGAGCAAGAAGAGTTTGATAGTGAACTAGCTTTGATCAAGGTTGAAGAATGAATCAAGAATGCATAAGTGAGTAAATGTCAAGCAAAGGTCAAATGACAAGGACTTAACTCATATTGGATATATGTCATCTCTACATTGGTTTGCTTGTATGGATAAATATTTGGAGAATCACTTTGCATTGATTTGATCAAGCTAGAAGTATGAAGATGGAGATTGAAGTGAGTGTTGAGTGTCAAGCCAAAATGGAGAGGATATAAGGAACCGTGAATTGGCTTGACCATATTAATGATGATCCATATTTGTTTCTGTGTGAAGCTTGATTGATCTCAACACTAATATCTATAAGATGTTCAAGCAAGGATCACAATATTGAAGAAATGGTTTTCAATGGATACTTAATATGATGTGACTTGAGTATGGCTTGATAGGGTGAAGATAGCAAGGAAAGGGCTTCGAGGTACTAAGCAAAGGTGAAGGTCAAGGAGACCGAGGTACTATGGCTAAGGTGAAGAAGAGAGTACTTGCATTAAGTTACTAATCAAGTTATGAGGAGTCATGTTATGTTGAGGATCAAATCATTAGTGATAGTGACTTGAAGCCATGAAGTTGAACTCCCATATGGAGAGATGGTTCAAGTCACATGCTCAAGGGATGTTTGCTCGAAGAGATAAGAAAGTTGCAATTGGTTGCAACCCATATGAAGTGACATTGAGAAGAAATGACATATGAAGATACTGAAGACTCAAGTGGTTAATTGTTTATATTCTCTTATTCTTGAGTATAGGTATGTCGTACTATTAAGAGGGATTCTAGCACCCACAGTCAAACTGTGTTACCAATGCTCATTCTTTGCCAGATAGATACACATCCAGCCACCTTTCTAACCCCACAGGTTTCATATGGATCAGATCCTTTTGGGGAGGTCGGCAGTGCCGACCCTTATGGTCGGCAGTGCCGATCATAACCGGACCGTTGGGCTCAGACTATATATACCTTTTCAGAAAGCCCACAACGGCCCAGTTACACCAGTGCTTCTTCCAGCTCGGGATCTGACCGTTTGAAAAGCTCCTCTTTCTCTCCCTCTCTCCTCCATTGTTGCCTCTCAAGCTTTCAAGTGGATCTCCCATTCCAACCAGCAAAACTTGAAAGAAAAGGCAGCAAAACACCATTGGAGAGCAGATCCATTGATTCCCAAAGTCTTAAGAGCATTGGTTCACGTTTGGCCGGCGGTTATAGTGTTTGTTACTCTTGGAGCTTGCTCCTAGCCGGCTAGGCGTCGCCCTTGAGCTTGCCATCGATTGTGGTAGCCTAGGGAGGTTTGTAACCACCTTCTTGCAGCTAAGAAATCACCCCTCACCTCAAGAGTTCACTCTCTTGACTTGAGAACGAGGAAAGGGCAAACCTAAGTGGTGAGCTTGAGCCTTTGTGGCATACCTCAACAACGTGGACTTAGGCAAGCCTTTGTGGCGAGCTGAACCACGGGATAAATCATTGTGTCACCTTGTGCTTTGGTTTACTTCTCGTTCTTGAAGTGGTTTCTAGGGTTAGGGTTCGATCTAGTGCTTTATACTTGTACTTTCGATTTCTGGCATATCTGTGAACTGTCTAACCCTGCAGGAAGCTTATTCTCTGCCTGTGCAACATTTCTTCTCATACTCACGAAACTCCGTTTTACATTTTTCCAGGTCGGCAGTGCTGATCTCAGGATCGGCAGTGTCGATCTGCTTACTGATCGAATTGAGTTTTGAGTTTTGACAGGCCTATTCACCCCCCCCTCTAGGCCTCCAAGGCGACATCAAGGTCCTTTCACATCCAATCATCGAAACCCACTAGGGGCCTAGATGCTTTCACACGCCTCCATGGCCAGAAGCCTAGCCCTGTTTGGGTGTACACCGCGCCCCGCCTCGCCATGGGCAAGTGGGTGCCGCACCCCACCTCGCGCTGCCACCTCCCCATGCCGCTTTGCCATGGCCGGAGGCCGGAGCCCCACCTAGGCGTCCGTCGTGCCACGCCCTGTGCCTCTACATCCCCGCGTCGGCCGGCCACCGCACCTCCTCCAGCGTCTGCCACCTCCCTATGCCCACTGCACCTCCTCCAACACCCACGTCGGTCAGTTGCCCTGCGAGACGAAAGACAAAGCGTCGATGTGGGTTGAACTCGTCCCCTCGATTTGAGCAGACCGCGCCAACCCACATCTAAGAGCATCAACAGTGTATAGAACCAGCCCCGGTTCTATACACTGATATGACCTCCCCTCCTGGAAACATCAAAATTATCCACATTGTATTGAACCGGCCTAGCTCTATAAATGGGGCCCACCACATCAAAATCTTTCAACTGCTCTCGGCGGCGTGAGGAGCAACTGCAAGAAAGAGAAAGAGAGGGAGAGTGCCTGATTTTTTATTCCTTGGTGCCGGGTTCGATCTATGGTTTCTAGTTCTTCATCGACCCTAGCACACAGTGTATGGTACCTAGTTCCATCCTTGCATTTATTGCATCGAACCTTCTTTGAACCGCACACTACAAGTGCTCTAAGGGAAATATATACCAACCCAGATCAATCTAGTTCCACTCAACCCCCAATCCAAACAGTAGACCATCAGGGGCAAACCCAAGATATCCCACAATCCAAACACATGGTTATTTCATACCTTTTGCAAGGGAAAGGAAAAAGGGATATAGTGGAGATGCTCTAAAGTCCTAGTTTAGTTTTGTGACAATTGAAACTTCCAACTATGACTAAGTTTATACAAAAATATAGTTACATCTTTAATACAAAACAGATACACTGTCAGGACATTTAATGTGGATTAAATCAAACTCGGTGTTTATATGCTGATGTATTTCTCTATCAACTTGTTGGAATTATAGAAGTTTTGAAGAACTAAAACGACCTCCATCTTAGATTGAGGGAGTACTAACCTTACCTGTAACAAGAAGCCATGCTTGGCTTGAAACTTTAACGCAAGCTGATATGCCACACGGACAAGATTGTACTATTAGTATGCAACTGTGAGCTACAAGTAATTACACACACCAGTTCACCATCTACCAGAACCCACACTGGTACATACATTCTAGAAAACAAACCGCCTAAACCAAAGAATCGGTCAGTTGCTCATGAAGGCAGGAAGGGCATAGCCGTATAACTAAGCATACCTTCATCCTCACATAATGATGCTGCAAAAATCCAGCATCTGCCAATAGTAACCACATCAGGATCCATTTCTATGTTATACAACCTTTTTTACACGCCCAAAATTTTGGCAGATCATGTCGATGATAGTGTGGCCAACCCAATATGGCCATCTTCTTCGGCACTTGATCCTTGGTGAGCAGTAGAGCTCCTATTTCGTGCTGCAAGTCAAAGAAAGCAATGTGCATGTTAATGTCACGATATTGTAAAATTCCAAATCAGCTCTGATGACCGGATAGCATAAGATCGGTTTCAAGTAATCGAACTACACGGAACAATAAACAAGCAATTCACAATTATCAGAGTGCAAACAAAAGCTCCTAGTCATCATACTACAACCAACCCATGTTAAATGTCCTAGAATGACTACAAAGTAACCTTACAGCTTTAACAACTGCAAAGGTAACATATTTGTACAACATAAGTTATGTATCTCATGTAGTCTCAATGCACAAACCAACAGCCAGAAGGTGATTTTATATTGACACAAAAATAACATCTTTTATGGTGAGTAACAGAAAAAAAGTACATAGAGATTATGAAAAATAAATCCACTGCATGAAATACTGTAAACGTGTGCATTAACTTTTTTTATTCTCATGGACCAGATGGTACGAAACTAAAAGGGAAAAAAATGAGACGGTTTGCTCACTTGTAACATTGGTAATCACATTAGTTGTCTTCTGAGCAGCAAGGGCTCTAAGTTTGTTCCCTGTAGCCAGCAGAAGTAAGCTTCGCATATGCTGCTTTTGCTCTTTTGGACTAGCAGTTTTACTCAAAGAGTCATCAAATGCTAGTAAATCTTCCTGTTTGATGTGTGGGAGGGAAAGAAGAACCTGCAAACAAAGCTATAATTTAGTCCCAGTGCATGTAACTGGCCCAGTAAAATAGTTATTTCCAGGACTCACATCCTACTACCAAAAAAAGCAACCAGTGGAGGTTATTATCCTTGTCAACTACCCATTGACTCATTGGTAACGATATTTCACTTAACAAAGCAAGCAAGCATGTCTAGGCATTTGTTCACTTCACTATACTTGAGTCCCTTCAAATTTCATTCATTATCAACATGTACAAATTTGTAATTTTGTTGTTTCTTAGCAATGAAATTCAGGCACCCCATTGTGAAAAAAATAAACATGTACAAATCCTTAGCCAAAAACAATATACTGAAAGTAGTGAGTAGCTACATGGCCTTTTATATGTAAAAAATAATACTAGTAAAATTATTTCTAAAATAACTCAAAGGAAACTAGCAACATATAATGGTGTTAATCACATGACGGTGAAATAACAGTATTTCAATGACAGATTATAAAACTATCCAAATATATCAAATATTGGTGCAGACAAAATGTGGATCACTCACAAGCTTAAAGTCTTCATTGCAACAAGTATAGCCAAGAGCCATACACAAACACAAGTCGAACTTGCTCATTTTTGCAAATTGGGATATGGAGCTAACATGTGGTGTAGCTATTTCTAATTTTAATCTGCAAGGAATTAATTATAGTGCTCAAAATTGACATGTAACCCATTTACCTAAATAGCATAAAAAAACATTCCATGCCTAAAAACCATAGCCCTAGTGGCAGATTAGAGCAACCATATTTTTATATCAGCTCAATTATGTATCATACAAAAATTACCTGCCTAGGTGCAGGGTCTCTATCAGACAGATAGACATATATCTCCCGACAAAGTCCAACAAGTTCAGCACTCATGACTGAATTTGATTCAACAGATAAACCGTGTATTATAGAGGAAAATAAATCCTTTGCAACAAACTGCCTCAACTCAGCCTGGTTTGAAGCAACGGCAAGGTGGATCAATGCACCACAAAAGGGGATAACTTTAGTCACAGCATCACTATCTGTCCAAGTGAACACTTCAACTGATATCCTCAATGCAGGAAGAGCTGTGCCAATGTGAAGCAAAATAAATCTGCAAAAGAAAAAAAAAAGTCTCTATTTGTTATTTGATGAATACCTCTATCTTTTGATATCTTTTTTGCCCAATGCTTTAGACTTTGTAAAATGCATTCAACACTATAGCTGAGAACATCAAATTGGATGTACAAAAATAATAGCACTAGATTTGTCCTCAAAAGTCTTGCAATATAATAATATCATACTCCCTCTGTCTGTTGTGATATGTTTCATGTTTTAATCTTGAAGAATGTTCTTTTTTCTTTAATATAATGAAGTGCAGCTCTCTCGCGTTTTCGAGAACAAATCTTGAATTATGTATAAAATATTTGAAGTTTTACAAATCCTTAGACTAAAGCCACGATTTGCATATTTCTTCCCAGCATTTTATTTTTCTAGTTACATCTATGATATGCAGATACAGCAATGAAGCAAGATAAAATAGTGGGTCAGACTAATTAATTTATATCAGATATTAATTCTTGTGAAAGGAGCTATAAAACGTCAACCAAGTTAGAACAGAAATTCTTGAAATCCTAAGAATGGTCAAAGCTCAGAGAATGTTTAACATCAGGTTAAAAGGAATAGAAATATTTTAGGTAAATCACACAAGGTGCTCAAAATAATTGCATTACCCAGTTAGAGAACTTGAAGCAAAGGACTCCAGATTCTTTAGAACAGAGTCCATCCGGTTGGAAGGTCCAAGTTGTTCCAAGGATGGAAGTCCATTATTTAAGCCTGGTGATGATAAAGCCCAAAGCACAGAACATACTTCGCGAGTCAAGTCACGCAGCAACTTTTCTTCCATAACCTCTACCTTCAGTTCTGATCCAGGAAGATTACCAATGCTGTCAGGAACCTTAGCCCGACCCTCATGAAGAAGACTGGACCATGAATAGTTAAGAGCTTGCTGACAGTGGACAAATAATGGCTGCAAAAGGTTCGCTAGCCACACTTGCCATAGATCAGCAGGACAATATTTAACAAATGGAATAATAACAAGGTGGATAAGTTGGCGCAGATGCCGAAACTCCATAACTTGCACATTCTCCATAAGAGCAAGGGTGACAGAAGAACCCTCTATGCATCGAAAGAATGCTTCCCCAAGAGTAGCTGCTAATCCTAAAACATTGTACCTGCAGTATGACATTTATTGCACGCATATCAAAAAAGGTCAGAACATAGAGCTGAAATCGTCTCTTAATATTTATGAGCTGCGATATAGATTTTTTTTTCTGGTCAATTGAAGTGCATATTTTTTCAAATCATTCAATCAACCCTAGTCACCATGGCACCAATCAGCTGACTAATCTCAACTAATCGTGACTAATCGTAGTGCATAATTGATCGCAATGACATTGATAATCATGACTAATCGTGATTAATCAGATGACTTGATAACCTTGGTGAAGACTTGAAGTGTCAATCAAGTGTTCATTTATAATTAAATATGCAGGGAGTATAAGAATATCCCAAGTTGACCAAGAGTCCAGACACTTATGTAATGTGGGGCCGGCACTATAGCCGAAGGGCCCAGAAGAAGCAAGCCGATCAGTCGGCCAGCTAAGCCGTGAGATGATCAAAGTATTAAGTTGCATGCACCAACCAGTTCAACCCAAAAGCTTAAGCTGATGAGGAGAGGTGGGCAATTCACTTATACTCCAACACTCCGCCTCACGTGGAGGCCCCTCAGGCCTCAGACGTGGAAATAGGAGCGGACAACAATTATTTTATTTAATCGTGCCTACCAGGATTAAAACTCGAGACCCCTGGTTTTTTGATACCATATTAAGTTGCATGCACCAACCAGTTCAACCCAAAAGCTTAAGCTGATGGGGAGAGGTGGGCAATTCACTTATACTCCAACACAAAGGGCCGGTAATGTGAAAGGGCCTGAGTAGTATGAAAGAGAGGAGAGGAGTGTGAATGTGGAGTTGGGAGCTTTAGGCCGATCAGGGCTGCCTCCTAAATATATGTAATCTGATGCATCAATGAGATCAACAAGAATGAAGTTAAGCTCTAATCCTCTCACCTAATTCAATCTCCAATCTCACCTATTCTCCACGGCGGATGGCTTATGCTCACCAAGACGAACTTCAACGAATGGTCCATGGTGATGAAGGTCAAGCTGCAAGCGCGGCACATGTGGGACGCGGTACGGTACGGCGACGTTGACTTGACCAAGGATCGGTGGGCGATGGAGGCCATCCTTGCAGCTGTCCCGGTGGAGATGCAGTCCACCCTCGCAGACAAGGAGACCGCCAAGGACGCTTGGGAAGCCATCACTGCGGCACACATCGGTAGCAACCACCAACGATCCACGCTGCAGAGGCTGCGGAAGGAGTGGGGGGACTTGGCCTTCAAGTCAGGCGAGGACATCGACGACTTCACCCTAAGCCTCTCCACCCTGTAGCAGCAGCTGGTGTGGTACGGCTACACCAAGATCGATGAGAAAAATTCCTCGGCTCCGTCCCCGAGAAGTACAAGCAGGTCGCCGTGTCGATCGAAATACTGCTGGAGTCCCATGTAGCCGGTCACCGTCAGCAGCAAGCTTCTCTTCACCGAGGAGCAGCGGCTCGCTTGCCAAAAGGAGCGGAAGAAGGGCGAGGCTTCAGCTTCGTCGAGCACTCGCAAGCGCCGGCCACGCAAGCGGGACAAAGCTCCCCAGGCGCATGGTGGCGCTCCTGACGGCACCGACGGCCAGCGCAAGGCCAACCAGGACGACATCTGCAAGAGCTGCGGCAAGACCGGCCAATGGACCAAGGACTACCGGCAGGCGAGGCGCGGTGGTCAGGCTCACATCGCGCAAGCGCAGGAGGGCGATGAGCCGGCTCTGTTCTTCATCCACGGGGACATCGAGCTACACTCCTCTCCCACGCCGACCGTCGCCGCACTCCACCTCAACGAGCCACGTGCCCACGCCTTCCTCGGCTCCGCCGGTGACGACAAGATCGACGGCTAGTACCTCGACACCGGCGCCACCCACCACATGACCGGGCGGCGGGAGTTCTTCTCTGACTTGGACTCCAGCGTGTCTGTCAAGTTTGGGGACGCCTCCGTCGTGGAGATCAAGGGCATCGATTCGGTCGTGCCGGGCGGCGGGAGTTCTTCTCCGACTTGGACTCCAGCGTGTCCGTCAAGTTTGGGGACGCCTCCGTCGTGAAGATCAAGGGCATCGATTCAGTCGTCTTCACCGCCAAGACCGGCAAACACCAGTTGTTCACCGGCGTCTACTACATCCCCACGCTGAGGAACTCCATCATCAGCTTGGGGGAACTGGATGAGAACGGCTCGCGCGTGGAGATCGAGGACGAGGTGTTGCGCATCTGGAACCGCAGTCGTAGGGTCCTCGCCAAGGAGAAACCGCCTCTGTCCTCCACGTACAGGTGGTGCAGCTTCTCTGTCTTGCTGCCCGCCGCGACGACGACGCCTGGGGGTGGCACGAGTGCTTTGGGCACCTCAACTTTGAGGCCCTGAAGCAGCTCGGCAACAAGGAGATGGAGCGGGGCATGCCACACGTCGACCACGTGGAGCAGTTCTGCGACACCTGTCCTCACCAAACAATGACAGCTCCCCTTCCCTCGCCAGGCGAGCTTTCGTGCCAAGGAGAAGTTGGAGCTCATAAATGGCTCTGCGGCCCCATGACCCCTACTACACCTAGAGGACAGTGCTACTTCCTCCTCCTCGTCGACGATGTGTCCCGCTAAATGTGGGTTGTCCTGCTCGATACCAAGGGGGCAGCTACGGACGCCATCAAGCTGCTGCGGAGGAGTGCGGTCGCAAGCTTCAAGTGTTATGCACGGACAACGGCGGTTGAGTTCGCGGCGTACTGCGCCAACGAGGGGATCCAGCGCCACTTCACCCCGTACACCCCGTAGCAGAACGGCATCGTCGAGCGCCACAACCAGACGGTGGTGGCTACTACTCGTGCCCTCCTCATGAAGCGAATGTCGGCGATCTACTGGGGAGAGGCGGTGATGACGACCGTCCACGTCCTCAACCGCTCGCCCACCAAGGCGCTTGACAGCAAGACGACGTACGAGGCCTGGCACGAGCGCAAGCAGACAGTCATCCACCTCCGCTTCTTCGGGTGCCTCGCATTCGCCAAGGAGCTCGACCACGTCAGCAAGCTTGACGACCAGAGTGCACCAGGGGTCTTCATCGCCTACGCGGAGGGCGCCAAGGCCTACCGCATCCTCGACCCTGCAACACAACATGTCTGAATCTCGCGTGACGTCGTGTTCGACGAAGGGTGAGGCTGGATGTGGGACAAGGCAGTGGATGACAACTCAACCTCGACTCTCAGAGACTACATCATCGACTACATCCACATCGAGAGAGCTGGGGGAGCTAGCAGCTCGTCTTCACCGAGTTCGCCCACCTCGGCACCTCACTTGCCGCCAGCTCCAGCGAGTCCACCACCACCTTCCGCACCGGCTACGCTCCACTCTTCACCACCTTCGGCATCGGCCACACCCCACTCTACACCACCGGCCACTCCATGTTCTCCTGCACCGGTTCCTGACTCTCCTACACCAGCGGCCACATCACCAGCATCGGCCCCGACAGCTTCGGTCCACGACGAGCAGCGCACGGTGGAGTTCACTACCCCGCTGACCTATGACGAGGACCGCGTCGATGCCTACCACGACGACGAGCCTCTGCGCTATCGTACCATGGACAACATCCTCAGTGAGTTGCCCGTCCCTAGACTGGCGCAACACGACTTTGAAGGGGAGCTGCACTTGGCGCAAGACGATGACAAGCCCCGCTCCTTCGTTGAGGCGGAGGGAGACGCGGCATGGCGCGCCGCAATGAAGCAGGAGATGGACGCCATCGAGCGGAACCGGACATGGGAGCTGGCGGATCTTCCCGCCGACCACCACGCCATTACCCTTAAGTGGGTGTTCAAGCTCAAGAAGGATGAGACCTGGGAAGTGATCAAGCACAAGGCACGACTCGTGGCGCGCGGGTTCGTTCAGCACGAGGGGGTCAACTTCGACAACGCCTTCACACCTATCGCACGCATGGAGTCTGTTCGTCTCCTCTCTCTGGTAGCCCAGGAGGGCTGGCGCATCCACCGCATGGACATCAAGTCATCCTTCCTCAACGGCAACTTGAAGGAGATCTAACGTCCGCCAACCGCCAGGATTTGTAATCCCTGGCAAGGAGAACAAGGTTCTCCGCGTGCGCAAGGCCCTCTACGGCTTGCGGCAGGCACTTCGAGCCTGGAACGCTAAGCTGGACTCCACCCTCAAACAAATGGTTCCAGCAGAGCACTCACGAGGCTGCTATCTACCGGCAGGGCAAGGGAGGCAATGCCCTGCTGGTAGGCGTCTACGTCGACAACTTGGTGATCACCGGCACCAAGGAAGACGAGGTGGAGGCATTGAAGACGAAGATGAAGATTGTCTTCTAGATGAGCGACTTGGGGCTCCTCTCTTTCTACTTGGGGATTGAGGTCCACCAGGACAGCTCTAGCATCTCCCTTCGCCAGACCGCCTACGCCAAGCACATTGTCGAGCTGGGCGGGCTCACCGACTGCAACCCAACCCACACTCCCATGGAGGAGAGGCTAAAGCTAAGTCGCGACAACACGGCGAAAGAGGTTGACGCCACGTTGTACCGGCATATTGTGGGCAGCCTTCGCTACCTCATCCACAAGCGGCCGGACTTGGCATTCGCCGTCGGCTACGTCAGTCAGTTCATGCAGTGACCGACCACGGGACCATCAAGAGGATCCTTCGCTACGTTGCGGGTACCTCCGACTACGGCTTGCACTCATCGGGTACAGCGACAGCGACCACGCCGCAAAAATCGACACGAGCAAGAGCACCAGCGGGACGCTATTCTTCCTTGTCAAGTGTCTGATCAGCTGGCAGTCGGTCAAGCAGCAGGTGGTGGCATTGTCCAGCTATGAGGCAGAGTACATTGCAGCCACTACCGCTCAGGCTATCTGGCTTGCTCGGCTGCTCGCCGATCTCATTGGCAGAGACGCAGAAGGATCTCATTGGCAAAGACGCAGAAGCACTTCTGAGTCTCTGCCAATGAGATCGCCGAGCAGTCGAGCTGAGGGTGGACAACAAGTCCGCTTGGGCCTTGGCAAAGAACCCATCTTCCATGAGCGCAGCAAGCATATCTAGGTCAAGTACCACTTCATGAGTTGTGGTAGGCAGTAGATAGATGGGAGTGAACTCCAAGAATTCAACTATTTTGATTAGGCTCGTTTGGATCCTTGGAATTGAATTCATTTTAATTGAATTCATTTTAAGAATCATAATTTAGACACATATTAATTAAGCTAATATTGTTTTATATGAATTATATTTGTATATTATTGTTGGCTATGCGAGAGAAATACTCATGTGTTGCATTTATACCATAGAGGAGTGAGTTGAAGAATGTTATAAGTTGCAAAATAGAAATATAGCATGGTGATCTATAGAATCCATTTCTCAATCCCACCCTATGAATTTGAGATAGGCTTATATGTGGACTTTGGAAAGTGGTGGAATGTCAAATTCCAAGCCAAATAGCCTAGTTTATTGAGTTGACTCCAATTCCTCCAAAATAAAGGGATCCAAACGGCCCCTTAAGGTTTTTGCACAGAAACTAGTAGCCACAAAAGGCTAGATCGTTACCTAGATTGTTACCAGCATGCTCACTAGCAGTGCCCACAGTTTTGGATCAAATCGTTTGAAAGGTAGGTGAAACTGCCCCTGCTTATTTTTTTTTTTTCTTCGCCATGCACTATATTCCTTCAGAAATTTCATCTAGACGGTTTGGTGCAAAACGTATTGTTCATGTTAGACAGGGTTGTGTTATGCTCTTTAGGCCATACTGTTTTATGGCTGAATAGGCTTAGGCCTAGCCAATTAATCCCTTGTATAGGGATGGGCTTGGGCTAGGGAGTTTCCTTGGACAAGTCCAGGACTCTAGGAGATTGAGTTGTATTAGGCAAGGATATTGGAGGTCGGTTGCATTCCTAGAAGTCACCCCAATCCTTGCCTATATATATGTACAAGTACATTATGTCTCCCCAATCGATCTAGAGTTTTTCCCAACTTACATGGTATCAAAACGGATCGACCCCATCCCTCTCCTTCCGCTATTTTTTCTCATGCGACCTCCCCTCCGCGCCTTATTAATATTGTAATGTAATGCATAGCAGATATGTGGCTGCTAGGATTGAGAGGGGGGAGAGTTGAGGGAGCGGTGGTGGACTGGTGGTTGCTGTGCCACAGTACCCGCGGCCCGCGGGTACTGTTCGCGTTGTAGTGGTGGTGGCGGCTAGGGCTGCGATGGCGCAGGAAAGGCCGGCCATGGGGCCTTTGCCCACGGTTGGGCAAGAGGGAAGGGTTTTCCTTCTTAATTCTTGCTTGATTAGATTGATATATCTTCTCCTTATATAGAGAGGTTTATACTTGACTTACAAAGCAAGACTTACTTGACCCTTAAGCATGCGACCCTTATCTCTAGTTAACCCTAACGAGCTATACCATCAGGCATCAGCCTAGGCCCAATAGGCCATGACATACTCTAACAATAGCATAGTTGGGGCACTAACAATATTTCACAGTACTACTACCAACCAGCAACAATAAAATCCCACTCTCTAATATTGCTAGACAAACAATACGACGAAAGTTTGCATCTATTGAATCCATTTTCAGCACAAGTATTTTCCGGTGGCAATAGGAAGTAAAAAAAATGCTCATTTCAGATTGAAAATTCTATTACGATAAAAGCATCTAGTAAGTAGCTAGAGTTCTCAGTTCATAAATCACAACACTTACCCGCTGTCTCGGATCCCACGCAACCAGTTTTTTATATTGTTCTCTTTAGATTCTCCATCTCTTTGAACATCCAGCAATCCATCAGCAGGAGCAACCTGACCTTTGGTAAGTTTACCTGTCTCTCCTAGAAGGCTAGCCTGCTCCGCAACTGTCATGCTTTTTGCTGCTTTGATTTCCACCGTCTGAGACTGGGCAAATGGCTCAGACCAAAGAGCATGTATGCATCGCAGCAGCTGAAAATGAAATTAATAAGGAAATTAAAATGCTAGTCATTTATCAAAATGCTAGTCATTTATCAGCTTAGCCACTGCACAACTACAGAAATAGTATAGTTAATATATCAATTGACAATCAAAGCCAAACATACCCTTAAGAGAGGGGGCACAATCCATGCTAGATGTGAAGACATCGGGTGCAGATAACCAGGTACTGTTGTGGTGGGTGCTTGTGGAGTTGCTGAAGACTTTTTGGTTCCACTTCTCTTGAGTGCCTTTTCAAAGAATGTAACCGTGTGATAAATTGACCACATGAATTGGCTATCAGAAAACATGTTTGTCAAACCAGAAGGGTCAGACAAATATGCAGTTTGCCATTCCACTTGAGTCCACATTTTATTAAGAGGTTCAAGTAACCAGGCGAGAACTTCTTGTTGCTGTTGAATCCTATGGAAACAAAAAAAAATACAAATTGTGACAGAAGCAACACTAAAACTACTTTTAGGATGCAGCCATATATACAAAGAGTTTAGCAGCCAAATACCCAGCAGAGGATGCCATCACAAGAAACGCTTCACATAAATGATTATGTTCACCACGTAGTAAGCGGCCCTCTCCTTGAAGGTAAGCCATGGTATCAGCAATGTTCTGTGTCGTTGGAAAAGTATTTGAAACAGTCAAAAGAACGCATAAACAATGGTGAAACCAACATAAAAGCATGGATGAATGGATGCCCTAGAAAAACAGTTGTGTTCTGATTTAATCAGATCCTTTTCTACTTGAGAATGCAAGTTTGCCACACCAACAAGTGACCTGGTTTATGACATATGCATGTCCCAAAGGTTTCAATGTAACATGACCTATTTGTTTACATAGAACTGTAGCGGTCATTTTGTAGTTCAAAAGGGCTGGGTATTTGGATAAGACTGGGGCCGTTTGGATCCCTTCATTTTGAAGGAATTGAAATCTACTTAATGGACTAGGCTATTTGGCTTCAAAATTTGGCATTCCACAACTTTCCAAAGTTCAGATATAAGCCTATGTTAAATTCATGGCATGGGAGATGGAAATCAATTCTATAGGTCGCAATTCTATGTTTCTAACTTGCAACTTATAGCACACTCGACACGCTTCCCTGTAGCTGTAGCAGAAGTACAGCACATAAATATATCTCCCTCATATGACAAACAATAGTATACAAGTATATTTCACATACAACTATATCAGCTTAATTGATTTGTGCCTAAATTATGATTATTAGAATAGAATTCAATTCCAAGGATCCAAACGGGGCCCAAAAGATTTCAGTGTAATATGACTTGCATGTATGTACAATTCTTATTACAAGGTCACGACGCAAATAAGGATAGCAAACCCTGGCAAGGTTCCCCAGAGGATACAAAATAACAAGACCAGCCTAATAGAATATCGAAAAAAATCATCTTTTAAATTCAAATGAACTGTGGTTTCAGATGAGATGGGCCCAGTACTGATCATTCTATGCAGCCTTTCCTAGTTTGGATCCCTTTTCTTGTTCTTTTTGGGACAATGCTAGAATCTGAAGACTGAACTCTGTTTAAATATCACCATTCATGTCAGAAATCATAAAAACTTAAACCTGAGAATGTACATAAAAATCTGAACAGTTAAGAAGTCTTTATTTAGGCTTGGTTTGGTTTTGCAATGGCTTTTCAGAGCCATGACAAACCTCAATAGAATAAAAGTTTCTCTAGCAGCAAATATGTATTCTATTATGCAGCCCAGCAATGCTCTACTGATATAAACTTCGTAGTGAAGCAAAACTCAGATCAATAATAATATCAAATGGAGCCTAAAGCCATCAATGAAAGCACCATAGAAACCATTAAGTCTCCATATGAACTTATTTCCCTCTTGTAAATAGAAGGATAAACAAATGGATGTAACAGACAAAACTGCAGTTAGAAACTTGAATATAGTATAAGAGCAACTCCAACGGTTTTGCATTTTTTGTTTGGCAAAATATGGTACTCCCTCCATTCCAAATTATAAGACGTTCCAAGAATCTTGGAGAGTCAAAGTTTTTCCACTTTGACCAAAATTATAGAGAAAAATATAAAGATTTATACCATCAAATATACATATTATGGAAATATAACTAATGGAGAATCTAATTGCACTTAGTTGATATCATAAATATTATTATCTTATTATATAAATTTGGTCAAAGTTGAAAAACTTTGACTCTCCAAGATTCTTGGAATGTCTTATAATTTGGGATGGAGGGAGTATTTGCCAACTCTCAAATTAATATGGCAAAGGTAAAAAGAGTCAATCTCCAACGGTTTTGCATTTAGACTTGGCAAAACTAAAAAACTATGCGCGCGAGAGGGAAATATCCCGCGGGAGTAGCACGCGAGGGCGATTGCCAAGCGAACCGCAGCTTGGCATATATGCCAAATATCACCCGGTGTTTGCCAAGTTGCTAAAAATGTCAAGCTCATTTGCCAAACCGTTGGATAGGAGATTTTTAGACATTTTTGCAAAAACAAGAATGTCAAACTCATTTGCAAAACCGTTGGAGTTGCTCTAAGTAGTGGTGGTAAAGGGCCCTCTAATTTGGCCTAGCAAATTTAAGGATCGGGTCATAATATTATATGATTTTGAGCTAATTTGGCCTAGCATGAGAGCCATGATCCATCACCACCCCTAAGTGTAAGTGGTCTCTGCCATGATAATAAAAGGATGTGTCATAAAGCAACTCCATGTAGAATAAAACAACAAATGGTATAGTGGCAATCAACTACGAGCTGAGCCTGACCTTCATGTGAGGCAGCAGAGCTTTATCAGCAGCTCTTGATATACGAATGAATGATGAGCAGATCTGCAACCTTGCTAGGCGAGAATTGTTTGATGGATCCTGCAGATACAGCCATACATTAAATGGCAGAAATGAGAACTGTACACACAAAACTAGAAAAATGGCATGATAACTAAATAATTCAAATTTACCGAATAGAATAAAAATAAACAGCATGAAATGATTGCACGTGGAAACATTTGTCCAACTCAAAGTAGCATCCGTTTTTCATTTCTAGAACATCACTCATAGAATTGAATTGCATGATGGCTATCAATCTCCAGCCTCAATGGTTCACACTCCACAGCATCAGAGTACTATGGTATTTTCTTTTAAGTAAAACATAAATGTACCTGAAATGTTATTGGGAGAGACGTCAACAGTTCAAAAAGCTTATTAACAACACTGGCAACTGCATCTGGATAATGTTTCAAGAAAGGGCCCAAAGCGTCCAAATAATGACCATGAATAACTGCAAGGTTAGGTTCTGTCCACTTTAAAGAAAGAAGCTGTTGAAGTAATCCTGGTTGACAAGCAGAAGAAACTTAGCACCCTGTAGACCAAACTTTACGGCCAAAATAAAGTAAGTTAGGTTCAGTTAAACCTTCAAAAATCTTGTGCAGTTGGGATTTCGTCTCCAAATCAGTTTTTCCACAATCAACTGAGCCATCGAAAATAGCACTGACAACTGCTTCAAGCCCCAGTTGAGCCCCTTCCATTGCGTCAAGATCCTGTAACAAAATTTCATTTGCAGAGTTAGATAGAGATCTGAATTACAAGGTAACCCTTCATTGACCAAATGTGAATGGGAAAGAGAAACCATTAATTTAGGTTTATGCAGTAAGCACTCGGTTTCAAAAAGAGATCATAGGCAGTGTCTAGGCAATAGGCAAGCAGCACTGCCTTTCCTAGCACCTAGGCGTTTTCCCATCAAGAGTGGATAGGGCTTGATCTCTGTATGAATTTCAGACACATTAGAGATTATGGAAGACGACTTATGGTCATAGAACTCATCATAGGTGCATTATAATGCCAAGTTTTGTTTCTTTTATGTACCAAAATTCTGTATTTAACATTGTACTGTAACTCTAATGATTGAAAAAGTACAATTGCCAAGAAACTCCTACGCAATGCCTAGGTGCTATGCAGAGCTTGACCACCTGCCTAGTGCCTAGAACTTTTTGAAACATTGGGTAAACAAATGCAGCTAATCCAACCTGGGGGGATTTAGTTGCTTGATTAGCATCTCCAAAGACAGCATTTATTCTCTGAACGACACTTGCTGCAGCAATCACAGATCTTTGAGAAGCAATGACTTTAATGAGATCCAACTGCAAGAAGATGCATAAGACACAACTAAGTGAGTTGTGGACAATAAGAGATCAGACAATATCCATCATTGGTCCAAAAACAAGGTACTGTAAATAGCCTCCTATAACTTATTCATACATATATATAGCAGGGATCCTCCCAACTATTTACAATACAAAAAGTTCCACTTCTATAGCAAATCACACAATCAAATTGGAAACTTGAAGAACAGAGAAGCATGTTGTACGTATCAAGGTAAAGAATCACTAATTGAAGGGCATAGAAATGCACTATGCATAACTAGCCATCCTTTTAGTTTTGTGTAGATTCATATCATGCAACAAAACTTCAAGAATCAAGACTATTGAAGAGAAGAGATGACAAGAAATTATATTGATGGGCAAGGGAAACCACAAATGGTCTTTTAAGATTAACAAGGACCAATGGCAACTCCAACTTTTAGAAGTCAGGAGAAAAGCAAACATACCAATTTGGTGCGATAGTTGCAGAAGTCACTTTTCCCCTCAAGCTCTTCGCTCCATAGTTCTAACAGCCCAGAAGTTGCACTTCCACTGTTCTTGAGCATTCTCTTGAAAGAAACATCCAAAATTGTACTGTATATTTCATCAGTGACAAATACTGACACCCCTTTCTTCTCCTTTTCTGTTGATAAGTCACCAGAATTATCACCAGAAACACGTGCAACAGACTTAGCTTTCGATGGTTCTCTCAATACCACCTAGACAAAGTTTGTGTCAACTTCTCTAAAGTTACAAAATAATATGGCATGCAGTTCAACTATGCAAATAGAGATAAGGAGTCTACCAGCCAAAATAATAAAGACTGGAAATGAAGCGCGATTTTGTAATGTTGGTAATACTCCAGCATCTGCAAGGAAACGAAATTTGTTTGAAGAATAGTAAAAAGTAGGCAACACATGGAAATCATGTCAGTGAAATTTTAAGACTTGATTGAATTTCATTAAGCATATTCAAACTAGTCATGTAGTGATGTTATGTTACCACTACCCTTACCTGCCAGCCGGGAACCAAATATTATAGGATAGCCAGACTTCTCAGATGTGCCAATATAACTTATAACCAGCCAAAAAGTTTCATTTAATTTTGAATTTAAAGAGTTAACCACAAGAAAGTTACACAACCATGACCTAGGCACACAAACAATGCAGGTCATGGTGACAAGATGCTAACATGCATTTGTCACAGAGTGGGTTCAATCCCACATTAGCTCCAATTATTTTGCTTTTCCATTTAATTTATGAAAAAAATAGGCATGGAATTTGTTGAATTCAATCCTAACACCACATAGAGAAACTTAGGATCTTGCAAGTTGCAAGTACATCAGTAGCACTTTCTTGTCAAACTCAGTTTTTTAGGCATCTTTATTCTCAAGTTTTAAGTGCGAAATTCATATTCCAACAACAAAATAGGCAGTCTTTCCCAAAATTTCAACAACCCCAGATATATTTCTTTTGAAACCCTTAGATGCCAAATAGCTAGAAAAATTAGAAGGGATCATGAGAAGATGCTGCACAGCAGTAAAAGCAACCTTTTACTCTTCAAAAAGTATGAGAAGTGTATTTGGAAATGCTCACTTGTTGTAAGAACTGGAAAGTCCTGGCTCCATCGGCTAGTATGCATTGCATGTTTGAAGATCCTACAGCAACCATTGTCTCACAAACACACGATGCAAACTCATATTCGCTCTCATCAATAGAACTGGGCTGCATGCCAGATCTGGTCAAAAATTGTTGTGAGATGTTCATCAACACCTGGAAAATGTTGCACATTGCAGCATCATATTCAGCAACTGCCACATCCACAGGTCTTTTTCTGAGACAGGTGGCACCACAAAAACAAGAACATATCAGGAGGGGAAAACAGTGAAATTAACCCTTAGTGTACATAAAGTCTCTCCATACCTCTGACATATCACTTTAAAAAACTCGCAAGCATGGAGGCGAAAATCACTGTAAGAAAGCAAGGACCCACATCTGCAAAAAGAACAGAATAACTAATGAAACTAATGAGGCAAGTAAGAATCCTGTTAAAAAACTAGAAATATCAAATACTCCAGTAAACATACCCATGAATTAAACCATATTTGGCTAGATCTGTCACAGGAGCCCATTCAGCATATGCATTGACAGCATTTAGAACTGCCGTCACTGTCCCTGCATGTTGTTTAGCCAAATCCATTTGCTGCTTTCCATGCTCACTCAAAGCAGCAACAAAATGTTTCTCAAGTAGCTATAAAACAAGACGTTACATGATACTCATGGTTATTATGCTTCAGAATATCATGAACCAAGGAAACCCAACAGAACCATTGGCATCTACTGGACATGGTGAAGGTGTAAATGCAAACTTACAGAATACAACAGAGGCAGAATTTGTGATAGTGACTCAGTAAGGCCGCGTAACAGAGATCTCCGCCTATCACCTATCGTGACAAAAAAAAGAATAAGTTAACAGAAGAGAACACATAACCTAACAGAAGAGAAAAAGGTTTTCTGTTCTTCTAATTTGATGTTAACAGAAGAGAAAAAGGTTTTCTGTTCTTCTAATTTGATGTTAACAGAAGAGAACACATAACATAACCTAATAACAAGAAAAGGTTTTCCATTCTTCTAATTTGATGGTTTGAACTTGGAATCAGAGAATGAATCTAGTTTCAAGTCCTGAACACAGATAATTAATCAAAACAAAACTTACCCTCTAAATCTTCATTATGAACAGTGATATCCTCTGGAAGCCACCTTAGAATCATGGCAACTAACTCAGCCTAACACAAAAAGGTTCCAAATGCAATTCAACCTATCAGATGGTAGAACAGATCTAAACCTGAAAGGCTGATGGGAAACATTACCTCTATAGGGCCACTGTTAGAGAGAGAAACAATAGATGGGAGTAAAGTATTCCACAAATCAACTCCCTCCCTTCGAACTACCTAGAAAGAGGAGATACGAAGTTGTAACTGCCTACAGCTAACAAATTTCACAAAGTAAAAATTGAAAAGAACAAAGGTATAATGGTAAACCTCTGCTACTAAAGCGGCTGTTTGACTCTTCAAGGCCCACACCTCATGAGGGCCAACAACATCCGATATTAAATTAATTGTCAAACTAGCAAATTCATTCCGCTCTGCAGCACTGAGCTCCTCCCACCTCAATCTTACCAGGTGCTGCAAAGATAAGGAAGAAATCATCAATTGATCCAGGAGAGAGAGAGAGAGAGAGAGAGAGTAATAGATACCACCAAGATATAGTTCGCTTCTATAAAAAGCTGTAGAGTACATTCATGATTATAAATTCTAGTATAGCTAAAGGGCAAGTTCAACCATTATGGCGATTAGGCCCATGATGTTGCCTGGCACAGAATATTGACCTACTAAAACAGCTGCGCATCCAGGAGCTAAGCATAGCAGAGATGTGCTGTTGCAACAGATTTGTGGTCATAATAAGGATCAAGTTTGAATAAAAAATATATGTAATCGCCTGATAGGATAGGGTGGCAACAATTAAGGTAAAGCTTGTACAATATCAGTTGAGATGGTTCGGACATATCCTACGAGGCCTCCAGATGCACCAGAGGATAGAGAAATTGGTGTGACTAGTGTGAAAAGAGACAGGGTTTGATCAAACCTGACACAAGACACAAGAAGAGGGAGTAGAGACTTAGTGAAGGGTAGGAAGATACCCAAAGAACAAGCATTGGTTAGGCACACATGGAAAACAACAATCTACATTTCCATAACATAGGCTAGAGGGTCGGTGTTGGAGTATAAGAGTATTAGGCCCATGAGGCCCATGTATAACTAATATATACTGCTACCCTTCTAGGGTAAGCCTAATAATCAATTCTCTCTTCCCAACATGGTATCAAGCTAGGGTTTCCTTTCCTCCCTCCCCTGCCTGCAGCCGCCGCCGCCGCCGGCGGCCATGGCCAGCGGCCTCCCCCCTCCCTCCTCCTTCGCTCCCCTTCCCTCTGGCGCGGGCGCGGGCGCCGCTGCGGGCGCGGGCGCGGGTGCTGCAGCTGCCGCTGGCTTCCTACAGGGCGCGGGCTCCCCTGTTGCGGGTGCTGCTGCTGCCGGCGTTCCACCTCCATCCCTGCACGACACCTCTCTGTCCGCAGCAGGGGCCTTCTCGGGTGGCTGGTGGTCTCCTGGTACAGCCCCCGGCTTCCCCGCTGCCTCGCGGATGCCTCCCGGCGCCACCTTCGGCACCGGCAGCACCCTTCCTCCACTCCACGACCTGGCGTCCCTCCCTGCTGCTCTCGACCCTGCTCCTCCCGTCAGCAAGGACGCTGCCGCGGGTGCAGCTCCTCTCCACCTCCTTGTGTCGACGCCCGCCGCTGCCTCCATTCACGTTGCTGCCCTTGATGCTACTCGGGCTGCCGCTGAGGCCAGCCAGGCGCAGGTGCGTGCAGCCGCCGCCGTTTGGGCCAGGGAGCACGATGCGGTTGACGCTCTTGCTCGCCGCATCGCCGCGGCGGAGCAGTTCCTCACCTACACCGCCACCGGAGCCACCTCCTCTGGCTCCCCGCGTCCTCGACCGTCGCCTACGCCTCCATCGTCTCTCCTTGGTCCTCCTCCTCCCGGGCCGAGCGGGAGTGGGGGGGGTCGTGGGAGTACACTGGTACATCCGACGGCAGCCGTCAGAGGGTCTGGCCCCACACACACACCGACAGCCATGTTCGTTGGGGCTGTCTCGGGCGCTCCCCCATTCCCGTCGCCGTGGACTCCACCTCCCGAGACTCTACCGGGGCCTGTCGGTTGGGATCCGACGGCCTTGGCCCGCTCTTTCAGCACCCTTGGCCTGACACCTCCAGTCAGTTCCGACTGGATCGCTGACTCAGGAGCCACCTATCACACCACTCTCAACTCTGGTCTCCTATCTTCCGTTCACCCACCCTCTTCGACTCACCCTTCGTTCGTCATGGTCACGAATGGCTCTTGCCTTCCAGTCACGTCTGTGGGTGCCGCTAACACTCATGGCTCTTTTCTTTTTCCCGATGTCCTGGTTGCTCCCAATATGGTTCACAACATTCTTTCTATTCGTCGTTTCACAGCTGACAACTCCTGTTCGGTTGAATTCGACCTTTCTGGTCTCACTGTAAAGGATTTGGCTTCCCGGCGTCCTCTTCTCCGCTGTGACAGCACGGGGCCCTTTTACACTCTTCGGTTTCCTGCTTCCGCTCCATCGTCTTCGCCTTCCACTCTGTCAGCTGCTTTCGCGACCACCACCTCCTCTACTACTTGGCACCGTCGCCTTGGTCACCCTGGCCGCGATGCCTTGACACAACTTAGTCGTAGCTCTGCCATACCATGTACTCGAGCTCGCGATGAGCATTTGTGTCATGCGTGCCAACTGGGCCGACATGTTCGTCTTCCTTTTCCTACTTCTTCTTCCCATGTGGCCCATATCTTTGACCTTGTCCATTGCGATCTGTGGACATCTCCTGTCCCTAGCATTTCTGGCTATAAATACTATCTTGTGTTGGTGGATGATTTATCTCACTATTCATGGACTTTTCCTCTTCGTGCCAAGTCTGACACTTTCTCCACGCTCCTCCACTTCTTTGCCTGGGTGTCCACTCAGTTTGGCCTCACCATCAAGGTTGTTCAGTGTGACAACGGGCGTGAGTTCGATAACTCCATGTCTCGTGCCTTCTTCCTCTCTCATGGCATGCAGTTGCGCATGTCGTGCCCCTACACTCCTCCCAGAACGGCAAGGCCGAGCGCATGATTCGCACCACCAATGACACCATACGCACCCTTCTCTTGCAGGCCTCTCTTCCTGCTCGCTTCTGGGCCGAGGGTCTTAACACCTCCACATACCTCCTCAACTGTTTACCTTCCGCTGCTTGTCCTGCTCCCAGTCCTCACCACGCCCTTTTCGGCACCCCTCCTCGCTACGACCACCTCTGTGTCTTCGGGTGTGCGTGTTACCCTAACACCACTGCCACTGCTCCCCACAAGCTGGCTCCCCGGTCGACTCGGTGTGTCTTCCTCGGGTACTCCCCGGATCACAAGGGGTACCGTTGCTTTGACCTCTCCTCTCGTTGCGTCCTCATCTCTCGTCATGTTGTGTTTGACGAGTACGTTTTTCCTTTCTCCACCACCACCTCTCCTCCCACCTACAGTCCACCTCTCACCCCTGACCTTGACCTCTCCTCCCTGTTTCCCTCTGACGCGGAGATCCAGCCACCTTTGCCGTTTTGCCCTGCAGGTCCTCCTCTACCGCGCCCTCCGCCGGGCCCGTGCTCCGGCCCTCCTGCTCTACCGCGCCCTCCGTTGGGCCCGTGCCCCGGCTCGCCGTCCGCCGGGGTTGCGCCGGCCCCTGCGCCCTGCGCCGGTCCGGCGGCCCCACCCCCTGGTGTTGTGCATGACCCTACGCTCGCTGCGGGTCCAGCGTCTTCGGCACCTCCCGCGCGCTCCGCCCAGCCGATGCGTCTACCAGCGCCGTGCGCGGGCGGCCTCCCCGCCCCCGGTGCGGGCCCCGTTGCCGTCGTCGCCACCACGGTCACCTCCCGTGGCCTCTTCTCCGCCCTCGACGCCTACACCGCCACCTCTACCACTATCGGCTGCCCGGGTCAAGCCGCCCGTGTACCACCCGCCTCTTCTTCACCGCCACCCGCGTCATATTCACCTCATGGTGACGCGGCAGGCGGGGGGGGTACTGCGGCCCCGGGCTCTCGCTGCGACGCCCGGCGAGCCGCGGATCTCTCTGGTGCCCTCTTCCGTGCGTGACGCCCTGGCCGACCCTCATTGGCATCGTGCAATGGAGGAGTACGCGGCTCTTCTCGCCAACCAGACCTGGGATCTGGTGCCCCGTCCACCTGGCTCCAATGTCGTCACCGGCAAGTGGATATGGACACACAAGCGTCGGGCTGATGGCACTCTTGAGTGGTACAAGGCTCGCTGGGTACTCCGGGGTTTCACTCAGCGGCCTGGAGTTGACTATAACGAGACGTTCAGTCCCGTGGTGAAGCCAGCTACAGTCCGCACGGTTCTCTCACTGGCTCTCTCTCGCTCTGCTTTTCTCCACGGGACACTTGCTGAGACAGTCTACTGCAGTCAGCCGGCGGGTTTTGTTGACTCTTCTCGCCCTGATCTGGTCTGCCGCCTCAACAAGTCACTCTACGGCCTCAAGCAGGCCCCTCGGGCGTGGTACTCTCGTTTTGCTGCATTCCTGCTCACTCTAGGGTTTGTGGAGGCCAAGTCAGACACTTCGTTGTTCATCTACCACCACGGTAGGGAGACTGCCTATCTGCTGCTTTATGTTGATGACATTGTGCTCACCGCTTCCAGCCCGGCACTACTGCGGCGGATCATCACCTCTCTTCAGCAGGAGTTCACGATGAAGGACCTTGGTGTGCTCCATCACTTCCTCGGGGTCACCGTTGAGCCTCGTCCCGGGGGTCTCTTTCTTCACCAGCGGCAGTATACTCTTGATATCCTGGAGCGAGCTCGGATGACTGACTGCAAGCCCTGCTCCACCCCTGTTGACACTCAGGCCAAGCTGTCAGAGACCGAGGGTACCACAGTCACTGACCCTACCACGTACAGGAGTCTTGCGGGGGCGCTTCAGTACCTCACCTTCACCCGCCCGGACATCACATATGTTGTTCAACAGATTTGCCTTCATATGCATGATCCGCGCGAGCCTCACCTCACGGCCCTCAAGCGCCTCCTCCGCTACCTCCGTGGCACCGTTGACTACGGTCTGCTTCTCCACCGGTCTGCCTCCACCGAGCTCGTCGTCTACACCGACGCTGACTAGGCCGGGTGTCCGGACACTCGCCGGTCCACCTCCGGCTATGTTGTCTTCCTCGGCGGCAACCTGGTGTCCTGGTCGTCCAAGCGTCAGCCGGTGGTCTCCCGCTCCAGTACCGAGGCGGAGTACCGCGCTGTTGCTAACGGCGTGGCGGAGGCCTCCTGGCTCCGGCAGCTCCTTGGTGAGCTCCACAGTCCCCTGACCCGGAGCACGTTGATCTACTGCTACCCTTCTAGGGTAAGCCTAATAATCAATTCACTCTTCCCAACAGTCGGTCCCCATTTACTATTTTCATTACTATTACTGATACGTCTTATTTTCTTTTTTACCCTATTCAATTATTTATTCTCTTTCTTTTTCCTCGTGTTGAGTTTCATCCCTATATTACCCCCAACTTATCTGGAAATAACAGGCTTTGTTGTTGTTACTGTTGCTTTTGGCTTGCTCAGCTTGACCTCTGTTATTTTTCTATCACGCTCCAGCACTGATTTGATAATTTTTGTTGACTCCGCATTTATTTGTCAGCTTGTTAAATTAATGCTAGGTGCATGCAGTGAATGAGGCAAGAAAATAACGGGTGCCTGTTTTCTGTTGTATAAAAACCCAGTTAATAAGAACTATGCTAAATCCAGGGAATCGATTCCATCTGTGCATAAATTGTAATCCAAGTGGTAGATAAGAGGTGAACCTGTGGTGATTTACAGCAAGTTCAGTAAAAGAATACAAGTACACTGCATTTACTATGGATAATTTTGTCTTGGTCATTTATATGCTCCCTTGTGCTTGTGCTGGACACAGGCAAACGATAATGACCAACAGGAGTACAATACAATGATAACTACAGATAAAGAAAATATGTTTCTCTGAAGAACTACAATGTTCAATGTAAAATGACAACAAAGATCATAGTAATCAATGTAATGAACACCATGATCATGGTGCTCAACATGACCATAATCATCATAGAATGGCTTTACCGCTATGATTCAACCATCGCAAAGGCAGTTGCTATTACTTATAACAAAGCAGCCGGACCAAATCAAAGAACAGTGTCATGCTCAATTTAATCAAACACCAACTATATCAATCATTTGCAAAGAAATCTATGGGTCAGTGTTAGACAAGTTCAATACAGATAGAAAATGAAATGCTATTGCCTCCATTAAGGAAAAAGTGCATGTTAAGATGTCCACAATTTACTAAAAGCGAATAAGCAACAGGTTTCCACATATTTGCTCATGTAGCTTTGTGAAATTTGAGTGTGGACCTCAAGTGCACCTAAAGTCCTAACAAATACCACAACAACTGCGGAGTGTACAGATTTTATGCTACTTATTGCTAAAGCAATCCATACAATCCCAAATAAAAGAATCACAAGACAGACAGGATTCAAGCTTTACCTGCAACATCTTGAACCCGTGCAAGCGGATCTCTGACGTCTGGTCCTTCCGAACCAAGAGAAATGATGTGCTTGCCAAGGCTCGGACGTCACCACTCTTAACCTGTAGTCAGTGAGCCTTGTTAGCACACTGTCTGCATTGCATTTAGGAGAAACGGGGCATCACGGGATTTCTAGAATAGCAGCAGGAACGTGCAATCAGAGTAAGGAATAGAAACTTTACTAATTGAAGCGATGTTAGACATTAGACGAGTAGCTCAACTGCTCAAGCGATGAACAGAACAGTGGTAGCAATCACACAAACTTAGAACTCTATGGACCGATAGACAACAAAATAACTAAGTAAAACCAAATGCCCACTAGTCTGACAAACACTTCAACATTTGCTATCGACCAGCAAAGCCCGTGAAACAGCAGTTCATGTATTAGGCAAAAATCCAGCCACAACAAGCGGCATGAACCAAGCAAGCGCTCCGCACCACGCTGCAACACCGGTGGCGAGAGCAAACCAAAGCAGACTCGGTAGAGCGAAGCCCGAAGGGAAAGAGGAGGCTGACGGGGGTGCGGAGTAGCACAGACCGATTCGAGGTACGCGAAGGCGGCAG
Organism: Coix lacryma-jobi var. lacryma-jobi; assembly: GCA_009763385.1. NCBI lineage: Eukaryota > Viridiplantae > Streptophyta > Magnoliopsida > Poales > Poaceae > Coix > Coix lacryma-jobi. The sequence goes on along the minus strand of CM019827.1, from coordinate 95,866,764 downwards.
CGCGGGCGTCGGGGGAGGAGCGCCAGTCCATCACGGCGGAGATCGCGGCCGCCGCCGAAGCAGCGGCCGCAGCGGCGGGTTCGGCCGCCATCTTCGGGCAATACTGTTCCCGACGGTTGCGAAGGACTATGAGGACGATGGTGTTGCTAGGGTTCGGGGTGGGGCATTGGCTTGCGGTGGCAGAGCCGGCGGAGCGGCTAGGGTTTGAGCGGCGTCGCCGGGGGCGGAGATGGGCTCCTCCGCTGGATTGCGTGGGTTTAAGGCGGAGGGAAGCGGGGGGCGTCAGGAGTGGGGTGGGTGAAGAACGTGAGACGGGAAGGGGACTCGAGTCGAGGATCGAGGGGAGCAGGGGTAGGGGGCACGGCAAGAAAGGAAGCGCTCGCGAAAAAGAGGTGGTCGGTCGCCGCGGAGGCGGATCTTTATTCCTTGCTATATTTCCGTGTATTTCTTCCTTATTACATACAAAAACATAAGTGCCCCGTGCGTTGAAGTCCTCGACCATAAAATTTGTTAAACTACACTCGTTCCAACTTAAAAAAAAAAGAGTACGAGTATCTCCTCAACTCAACAATAATATTCTCTCTGTCACGAATAAATAGATTTCTAGAGTTATCCTAAGTCAAACTTTTTAAACTTTGATCAAATTTTTTAAAAAAATTATCAAGATCGATGATATTAAATTTTTTTATCATTAGATATACCATAGAGTATATTTTTATAGGTAATGACACGCTCCTCCATTGTCCATGCGTCATCCAACGCTCGACGCTTTGTGGTGTTTTCACTCAACCTCGGTGCCTTGTCCCCACTAGTCATAGAGAAGAAGCAACTGTTCACCTCCTCCATTGTCCATGCATCATCCAACGCTCGACGCTTTGTGGTGTTTTCACTCAACCTCGGTGCCTTGTCCCCACTAGTCATAGAGAAGAAGAAGCAATTGTTCAGCTCCTCCATTGTCCATGCATCATCCAACGCTCGACACTTTGTGGTGTTTTCACTCAACCTCGGTGCCTTGTCCCCACTAGTCATAGAGAAGAAGAAGCAATTGTTCAAACATTGGGACACGTGTTGTGCGTCTTCTCTCTCTTTGCGCTCAGTTGCTCGCTATTCCCCTTCAATTGCGGGCGCTTCATCTCTGTATCCACCGAGAAGATTCCCCCGAGGCGACCCCAGGACTCCGCCAGCTACCGCCTCACGGGGACCCGGATCTAGTCGGAGGACTCCACCGGCGACCGCCGTCGGACCCGGATCTGGGTGGAGCACAAGTGTCGTCGTGCTCACGGGTAAGTTGGATCCGCACCCCTAATCCAAGCTCTTCCAGTTTTTTGATTTGTTCCTCATCTAATCCAAGCTCTTCTGATTGTTTTGCATGGCCGCACCCCTGTGGTGCTTCTGACGTCTGTGCTTTTTCTAGACGACTGCTCGTAGCCGCCGGCGACGCGCACCAGCAGTTGTACAGCTTCACCCGTCGAACTCGCCATACGCGTCCACGTCTGGCCTATGCGTAGCTTGCCCTTCATCATCGAGGTTCAGATCCGCTACTCACACTCTTGTCTCATGCCCCCCTTTATGTTGTGCTACACTGTGTCAACCAATTTATTAGTTCCTTTTTGTGCTACAACCGTGAGTTTGTCGTATTCATCAATGTCCAGGTATTTTTAGCTTTTTTGGTAGCTCTGTGAAGTGTGTCACTTAAAAGTCATTGTTGAAACATTTATGCAGTTTGTGTTTGTTGGAGATTCATGCAGAATTACAATTACTCATGCAGCTTGTGTGTTACTTAGAAGCCATCGTTGAAACTGCATTTTTCGTGTCCTCTGCTTCCTAAATCCCAATCCAAACACCCTTCCCAAACCTGTTTCTGATGTCGTCAACCCATACATATTTCAGCGACTATCAACAGAAAATGGTTTAAAGCAATAATACTATGCCCATAATTCTCAGTGCATGCCGAAAACATGCCAAATGAGTATGATCCCAACATGCACAAGCAATCTAAAAAATCAACTGCGTCATCAAAACCTTCCAGCTCGTAGTCGTAGGTCAAGCCCAATGATTTGAATATTTAAGTAGTTTTTATGGCACCTCTGAACATTATGGCACCTACAGCTAGAAGGCAAATGTTGGATGAAAATGGTTTCAACTTTTATATATCTAGACACGGAAAAAAAAGGCAAGGACCTACAACTATAAGGCTACAGATAATACTTATGGCACATCTGAACATTTCAGTAGTTTTACTTATTTTTGGCACCTCCGAATATTTTTTACAGCAGCTTGCAGTGTACGTTTCAATTGAACTGCTTTTTTTAAATTACTTAATTGCTTTTCTAAAATATTAAACTGCTTTTCTAAAATTATTGAATTGCTTTTTACTGAAATTTATTCTAACATGTTGAAACCTTTTTTCATCCAACATGGGTTTATAGGTTGTGTCTTTTTTGTGTTAAGCAGTGGGTAGAGGACAGAAAAGCCAAACTGCTGCTCCTATGTTATCTACTATGCTTGATTTTCATTGTATGACTATATCCTCCTACATATTTCATTTTGAGTTTCTCAACACATACCTACTTTCATGTATATTTTTTCCTGCAATATGGATGTTTTTTTGAGGCATTTGGAGAGTATGTGTGTGCGAGGGGAGGTGGGGCCCTGGGGGATATACTGCCCTTTCTTAGAGGGTCTCCACACACCACCATTGCTAGTACCATGTACCAAGCAAAGCAAAGAGACAAGGAACTTCTCATGTCAACTACCAAATCCCTAGTTGTTTATAGGGGCATGTATCTAACTGCTAATCAATTTAATCATGCATGCTTCTGTTTTTAGTGGAATAAGCAGAATAGGCTTGTATTTTCTATGCAGTACGAAATTATATTACTAAAATGCTCATAATCTGCAATGTTCCTACATGGTGGGAAAGCACTCTGAATGTTTAGTTCTTTTTTTTACAGATAGTGTATTGAACTGCTTTTCTGAAAGTATTGAATTTCTTTAGCGAAGTTATTGAATTACTTTTTTTAACTGAAATTTTATGTAAGTCCATGTATATGTTGTTTGACCTTTCATCCAACATGGCTTTTTTCCAGGTTGTTCTTTTTGTGTTAGGCAATGGGTAGAGGACAAAAAAGCCAACCTGATGCTCCATCGTCTTTCATGGCCCCTAAGGTATGTCCGACCATTCTGTTAGCTTTGTTTTTTTTATATTCACCTATCTTTTTCTAACTTTTTTTTTACAATCCATCTGCTATTCTCAGCCTCGAAGACAACAGGTGTCCCCATCGAGACTTGTGAAGCTATACAAGGATTTGACTGCAACTCAAAAGAGAAGAATACATGCCATATGCTTTGGTGGTCTTCTGAAGATTGCATCTCAAACCCTTCCTATGGGGTTAGCAGATTGGTTGGCGTGCGACTGTTTTGATGTTGATTCATCAGAGTTGGTGTTTCCTAGAAGGGGAAGGATTGTTGTCAATGTTAATGCCATATGTAGTGCATTTGGCCTTCCCAATGAAGGCGATGAAGTTAAATATGAGCTTGATGTTGATGCTATCAACTTTATACATCAGGAGTATGGTATTGATGAAGGGACAACACCTACTATTGACTGTATACTAGAAAGGTTGAAGGGGAACAAGACAAACAATGATGATTTCTTGAGGTCTTGGCTGATGATAGCAATTTCAACATTTTTGTGCCCTCCAACTGGCTTAGCTATCAGCCCAAGGTGTTATCGAGCCATTGTGGATCTTTCTACCATCAAGAAGAAGAATTGGTGTCAGTTTGTTGTTGAAAGCCCTAGTTTAATTTTGGTTAATTGATGAAACCTATTTGGTCTAATCCTATTGCTAAGCATGTGTGTAGCTAATGAGAAAGGATTACGACCAAGCCATTGATGGAGCTAGCTAAATGGCAACCATGAAGGATGGTGACGGCCACAAGCTCTCAAGTAATAATATGCTCTATCTTTGGTGAAATGAAGAAGGGAAAAGATGCCTTGCTCAAGTGGAGGTTTACCTTTTTATCTTTGGGAACGTATCTAGTACAAACCATCGTTTTCATGAAAACCTGTGCAAACCACAACAAAAAAGTTGTTTAAGTTCATCAAAAAAATCACATATGTAGATGATATGATGAGACACAACCTTGTAAAATATCTTGTCAAAAATCGACATCGTTTATGAGTTATAAAAATAATAAATTTGAAGCCAGAAAGTTTTTTACATGATTTATTAGAAATTTGTTATTTTTATATCTCACAAATTAATTCGATTTTGGACACGATATTCTACAAGGTTGTGTATCATCATATCATCTACATGTGTGATTTTTTTGATGAATTTAGACGATTTTTTTATCGTGGTTTGCACAAGTTTTCACAAAGCCTGTGGTTTGCACTAGATACGTTCCCTTTATCTTTAGTCTTGAGTAGTAGGAAAACCAGACTATCAAGAGGGATACAAATTAGGCTAGCTAGATGTGGAGAAAAGTGCTCATGACGTCTAACATCTAGTGCTTGAGAGACACCACACACTCACGAACACATAGAGGTATGTTGAGCATATCTACTATAGTCGGTAGTACCGACCATGGGGTCGGTAGTACCGCCCGGGGGTGTTGCGCGCAATGCTCTCTAGACAGGGTCAAAAATGACCTAGCAGTAGTATCGCTATAAAGTCGGTACTACCGGCCACGGTAGTACTGACCCTCTGGTCGGTAGTACCGAGATTCCAGAGCCGTTTTACACCCTCTTTGTTTGTGGCTCGGCTTGGCCTAGCTGTAGTACCGCCATAAGGCCGGTACTACCGGCCCTGGTGATACCGACCTACTTCGTCGGTGGTACTCATCTGGTCAACGGTGCATGTAACGGTCGTTTTTAGGAAGCCGGTACTACCGGCCTATAGGGTCGGTACTACCGACTATGGCGTGAACGAGTGACTTGTATAAAATAGCCACTCTCTTGGCTTCTAATTGTGACCTCTCACATTATTGCGACCTAACACTAGACAAGAGAGCTCCCAAGTGTTGACTAAGCTCCTTTCTCTCCCCCTTTGGTTCTAGATTGAATCTCTTGCAAGCTTTGAGCTAGGGAAGTGAGATTAGAGAGTGAGAAGCATCAATCCACGTCTTGAGCACTTGGTTCCTTCATTTCTCCGGCTTGATTTGTGTTCTTTACTCTTGGGTTCTTGGAACCCTAGCCGGTTAGGTGTTCTTCGGTTGTAGCTCGTGTTAACTCTTTTATGAGGGCTCTGCGAAGTGTTTGTATTACCCTCATGATTCTTAGTGAAGAAACTCGGCTAACCTTTGTGGTTGCTTGAGTGAGGCAAGGAGGTGAAAGAGACTCCGACCTTAGTGGTCACCTCAACAACGAGGACGTAGGCACTTCTTAGTGAAGTGGCCGAACCTCAGGATAAATCTTGTGTCTCGTGTGCTTGTTGTATTCTCTACTTTGATTATTTCGTTTGCACTTGTGTTCTTCATGTTCTTCCTTCCTCCTCCCTCATTCTTAGGTTGGGAAGGCTTGATCTACACTTTGGCAAGGGACCACGACTTGGATAAGGTATAATCTTCATCTACATCCCCTAGGGAAGCTCGGTGACACTAGATCTAAAATTGCATTTCATCTATCTTAATTTCGCAGCAGTCTGTAGGTCCCTTGCAGTAGTCTGTAGTACCGGCCCTTGCAGCCGGTAGTACCGGCTCTATGATCTGTCATCTGTATTGAGCTTTGAGTTTCAGGATTCTAGGTTTTTGAATAGGCTATTCACCCCCCTCTAGCCATTTGGACCTTTCAAGTGGTATCAGAGTCGTGGTCACCGTTTGTTTGTGTAACACCTCTGGTGTTTAATCTGTAATTAACCTGACATGTCATCATCATTAGTCATAATCATTCTTGTCATGCATTAATGTTTGTCTAGTGGTTGCTTGCCTTTACCTTTTCCTAAAGGTATTTTTGTGTGTAGTGATCCTTTTTTTCTAAAAACCCTAAAAGCCCAAATCTTCCTATAAGGGCAAAATGGTAATTTCAACTCTATGCCTAGTCTTGTGTAATTCTTGTTCAATTTGATGTCTTGAAGCTTTGTTGTGTTGTTCAAAAATCAAAATCAAAAATCAGATTTCAAAGTCCTTTTGAAAAACCCTAATTTCCAAACCCTGGCTTTTACCCCTCTTTTAATAATTTAAAAACTATTCAAAATTTGGACTTGGTCCAAAAAGCAAAGTTGTAGATCTTGTCAAGATGAACAACTTTGGTATTTACAAATTTTCAAATTTCTATACAAAGTTTGAAGTAATTTCAAATTCATTCAAATTCCAGTTTTTGTCCCCTTTTCAATTTTCAAAATTAATTCAAAAACTAATGAGTTTCAGAAAAAGTGTATATTAGCAAAGTTATAGGTTTTGACAAAAGGAATAACTTTCATATTTGCAGATTTCCAACTTTTAATGTAAAATCAAAAGTAATTTTGAATTTATTCAAATCCCAAAAGTGTTCCCTTTTCTGATTTCAAATGTGGTTCAAAAACTGTTTGGATTTTGAAAATGTTCATATTGAGAAAGTTGTAGATCTCATTTTTCTACACAACTTTGGTATTTTGAGTTTTTGCTGCTCAGTTCAAATTTTGGGAGTAATTTGCAAAATTCAGAAAGTTAACACCTAGACCTAGCCCTGTTCATCTCCTACCTAGGGTCAGAGCAGAGCAGGGAGGGGGGCCCGGCCATGGCCGCTCGCCGGAGCTGCGTGCGCCACGCGCCTGGCAGCCGCACGCCCGCCCCCGACTTGTCTCCCGTGACCGCGCCATCATTCTGCCCCCGCACGCGCAAGCGCTAACCGTGTCCCGTCCCCTACAGTTCCCAGTTCGCCGCCGCCGCGTGGCCATCGCCGGCGAGCTCGCGCCCGGTCCCTGCGTACCTCCCACGTCCTTCCTCATCATGTAATCGCGAGCACGCGCCGCGGGCAACCTCATCCGCACCTCCGCGCGCTCTCTAACGGCCCCTGGCCGCGCCTATTTAAGGCCCGCCGCTGGCCGGAGCTCCCCACTCACCCCGCCACCGTGGCCAGTCCATTCCAGAGCCTCCGCAGCTCAACCAACTAGCCCAGCAGCTCCGCCTTGAGCCCGTGCAGCTTCCCCACCCCTCAATTTCACCTCCGCCGCCTCCAATCGCCCGGCGTAACCCCATCTTCCCAAACTCCGGCGAAACACCGGTGAGCACGGGATTGAGAAATACTCTCTCCCCGGTCGTGATCTTTCTTCCCCGACCCCTGCTTCATCTTCCTCATCTTGGTGCGCTCTTAACCCGCTCCTGGTGACCGTGTCTGGTGTACAGAGCCGCCGGCACGCCGCTCGCCGCCGAGAGAGCTCCGCCGAAACACCGCCACGTCGAGTTGTTCCGTGCCGCCGAGCCCTGCCTCCGACCCGTGGTAAGCACTCGAAGCCCCCGGTCTCTGCTTCCACTCCGCTTCGCCCGAGCCAGGCCTCGAGCAAGCACTCGCTCGAGCCAGGCCTCGAGCAGACACGTACCCTCGCCACTTCGCCGAGCCCAGCCTCGGAGCAGACTCACACACCCTCACCGCTTCGCCCGAGCCTAGCCTCGAGCGGACTCACGCACCCTCAGCTTCGCCGAGCCTAGCCTCGAGCAAGCATGCACCCTCCGCTTCGCCCGAGCCTCCCGGCCAGGCCTCGGACGAAACGATCGTCTTCCGTCTCGCCCGAGCCTCCCGGCCAGGCCTCGGACGAAACGATCGTCTTCCGTCTCGCCCGAGCCTCCCGGCCAGGCCTCGGACGAAACGATCATTTTCCGTCTCGCCCGAGCCTCCCGGCCAGGCCTCGGACGAAACGATCGTTTTCCGTCTCGCCCGAGCCTCCTGGCCAGGCCTCGGACGGCCGTTTGTTTCCGCTTCGCCCGAGCCCTGCGAGGGAGGAGCACCGTGCTCTTTTCCTTTTTGGAAGTTTTGAATAGTCTTGCTATTTCATCTTTTTGTGTGATTTTCTGTGTTGCTCTAAAAATTCTGAAATTTTTACAGTTAACTCTTTATACCATGTAGTATTTTATAAAAATATGAAACTTGGACTTTGTGCAAAAATTTGAAAATGAAAAATCTCCCTTTTAATTAAGAAATGAATGGTTTTAGATTTTTAGAAAAACATGTGTAGCTCCAAAAATCATGAGATAAATTTTTATGTGCTAGTTATGTCATGCTTAGTCTCTGGTAGATTTTTGAGGCCTTTTGGAGTAACTTCATAAAATGACCTTTTTATATAATTAGGAAAAAATAAAAAAATCAAGTAGAGTTCATGTTGTATGCCCTGTGTTGCATTGTTCATGCTAGCAAACTCATGTGCATACATCATTGCATCCGTATAGTGACCGAAGGAGAAGGAATCAAAGTCGAGGCAGCCGCTGATGAACCTACCCCTGAGGCTACCCCGAGCTCCGACACCTGCACTGCCGACCCCGAGTCTGTCCTTTTCGCTCTTCAAGGCAAGCCCCAGTGCATTTAACCTCTTTCCTTGAATTTATAAAATGATTTCCTTAAATGCTTTTGAGTTAAATTATTGCATTAGGTTTATAGGAGTTGTGTGCTATCCTAATTGATGCACTATCCACCTTGACCACTGATACACCCGATACCTGCTTTTCAAAAGTATTTGAAAAATGCTTAGCAATGCTTATTGAATTAGACTTTGCAATAAAATGTCATTTTCAAAAGTGTGATCACTGAAAGAATCTTTATGGGAATTTGGCTTTACTTCCCGTTCGATGACTGCTTGCCTAGCTAGCATGTGGTCATTGTCGAGAAGAGGTTGTCGGCGCGTACGGTGCCGTCATGTTGTAGTCCGGGACTCAACAGTTGACACCGACCGGGACAGGGTTGAAAAACCGACAGGACCTGTACTCTTGGGTTAGAGTCCCGAGGTGCTTGTCGCTGGCGGAAAAATGTAGGGACCATCCGTATGGGGGCTTGCTGGCCAAGACTTGCAACTATTCACATACTACGGAAAGCTCTGGCTCCGAGGAATCCTTTATTGGACCGACAACCGCGCACTGGGAGTGGAGAGATGGCGGAAGTAGCATGTACCCACGTGGTCGTCGTACCTGGATAGGAGTGGTGTACTGTACTTCCGGGTAGCGTAGGAATCTTGGAGGAATCGTGGTAGACGAGTTGGCATATGCAAGCTTGGGTGCTACATATGCAGTGTGGATAGGGATCCTCAGCTGAGTATTATTTATCCGGATTAACGTTGCTCCTCGGTTATGGAGACTTGGTCACTGACTGTCAACGGAGAGTGGTTCTCAACTAGGAATGTTTTGAAAATGTAAAATGAATCAGGAACGATGAAGAATTGAGGAATACTGAATCTTTCCAAAATAAAATAAGGTTTACAAAATGCTTTTCTGCAAAATACCTGATCTTGCTTAAGCCTTACCTTGACTACCCTAAGCCTCTCATTCCTGAGTCTTCTCCTTTTTCTTTAGTCGGGTAAGTCTTGTTGAGTACCCCAGTACTCAGGGTTTGTTACCCATGCTGCAGGTATGACTGAGACCCCGATGTGTCTTGCGCCCTGCTGCATGACCATCGTCCAGGAAGAGGCCGATGAGGCCGAAGAATAGTTGTGCACCCTCGGGCTGGGTGATTATCAGTATCTTTATTTTGTTGTACTCCGCTACGTTGCCTTTGTCTATTTCTATTATCAGAACTTGGTTTGTAATAACTGCACCTTAATTTCTATTTGGAACCCTGCTTTGTAAAACTAATGTTATTTAAGTCTTCCGCTCTTTATTCCGATGTTATTTGTAAAAGTATGCAATGTTGTAACCGAATTGTGAGATGATCCTGCGGACATTGGGCACTGATGTAGCCCGGTGGCGAACAGGTCTTAATCACATGGAACATGGGTCCGGCTGTCAGAGGTTGACAGGGACACGTGGGCCATGAGATTAGGGTCGTTCCGTCACAGTTTGAGGCCTAACATCCTCTGGTGTTTCAATGGCTCAAATCAACTATATGGGGAAGCCACCATATTTTGACGGCACCAACTTTGATTGTTGAAAGAGGAAGATGTGTGCATTCATAAGAGGAATGAATAGGAAAATATGGGATGTGATTGAGCATGACTTTGCGGTGATTGACATCGCAGATCCAACTCCAAGAGAGGAAGAGAAGCTTCAATTGAATGATGTGGCAATCAACCTCTTCTATGAAGCTTTCGACACCAAAGTCTTTGAGCAAATCAAGAATCTTGAGAGAGCAAGTGAGATATGGGAGAGATTGGAGGAGACATATGAGGGCACCAAGGCGATCAAGAGTGCTAAGCTATACATCCTCAAGAACAAGCTTGCTACCTTCAAGATGCAAGATGATGAGAGCATACTGGAGATGTTTCACCGGTTGCAAGTGATTGTCAATGACTTGAAGGCATTAGGAGAAAAGGTGGAGGACAAGGACTTTTCTCACAAGTTCTTGAGATGCTTACCACCGAGGTTTGATACTTTGGTGACAATTCTTGTGAGAGAAGGATTGGATACGGTAACCCCAAATCAAGTACTAAGTGATGTGGTCACTCAAGACACATACCGAGTGGAACGGGATGGGAGAGCCCAAGAGGAAGATAAGAAGAAGAAGATCGCGACGTTCAAGGCTTCATCCTCCAAGAGCAAGAGCAAGGGCAAAGCAAAGAAGGAGGAAAGTGATGATGAAGCTAGCACAAGCGGTATTGAGATAGATGATGAAGAAATAGCTCTATTTGTCAAGAGGTTTGGCAAGTTTACAAAGAAGAAGGGTTTTGGAGCAAGAAAGAGAAGAGATGCAACCAAGAGCTCAACTAGAAGATGCTATCGGTGCAAGAGCAAAGATCATTTTATTGCGGATTGTCCACAATCTAGTGAGGATGAAGATGATCACAAGAAGAGCAAGAAGGACAAGAAGGAGAAGAAAGAGAAGAAGAAGAAGGGTGGATCCTATGTTGTGACATGGGATAGTGATGCTTCCTCAAGCGATGATGGTGATTCTAGTGATGATGAGAGGAAGACCACCAAGAAGAAGGCTATGGCTAGTCTTGCTATCTCAAGCAAGCCTTCTATCTTCGATGCTCCATCGACGTGCTTCATGGCTAAGGCCGCTAAGGTATCATCCGATGAGAGTGAGAGTGATGATGATGAGGAGTACTCAAAGGAGGACCTCATGAGTTAAAACCTCCGGGTGAAAGCTACAAAAGTATTCGTGCGCTTGCGGCTCTTTTTCTGTGTGCTCATATATACCAACCAACCACTTCTATGTGTTGCCGCTAGTGGTGACAACCTAGCATTAGTGTGACGCTAAGAAGTGTCAACAATGACAGAGCAGCTGTAGGGGTTCACACCGATACACTCAGGCTTCACACCGACTCAGACAAAGTCTATACTTGTGACGCCTTAGAGTCAGGAGGCTTCTTTCAGCGAGCTCATGGGCCACCCTACACTGTGACAGTTTCAGTTTCCCGTGACTTCTGCTCTAGCTACAGGGACTACAAAGACTCTTCCTTCGTCCATAGCTTCCTCTGAGCCACCAGTCAGTCAGAGCCAGACCTTACCTGCTTCGTCAGCTCCAGAGGCACCATTGACTGTGTCAGTGGTTGAGACTGAGACCATGGACCCTTCACTAGATCCAGAGACAACACAACCCGAGACTGCAGAGATAGACGCTCAGATTCAGGGCCAGACTCCTCCAGCGCCGCAACAGGCAAACACAGTGCTAGAGACTACTTCTTCTGCACTTCCAGAGATAGAGGGTCAGCCTGCTCAGAGTTCTTCTTTTGACGAGGAGGCGTTGGTTGCTCAGTTCGAGGCTCTTCCTCGTGTTTCGACGCCTGACTCGTCTACTCGCAGTCCCACCTTCCGACCCATAGTTTTGGTACTTGATGCCAAAGGGGGAGAGGGAGCGTATGTTAGACTCAGGGGGAGCGTGTGAGAGGGTTTCAGCTCTATTGTGTGACCCATGCACTCATATTGCACTCATGTTTACATTATGTATTGTATTATATGACTCTCTTTTGCTTGTGAAATGCTTTGCTTATCTCTCTCTATATATCATTTCACATGTTTATGCTCATTTACTTTGCTTCCGCGCTTATTCTCTGATAAATGAGCTCTTTCATAAGTACTTGCTTTTCATTCATATATGTTTAGTACTTATGTTGACTTGGTTTGTATAAGCATACCTAACCCCTTTGTTCTTATTTGTCACATGCTTATATAAACCAAGCGGTTGAAAACCTCACCTCTCTTTCAAACATACTTGAGGTTGTCATCGATCACCAAAAAGGGGGAGATTGAAAGCATCTAGTCCCCCTAGTGGGTTTCAGTGATTAATGATAATGTAAGATTATTGTGACTAACGTGTGTTTTGCAGTGCGTCCGGTCAGTGCAAATGGGCTGTAGTTAGGGTTTGGTTGTGATCGGACGCTGCTACAGTGGGTTCACCGGACATGACTTTGTCACCTACACGTGACCGGACGCTCCAGTCAAAATGATCGGACGCACCAGGGGGTGACCGGATGCTCCAGTCAAAATGATCGGACACACTAGGGGGTGAGTCTGGTGAGGAAGAGAGAGGTCCGAGAGAGGAATTATTTTGACCGAACGCATCCGGTCAAGGCTGATCGGACGCATGTCAGAGTCCGCTTGGTACATTGTACTCTTGTCAGAGCTAGCGTCAGCTAGCCGTTGGGCAATGACCGGACGCGTCTGGTCACCCCGACAGGTGCATCCGGTCAGTGTGTAACTGGCTGGCTGTATCCCTTCGTGCATGTTTTGAGTTAGGGGGTATAAATATACCTTCACCTCATTCATGCTGACTCTCTTACTCATTTAAATAGTTGACAAACACCTTATGATTGTAAGTGAGTGCAAGAGGCCTAGTGAGGTTGAGATATTTGATAATCGAGTGATCAAACACCTCATTAGTAAAGAAAGAGTAGCAAGTGTGCATCCACCCATCTCATTAGCCTTGCGTTGGTCAAGTGAGAGTTCTTGCTTGTTACTCTTGGTGATCGACATCACATGGACAACTTGGTGGAGATTGGGAGCTTGGTGATCATCCAGAGCCTTTGTGGATGACCCAACTCATGTTGTGACCAGTAGTGGGCGATTCACTGGGCCGGAGTGGCGAAGAATCAGCTCGTAGTGAGCACTTGATCCCTGCGCGGATCAAGGGGGAGTGATACCCTTGCGCGGGTGCTCCAATGAGGACTAGGGGGTGTGTCGACACCTCAATACCTTGGCAAAACATCGTGGCTTCCTCTCTACTCTCTCTCCTTCTGTATTTACTTTGAGCATTTCAATTCTCGCATTTACTTATTGCTACTTCTTTTGTTAAAATGCCATGCTAGAGTAGGATTGGAACTAGGTGTAGTCTTTTGTGCGATAGAGTTAGTGAAAACACACTTGTAGGCACAAAGGGTGACATTGGGCTTTGTAGGATTTAATTATCGCAAGAAATTTTAGTTTAGCCCAATTCACCCCCCTCTTGGGCATCTTGATCCTTTCAACCTCCATTGGTGGCTGGAGAGGGTCGACCAGTCCATTTATCATTCCAATGCTCCCCCAAGCAAGCTCAAGAGTTCAGGTGGATCGTCGCCATTTAGCTGCTTTAAGCCCGATTGCCCTTATGTCATATTGGCACTTTCACCGAAGATATCTTTTTTTCCGGGTTCCAGTCCAACCTTCTGTTGCTGCCCCTCTACAACTACTTCAATTTATACTTTCTGGTCTAGGCCATCTCTCAGGCTTACAGTTGTAAATCTAAGTTATCGTTACTACCGAATTCGTAGAATACTTTCAAATGAGAAAAGAAGACGAAAGGTACGACGTAGTTGTCACTGGCATCGACCTCCATTGCTGGCTTTGCACTAACTGCACCGTATTCTCCACTTCGATGGATGTGTCCTTAATGTGTGTTCAGCTTTATGTATTTGTATGAATTAACATGACTAAATAAAGAATTAGCACTGCCGAATATCCAGTCACCAGTGTTTGCATGAATTAACATGACTGGATATTCAGATGTGTTCAGTTTCTTTCATGTGTGTGTGATGTAGTAGAGGTGCATGCTTTTGTTTCCATCAAATTAGTCTAAGCTGGCCTATTGAACAATTTCTTCTGCAAATATTCTAAAAATCATATATACCTACGTATTTATCTTGTCATTGTTTGGTTCTGAATGGGATAAAAATTCAAATAGCACCAGATTGTCTGACTACTTATTTACAGACTAATAGAGCACAAAAACTTGTCTACAAAATGAAAAAGTGACTATAGGGAATTTTTTTAAATGTAAAGGAACCGAGGTGGGCATAGTTCTGTTTTTTGAGGAGTCATTTCTTAATGTGATGTCTGTTTGTTGATTTGGTTGATCTAGATGGAAGATTTGTGTGTTTGATTTTGTGGATTGGTATAAAATATAACCCTTATTTTTGTTTTGGTGTGGTCTAGGAAGGAGTCTATGCATTGGCTCAGACAAGTCCCAAGGAGGAAGGGTTCTCTAGCAATGGTTATGGCCCCAACCTTGTAAGTGGAGGTAGTACTATACTATTGTGTATGGTTCAGCTCAAGGAGTGTGAGTCATGCAGAAGATCATACATGTTGCCCTGAGGATGAAGACAAAGCCCTCAATGATTGGGAAACTGTTGATGCACTTGATATTTTGTTGATTACAACTGTGCCACAGGAGTTCATTCTCTCCAAGAAAGCTAGCTTCCCAGAAATTATCTCTAACCAGAATCAGTACAGAGTGTAAATTGTACTGGCTCATGGCTTCCTTTATCATGTCAATTATTTGATAATAAAACATTTACATTATGAAAAAATCATCATAATGTGATTTGTTTGACTTCTTCCAAGGAAATAGAAGATTGATGCATACGAGGGAACACTGGAACCAATAATCATCTAGAGAATGAACGATATGAACATAGTGAAATTTGTTTTGTATAAGGTTTGTGTTTCTTGAATAGGATGGCAATTTCTTTTGTTAGAATTGGAGTAGGAAAACAAAAGCATTGAATCATGTTTTTGTGACACTTCTATTATTCTATATATGTACTTTGGCTTTTGCTATTTAAGTATATTTGATTGCCAATTCTGTATGACTAAATGTTAAATGAAAACTCATAGGAGCATGATTGGCTCTCTCTTGTACTTGACGGCGATGAGGCTAGACATACACTTCGCAGTGTGTCTTTGTGCTCGCTTTCAGGCGTCCCCTCGGACATCACACACAAGCAGGTGGTCAAGTGCATCATGAGGTACCTCCGATACACTCCTGAGTTCGGGCTTTGGTACTCTTCTTCTTCGACCATCTCGCTTTGTGGTTATTCCGATGCGGATTTTGCCGGTTGTTGGCTAGAGCGCAAGTCTACTTCTGGGACTTGTCAGTTTCTTGGCTCTTCTCTTGTCTCTTGGTCCTCCCGCAAGCAGTCTAGTGTAGCCCAGTCTACCATCGAGGCTGAGTATGTTGCTGTCGTGTCCTGTTGCTCGCAGCTATTGTGGATGATTGCTACTTTGCGTGATTTTGATCTAGATTATGCTAGGGTCCCTTTGCTTTGTGATAGCACGAGTGTCATTAGTGTTGCAAAGAACCCGGTCCTTCACTCCAAGACCAAACACATCGATGTCCGCTTTCACTTTCTTCGTGATCACTACGAGAAAGGCGACATCGACTTGCAGCATGTAATCACCCACAATCAGCTTGCAGACATTTTCACCTAGCCTTTGGACCAATCAACTTTTGCTAGGTTGAGAGGTGAGCTTGGTGTGTGCTTCCCTTTTTAGTTGAGGGGACCTTCGACTGATGTACATATTGCTCTGATAGTTTAGATTAGTTTTTGTTTGACTTTGTTGCATTTGCATGCATTTCATCATGTATTTTAGTGCATTTTAGAGCTTCATGTCTATAGCGATGAGAATGAGATTATGCTCTTTTTGGTATGCCTTGTTAGTACATGATGATGCTTGTAGCTTAGGCTCTTTTTGATCAATTGATACATGTTATGAGCTAAGCTATTTTTGCAATTAGTGAACTTGTTTAATCAACTTTTAAACTTGTAAATTGTTCACCATTGAGATCGGCAACTAGCATGGGTAGGATGTGTTGAGATCACTTGAGCTATCTTTTGTATGCTTGGTTGCTATGTCTCTTGCTTTGAGTCTTTCACTTCCTTGGATTGACCATTATGAACTTGTGCTTAAAAATTTGATCCAAGATTAGTGAATTGAAAAGATCGAGATGACATTGCATTTGTCAGCACATCACTATATCAAGGTTGCTCCTCATTGCACATTTGAGTTAAACTTGAGCAGTGTAGTGTAAGACGAAAACCGTGGCCTTAAGCTTCTGATTGCTTTCTTGCATAGGCTTGACCCAGTTGGAAAGTCAGGCAATGACAATGCTTTCAACCTCTCGCAATCACATGCTTTAAAATTTCAAACTTGTGTTAATACCACTGCAATCTCCGATAAAATTTGATAATAACACAAGTTTGTACTTCATTCTATGGCATGATGATTGAACTTTGCTAGGGATAGTTCACCTTTCATACTTGAGTTAGCACTTGTTTGATTTCCTGTCTATTCATGCTTAGCGCTATTTTAGTGGTGAACACCTTTTGAATGGCTTAAAACTGCTCAACATGCTTAAATGTTCATATTTCATACTCATTTGATCAGTTTGAGTCTTTACTAGCACTTGTATTTGTTGCTACACTTTCAGGGCAGCACCCACTAGAATATCTTTTCACTCTAATTGCTATACACTTGAAGTTATTGCATTGTGCATTTCATGCATTTTTAGCTTAGTGTACATATCCCCAGCTTTGATGCTTTGTTTGCACACCCTCTCTGGTTTGAGGTGTTTTTAGCTCTGATACACCCTCTTTTAGGCTCCCATGTAAATTTGATGTCTTGTGTGTGCATTTGTCGACAAGGGGGAGAAATTTCACAAACACTCCCATGTTGTGACAAGGGGGGTAAATGTTGGCTGACATCAGGGGGGGTCTTAGCACTTGTCTAGGGGGAGGCTTTTGTTGTGCCTAAATTGGTTTAAATTGGTATCGCGCGTTTGCATAGCCTTTGTGTTTAGGCTTGCTTTTAGGGGGAGTCACACCTTTTCTGCTCCTTGCTAGTTGTGTTGAGCCATTTTGCCTCTTTCTTGAGGGACTAGCAGTTTTTGGTGCTTTAAGCTTTGAGCTAGTGGTGTTGAGCCCTTTCTGCCTCTTCATGAGGACTAGCTCATTTTTTGACTTGGTTGCAACGAGTTGTTGCCCATGTCTTTGGGAACCAAGTCTTTGCTCTTTTGATTGAGTTTTCGCTCCATTTGGGGTTTTGCTCTTATCTTTTGTTTGGTTCTGTTGAGTCATTGCCCATGTCTTTGGGAACCAAGCTTTGCTTATTTCAAATCGCCCTTCTTCAGCTTTTCTCTGGCTTTTGGGCATTTGGATGAGCATCCTTGTTTTTCTTCTTTCTTCTTCTATTTCTTTTGAGTTAGTGTTTGTGCGTTGTGTTGACAATGCACTCATCAAGGGGGAGATTGCGAACACAAGGTTGATATGGTTCCCTTGTGGTTCGTCCTTGTGATGAGTGATTGATCAACAGGCTCACGAGTTGGCGTGAGTGCAACATGTCTCTTGGCTGTGTTGATGTGCAGGTGTGGAGCTCAGAGGCAATGGTCGATGGCGAGGTGAAGGCCATGTAGAGACGTGTCGTGCCGATGGACTGGGAGTGGCGAAGGGTGGACATGAGGCTTGGACTGAGAGACTAGGAGGCTGGAGGACCAGTTGCAGTAGCTGGCACTTGGTGGAAATGAGCAAGAGTACATGGGATGTCAGCAACATCAGTCAAGTCAAGACGGAAGGCGATGGCATCGTGGCACCTGGCGGATGTCGGACATGGGCTTGTATGGTAGATGCAAGTGTCGTCAGTCGAGTCAAGGAGGAAGGCGAAGGCATCATGCTTGGCGGAGGCTAGACATGCGTCGACATCGGTGTTGACAATGGGGCATGAGACCCACGCTCCGTCTTCGACGCGGGTTTTGTACTTGAGCCTCAGAAAACTACCCCGATGGTTTCCAGGTTTGGACCGCAAAACCTATGGTGGTCGGTTTCTGAGTTTGGACCTCAAAACTCAGGATGGCGGGTTTGCCGGTTTAGGCCTCAAAACCCGATGAAGGTTCCTATGCAGAATGCGACGACGCGTGGTGACACCGCGATGCTTGCGTCGAGGCGAAGCTAGCGGTGAGAAGGTGCGATAGTCGTCGGGATGACACGTGGTGATATCTGGGAGCTTGCGTTGTGGCGAAGCGACCGATGAGGAAGGCGTGTGACCGTCGATGGAGATTCTAACAGAGTTGGACTAGAATGCCCCAAGGGCTAGCTAGTTTGCTCTTGTATCTAGGGGTACAAGGGGTATTGTATAATAAACTATAAATAAGGGTTCACACCCCTCATCCCACTTGATCTCTTCAGTTGTTATTTTTAGCCAGACTTTCATCTGTTAGGCTCTCTCTCTATAGCTGTTGTTGAGATCCACAGAGACGACAATCTTTCCTCTATGTACTTCGATTTCAGGAAAGAAGAGTGTAATCTCCTTGTCTCCTCGTTGGGGATTTTGTTGAAATCTTTGATTTCATGTTTTGTTCTTCGCGTTTTTCGTTTTCTCCCTTTGCCTCTTTCACAAGATCTTTTGTTTCAAGGGATGGATTGAAATTCCGTTTGAACCATCTCGTGCTGCATCATGAGAGTCATCTTTCCACCGAAGGATTTTCTCTAATTCCTCACGAGCACACAGATCGGGCGGACTTTGTTTTGTATCTTGTTTTGCCTCTTTCCATTGAATTTCTTCGATTCACCGATTTGCGGTTAGGTTTGATCCATGATCTCTTAGGAGTAGCTCACTAGCCTGCTTGTGATCCCTCACACAAAGTTTGAGCCCAAGTTCTTTTGATTTGAGGCGGGTCAAATCGGTGGAAGAACAACACTGCACCGGGGGCATCAGATGTTGCTGTTCTTGGCATTGGATGAGCGTTCAACGCTGGCATGTACTGCCCAGTTCTGTATGTGGCATCGGACGCTCCTGGCCCTAGCGTCGGATGCACCTACAGTAGCGTCTGATGCTCACTCAAAGAGCTCCAGAACGCTCTGTTTCACATCAGACATGTCAGGCTGAGTAGCATCGGACGCTAGGTGAGTGAGACGCTTTTTGGGCAGGCATCAGACGCTCAGGTAGCACTGTTCATGTGTCTAATGCTCATGCAGTGAGGTTCCAGAACCGTCATGTTCACATCAGACGCGTTAGGAGCTCAAGCATCAGACGCTAGCAAAGTCTAATGTTCGATGTTGAAGCATTGTTTCGTCCGTAGCTTTTGCGTTCGACTTCCGTTTTGAGGTCCGTCCCTAGGTTCATCTTGTCACTAGTTGGCTTGCATGAACTAGGGCGAGGGAGTTTTTGTGGTGTCCCGCGGTGTTCCAAGGGAACATCCACCCAATCACTTGGGTCGTGGACATCATGCGAGTTGGCTTTGCTTTTGGTGTTTGAGTTTGGGACAGTGGCTATCTATTTCCGAAAAGAAATTTGAAGCTCCCATTCACCCCCCCTCTGGTCGCCCTTTTCGGTCCTTCATGTTTCTTTTAGCACTCAGTTGTAAACCTCAACTAGATTCGTTGTCATTATGCCACGTGCACCATATGTGTCATGCAACAATGACCATTCTCGATGGTCTCCTGTTTAATCCACTCTGAGAAACACTTTAAAGACCTCCCCCTTACACCGCCGAGTTTTGCTTTTCGGCTCGGTAGGATCGGGAGGAAGGCCTTGCGGCTCCTCCTCTCGTTCCACAGCTGGTTGACGACGCACCTCTTTCATGTGGCTTGTGGTGAACTCATCTAACTGTTACCAAAGGAAATCATTTTTTTCTAGTTTTGCTTGCATAGCCTTTAAATAGGTCCATCAGGCGCTTGCTCCAGAACTGCTTGTAGAAATTACTAGCCAGAGGCCTCATGCACCACCGACTTTGTATATCAGGCCACTGGACCTTTGGATCTCTACCATTCTTCAACTTGTCCACCGCATTCAATAAACGTGCATTGCGATCATGCATCACATTGACATTCTCCCTTTGTTCGACAAGGGCATGTTTCAATAACTCCAGGAACCACAACCAGCTTTCGTTGTTCTTTGATTCGACAAGAGCGAAAACAATAAGCATGACTTGGTTGTTGCCATCAACCCCTATGGTTGTTAGTAACGTACCTCTGTACTGGCCAGTTAAGAAAGTACCATCCACACAAAAGTAGAGGTCGACAATGCTTGAAGGCTTGTACCATGCAACCGAAATACCAAAAAGCCCGCTTAAAAATACTGTAGGATCTCTGGAAGGGTAAATGGCCTAGAGGGGGGTGAATAGGCCTGTCAAATATCACTTCGAACAGATGTCAGAACATCGGGCGACACTGTCACTCTGAACGGGCGACACTGTCGCCTGACAAATATAAATCTGTTGAAGCTGAAACTTGACTGAGATAAACTACTCACTAGCAGAAAACTACTGACAGAAAACTAAGCTCAAGTCCAGCTCGAAGACTGGCTCCCACAAAAAGTGTAGAAACTTAGAGATCTAATAAACCAACCCTAGCAACTACTTAACAACAAGAACTGCAGTAAATAAACTGAAGCACGCGAGACAAGTTATTTATCCCGTGGTTCAGCTCGCCACAAAGGCTTGCCTAAGTCCACGTTGTTGAGGTATCCACAAAAGGATTGGACGTCACCACAAAGGTTGGTCCTTCCCTCGATCTCAAATCAAGAGAGTTAACTCTTGAGGTGAGAGAGTGATTTCTTTGCTGCAGAGTGAGATTACAAACCTCCCAAGGTTGCCACGCGAGTTGGCACTTCAAGGGCGACGCCGAGCCGGCTAGGAGCAAGCTCCAAGAGTAACAAACCCTAGGGTCGCCGGCCAAACGTGCACCAAATGCTCTCAAACTTTGGGAACCAGTGGATCTGCTCTTCGATTGGTCTTTGCTGCCCTTTTTCTCAAGATTTGCTGGTGGGATTTGCAGATCGGCTCGAGGAAGGTGGGAGCTCCAATGGAGGAGAGAAGGGAGAGCTTTGGTCTGTTCGAATAGGAGTGAATGCACAGAGTAAGAAGATAACCTTTGTGAGAGGAAGCTGCTGTATAAATACGAGCGACTTCCCAACGGTAAACAGTGAGCGACACTGTCGCTCATTAAGAGCGACACTGTCGCTCCTACCAAACTAGCTTGGATTGATCTGAATTTTGGCTGGCTGCTTTGGTTGGATATAAGGATGCGTTTGGTATGGATTTGAGCATTTGGTTGCACACTTGACCAACTAACCTAGAATCCCCCTTAATAGTACGGCTTTTCCTAAACTCAAGATTCAAAAGTAAAATGAATTTAAAGCTCCTGAGTCCAGCAAGCCATCCTTTAAGAATTGTGGGGTGCCTGCAACTTGTTCACCAACATCGTTTTGCATTCCCTGCTTGTCATCTCGATAAATCTCATTAGTTCCCTAATTCGGTGATCATCAACACCAAAACCCACAAGGTGGCTTGATTGCTCTTACAATCTCCCCCTTTTTGGTGATTGATGACAACCAAATTAGAGCTTACATAAAAGGAATATAGATAACTGAGATTTTCGACACATGGATGTAGGAGCCTCCCCCTGAAATTGTGAATAAGGATTTGAATTCTCAGACTTGACTTTAAAGTCAAGTTTCACAATTTTAGGTGAAAATGGGGCCTCCCCCTACATCCATGCCAGCTATGGGCAACTGAACATGAAACTGAACACATGAACTAATATTATCACAAGCAACATGTCAGTCAAAACTAAACAAAATTTGGCTTCAGAAGCTATGGGCGACACTGTCGCCCAGGCAGAGCGACACTGTCGCCCAACATCCACAAAACAGAACAGAGCCAAATTTCCACAACACTTAATATGCAACTAAAGCAACTTAACCATAAAGGATGACAAGCTAAAACAGTAACCTCAAATACAAGTCCAAATCCGAAGGAAACTAAGTCAAAAGCTTAAACTTATTACAACTTAAAAATAGTTTTTCAACATTTCTCACAACCTAGAAACTACTCTCATCGGATCTGATCATGAAGCGCAGCTGCTGATGTCAATGACGTTGAAAAACGATTGACCCCCCTAATTTTCTCCCCCTTTGGCATCAAGCGCCAAAAAGAGAAGAGAAAAGAAGGCGAAGTCACTCGTCGTTGCTGCCGTGCTCCTGTGGCTGAGAAGATGAGCCTGGAAAGTTTGCTGAAGCTTTCCTGCTGTAGGTGTGATGGTAGAGAAAATGAGCTGCCTAAGCCTCTGGAGCCTGCTCCCTAGCTGGAATCTCATCACTGACTATGGGGAACTGTGGTGCCGGGTAGAGCTCTGAGGAGGGGGATGTCCAAAGTAAGTAGATGGATCATAATACTCATGCCCCTGATACTGTGGCTTTGGCTGCCAGTGAGGATGTTGATCCCTCCTTTCAGCCTGTTCTTCATCATCAGAGGAAGTGTCAGACATGTGTGGAAGATCAACTCTGGGAGGTGACAGAATAGGTGGCAAAGGTGGTAGTCCTGCTCTCTCTCTCTCTAGCTGCTCTGCCCTCCTGTCTCCTCTCCATCCTATCCTCATAAGCCATCTTGGACTGATATGCACTACGTGTAAAAATGCCCTTTAGATAAGTACTCATCTTGTGCCATCTGCTATCAATCTTCTTCTTTCTTGCACTAGTAGGATCTGGACCAAACAGCTGTGGCACATCATCATGTACAGGTTCTTCAGCTACGGCCTTGTCCCTCTCACTACCTCCCTTCTTCTTCTTAATGTTGTAGGAAGTGTGCTCACAGTCTTTGCGATATTGGACACCTGTAACCCTCTCAATCATATACATAAGGTAGGGTGCATAGGGAAGTTTCCTTCTGCCATCATGAATAGCTACTCTTAGCTCATCCCAAATCCACCTGGGGACATTAAAAACTGTGCCACTAGGAAATCTGGACAACACATTTGTAATTTTTCCATACAGATTTGTTGCATTGTCCTTAGGGTTGAGGGTTGTGACAAACATATTGTTCATAATGTAGTAATAGCTCCTCAAGTTTGTCCTGGTCTAGTCAGAGACAATACCCTGATTTTCCCACATGAAGCTCACCTCAAAAGGCTCTAGTCTCCTGACACCTTCATCATGGATCCTCTCATATCCAAGGTGCTCATCACTGTATCTCAAGAGCTTGTGGAAGGTGACATAGTCTATCTTTCAATGCTTATCATCTGTCATGCAGTGTATTTCATCTTTCTCACCATCCCAGAAGTATGTAACATGGAATTGAGCAAGAACCTCCCTGTTCCAATCATAAGAGAAACACATAATCAGAGCTAGCTCAAAGTTGTAGCAAGTCTGAATAGCTGCATTGAATTCTGGATCATTTTTGCTCTGCAACTCTGAAAGTCCTTGTTTGGTTTTGGATAATTGATGTCACCTAGGGTACTAACCTTTGTCATGAGGTGTTTATGAGCTAGGTTGGTACACACCAAGTGTGGGAGCTAGATGATGATCATGGTATTGGTGGTGATGACCAAAAGATGGATCAAGTGCTCCACATTTGGAAAGAGAAGAAGAGAAAAGCAAAACCCTATGGAGATCAAGGCAAAGGCATAAATAGGGATTTTGTTTTGGCACTCAAGACACCATAGAGGGTGTGAGTGTGTTTAGGATAGATAGCCGTACTATTAAGAGGGGACTATCTCGGTGATTGCAGTTATCAAGTGCCACTAGGTGAATTCATACATGCATATGCATTAGGACCTAGTGTGCTAACCTCTAATCCTTTGAAAATGATTGTGAAAATTCTAACACACATGCACATGATGATGTACACTTGTTGGTGTTAACACATTTGCAAAGGAGAAGGTGGTGGAGTTGAATTGGATCAACTCGGAGAAGTTTTCGGAGAAAGCTTTGGTTGAAAAAGAGAAGCGATGGATCTTGGATTAGAATTCTGTACTAACCCTTTGTTAGTTGGATTAGCTTTGTATGTGGGATGTGTATCCCTCTGAATAAGCTTTCCAAAATGTCCAAGATCATCGAAATCGGAGTTCGGAGCTAAGAGTTATGGCCGTTTTAGCGAGGAGTTCAGAATGCTGAAGTCGGTAGTACCGCCCTGAAGTCGGTAGTACCGACCCTACTACCGACCCCTGTACGCAGCGCGCAAACTCTCTGTTCGGGAGATAGTTTGGCCTACTAGTAGTACCGCCATATGGCCGGTAGTACCGGGCCACGGTAGTACTGACCCTAGGGGTCGGTGGTACCGAGGTTTGGAGGAAGTTTGAGAGCGTTCTGTGTAGATCTAGATTTGGCCTACCGGTAGTACTGCTATAAGGCCGGTAGTACCGGGGCCGGTAGTACCGACCCTACTACCGACCGTGTTAGAAAGTCATTTCTAACGGTCTTTTGGACCGCCGGTAGTACTGGCCCTTGCGTCGGTAGTACCGACCGTAGGCGTGGAAGCTCGGGAAAAGGGGAGAACGACTTGTTGTCTTCCTGTAACACCTCTGGTGTTTAATATGAATTAACCTGACATGTCATCATCTTTAGTCATTAATCATTCTTGCCATGCATTTATGTTTGCCTAATGCTTGTTCTGCATTTACCTTTTTCTGAGATGACTTGTGTAGTGATCTCTTTTTCGAAAACCCTAAATGCCCAAATCTTCCTAAAAGGGCAAAATGGTAATTTCACTTCTGTGTCTAGTTCTATGTATTTCTTATTCAGATTTGTGCTCTGATGTTTTGTTGAGTTAATCAAAGTTCAAAATTCAAAAGAGAATTGGTTTTCCTTTTGTAAAAACCCTAATTTCCAATTTATAGTTTTACCCCTCTTTTATTCATTCAAAAACTATTCAAAATTTGGGGTTAGTTCAAAAAGCAAAGTTGTAGATCTGATCAAGATGAGCAACTTTGGTATTTACAAATTTTCAAGTTTCCATGCAAAATTTGAAGTAATTTCAAATTCATTCAAACTCCAGTTTTTGTCCCTTTTTGAGTTTTCAAAATTATTTCAAAAACTATTGAGTTTCAGAAAAAGTGTGTATTAGCAAAGTTGTAGGTTTTGACAAAAGAAACAACTTTCATATTTGCAGATTTTCAAGTTTCAGTTTAAAATCCAAAGTAATTGTGAATTTATTCAAATTTCAAAAGTGTCCCCTTTTCTGATTTCAAATATAGTTCAAAAACTGTTTGGATTTTGAAGATGTTCTTATTGACAAAGTTGTAGATCTCATTTTTCTGCACAACTTTGGTATTTTGAGTTTTTCCTGTGCAGTTCAAATTTTGGGAGTAATTTGCAAAATACAGAGATCAGCCAAAAGTCAAACCCTAGGGACATAGCGCTGTTCATCTTCCTCGCCGTAGGGGGGCCGGCCATGGCGCTCGCCGGCGCTGCGCACGCCGCACGCCTGGCAGCTGCACGCGCGCCTCCAACCTGCCGCCGCTGACCCCGCCATCATTCTCCTCCCGCACGCGAGCGCTGACCTCCGCTCCCGTCCCCTACAGCGCCCAGAGCATCGCCGCCGCGTGGCCATCGTCGGCGACCTCACGCCCAGGCCCCGACTGCACGCCGTCCTTCCCGCCAGCCTGCAATCGAGTGCGCATGCCTCGGCCGAGCTCATCCACACCATCCCGTGCTCTCTACCATTCCCGACCGTGCCTATAAAAGGGACCGCCGGAGTCCGAGCTCCTCACTCGTCTCCGCCGCAGTCGCCAGCCCACTCCGAAGCTCCCGCCGCCCAACCACCTAGCCCAACAGCTCCGTCTTGAGCTCGTGAAGCTTCCCCACCCCTCAATTTGGTCTCTACCGCCTCCTATCGCCCGGCGTAGCTCGCCGTTCCCATCTCCGGCGAAAGCCCGGCGAGCTCGGGTTCGGGAAATACTCCCTCTCCGGCCATGATCATCCCTCCCCGGCCCCTGTTTCATCTTCCTTACTCCCTTGCGACTCTAACCAGGCCCTTGCGGTCTCGTGTTATGCGCAGGATCGCCGGAGCGCCGATCGCCGTCGTGAGCCGTCCGTCGGTCACCGTCGACCATCCTCCTCCGTCCCTTCCCTCACCTCACCGAGCTCCTTAATCGACGCCGGTGAGCTCCCTGAAGCCTCCCATGCCCTTGGTTTCGCCTGCCGAGCCTCGCCTTGCCCGGCGTAGCCAGCGCCGCCGCTGTCCGGCCGCCGGCGACGAGCAGGGCGAGCACTGTTTTTTTTCCTTTTTCTTTTAAAATGTGAATAATGTTCAGTTTTCATCTTTTTGTGTGATTTTCTGTGTTGATCCAAAAATTCTGAAATTTTGATGGTAAACTCTTTATGTCCTGAAGTATTTTAGAAAAATATGAAACTTGGTTTTTGTGCAAAAATTTGAAAATGAAAAATCTCCCTTTTAATTAAGAAATGAATGGTTTTGGATTTTTGGAGAGTTATTTATAGCTCCAAAAATCTTGAGATAATTTTTGTGAGCTAGTTATGCCATTCTGAGCCTCTGGTGAAATTTTGAAGTCATTTGGAGCAAGTTGATTTTTGAGCATTTATTTAAATAGTTGAATAGTGCCTTTTCTTAATTGAATGTCTGGAATTATTTGAGCACCTTAATGAACTCCAAAAATTATGAAATTTGTTTTGCCATCTATTTATGCCATAATGATCTTATGAGATTAATTTGGTAATTTTTGGAGCAACTGCAAAAATGACCTTTTTAAATAAATTAAAGAAAATAAAAAAATGATTAGGGTTTATATTGATTGACCTGTGATGTGACTTTTGGAATTGTTTGCTGTTCATAGATCCCACCCTCTGGTCTATGATGTTTGTGATGCCATGTTATGATGATGCATAGTTTGGTTAATGGTTTTAACTAATATTGCTAAAAGAAAGAAATAATAACTCTATGTCCTTTATAGAAAATTCTTATATTCTTGAATCAGTAGAATTGTCTTGCACCTTATTGTTCATGTCAGCATTCTCATGAGCATACATCATTGCATCCGTATAGTGACCAAAGGATAAGGCGTCAAAGTCGAAGCAGCCGCTGACGGACCTACCCCTGAGGCAACCCCGAGCTCCGACACCTGCACTGCCGACCCCAAGCCTGTCCTTTTTGCTCTTCAAGGCAAGCCCCGGTGCATTTAACCCTTCCTTGGATTTATAAAAAATTTTCCTTAAATGCTTTTGAGTTAAACTACTGCATTAGGTTATAGGAGTTGTGTGATGACCTATTACCTGCATTATTTACCTCCACCAGAAGATCCACCAGCCCTGCTTTAAAACTATTTGCAAAATGCTTAGTGATGCTATACTATAGATTTGCAATAAAATGCCATTTTCAAAAGTGTGATCACTCAAAGAATCTTTATGGGAATTTGGCTTTACTTCCCGTTCGATGACTGCTTACCTAGCTAGCAAGTGGTCATTGTCGAGAAGAGGTTGTCCGCGCGTACGGTGCCGTCATGTTGTAGTCCAGGATTCAACAGTTGACACCGACCGGGACAGGGTTGAAAAACCGACAGGACCTGTACTCTTGGGTTAGAGTCCCGAGGTGCTTGTCGCTGGCGGAAAAATGTAGGGACCATCCGTATGGGGGCTTGCTGGCCAAGACTTGCAACTATTCACATACTACGGAAAGCTCTGGCTCCGAGGAATCCTTTATTGGACCGACAACCGCGCACTGGGAGTGGAGAGATGGCGGAAGTAGCATGTACCCACGTGGTCGTCGTACCTGGATAGGAGTGGTGTACTGTACTTCCGGGTAGCGTAGGACCGGGCCCAATCTTGGAGGAATCGTGGTAGACGAGTTGGCATATGCAAGCTTGGGTGCTACATATGCAGTGTGGATAGGGATCCTCAGCTGAGTATTATTTATCCGGATTAACGTTGCTCCTCGGTTATGGAGACTTGGTCACTGACTGTCAACGGAGAGTGGTTCTCAACTAGGTATGTTTTGAAATGTAAAATGAATCATGGACAATGAAGAATTGAGAAATGCTTGAATCTTTCCAAAATAAAACAAGGTTTACAAAATGCTTTTTCTGCAAAACACTTAAGCCTTACCTTGACTACCCTAAGCCTTTCATTCCTGAGTCTTCTCCCTTTTTCTTTAGTCGGGTAAGTCTTGTTGAGTACCCCAGTACTCAGAGTTTGTTAATCCCCTGTTGCAGGTTTCTATAAGGTGGTGTTGATCATGATCATGTCAGTAGGCTTGACGTGATCTGGTTGTTCCTCTTCTCCAACTTAGGTACTCCGCCTAAGTGTGGTTCTGTCATACTACTCTACTTCCGCAATACCAGTTATTTTTATGTAAAACGTAACATCTTCTTAATTTGTAAAGTTTATCTATCTTGCTTCCGCACTCCGATGGTATTTTGTATCAACTGTTGTAATGTTGTAATTATTCCAACCTTCATGATGATGGTCCTATGGCTCGTGAGTAATTCGGGGTCCTCTCGGGGACACCCGACGGATCTTTCCAGTAACGTGTTTTATTTGCACAGTCATTGGGCTCCCTATGACGATGACGTGTGCAAGTGGGCCACATTATTGGGCGGTTCCGTCACACTTCCCCTCTTCATATAAATAGGTTGTGGCCGGCTGTGGGAGGTGGCTCTTGACTCTCTAACCTCTTGAGCATTCTCTTTGAGCGAGACATATTCCCTCCCACTCATCTCCTTGCTTGGTAGCGCGAATCTAAGTGAGATCGAGTGGATCCAAGTGCATTTGCTTGTGAGTTTGCATCTAGTGGCACTTGGGGATCGTTGTTGCTGCGGGTATTCTCTTTACTCTTGGTGGTTGCCGCCACCTAGACGGCTTGGAGCAGCGGAGGAGCTTTGGCACGAGTTGGTGATTGTTCGTGGCCATCTCCCGGTGATTTGTGAGGGGTATTGTGCCTTCCCCGGTGAAGAGCCAAAAGGTAACTCTAGTGGATTGCGCGTGTCATTGAGTTACCTCCATTTGTGGGTCGGTTCTTGTGGCGCTCAAATGTTGAGCTAGGTTTGTGAACACCTATTAGCCACTGAACCACCAAGTGGTTGGTCGACACAACGGGGAGTAGCGTGCCGACAAGCACGTGAACCTCGGGAGAAAATCATTGTGTCTCTTGCTTCTTTGGACTTCTCCTGGAGTTTCTTGATACTCTTATTGTGATTGTTTATCTCTTGCCGGTGTTGGTATATCTCTCTATCTTTGCATTACATTCGTTATTTCTTGTGTAGAGATATTTGTTGCTAGAAGTAGCACTCTAATTAGAAGTAATTACTTCTTGCTAGCTCACTATTTTAGAGAGTCATGACATAACTTTTGTGTGCCATAGTGATTATAGTTTACTAGAATTGTTTGGATAGGTGGCTTGCAACACTTAGTAGAGCTAGAGCAAAAAGCTTCGCTTTGTAATTGTCTAACTAGTTGTTCTAAGTGTTTTTGTAGAATTTTTATTAGGCTATTCACCCCCCCTCTAGCCATTTAGGACCTTTCAAACTCACTAAAGTCAATGTACTGCATCTTGCAAATTTTCCCCTTTGATCCTTTGGTGAGTATGGCAGTTTCATAGTAATCAGACTGAAATGCTATCCAGAACCTGTAGTCAAGATTATCCCCCCAAGCAAACTCATACAATTCTCTTCTTGCTTCTTCTACAACCTTTGATTGATTTGAGTAGACTATGACTTTTCTTCCACTAGAATTTTGTGGCTTTCTCATCCAAAACTCATTTGTTTCTTTTATGAGCCTGTGAGTTTCAAAATCACCAAGCACTTTAGGAATCTCAGGAGGGAATCTGATGGTATAGCCAGTGGCTTGATTACTACCATCATTGCCTTCTCTCTCACCAATATAACCTCCCTGTCCTCTACCTCTCGTTGGCTTTGCCTTCCTTGTTAATACTTTCTTTTGCCTCTGCCAACATCGCTGCCTTGCCCTTGATCCATCTATGCAAAACAAACATATCTTCTTTAGAAACTGTCATCATGATGAAGTTGCAGGGGAGGATGCTAACATGATTTAATTATTGAAACAACATGAATCTATAACTGCAAAAATTGCTGAAAAATATTTCAGCAAGCAAGGGCGACACTGTCGCCCAGGCTGCGCGACACTGTCGCTCTGGGTTTTTCTGCAGTCATGTGTTCAATCAAGTCTCCACAGTTAAAGCACATTTTCATTTACCCCTATGCATCACCATTACTACAGAATCATAGTCCATAAAAACATGTGAATAATTCTAGCCATGAATCAAAGAATTTTAGTTTGAAAAGATATTTTGAATTGATTCTAGTTGATGACCCAAACTGATTTTGTTTTTCATCAATTGAATGTATCTAGGGCAGTGGATGGAATCCACCAAAGGCATCAAAACAGCCCTAAAAGAGGACGCAACATCCTCCCCCTAAAGCATTCAACCGGTGAAATCTAAAATCAATAAGATTCAACCTCGAGAACCAACTCTAATCCATCCAAACTCATCTGAGAACCATGGATCCATGACTAGTACTATCACATTGCATAGATCGATATAGGGTTAGGGTTTCACCTTGAGACCATGAAGGACCGAAAGTGCTACCAGAAAGCGACCAGAGGGGGGGTGAATGAGAGCTTCAAATTTCTTTTCAGAAACTTGTCGCCACTGTCCCAAGAATCAACCCCTAAGAGCAAACGTTGAGCTTGCGAGTGTCCACGACCCTAGATGTAAGGTGGATGCTTCCGAGAAGCACAGCGAGACACTACACAACTCTAGAATCCCAATGCAAAAGCCGAAAATCAAATCCGACAACGAACGAACAAAACACGGACGGAAACGTGCAGACTGCGTATGACCGGACTCTGGCCTGCGTCCGGTTAGTAGACACCGGACATGTCCGGTCAGACGAAAACCAATTTCGGACCTCTCTGTTCGTGACCGAACTCACTGGAGTGATGCGTCCGGTCAGAGCAACAAGCGTCTGGTCAGCAGAAGAACACCCGATGAACAATGCAAGTGACGTGTCCGGTCACTGCGAAGCTGAGCGTCCGGTCAAGTCACAGAAAAGAACAGTGAGAACATTCATCGACCGGACTCTTCGCAGTGCGTCCGGTCAAACCGTGTCGAGCGTCCGGTCACTCCGAAAAAGTCCTGTTCGTCCACCGATTCGACTCGATCTCACCCAAAATGAATCCTCTAGGGATCAAACTTGGTGAGAGGAGTCACAAGGAGGATAGTGAGCTATCTCTAAGAGATCACGGCTCGAACCTATCTCCAAATCGATGAATCGAAGAAATTCGAGGGAAGGGAGAAAAACTTGACCCGAAATGAAAATCGACCGATCTACTAGCTCGTGAGGTTAGAGGAGAATTCCTTTGGTGGAAAGGAGCACCTCACCATCTAGAACATCTTGGTTCAAACGGATTTGCAAAAGACGCACCAAGAAGAGAGATCGATCAAAGGGAAAAACGTGGAGAAAAGCAACCCACGAAGAACAAGAACAAAACGCGAATTACAACCATGAAATTGCAACCGTGTGACTACCACACACTACAACAGTGAGATTACGATCTCAATTCCTCAAAAACTCACGAACACAGAGGTATGATTGTCTTCTCTGTGGATCTCATTTCGCTACAGCAGAGGATGGGGAGAGCAGGAAAACCTAGAAGGCAAAATAGCAAATGACTGAGATAGGATGGGAGGTGGGTGTCTCCCTCTACTTATCCTCATTCTAATTCCCACTCTACCCCTAACTAATTACAGAGCGAATCAGCTAAACCCTAAGGTTATTCTGGACCAACTCGTGGTAGGTGGTGATCCGACGGCCATGCCCGCACAACTGGTAGCGTTGCCTCGTTGCAACCTCACCGATTGTCGCCACGTGCCGCCTCCGCTCTGACTGTCCTTTTCCTGGACCTCGCCCCCGGTTTTGAGGCCCAAACCAGGAAACCAGCCTTCACGACCAACCCCCGGTTTTGAGGCCCAAACCGGGAAACCAGCCGTCCATCGCATGAGTTTTGTGGCCCAAACTCACGAACCCTTAGCAAGCAAAAAGGTTTTCAACCTATCATACCAGGCTCTAGGGGCTTGTTTCAAACCATATAAGGCTTTGTGAAGTTTAAAAACATGGTTTGGAAACTTGGGATTCTCGAAACCGGGGGGTTGTTTCACATAAACCTCTTCTTCTATGTAGCCGTTTAAGAAGGCACTCTTGACATCCATTTGAAAAAGTTTAAACCCTTTGGATGCAGCAAAAGCCAAGAGTATCCTAATTGCCTCCAAATGAGCTACAGGAGCAAAAGTCTCCTCATAGTCTATCCCCTCCTTCTGACTATATCCCTGGGCTACAAGTCTGGCCTTGTTTCTCAGAACATGGCCATCCTCTCCTTGTTTGTTTTTGAAAACCCATTTTGTCCCAATAGGGTGACACTCAGGAGGAAGAGGAACAAGTTCCTCATGCATGGCATTGACCCAATCTGGATTAGATAAAGCGTGTCCAACATCTCGGGTTTCAAAATCAGCAACAAATGCAGAATGAGCAAAGTGAGAGATTTGTTGTGACCTAGACCGAGTGACACGTTCGCCGATGCTGCCGATCATCTGTTGAGGCGGGTGTTGGCGTTGAATGTGTCGTGGCGCCTCCCGAGCTGAAGATACCTCCCCCTCAACAGCAGCTCGCACCTCCTCGGGTACAAAGGGTACCGCTCGAGGTGGCGGATCCCACGGCCCCCAAGTCGTCAAAGAAGAAGGGTCGGGGCCGTGAGTGGTAGTAGAGGCCGCTCTTTGCGGCACAGCAGGTGGAGGTGGTGCTGGGTCATCCATCCCTTCAGCACCCTCGTCCTCATCATCAAAAAGAGGCTCGCCAACCTCATGATCACCTGCACGCTCAAAACGAGAAGAAGGACAAACCATGGTCTCGTCGAAGGTGACATCTGATGTCTCCATGACTCGGTTAGTGTCAAGGTTAAGTACACGATATGCGCGAGTATGAGTGCCATAACCCAAAAACTCACCGTCAGAAGAGCGAGACTCAAATTTGTCCAGGTTGCCTTTCTTAAGTATAAAGCAGTGGCAACCAAAAACTCTAAAATAACTCACTTTGGGTAGTTTTCCAAAACGCAACTCATAAGAAGTCTTTTTCAAGAAAGCTCGGAGAAAAATGCGATTGGAAATGTAGCATGCAGTGCTCATAGCTTCGACCCAATATCGCCTAGGAGTCCTATGCTCATCGAGCATCGTCCTGGCCATCTCAACAAGGGTCCGATTTTTCCTCTCTACAACACCATTCTGTGGCGGTGTGTAGGGGGAAGAAAACTGATGCTCTAAACCCAAAGAATTACAAAACTTCTCAAAATCCGAGTTCTTAAACTCGGAACCATTATCACTCCTAATAGCTCGCATCGAGTTCAAAGGGAACTCGTTCTGAAGACGCAAAATCAGATTGCGAGCAAAAGAGAAAGTCTCAGTCTTCTCGGTCAAAAAGAAGACCCACGAATATCTCGAAAAGACATCAACAACAACAAGCACATACCACTTCCCCCCAACCGAGCTCACCCGAGCTGGACCAACAAGGTCCATGTGTAAAAGCTCTCCAGGGCGCTTGGTCATGACCTGAGTCACTGGATGGTGGGGAGCGGCGACCATCTTCCCATGTCTATAAGAATGGCAAACAAGATCCTTCTCCATATGTAACTTGGGCAATCCTCGGATTAGGCCAAGTGAGCTAAGTCTTGCAAGCAAGTCGAAGCTCAAATGTCCAACTCTCCTATGCCACTTCCAAAGATCAGAGGAGGAAGGTCCAGCCACAAGACAACGAGAAGTGCCAAAAGACTCCCAGAAATTCGCATGAAAGACTTTCCCAAACGGCGAAATCAAACACACAAGATTGCCCTGAGGATCCAAAATACGACTGAGATTCGGCTTAAAACGAATCTCATAGTCATCATCGAAAAGTTGCGAAACAGAAAGAAGGTTAAAATGCAAGTTAGAAACAAGAGCAACATCGCGCAACACAAAGTGCTCATTAACTCGCACCGACCCACGAGACTACACTTTACCTTTGCTATTGTCGCCGAAAGTGATAAACTCCTTTCCGGCAACAGGACTAAGACTAGAGAACCACTTGGCGTTTCCGGTCATGTGTCTCGAACACCCGGAATCCACCAACCAAACGTTCTCCAATCGTTTTACCTACATCAATAAAAAGACATAGGGTGAGCATATGGTCCAACACTGGGGTTAGTGAAGTAGGGAGAATACCAGTGTTGGGCCGGCTGCTCAAAAGAACGGTTAGCAGAAAAACCATTCCTAGCACGCCTACGGGAAGAGCGATCACCACGTAGAGGAAAACGTGGTCCGCTAAGGGATGAGCGTCCATCGCGATACTCAAAACGCGGTGGGGGAAACGCTCAACTACAAAGCCACCGCCACGGGGTCCATAGCTCACAACAGCAGGCTCCCGCTGGGCACGACCTCCTTGCGGCCTAGGCCTAGGAACTTGAGGTTTTGGACCTCTGGCCTAGCAGCATGCCTCTGAACATTCGGCACATGTACATCATGGAAAGGATGGTACATGTTTGTGTTGTTCATCTCCTTTGCACGACGCGCCTCTCTCTTGCGCCGAAAGCAAAACTCACTCAAGTGTCCATCTCTCCCACAGTGTTCACAATGGTACCTCACCGCTCTCATAGGGGGTTGTTGGTACTCACGGTAGTGGGTGTGGATCACTTTGCCCTTCTGTGGCATGAGCTCCTCCTGGATAGGTGGCATATTGTATCTAGCTTGTTCTTGAGGTGGTTGGGCTTGGGATGCCATGTCTGTTTCTTGGGTGGAGCTCTCGGAGGTTCAACAACCATTCCATCCTTGGTGTTAGGCTTGAGAGGCTCTTTGAGTGGAATCTTAGTAAGCTTGAGAGTAGTGGTGGAGTTGGGCTTCTCACATGGGTTAAGACCACTCGACTCTCCAATCTTGCCAAAGGATGAAACATCAACACCCTGAGCAAAACCTACACCTAAACCTCCAGCAGCACGCTTGAACTGGGAGATCATCATCCCAAGCTGTGACTCACCACTAGACACCCATGACAAGATGGTCCGAAGGTATGTGTTTTCCTCCTCGGTTTGCATCTTGTCATGCTTCACGTTGGCTATCTCCATCTCCAAACCTTCACATAGAACACACCTAGCCATACATGTGCTACCCGAGCTGGCCTCTTCAAGAGACACAATCTTGGCATTCTTCTCTGCCAACTCGGATTGCAAGCCTGCATAGGACTTGCATGCACCCAACAGCGAGGATCTGGCCTTAAGCTCATCCACCTCTCCTACCAACACAACATACTTACCTCTCAAAGTGAGAAGGCCAGTCATGTGTGTGGTGCACATCTCACACTCCTCCTCCTCCTCGGTGACAACAACGGTGGACTTGACAGATTCAAGTTCCTTCACCGTATCCTCCTACTTCTGCCTAAACTCCTTCCGCTCCCTAGCAGCACGCCTAAGCAACTTATCTTGACTAAGAAGGGCGGCAGTAAGCTTCTCGACCTCAACAGAAAGCTCATCGGGGGTCAGAGATACCTGGGAGGTGTCGTCGTCGTCGTCGTTCCGAGGGATCTCCTTCAGTTCGCCATTGACCTCCTTGCCGAGGGCCATGGTGCAGAAGCCCTCGTTGTCGGTGAAGAAGCAGAGGCCGTTCAGCTTGTCTTCGATCCTCTTCTTCTTCTCGGACTTGTCGTCGCTTGAGGAAGAGGAGTCATCATCGGAGTCGTCGACGTCGCTGAGCGTGGCAAAGAATGCACGCTGCTCAGCCTGGGCCTTCTCCAAGTACTTTGTCTTGATGTACTCCTTGTTGAAGCCGCCCTTCCTCTTGTGCTTCGCGGGGACGTACTTCTCCTTGCGCTTGCCGGAGTCGTACTTGTGCCCATGATCCGCCTTGCCGAAGACTTGCTTGATCCTCTTCGTGCAATTGGCGATGAAGTGGTTGGGATCGCCGCACTCGAAACAACCTGAGCGTCCTCCTTCGCGGCGACGGTTCATGCGGTTGTTGTGGAACCGCGAG
Source organism: Coix lacryma-jobi var. lacryma-jobi (assembly GCA_009763385.1). Lineage (NCBI taxonomy): Eukaryota > Viridiplantae > Streptophyta > Magnoliopsida > Poales > Poaceae > Coix > Coix lacryma-jobi. Next base: position 95,830,667 of record CM019827.1, on the reverse strand, counting down.
AACCGGTTGGCGAGCAAAGCTAGCTCGTCATCCCCCATGAACTCCAGCTGCTCCTCTGTGACAGAAAGAAGGGAGGAAAGTGCAAAGCCTCCAGATGTGTTAGCAGAAGAGCCAGAAAGCAAAGCCATCGACGGGCCAGAAGGATTTTCATAAGAAGCCCTCGCCATGGCATCGATCTCACTGGACTTGAGCTTACTAAAGAGCTCGTCGCACGTGAGGGTCTCATAGTTAGGCGATTCGATGATCGCCTGAACCTTGGAAACCCACACCGACCGATCAAGAGTATGTAAAAGCTTCAAAGCCCTCTCATGATCGTCGAAAGGCAAAAACTCCTTGTTAGCCCTCATCCTGTTGACAATTACCTGAAAGCGAGCGAATAAATTTTCTATGCTCTCGCCAGGCATATGTCGAAAGTTCTCATACTCCCGCTTGTGCGACTCGTAGAGACGGGATTTGACTTGAGAGGTTCCCTCATGGAAACGCATGAGGGTCGCCCAAATCTCACGAGCCGTGGGGAGATGAGAAACGCGATCAAACTCAGACATGCTCAAGCATGAGAAGAGAGCATTACAGGCTCGGCTATTGGCATCGTGCTCATCAATCTGATGCTGAGTGGCAAGAGCAGCCAAGACCACGTAATTGGCAGAGTTGCAAATATCCCAGATGGAAGCACCCAAACTCTGAAGATAGGCCGACATGCGTATCTTCCAATACGCATAGTTCATCCCATCGAAAAACGACGGTTTGCCCACGCCGCGATCCATGTCGCCTTCTGTGGATCTGGAACCGGCTAAGGTGGAAGATCCTTAACCTGCTCCGATACCAATTGAAGGACCGAAAGTGCTACCAGAAAGCGACCAGAGGGGGGGTGAATGAGAGCTTCAAATTTCTTTTCAGAAACTTGTCGCCACTCTCCCAAGAATCAACCCCTAAGAGCAAACATTGAGCTTGCGAGTGTCCACGACCTTAGATGTAGGGTGGATGCTTCCGAGAAGCACAGCGAGACACTACACAACTCTAGAATCCCAATGCAAAAGCCAGAAATCAAATCCGACAACGAACGAACAAAACACGGACGGAAACGTGCAGACTGTGATGACCAGACTCTGGCCTACGTCCGGTCAGTAGACACCGGACGCGTCCGGTCAGACGAAAACCAATTTTGGACCTCTCTGTTCGTGACCGGACTCACTGGAGTGATGCGTCCGGTCAGAGCAACAAGCGTCCAGTCAGCAGAAGAACACCCGATGAACAGTGCAAGTGACGTGTCCGGTCACTGCGAAGCTGAGCATCCCGTCAAGTCGCAGAAAAGAACAGTGAGAACATTCATCGACCGGACTCTTCGCAGTGCGCCCGGTCAAACCGTGTCGAGCGTCCGGTCACTCCGAAAAAGTCCTGTTCGTCCACCGATTTGACTCGATCTCACCCAAAACGAATCCTCTAGGGATCAAACTTGGTGAGAGGAGTCACAAGGAGGATAGTGAGCTATCTCTAAGAGATCACGGCTCGAACCTATCTCCAAATCGATGAATCGAAGAAATTCGGGGGAAGGGAGAAAAACTTGACCCGAAATGAAAATCGACCGATCTACTAGCTCGTGATGTTAGAGGAGAATTCCTTTGGTGGAAAGGAGCACCTCACCATCTAGAACATCTTGGTTCAAACGGATTTGCAAAAGACGCACCAAGAAGAGAGATCGATCAAAGGGAAAAATGTGGAGAAAAGCAACCCGCGAAGAACAAGAACAAAACGCGAATTACAACCACGAAATTGCAACCGTGTGACTACCACACACTACAATAGTGAGATTACGGTCTCACTTCCTCAAAAACTCACGAACAGAGAGGTATGATTGTCGTCTCTATGGATCTCAGTTCGCTACAGCAGAGGATGGGGAGAGCAGGAAAACCTAGAAGGCAAAATAGCAAATGACTGAGATAGGATGGGAGGTGGGTGTCTCCCTCTACTTATCCTCATTATAATTCCCACTCTACCCCTAACTAATTATAGAGCAAACCAGCTAAACCGTAAGGTTATTCTGGACCAACTCGTGGTAGGTGGTGATCCGACGGCCACGCCCGCACAACTGGTAGCGTTGCCTCGACGCAACCTCACTGATTGCCACCACGTGCCGCCTCCGCTCTGACCGTCCTTTTCCTGGACCTCGCCCCCGGTTTTGAGGCCCAAACCGGGAAACCAGCCTTCACGACCAACCCCCGGTTTTGAGGCCCAAACCGGGAAACCAGCCGTCCATCGCCTGAGTTTTGTGGCCCAAACTCAGAAACCCGCAGCGCCTAGGTTTTGAGGCCCAAACCTGGAAACCGTCCTCAGCCCGAGTTTTGTGGCCCAAACTCGAAAACCATCAGCGCCCAGGTTTTGAGGCCCAAACCTAGAAACCGTCCACTCGGTGGTTTTTCTGTGGCTCAACCACCAAACCGAGCCATAGAGGGGATGCACCACCCGTGCACCCCGTCCACCGACACATGTCACCAGGTCCTCGACCCGAGCAACACTGTGCCCCGCAAGTCTCCGCTCGTCGCTGTCCCAGGTTGTCAGCCACCACAGCTGATCCTCAGGCCACTAGTCCCTCAGTCCAAGCCTCACGTCCGCCCTTCGCCACTCTCGGTCCATCGGCACGGCACGTCTCTACTTGACCTTCACCTTGCCTTTGATCATTGTATCCGTGCTCGACACCTGCACAACACAAGCCAAAGAACATGCGCATTATCCCAGTTGACAATCACTCATCACTCGAGACCCGGCATACACCCATGTATCCGCAGAGCACCTCGTGGAGGGAAGAGAAGAGGGAAGCAACCCCTTGCCCAAGGGGGAAAAGCTCCAATCGGTCGTAGAAGAGTTTGTCGGGGTGGAGCGGCACTGCCAGCCATCAATGGCGGCAGTGGAGGCATCGGCCCTCCTTCTTCTCCAAGAGGAAGGGAGATGGAGAAGTTAGAGAGTGACTTGGGTCGGGAAAACTGAGGAGGAGAGAGGTGGCGGTGCGGGTTTTGAAAGGATAAGGAAGAGAGAGAAACCACCAACGCGCTAGAGAAATCTAGGCCCGATCTGACTCCAGATCGATGAGCGACACTATCGCCCACAACGAGCGACACTGTCGCTCTGCCCTAAAAATAGAGATAAAGCTCAAACTTTTTTCTACAATTTCCTTCAGAATTGTACAAGTATTCTACCAAGCTTCATGACCAGTAAGCATACAGCTTTTCAAACTATGGTCATGACCCTTATTAGTGGTTTGAGAAGCATTTTGAAAGACTTGAAATTAAAAAATTTCAGAGGGTTTTCCTATTATACTAGTAAATCAACCAGAGGCATGCTGGACTTCAAACCACATTGTGAGAATCAAGTATATTTAGCTGACTATGCAAAGCACAAAACCTTGTCTCGTCGAGGGGCTTTGTGAAGATATCGACTAGTTGCTTTTCGGTGCTCACATGGCGAAGTTCGATATCTCCTTTGGTTTTGTGGTCTCTCAAGAAGTGATGTCGGATGTCGATATACTTAGTTCTTGAGTGGCTTACAGGGTTGTTTGTAAGTTTTATAGCACTTCCATTATCGCACAAGAGTGGGACTTTGGCAAAGTGACATCCGAAATCACGAAGGGTTTGCCTCATCCAAAGTAATTGTGCACAGCATGCACCGGCTGCAATATACTCGGCCTCGACGGTGGAAAGGGCTACACAGTTTTGCTTCTTGGAACTCCAAGATACTAGGGACCGTCCAAGGAATTAACATGTCCTCGAAGTGCTTTTGCTATCTACTTTGCAACTGGCATAATCAGAATCTGAATAGCCAAGTAGATCGAACTTGGAGCCCTTAGGATACCACAAGCCAAGGTTAGGAGTGTGTACTAAATATCTCAAGATTCTCTTAATAGCCATTAAATGGCACTCTTTCGGGTTAGCTTGAAATCTAGCACACATGCACACACTAAGCATTATGTCCGGCCTAGATGCACATAAATAAAGTAGAGAGCCAATCATGGAGCGATATACCTTGATGTCCACGGCTTTCCCTTCATCATTAAGATCAAGATGTCCATTTGTTGGCATGGGAGTTTTGATAGGCTTGGCATTGACCATGTCAAACTTCTTGAGCATATCATGGGTGTACTTGGTTTGGCTTATGAAGGTCCCTTCCTTTACTTGCTTGATTTGAAATCCAAGGAAGAATTTCAGCTCACCCATCATGGACATCTCAAATCTCTTGGTCATGATCCTACTAAATTCCTCAACAAAGACATGGTTAGTACTACCAAATATTATGTCATCGACATATATTTGGCACACAAATAAATCATTTCCAACTTTGTGAGTAAAGAGAGTAGGATCGGCTTTGCCTATTTCAAAGCCCTTTTTAAGCAAGAATTCCTTAAGGCATTCATACCATGCTCTAGGTGCTTGTTTTAGCCCATAGAGCGCCTTTTGGAGCTTGTAGACATGGTTTGGGAATTTGGGATCCTCAAAACCTGATGGCTTCTCAACATATACCAACTCTTGTATTGGGCCATTGAGAAATGCACTTTTGACATCCATTTGATGCAGCTTGAAGTCATGATGGGCAGCAAAGGCTAGAAGAATTCAAATTGCCTCAAGTCTTGCCACCGGCGCATATGTTTCTTCAAAGTCCAAGCCCTCTACTTGAGTGAAGCCTTGAGCCACCAATCTTGCCTTGTTCCTTGTCACCACGCCATTCTCATCTTGCTTGTTGCAGAAGACCCACTTGGTGCCAATAATATTTGTGTTGGGTCTTTCCACCAAGGTCCATACTTGATTTCTTTCAAAGTTATTGAGCTCTTCTTGCATATCCATGACCCAATCTGGATCTCCAAGTGCTTGATCTACCTTGAGAGGTTCCTAAGAGGAGACAAACGAGTAAAATTGACAGAAATTTACTAAATGAGAACGTGTTGTTACCCCTCTTTGAATACTTCCAAGGATATTGTCAATGGGGTGATCCTGTTGTATAGTTTGTGGTAGCCTTGGATGCTCAACACTCTTTTCATTTTCTTCTGGACCTTCAGCTTCTTCTTGTTCAAGGATAGGCTCTTGGTCCAGCCCTTGAAGTGTTGGTGCAGAGGCTGGAGAAGTTGCTGTTGCAGGGGAGGGGCGGTGTGGCAGAACCGCCCAATAATGTGGCCCACTTGCACACGTCATCGTCATACGGAGCCCAATGACTGTGCAAATGAAACACGTTACTGGAATGATCCGTCGGGTGTCCCTGCGGAGACCCCGAATTATCCACGAGCCACAGGACCATCATCATGAAGGTTGGATTAATCACAACATTACAACAGTTGATACAAAATACCATCGGAGTGCGGAAGCAAGATAGATAGACTTTACAAATTATGAAGATGTTACTTTTACATAAAAATAACTGGTGTTGCGGAAGTAGAGTAGTATTACAGAACCACACTTAGGCGGAGTACCTAAGTTGGAGATGAGGAACAACCAGATCACGTCAAGCCCACTGACATGATCAGGATCAACGCCACCTATTAGAAACCTGCAACAGGGGTTAACAAACCCTGAGTACTGGGGTACTCAACAAGACTTACCCGACAAAGAAAAAGGAAGGAGACTCAGGAATGAAAGGCTTAGGTAAGGCTTGAACAAGATCGAGAAATTTGCAGAAAAAGCATTTTGAGTTTTTCCGCGAGCAACAAGCACCTCGGGACTCTAACCCAAGAGTACAGGTCCAGCAACAAGCACCTCGGGACTCTAACCCAAGAGTACAGGTCCTGTTGGCAGAAAAGCATCTTGTAAAACTTGTTTTTATTTTGGAAAGGTTCAAGTATTCCTCAGTTCTTCATCATTCATGATTCATTTTACATTTCAAAACATTCCTAGTTGAGAACCACTCTCCGTTGACAGTCAGTGGACCAAGTCTCCATAACCGAGGAGCAACGTTAATCCGGATAAAGAATACTCAGCTGAGGATCCCTATTCACACTGCATATGTAGCACCCAAGCTTGCATATGCCAACCCGTCTACCACGATTCCTCCAAGATTGGGCCCGGTCCTACGCCACCCGGAAGTACAGTACACCACTCCAATCCGGGACTCTAACCCACGTGGGTACATGCTACTTCCGCCATCTCTCCACTCCCAGTGCGCGGTTGTCGGTCCAATAATGGATTTCTCGGAGCCAGAGCTTTCCGTAGTATGTGAATAGTTACAAGTCTTGACCAGCAGGCCCCCATACGGATGGTCCCTAATTTTCCAGCCAGAACTACACCTTGGTTATATCTCACCCAAGCGTAATAGTCCTGTCAGTTTTTCAACCCTGTCCCGGCCGGTGTCAACTGTTGAGTCCCGGACTACAACATGACGGCACCGTACGCGCGGACAACCTCTTCTCGACAATGACCACATGCTAGCTAGGCAAGCAGTCATCGAACGGGAAGTAAAACCAAATTCCCATAAAGTTTCTTTCAGTGATCACACTTTTGAAATTGGCATTTTTGCAAATCTATTATATAGCATCACTAAGCACTTTGCAAATAGTTTTTAAAACAAGGCGGGTGGATCCTTTGGTGGAGGTAAATAATGCAGGAGGCAATAGGTCATCACACAACTCCTATAACCTAATGCAGTAATTTATCTCAAAAGCATTTAAGGAAAACATTTTATAAATGGAAGGGTTAAATGCACCGGGGCTTGCCTTGGATGGCAAAAAGGACGGACTCGGGGTTGGTGGTGTAGGTGTCGGAGCTCGGGGTCGCCTCGGGAACAGATCCTTCGGTGGCTACCTCGACTTCAGATCCTTCTTCGTCAACTATACGGATGCAATGATGAATGCTCATGAGAATGATGATATGAACTTAAGGTGCAAGACAATTCCACCGATTCTAGATTACTCTAAAACAAGGCATAATCGAAATCTAGGTTGAGCATAAAAGGTAACCATTTCTTCCTTAAGCAATATTGATTAAACTAGCCCTTATTATAATGATCCTAAGCATCAACCAAACATAGCATCACAAACATCATAGACCAAAGGGTAGGTGTCTATGAACATCAATCAATCCAAAGATCACATCATCAAACACTTATTACCAACCCTAATCCATCTTTTCTATTTTCTTAATTTATTTAAAAGGTCCTTTTATGAAGTTGCTCCAAAAATTACCAAATTAATCACATAAGTTCATTATGGTGTAGATAGATGGCAAAACAAATTTCATAATTTTTGGAGGTCATTAAGGTGCTCAATTAAATCTAGACATTTAATTAACAAAAGGCACTATTAAGGAATTTAAAATAAATGCTCAAAAATCAACTTGTTCCAAAAGACTTCAAAATTTTACCAGAGACTAAACATGGCATAAGAAGCTCACAAAAATTTGTCTCATGATTTTTGGAGTTATAAATCACTCTCCAAAAATACCAAAACCTTCATTTTTCAATTAAAAGGGGAATTTTACATTTTCAAATTTTTGCACAAAACTCAAGTTTGATATTTTTATAAAATACTCCAGAGCATAAAGAGTCTACCACAAAAATTTCAAAATTTTTGGATGCACACAGAAAATCATACAAAAAAAAGAAAACAGAACACTATTCACAACACTCAGAAAAAGAAAAGAGCACTGTGCTCCTTCTAGGCCGGGCTCGGCGAAATGCGGGGCTCGGGCGAAACGGAGAAGTGAGCCTCGGTCCGAGGCCGGACTCGGGCAAGACGGAGAACATGCGTCGCCGAGGCTTGGGCTCGGTCGAAGCGGAGGGTCAAGCGCTCGCCGAGGCTTGGGCTCGGGCGAAGCGGAGAAACAGGCCTCCGTCCGAGACCTGACTGGGAGGGCTCGGGTGAAACGGAGGGTCACGCGCTCGCCGAGGCTTGGGCTCGGGCGAAGCGGAGAGGAATCAGAGACCGAAGGCTCGGATGCTTACCACGTGTCGGAGGTAGGGCTCGAGGGTGAGGCTCGACTCGTGCTCGAGGGTGAGGCTCGACTTGTGCTCGAGGGTGAGGCTCGACTCGGCGGCACTCTGCTCGCCGGCGGTGACCCGAGCGCGGCGGCGCGTTTACGCCGGCCAAACTGGGCACTCCGCGGCAGAGCTGAGGGCACGAGCGTGATCAGAGGGCTCACCCGCGTCGATCAAGGAACTCGGCGAGGTGAGGGGATGAACGGAGGTGGACGAACGGCGATGACCGGCGGACGGCGTGCGGCGGCGATCGGCGCAGTGGCGACCCTGGGCATCAAACAGAGCCGCAAAGGCCAGGTTAGATCCGCACGGAGACAGGGAAACGAATGCGAGGGTCGGAGGGAGATGATCAAGGCCGGAGACGGCGAATTCTACGAACCCGAGTTCACCGGTGTTCGGTCGGAGATCGGGAAGATGGGGTTACGCCGGGCAAACGGAGGCGGGGAAGGTGAAATTGAAGGGTGGGAAAGCTTCACGAGCTCAAGGCGGAGCTTCTGAGCTCGGTGGTGGAGCGGCGGAGGCACTGGACTGGGCTGGCCACGGTGGCGGAGGTGAAGTGCGGAGGTCGGGCTCCGGCGGCTTATATAGCCGCGGCTATGGGACGGTAGAGAGCACGGGGGTGGGTGGATAAGCTTGGCGAGATCGTGCGCACTCGATTGCGCTCTGGCGGGAAGGACGGCGTGCAGCCGGGGCTCGGGCGTGCGTTCGCCGGCGACGGCCACGCGGCGGCGACGCGCGGGAAACAGTGGGGGACGGGGCGGAGGTCAACTGTGCGCGTGCGGGTGCGAAAGAGATGTCGCGGGCGCGGGCGACAAGTCGGGGGCGGCGTGCGGCTGCCAGGCGCGCGTGGCGCAGGCGGCGCTGTCGCGCGGCCATGGCCGGGGCCCCCTAGCTGTAGGTGGAAGATGAACAGGCTAGGTCTTAGGGTTTGACTTTTTGGCTGAACTCTGGATTTTGCAAAAATCTCCCAAAATTTGAACTGTGCGACAAAAACTCAAAATACCAAAGTTGTTTAGAAAAAATAGATCTACAACTTTGTCAATATGAACATTTTCAAATTCCAAATAGTTTTTGAACTACATTCAAAAACAGAAAAGGGAACACTTTTCAAATTTGATTCAAATAAAAATTACTTTGGATTTCAAACTGAAACTTGAAAATCTTTATATATGAAAGTTGTTCCATTTGACAAAACCTATAACTTTGCTAATATACACTTTTTCTGAAACTCAATAGTTTTGGAATAAATTTTTAAAACTAAAAAGGGGACAAAAACTGGAATTTGAACGAATTTGAAATTACTTCAAATTTTATATAGAAACATGGAAATCTGTAAATACCAAAGTTGTTCCTCTAGGTCAGATTCACAACTTTGCTTTTTGAACCAACTCAAAATTTTGAATTTTGAAAAAGTTATTAAAAAGGGAATAAATCCAGGATTTGGGAATTTATGGTTTTGCAAAAAGGAAAAATTCAAATCAAATCTGATTTTTTGAACTTTGATCAAAGCAGCAAACATCAAGGCACTAAATTTGAACAAGAATTACATAGAACTAGGCACAGAGGTGAAATTACCATTTTGCCCCTATAGGAAGAAGTGGGCTAATAAGGGTTTTTGCAATAGAGGTACATCACATAAAATGATACACTAAGCAAATGCATACACATGAAATCATGATCAAGATGATTAATGATGCTAATGATGATATGTCAAGTTAATTACATGCTTAAACACCAGAGGTGTTACAGTCTTCCCCCCTAAAGAAATCTCGTCCCGAGATTTAAGAAGTGCTTTAAAGGCTGGGGTTGAGTAATGGAAAAGGAAATGTGTCATACTTGTTTACTCGCAAGGAGTTCACAAGGCAACTGGGTTAGGGTTAGGATTACAACCGGGATCAGAACACGGTTGCAAGTAGCAAGGTAGGGGATTTTGAGTGGAGCAAGGAAAAATATCAAGAGCCAAGAGAGAGCGTATATTAGTTACGGGCTATATTGGATCATAACTGTAGACTTCGATACCTGCGCGCACCCAACGGAAAACTTGTGCAACTCGGCACACAAGATTCTTCGGGTTCCGTCGCGGCATCGTGGTCACCAATTATGGCACCATAATAGAGCATAACTTCTATAACTCTCATCCCATAAAGAGGGAAATTATAACCAAAAGCAGGGATTGGTCATAATTACAAGGAAAGTGGCTTTGAATTCCCTTTCGGGCATCCAGAAATGAAAGCACTTTAACGGTGGACTTAGAAAGAATCATGACGATAGGCCTGTATATTAGCGAGCACCTGACAGTAACTCCCTATGGTGGCTGTCCAAGGGTGACTCCAGGTTCCTACACTTTTATCCGGTCCATGGATCACGGTCCTTTCAAAGAACACAATTTTAGTAACTTTCAACCACCATTCGTCGTTTACACGACATCAGCAAATGGTATGTGCCAATTCAAGGCATGACACACACATATCAAGGAAGAACCAAAGATTTGCCCTGATTCTGACTTTTATGTGGTAGAGTGTATGGAAGATATCCAAAAGTTCTCAAGGATCAGAACTTATGGAGCAAAGTAGCAAGGGTAACGGAATTTAGGGACGATCAGCCATCGGGGATCATAGCTGTTTTTTTTAGAATTTAGAGAAGAAGCACATTTTAACATTATGTATGATATGATGCATGCTCGCCCTATACGACCTCTCTCTGACAGGAGATTTCCGTCTCCACCTGTTAGTTAGATATAGGGCTATACTTTATATACTAGCTTCACTGACTTGGTACCTTCTGTCGGAATCACTAGTATAGTCTTCACGAAGTCTTCCAGCAAAGCAAGAACTTAGGGAAGGATCATTTTTAATTTGTTACTTCCAAAAAACTTTTAGTTTAAGAAATCATTTTGAAGTTTTTCAAAAGTAATGTTGCAACCAGTCTTCCCTTGATGACAATCCTGCTCTGATACCATTCTCTGGCAGAACCGCCCAATAATGTGGCCCACTTGCACACGTCATCGTCATACGGAGCCCAATGACTGTGCAAATGAAACACGTTACTGGAATGATCCGTCGGGTGTCCCTGCGGAGACCCCGAATTATCCACGAGCCACAGGACCATCATCATGAAGGTTGGATTAATCACAACATTACAACAGTTGATACAAAATACCATCGGAGTGCGGAAGCAAGATAGATAGACTTTACAAATTATGAAGATGTTACTTTTACATAAAAATAACTGGTGTTGCGGAAGTAGAGTAGTATTACAGAACCACACTTAGGCGGAGTACCTAAGTTGGAGATGAGGAACAACCAGATCACGTCAAGCCCACTGACATGATCAGGATCAACGCCACCTATTAGAAACCTGCAACAGGGGTTAACAAACCCTGAGTACTGGGGTACTCAACAAGACTTACCCGACAAAGAAAAAGGAAGGAGACTCAGGAATGAAAGGCTTAGGTAAGGCTTGAACAAGATCGAGAAATTTGCAGAAAAAGCATTTTGAGTTTTTCCGCGAGCAACAAGCACCTCGGGACTCTAACCCAAGAGTACAGGTCCAGCAACAAGCACCTCGGGACTCTAACCCAAGAGTACAGGTCCTGTTGGCAGAAAAGCATCTTGTAAAACTTGTTTTTATTTTGGAAAGGTTCAAGTATTCCTCAGTTCTTCATCATTCATGATTCATTTTACATTTCAAAACATTCCTAGTTGAGAACCACTCTCCGTTGACAGTCAGTGGACCAAGTCTCCATAACCGAGGAGCAACGTTAATCCGGATAAAGAATACTCAGCTGAGGATCCCTATTCACACTGCATATGTAGCACCCAAGCTTGCATATGCCAACCCGTCTACCACGATTCCTCCAAGATTGGGCCCGGTCCTACGCCACCCGGAAGTACAGTACACCACTCCAATCCGGGACTCTAACCCACGTGGGTACATGCTACTTCCGCCATCTCTCCACTCCCAGTGCGCGGTTGTCGGTCCAATAATGGATTTCTCGGAGCCAGAGCTTTCCGTAGTATGTGAATAGTTACAAGTCTTGACCAGCAGGCCCCCATACGGATGGTCCCTAATTTTCCAGCCAGAACTACACCTTGGTTATATCTCACCCAAGCGTAATAGTCCTGTCAGTTTTTCAACCCTGTCCCGGCCGGTGTCAACTGTTGAGTCCCGGACTACAACATGACGGCACCGTACGCGCGGACAACCTCTTCTCGACAATGACCACATGCTAGCTAGGCAAGCAGTCATCGAACGGGAAGTAAAACCAAATTCCCATAAAGTTTCTTTCAGTGATCACACTTTTGAAATTGGCATTTTTGCAAATCTATTATATAGCATCACTAAGCACTTTGCAAATAGTTTTTAAAACAAGGCGGGTGGATCCTTTGGTGGAGGTAAATAATGCAGGAGGCAATAGGTCATCACACAACTCCTATAACCTAATGCAGTAATTTATCTCAAAAGCATTTAAGGAAAACATTTTATAAATGGAAGGGTTAAATGCACCGGGGCTTGCCTTGGATGGCAAAAAGGACGGACTCGGGGTTGGTGGTGTAGGTGTCGGAGCTCGGGGTCGCCTCGGGAACAGATCCTTCGGTGGCTACCTCGACTTCAGATCCTTCTTCGTCAACTATAGGATGCAATGATGAATGCTCATGAGAATGATGATATGAACTTAAGGTGCAAGACAATTCCACCGATTCTAGATTACTCTAAAACAAGGCATAATCGAAATCTAGGTTGAGCATAAAAGGTAACCATTTCTTCCTTAAGCAATATTGATTAAACTAGCCCTTATTATAATGATCCTAAGCATCAACCAAACATAGCATCACAAACATCATAGACCAAAGGGTAGGGGTCTATGAACATCAATCAATCCAAAGATCACATCATCAAACACTTATTACCAACCCTAATCCATCTTTTCTATTTTCTTAATTTATTTAAAAGGTCCTTTTATGAAGTTGCTCCAAAAATTACCAAATTAATCACATAAGTTCATTATGGTGTAGATAGATGGCAAAACAAATTTCATAATTTTTGGAGGTCATTAAGGTGCTCAATTAAATCTAGACATTTAATTAACAAAAGGCACTATTAAGGAATTTAAAATAAATGCTCAAAAATCAACTTGTTCCAAAAGACTTCAAAATTTTACCAGAGACTAAACATGGCATAAGAAGCTCACAAAAATTTGTCTCATGATTTTTGGAGTTATAAATCACTCTCCAAAAATACCAAAACCTTCATTTTTCAATTAAAAGGGGAATTTTATATTTTCAAATTTTTGCACAAAACTCAAGTTTGATATTTTTATAAAATACTCCAGAGCATAAAGAGTCTACCACAAAAATTTCAAAATTTTTGGATGCACACAGAAAATCATACAAAAAAAAGAAAACAGAACACTATTCACAACACTCAGAAAAAGAAAAGAGCACTGTGCTCCTTCTAGGCCGGGCTCGGCGAAATGCGGGGCTCGGACGAAACGGAGAAGTGAGCCTCGGTCCGAGGCCGGACTCGGGCGAGACGGAGAACATGCGTCGCCGAGGCTTGGGCTCGGTCGAAGCGGAGGGTCAAGCGCTCGCCGAGGCTTGGGCTCGGGCGAAGCGGAGAAACAGGCCTCCGTCCGAGACCTGACTGGGAGGGCTCGGGTGAAACGGAGGGTCACGCGCTCGCCGAGGCTTGGGCTCGGGCGAAGCGGAGAGGAATCAGAGACCGAAGGCTCGGATGCTTACCACGTGTCGGAGGTAGGGCTCGAGGGTGAGGCTCGACTCGTGCTCGAGGGTGAGGCTCGACTTGTGCTCGAGGGTGAGGCTCGACTCGGCGGCACTCTGCTCGCCGGCGGTGACCCGAGCGCGGCGGCGCGTTTACGCCGGCCAAACTGGGCACTCCGCGGCAGAGCTGAGGGCACGAGCGTGATCAGAGGGCTCACCCGCGTCGATCAAGGAACTCGGCGAGGTGAGGGGATGAACGGAGGTGGACGAACGGCGATGACCGGCGGACGGCGTGCGGCGGCGATCGGCGCAGTGGCGACCCTGGGCATCAAACAGAGCCGCAAAGGCCAGGTTAGATCCGCACGGAGACAGGGAAACGAATGCGAGGGTCGGAGGGAGATGATCAAGGCCGGAGACGGCGAATTCTACGAACCCGAGTTCACCGGTGTTCGGTCGGAGATCGGGAAGATGGGGTTACGCCGCGCAAACGGAGGCGGGGAAGGTGAAATTGAAGGGTGGGAAAGCTTCACGAGCTCAAGGCGGAGCTTCTGAGCTCGGTGGTGGAGCGGCGGAGGCACTGGACTGGGCTGGCCACGGTGGCGGAGGTGAAGTGCGGAGGTCGGGCTCCGGCGGCTTATATAGCCGCGGCTATGGGACGGTAGAGAGCACGGGGGTGGGTGGATAAGCTTGGCGAGATCGTGCGCACTCGATTGCGCTCTGGCGGGAAGGACGGCGTGCAGCCGGGGCTCGGGCGTGCGTTCGCCGGCGACGGCCACGCGGCGGCGACGCGCGGGAAACAGTGGGGGACGGGGCGGAGGTCAACTGTGCGCGTGCGGGTGCGAAAGAGATGTCGCGGGCGCGGGCGACAAGTCGGGGGCGGCGTGCGGCTGCCAGGCGCGCGTGGCGCAGGCGGCGCTGTCGCGCGGCCATGGCCGGGGCCCCCTAGCTGTAGGTGGAAGATGAACAGGCTAGGTCTTAGGGTTTGACTTTTTGGCTGAACTCTGGATTTTGCAAAAATCTCCCAAAATTTGAACTGTGCGACAAAAACTCAAAATACCAAAGTTGTTTAGAAAAAATAGATCTACAACTTTGTCAATATGAACATTTTCAAATTCCAAATAGTTTTTGAACTACATTCAAAAACAGAAAAGGGAACACTTTTCAAATTTGATTCAAATAAAAATTACTTTGGATTTCAAACTGAAACTTGAAAATCTTTATATATGAAAGTTGTTCCATTTGACAAAACCTATAACTTTGCTAATATACACTTTTTCTGAAACTCAATAGTTTTGGAATAAATTTTTAAAACTAAAAAGGGGACAAAAACTGGAATTTGAACGAATTTGAAATTACTTCAAATTTTATATAGAAACATGGAAATCTGTAAATACCAAAGTTGTTCCTCTAGGTCAGATTCACAACTTTGCTTTTTGAACCAACTCAAAATTTTGAATTTTGAAAAAGTTATTAAAAAGGGAATAAATCCAGGATTTGGGAATTTATGGTTTTGCAAAAAGGAAAAATTCAAATCAAATCTGATTTTTTGAACTTTGATCAAAGCAGCAAACATCAAGGCACTAAATTTGAACAAGAATTACATAGAACTAGGCACAGAGGTGAAATTACCATTTTGCCCCTATAGGAAGAAGTGGGCTAATAAGGGTTTTTGCAATAGAGGTACATCACATAAAATGATACACTAAGCAAATGCATACACATGAAATCAGGATCAAGATGATTAATGATGCTAATGATGATATGTCAAGTTAATTACATGCTTAAACACCAGAGGTGTTACAGGCGGCACTACCGCCCTGCAGATTTTCAGCAGGCGGCTGCTGCTCTTCTCTGTGGAGTGCGTCAGCGGATTTTGGTGCAGCTGCAACTTGAATATCCTCTCCATCTAAAGCCTGATTTTCTTGTGGCCTGATATCTCCAATTGCCAATTGCTTGATTGCTTCACATGGTGGATCCTCCTTCCCTACAACACTTGAATCAACTTGCTCCACCTGAGAGCCATTAGATTCATCAAATATCACATCTACTGTCACTTCAACTCTGCCCAAGGCTTTGTTGAAGACACGATATGCATGCTCATTTGATCCATAACCAAGAAGAATGCCTTCATCAACTTTAGGTGCAAACTTAGAGGTTTTGGGCCTTTTGTTAAGTATGAAACACTTGCACCCAAATACTCTGAAGTATGACACCTTTGGTTTGTTACCGGTTAAGATCTCATATGAAGTCTTCTTGAGCTCTTTGTGTAGGTAGAGACGGTTGATGGCATGACAAGCGGTGTTGATAGCTTCACACCAAAAGAGGTCTGAAGTCTTGTATTCATCTAGCATTGTTCTTGCCATGTCAATGAGTGTCCTATTCTTCCTCTCTATTACACCATTTTGTTGAGGGGTGTAAGGAGTGGAGAACTCATGCTTGATGCCCTCATCATCAAGAAATTCTTCCACCAAGGTGTTCTTGAATTCGGTTCTATTGTGACTTCTTACTTTCTTGATAGGGAGACCAAATTCTCTCTGTGCTCTTCTAATGAAGATCTTCACCTTGTCTTGTATCTAGCACTTATCATAAACAAAGAACACCCGAGTGAAACGGGAATAATCATCAACAATAACCAATCCATATTTGTTACCCCCGATACTCAAGTAGGCAACCGGTCCAAAGAGATCCATGTGAATCAACTTCAAAGGTTGTGTGGTGGTCATAATGCTCTTTGGTGGGTGAGGTACTCCTACTTGCTTTCCAGCTTGGCAATCGCTACATATCCTGTCTTTCTCAAAATCAACATTGGTTAGTCCAAGGATGTGGTTGTCTTTTAGGAGTTTGGCCAAGTTCCTCATCCCAACATGAGCTAGACGACGATGCCATAACCAGCCCATGCTAGATTTTGCCACTAAACAGGTCTCAATTTTAGTTTTACCCTTGCTAAAATCAACTAGGTAAAGCTTATTCTTGAGTTTTCCTTTGAAGACAATAGAGGAATCCTCCCTCTTTGTGACTTCCACGCCCTTTTCCGTGAAGAGACAATTGTAGCCCATCTCACATAATTGAGAGACTGACAACAGATTGTACTTCAAGGAATCAACATGTAAGACATTAGTAATTGAGTGATTGAGTGAAATAGCAACTTTACCAAGTCCAATCACACCCCCTTTTGAATTGTCACCGAAGACAATGTTTTCATCATGGTTTGAGGTTTGAGTGTATGATGAGAACATACTCCTTTCTCCGGTCATATGATTTGTACAGCCGCTGTCAAGCACCCAACTTGACCCACCGGAGGAGTATGCCTACAAAACAGATTTAGTTCTTTACTTTAAGTCCCCAAACATCCTTGGGGCCTTGCATGTTAGTAACAAGAACTTTAGGAACCCAAATGAAAGTGTTAGCAAAAATATTTCTATCTTTGCCAATAGATTTGGCAAACACTTTCGCTTTGTTGTCCTTCTGCAAAACAAAGTTAGCCCAAGTATTCGATTGGAGTGTCTTTGGCTTTGCTTGATATGCATATCTATTTGGGGTTGCCCAGATTGATTTCATTGTCTTTTGATGCTCTTGCTTTGACACTGGAACCTTCTTGTTGTGCTTGTTCTGAGGAGGTGTAGTATGGGTGACCTTCCCTTTCTTTGGGGGAGCGACACTGCCGCCCTTGGGCTTTTGTGCTGCTCGGGCTGGCCTTTTGCCACTCTCTGTGCAGGTCCATCTGTACCCATTCTGCCCTTACTCATGAACTGAACACATTCATATCCATTGATTACCTTCCTGCCATTTGTTTTGCCTCCATGAGTGTGTCCAAGTCCATCCTTAATTTTTGGATTTCTTCCATCTTTGTATTGTGGCTTCTTTGGCTGATTCACTCTGCCACTAGGAGTTGTTTTGCTTGCTGAACACATATCCTCAATGATACCATTCAGCCTAGTGATCTCCTTTTTCATTGCCTCCATGTTTGCAAGGTTAGTGGAATAAGCATTCAAATCAAGATTGTAACATTTTCCACAACCTTGACTAGTGGATGGAGAGGAAGTGTCCTTTGCATTAGAGGGCTGAGGCTTGCTCTCCCAAAGAAGACTATATTGCTCCTCAAGTTGATTGTGCTTGTCCACTAAGACACAATACTTGTCATTGAGAGCAATATTTGCCTTCTTTGTGAGAGCATGTTCTCTTTGCTCATTGGCCAAGGCCTTGCTCAAAGAGTCCACCTCTCTCCTCTTTAATGCAAGTGACTCCTTGCAACTAATGTACATTTTTTCAGTTTCTTCAAGGTTTTCCTCTCTATCCTCTAGCTCAGCTTTAATATGTTCAAGGTCCTCCAAAATTTTAGTGATAAAGAGTCTAGATTTGGGATCTAAGTTTTTTGACAACTTAGCACATTCTTCAACTTGTTTAGAGTTTTCTTCATCACTAGAGCTATCACTTAGATCACTACTAGAAGCATCACTAGGAGGAGGAGAAGGAGACTTAGTTTTTCTTTTTACCTTCTCATGCTTTGCCATGAGACAAATGTGAGGGGAGTCATCATCATCATCGGTCATGTCATTGAAGAGCCTTGGTGTTGAAGATGATTGGACAGCTAGGGTTGCAATCTTCTCCTCTTCATCACTTGACTCTTTGCTTGAATCCCATTCATGCCCAATGTGTGCTTCTCCCATTCTCTTGCTCTTCCTCCTTTGATCAAACTTCCCTTCATTGTTGTCCTTCTTGTTCTTCCCATCTTTTCTTTCAAGTGGACACATGTCAATGAAGTGCTTGGTGCTCCCACACCTATAGCAAGTTCTTTTCTTCTTGTTGGGAAACTTTCTTTGCACAAGCTTGTACCCATTCTTCTTCAGCCCTATATTGTAGTTCTTGATGAATAGAGCCATATCATCAATCTTCATGTAATATTCCCCATCATCTCCATCTTCACTTGAGGAAGTGCTTGAATCACTCTCTTGCTGAATTTGTTTTACTATTTTGGGCTGAGATGATGTTGCTTGCTTGCTGCCTTTTACCTTGCTTGAGCTTGCGTGCTTACTTGACTTGTTGGCCTTGAGAGCAACATCCTTGATCTTGATGCCTTCTAACTTGGCTTGCAACTCACCAAGTTTTCTTCTTTCATTAGCCTCCTCTCTTTGCATGTCAAATGTCAATAATCTTCCAAGCACATCATTTGGAGTGAAGTGCTCAAATTTCTTTTCGTCTCTTATCAAGGTGACTACGGTTTCATTCTTGGGTGAGTATGCTTCCAACATAACCTTTACAACTTCGTGATCATCAAGCTCCTCACAGCCATATCCTCTAATCTTGCCCACTAAGACCATCAATCTATCAAACATCTCTTGTGGCCCTTCACCATCAACAATCACAAATCTATTGAGCTTGGCCATCAACAAATCAATCTTTGCCTTTCTTACTTTGTCCACACCTTCATGAGCTAGCAACAAGGTGTCCCAAATCTGTTTTGCTACATTGACATTCATCACCCGATTGTACTCACTTCCATCCAAGGCACTAAGAAGAATGCTTGTGGCTTGGCCATTGAGTTGGAGAGTTGTTAGTTCTTCATCTGTGGGGTGCTTGGGATCTTCCGGTGGCTGCAATCCATTCACAACTATCTCCCAAAGCCCTGGGTGAAGACCTACAAGATAAGCACTCATAACGTGCTTCCACTTGGCAAAGTTTGTCCCATCAAAGTGAGGCAGCTTGTCAGCGGGTACATTAATGGACTTCTTGTTAGTGTTGGACAAGTAAGAATAGTTAAAGGATACAACGGAATATTTGTTCTTGTTGTTGTTGTTGCTCTTGTCCTTGTTGTCCTTCTTCTTGCCCTTGTTCTTGGTCATATGGTATGACACATCATCATCACCATCATCCGAGCTGCTAGAGAGCTCACTAGATGATGCGTCATACTCATTTTTGTCTTTCACCAACTTGCTAGGTTCTTCTCTTGCTTCTCTTCTCTTCTTCCTTTCTTCTCTTGTAATTCTTCTGTGCTCTTTTCTTGCTTTCTTGTCAGCTAGCTGTTGTTGAGCATACTTTTGTTCTCTTTTTCCTTTTTTTTCATCCATTCTTTCTCTTCTTCTCTCGGGGTCGGTTGTCTTGGCATCTTTGATGGTTGTATCACTTGCCGTAGACATGGACAGGTCACTGCTGACCTCGTCATCGATCTGTACAGTTCCTCTTTGTTGTGGAACTCCCTTCGAACCACTTCCATCCTCCATACTTCACGCCGTGAAGCGTATGCGAAGCAACGAGGCTCTGATACCACTTGTAGGATCTCTAGAAGGGTAAATGGCCTAGAGGGGGGTGTGAATAGGCCTGTCAAATATCACTTCGAACAGATGTCAGAACCTCGGGCGACACTGTCGCTCTGAACGGGCAACACTGTCGCCTGACAAATATAAATCTGTTGAAGCTGAAACTTGACTGAGATAAACTACTCACTAGCAGAAAACTACTGACAGAAAACTAAGCTCAAGTCCAGCTCGAAGACTGGCTCCCATAGAAAGTGTAGGAACTTAGAGATCTAATAAACCAATCCTAGCAACTACTCAACAACAAGAACTGCAGTAAATAAACTGAAGCACGCGAGACATGTTATTTATCCCGTGGTTCAGCTCGCCACAAAGGCTTGCCTAAGTCCACGTTGTTGACGTATCCACAAAAGGATTGGACGTCACCACAAAGGTTGGTCCTTCCCTCGATCTCAAATCAAGAGAGTTAACTCTTGAGGTGAGAGGGTGATTTCTTTACTGAAGAGTGAGATTACAAACCTCCCAAGGTTGCCACACGAGTTGGCACTTCAAGGGCAACGCCTAGCCGGCTAGGAGCAAGCTCCAAGAGTAACAAACCCTAGGGTCGCCGGCCAAACGTGCACCAAATGCTCTCAAACTTTGGGAACCAGTGGATCTGCTCTTCGATTGGTGTTTGCTGCCCTTTTCCTCAAGATTTGCTGGTGGGATTTGCAGATCGGCTTGAGGAAGGTGGGAGCTCCAATGGAGGAGAGAAGGGAGAGCTTTGGTCTGTTCGAATAGGAGTGAATGCACAGAGTAAGAAGATAACCGTTGTGAGGGGAAGCTACTGTATAAATACGAGCGACTTCCCAACGGTAAACAGTGAGCGACACTGTCGCCCCTACCAAACCAGCTTGGATTGATCTGAATTTTGGCTGGCTGCTTTGGTTGGATATAAGGATGAGTTTGGTATGGATTTGAGCATCTGGTTGCACACTTGACCAACTAACCTATAATCCCCCTTAATAGTATGGCTTTTCCTAAACGTACTCAAGATTCAAAAGTAAAATGAATTTAAAGCTCCTGAGTCCAGCAAGCCATCCTTTAAGAATTGTGGGGTGCCTGTAACCTGTTCACCAACATCCTTTTGCATTCCCTGCTTCTCATCTCGATAAATCTCATTAGTTCCCTAATTCGGTGATCATCAACACCAAAACCCACAAGGTGGCTTGATTGCTCTTACAAATACAGTCTCCCTCCACATTCATGTAGTCATCAATATCAATTATAGTACCAGGGTTTCTCGCTTAAATGGCTGCTAGAACAGTCGACATGTGGTGATATGAGTCCTTGTAATTATCGAACCTCTTCTCCAAAGCTACCTATTTTGCTCTCCAAGCCATGTCATAAGTAATCTCATAGCCATATCTGTTCTGAATAGCAAGCATTATCTAAAATGAAGACATGCCAACTTATATCATCGTACATTACGTTTGCCACGAATTCTACACTCATGTTCCTATGCTTGTTCAGCGTTGTCTGCAACAGGAAACTGTGTGGTTCGACAATAGTGGCTATGAAGTTGCTCTCTGTATGTGGCATATGATCATGACACGCCAAGAACAACCTGGGTTCACACACTTCACGTCCTAGGTCGTGGGGTTAGAAATAACCACCTTAAACTGCTTCTTTTCGGAAAAAGCCCACCGTCGAACTGTGTGTTGTAGATGAACCTTGTCATGAAACATCTGCCCTTACCTGACCTGAATTTTTTAGTTCTCCCACGAAGAATGATGGGCATCATCTACCATCATGGCATCTGGTGCTATGTGAGCCTAATCCTCATGGATATCGGTCTCGTCATCGAATCTCCTGCCCACAAATTCATCCATGAATGCGACATGCTCTGCATCGTCATCCTCCTTTCTTTCGTCCTCCTCACCGTGGTCAGCTTCCATGTATGTACCATAGTCTACCATTTCGCAATCCTCTGCCGTGTTCAGAACCGTCGGAGGATCGCAAACATAGGTATGCGTAGCATTTGCCTTCTCTAAGTTGTCCTCTGCTGCACCAGTGTTGCTACTCTCACCCTGCATGTCACCGTCCAATAACTAAACAAGCATGATGTTCGTGTAACGACGCTCTAACACCTTGGACATGAGAAAATGTCACTTCTTTGTGTTACTAGCCTCATACAGCTCCCACCTCCATCCATTCTCCCCGCTTTTTAGGCACCAACATACTTAACCTAAACTGATGCTAGGAGGGCAAGATACCAAAGTATTCATACATCCACGCTAAAACTTATTTGCGGCTATAATGTAATGGTGAATTCAATTGTGTCAAACACATGGAACTCCCTCAGGTCTACCCCCGCTATCCCTGTATCTGATTTCACCGTTGCCATGATAAATTCCGAAAGAGACTAAATCGGTCGACATTTCTGATACAGTTGGGCAAAATAACATGTCAGTAATTCCAATATAACTAACCCTAAACTACCGTAAATCGAAAGTACTACTTCAACATAAACCATAATCTGACCTAACTCATCTATCTATACTAACTTAACTAACCTAAGTACCCTAATAATATAACTAAACTAACCTCTATCTAAACTAACCTAACTATTCTAACTAAACTAACTAATCTAACTAAACTAATATAACTAATCTAACTAACCTAACTACACTAATATAACTAAATTAACCTAACTAATCTATCTAAACTAACCTAACTATTCTAACTAAACTAACTAATCTAACTAAACAAATATAACTAAATAAACTAAACTAATACAAACTAACAAATCTAAAATGTGTTAAAAAAATTTAAAACAAAATTTAAAAATAGAAAAAAATTACCTACTGGCGGTGGACAGTGTGGCACTGGCAGGCACAGTGATGGTGGCGGACGGGGCTCCGGCGGGCGCGACGGCGGCTGTCGAGTGCGGAGTGAGCACACACACACACACAGAGAGAGAGAGAGAGCGCACGCGACAACCACGAGCCGCTAAAGGATAACTCTGGGCATAATTAACTGATGACCAAAGACCGAACCAAAGTGACCGACACCGAGACCGAGACCAAACTGACCGAGACCGAACTTTTCGGTCACTAGTTTGGTCCACGTACCCAACTAACCGAACTTTGTATGGTTAGTTCGGTTGTAGTTCTCAGTTAACCGAAATGACCGAACTAACCAAAAATTTAGATTTTATTGATATAATCTGTACTTTAGACTATTATTAGTAATATAATATTTATTCTAGTGGGTTTATATCAACCATCACTGTTATCATTTTGTTGATCTATATGTTATATTGTTATTTTTGTCTTGAAATAGAAAAAATATTGCTAAAAATTACTGCAAACTATAATTTTTACTAGTTATTTTGTCTAGTCCGGTTAGTTCGGTCATGACTGAGATCGAACGGAACTAATGGAGACCGAACTTGTCCAGTCTTAAGATTTTGAACTAACCGATCGATCTTCGTTTTTAGATGATCAAACCTTCGAAATGACCAAAGAACCGAACGACTCGGTTCGGTCAGATCGAACGCCTAGGCCTACTAAAAGGAGTCTGTCCTATCGGTAGTCCGTCGGCCACCCAGAGGCCGACAGGACATCTCCACAAAGGGCTAGACCAAAACTACAATTAATAAAATGTACATGATAGATTTAAAATTAATAATAAATCCAAACAAAATATTATTTTTTAAAAATCCCCTAAAATACATCACAGAGACAGGCTCAAAATAGGTCAAATGCTCTCAAACACGCGAGCTGGATGTGGGGGTGCAATCGGACCATCGGGCCACGCTCCCCCCTCCCCCAACTTTTGCAAAAGGATGCATTTGTCATGCCCTTTACCTTTAAGTGACACCTTTAGAGCAACTCCAATGGTTTTGCATTTTTTATTTGGTAATACATGAAATTTGCCAACTCTCAAATCAATATGGGAAGAGAAAAAAAGGTTATCTCCAACGGTTTGGCAAAATTGACTTGCCAAAATCTAAAAAAGAAACGCGGCCGCGCGGGAGGAAGAGCGCGCGCGGAAGTAGTACACGAGATGTAATGCCAAGCCAATCGCGAGCTTATGCCAATCCATCTTAGTATTTTGCCAAGTTAACGAAAATATAAAAGCGCATTTGCTAAACCGTTGGATAGAAGTTTTGTAGACTTTTTTGCAAAATAAGAATGCAAAGTCCATTTGTAAAACCGTTAGAGTTGTTCTTACAAAACTTACATATATAGTCAGCTGATTGGGAAAGAGACATGTTAGAATGTACAGAAAACCTTCAGCATACCGCGAGGATACAAAATAAAAACTTGTCCACGGCTATCAATCAAAACTCATGGACGATTCAAGCTATCTAAGCATCTCCAACAATTCCCTAAATTTGGTTCCTATTCTTATAACTTGGACAAAATTTGGTTCCTATTCTTGTAACTTGGACAAAATCATAAAAATCTACCTCCAACAATTCTCTAAACAAGGTTGGTATTTTTCGTAAGTTCCTATTCTACGCTCCCGCACGCCTATATTTCCGCCGGCGGAGCCACTTGCTATCGCACGAAATTTGCCTCGTCGGCTCCCGTCCCGCGCATGCCCGAGTTGATTTATGTGATGATTGCGAGGAAGGTGTCAGGCTGTATGCAGCTTTGGAAGAGTTTATCGTGGCCGACAGAACTCTGGCCGACACAACCAGACTGAACTATGGCAGATACAATCCGATCATGGCCGTGACCGACAGAATCCGATCAAGTGTCACTTCTATCTATATATACCTAATAATATAATACCTAATAATATATAATATATATAAATATATATCTATACAAGTGTTATTCTACACCCTAGGTGTAGAATACTATTTTACACGAAAGTATTGTACTGAACAGAATTCAGTATTGATCAGTACTCGCGGGTCAGTATTATTCAATATTTTTTTTATGCTAGGTGTAGTACTAACTGATACTGAACGTTGTTCAGTACTGCTCAGTATTTTTTTTCTTGTCAAATTTGCCTTGTGGTGTAAAATATTCTAGGGTGTAGAATAACACTACCGTATATATCTATATCTATATCTATATATATAGATTTTCTATGTATTACCCTGGTCACTGAATTATAATCGGTACCCGAGTCCAATCATAGAGCCCAAATTTATCGGACCGGAGCTCCCGCCGCGCTCACCCATGAGGATACCCCGCGCCCACCTCTTCTTTATTGTATCCAGTTTTTTTTTCTGATTCTGATTTCCAGATCGTGGGGAGGAGACGTTGGTTTCGGCCGGCTCGCCGCCCCCTCCGCTGCACGAGCCCAGCTCGCCGCCACCTCCGCCGCACGAGCCTAGCTCGCCCCTTTCCTCTCGCCTCCGCAACCTCCTCAGATGCAGGTTCCGTGGCTTTCGGCGCCTCTGTAGTCTTCAACCGCTGCCTCAGCAGCCCCGGCGGCGGCCTCGGCGGCGTATGAGCGGGCGTCGCCTGGAGTGCGTGGGGAAGAGACAGTTTTCTCCTCGCCTGCAACACTGTTGGCAGATCCAGGTGCTCCTGCCCCAGATCGCGCCTTGCCGCCGTCGGACGCGGTCTGCTGCAGCTGCCGTAGGGTGTTGGAGAATCAGACTTGCACGGCCACGGTGGGGTCCGACAGCCACAGCGTGGGGGAAGTCCACGTCTTGGCCAGCAGTCGTTCAACGGCGAGCAAAGCTGCCGCGTCCCCTCCAGGTATCGGTATTTCACCTTGGCGTTGTTTATTACTGACCGTTGCCACCTTCCCATCTCATCCCGTCGCGTTCGCACATTTCAACATTGTTCCACTGGATTTATTGTCCAAAATGCAGATGCCATGTCTAGGAACTGATGTGAGGCCTTGGGCGGCCTGTTTTAGTTTACTGCTCTGTTCTAACTTATTTTTCCATTGTTTTCGCTAAGATCTACCTTATGTGTTAGCTAACCGTAGTACTGGTAGGTAGTCGTTTATGTTATCAGATTTGCAAGTTGAACAATATATGCTTCAGTGTTGAAACCGAGTGGCTGTAAATTTGCATATTATTACTTTAACGTATATTGATTCGCTAATCTTGCTTTCGCTGAATTTGTGAAACTCGGCATAACTTCACTGTAAGCTTGGCCTATAACCTGAAAATTTATGTCTTGACCAATTTAAAATTCATAGTCGGTTCTTTGGTTAATTAATTGGCTGTAATTCTTGTCGTCATATAAATTCCCATCTCAATCCACTAAAAGTTATATTTTTGGATGTTCAGAAAATAAACTTGAGATATTTCTCCGAGTGCAGTAACAATATTTTTTTTCTTGATCCATTGCTGTTCAAATCAAATTTGTTGACCTACAAGTTGAATTTACAGAGTATTAGCTTGTAGTACTCTAGGTACTGAATAATAATCAGTACCCGAGCTTAAATCATCGCACATTCGCACCCAATGCATCAAGCGGCCGCGCTCCCCCGCGCTGGATCCCCCACGCCCACCTCCTCTTTTATCATATATATGCAGGGTTTTTTTTGTTCTAATTTGGAGATCGTGGGGGAGGAGACGCTGGTTTCCCCCAGCTCGCCGACCCCTCCGTCGCACGAGCCTTTCCCGCCGCTGAGGTCCCTCCTGGCGCCGTCTCACTCGGAAGCTCCTCGTCGTCGGCGGATTATCCGCCCAGCGCCTAACAGCCTCGCGACTCCCCTTCGCTGTCCACCTCCTCCTACACCTGGCCTTCGACGCTGGAGCTTCAAGCGGCCAAGACGAGGACCGCCTCCGGCCATCGCGCCACGCCACGTGAGTTCCCAGCACCAGCTTCTCCTTTGGCCCCCTCTTTGCTTATTCCCCCAAATCCTAACCTCTCTTGATTTGCGTTAGGCCATTAGCAGTCACACAAGTCTACTTGGTTGTCTTGTTGCTTCATATCCCACACGTCAGCACAGCACATGGCCACACGGAATAGGCAGCGGTCGATCTGTGATTTTCTCATATAATTTAATCTCAAAGGAATATTGTGTTACTTTGACAGGATCCGAGGAGGAGGTCACGGGGCAATTGACATTCAATTGTGAACATGCACAGCTGATTTGGAGGATCTTCAGGTTATTTAGTTCACATATGCTTCATTTAAACTAGAAAGCATCAATTTTGTTAGCTTTTGATTTTGGTGGCTATGATTTTTGCAGATAGTGGTTTAATTCTGGTGCCAAAATTTTTGTTTATTCAGTGTCCGAGGTTTCCTTACATGCAAGGAATTGTTGTTTCTTGGTACCTAGTACATGTTAATAGCATGCCCTTTTAACTATGATATTTAATTTGTCATCAAATTATGATTTTTCTATATTATTTTCCTTCCTTGATTTTGTATTTTTCCAAAAAGAGTATATAATGGCCATCAGTATGCATTTCATCTAGATGCATATCACAGCAACACATGCATGCTTCGCCTTTTTGCAAACTTAATATTCAGTACCAACACCCCCTGCTTGGTTGGCTACCAAGCCCACCCTTTTGTTTAGGCTCCTAGGCCTGGCCTAGCTATTTTTTTGCCGGGTAGCCAGTCAATGTTGAAAGTTCCACCCATGTTCTTTACGATTATTTCTATTTCAATTCCAATCCACATCTGCTCAACCGGCACCACCGCTAACCCAGCTGGCATGGCCCCTCATCCCACTGGTTCGGTGTTTCGTACCCTGGCGGCGGCAACTTTCCATGCCAGTTCCTCATTCCAAAGCTTAATTTTCTAGATTGTAAACCTTGGAACTACTGATGTGTTCCTGCTTGATGAGGTGCAACAATTTTGGTTGCATGGTGCTCAAAAAAATTTCCATTCAAATTATTTATGAGATTTATATTTGGAGATGCAGGCTTGATTTGTGTTTGGTATTTAACTCTTAGTTTGATAGTTACATCCCATTTTGATTCATATTTCCTAGGATTGATGATCACAGTGTTTATAAACTCATTATCAACTAGACATTTCATCCTTTTATCTGCACATCTTAGTATCTTATAACGCTTATTAGCTCTATTGCAGATTGCAAAATACATCTTGGTCGATTGCATTTGGAAGATGACATGCCCCATGTTATTTAAATGAAATAATTTTGATTTCTGCTATGAGATCACTTGTTAAACAATGCAGTGATGTTTTTGTTTTGTTTTGTTTTGTTGGGAAGGCATGATTGCCTGTTTGGCATGGTTGCCCTATGGTGGTGTTTGGTCCAACTTTCTCTTCCTGGAGAATAGGAGTAGTTCATGCGCAGTACTGCTGAATTCAGAATGTGGATGCTTGGGGTGTTCTAGTTCTTTATACCTGGCTTGGATATTGTATTTGTTTGTTTTTACTTGCATAACAAAATTGGACCATTTCTTCAAAATAGGGCCTGAAAGCTAGAAATACCTAGTGTTTATAATAGAAATACTGGTATTTACACACACTAAAAGTAGAAGCTTTGTTTGTGTAAACATCACTCATGAAGGATAGTAGGTAATTGCTTTTCATCTAGAATAAGAACCTTTGGCTTCAAATTGTAGTAACCTAAACTTGCTTAGTTGATTATAGTTTGGGTTTAGTCTCAATTGTCACTTTGTGACATTACAACAGAAGTAGAAGAAATAGATGAGAATTTCTAGCCTAATGGATCTCTTCTTTCTACTATCCTTGGATGAGTAATCTCTTTTCTTCCCTATTAGCATATCAGTATTCTTTTTCTCCATAATGTGTACAGTTAAACTTAAAGTTGTGTGTAACACTATGATTACCAGGTAACAATCCATGAAGAATAAAATGGTCTATGTTTACATACTACAACCAATACATAGAAGGGATTTATTGTCTAGGTTGAAATTAATTGATTCCTCTATGACACCTTTTTTGGAGTTGGAGAAAATTCACGCTCCAGCTTTTGGAAAACAAGATAATTGTGGAGGATTTCCCACTGGTAAAGTGAAAATTCTAAAATGAGGTGTCTGCTTCTCTGCGTATATTGCATTTATATAGTGAATTTGTCATTATGATTTTACTTAATTAGCTCAATGTGTCATATGTTGCTAGGAATTAAGTTGTTTTCTTTCCATTTTGTTACTGATCATTGAGTCTTTAGAGTTCAAGTCTAAATGTTATTTGGATGGTTCATGCCCTGCAGAAGGCCTAAATGTTAATTCTGTAATTTTGGTCCTTGTATCCGATGTGAAAATGGAATCATTGCTTTGTCAAGCTTCTAAAAATTGTGAGCAGCACTGCAATAATAGGAAATGTTATCAATAAATCTGAACTTACCTTTGTCATGCAAATATAATAGTTAGCCTTCAATAATTCAGTGCTGCTTTTCATTTCTGATCTCTCCAATTTTGATTTATCTTGTTCTTTCTTGCTTCAGGGTTTGGAGTACAGCTCGTTTCTTTTTCTCTATGCAATGCCAAATATCAAGAAGCCATTTCTATGTAGGGTTGTGGTGTTAGGGCCTTCAATGGCGGACTGGTTGGTATTTGGCACAAGTTTCTGAAATATAGGTGTGCAATCTATATGCGTCCTGTGTTCTTGTTGTATAGAAGATTTTTTTTTCCTTATCGTACAATTTGTGGTACCCTAATGCTACTCATGATAGATTTTAACCTACCCTCTATTTTTATTTTTTATGCTCTTTTTAAAATTTATATGTATATGATCTGATGCCTTGACACAGAATTAGAGAACAATTTAACATACATGTATTTTGAATTTTTCTTAGTGGTTGCAATTTATATGTAATTTAAAATTGGATTCTATCCTATCTAAAGATAATGGTTGCAAAATTCTGTACTTATGCATAGCTGTACTTCTGGGAAATGGTAATACAATCTTTTAAATTTAAATCCCCAAAACAGGAGGACATAGTATGGTAGTAATGTTAGTAGTGTTTAGTAATTGGTGGATCAAGATCAATGGTATGATCACCATGCCATTGAGGTGGCCAGGAGGGGTCTGAACTTGCTAATCATCCTTGTGGCATGGATTTGGAAACATTGAAAAGGTTGTGTTTTTAATGGGGTTCGCCTGATGTGCTTCCCATTCACAATTATATGGAGAGGAAGCAAACCTCTAGGTTTGGCCTGTGCTAGGGCATGCACAGCTTCACATGAATTCATTATAGTGGATTGCAAGTTCAGTTAGTCTTTTTGTTCTATCAGGGACGCTTCACATGCCTGTGCTAGGGCATGCACAGTTTTTTTGGTTCATTTTTTTCGTCCGCCCTAGCGTGGAATTTTTTTTTAGTTTGTTGGTTTCCTTGTCGAAAAAGGAAACGAAGACCCGTTCCGTGCGGGGATTTCCTCCCGTTCTAAAATCTACGATGAATGTTTTCCAAATCTGCACGCGCTTATCCTTTCACCGTTCCATCTCACCCTCTCGAGGAAAAAAAAAGCTCGCACACCGCCGCCGTCTTCTCGCACGCCCCCGCCCCCGCCGTCAAGCATGGCGCCGCCGCCGTCCGCCGTCGTCACGGACACCACCGCACGCCGCCGCCCCCGCTCCCGCCCTCGCCGTCAAGCATGGCGCCGCCGCCATCCGCCGTCGTCATGGACACCACCGCAAGCTGCCGTCGTCGTCCGCCGTTGTCACGGACACCACCGCACTGCGTCGCCGCCGTCCACCGTCGTCACGCACACCACCGCACGCCCTCAACCCCGCTCCTGCCCTCACCCCCGCCCGCTGATTGCATCCTCAGTTGCGATTTTTGAATTGGAATCCGAATCGGAATCGGAAGTGGATTCAGACTCGATCTCCAATGCTTCTATCCAAAAAATCAATTCCAGGTAAGTGGATTCAAACTTGATCTCCTATGCTTCTATCCAAACATCAATTCTAGGTTCTGTTGGACATGTTTGGTAGATTTTTTTTTTCGTCTGGCCTTACCTCCGTCCCTTCTGCCTACGCTCTTTCCGTCGCCGCACCGGCGAGGCCCCGTCTAGACGCACCAGCCCCGACCCCCTCGTGCCTCCCCACCGGCCCCGCCGGTCCAGCCCCGACACGCTACGACGCCCCGTTCGGATCCGCCATGGCCGTCACGCGTGCCTCCTCCTCTGACCGCGCGCACCCAGCTCAGGCGACAAGCACCCTAGCCGGCCGTGAGCTCTGGTCGCACGAGCCCGGCCGCGCCCCACTTGTCGTGGCTCTGCGCCGGCCAGAGGAGGAAGAACAGGCGCCAACTGGAGTAAGAAGAGTGGTTTTTCTTTTTTTCTGATATAGGTTTCTCTCTTATAAAATAGCCTATGATTCTTTCTTTTTATTATATATAAAAAATAAAAAATTAACCTTTGTTCACAGGGAAGTCTCTGCTTCCCGAGCCAGTTCTTGCTAGGTTTGAATTTTGGTCTCACACTGGATTGGAATCGACAACAGGGATTAGGAGAGTTCCATGTGCTGAAATTATATTACTTTTCTCAGTTGAGAGAGAGGGAGACACAAGAAAATGACATTGGACTGCTCATATTTCATTCAATAGTTGACCCATCAGTAAAGTGCAAATGTCAATAGCTGCATCTTCCACCAAACAGGTAAAAAATAATAAGACCAAAACTTGAGTTATAAATCTGAGCTATTTTCCAGGGAGTAACCATTGTTTACTAAATTGTGAACACAACCCCTACTGAAATTTCTGTAAATTTTCTTATATTTGATTCGTATACAAGTGTGTGAATTAGAATGTTGGTTGTCTGGTTGGTTTTGAATCGTTAAAATTCAATTCCCTGATGATCACACAGATTCGTGATTGCTATATAAAATGTTAAATAGGTAACTGCAACTGCAAGTGCAGACACTTTTTAGCTGTTTATTTTACTATAAATATAAACCAGAGCATAATGTTACATATCCTCCAAAGACCAAAGCTCTGCCTAAAAACTTTCCTGGATCTGAATTTTCATTGTGATACTCGATTTGGTATATTTGGACTAAATAAATTGTTTATATTTCCTAGCAGGTAGAGAGGGCCAGGGGAAGCAACCCTTAAGCTTGGTAAACCATCTAATGCAAATAGAGTTCCATGAAATTCAAACAAAAATAATGACGCAAAGACATTATCAGAGGCGTTGGGATCAGAGTAACAGGACATGACATTGTGAACCTCCTAGAGTAGCATTTCTTGCTATGCAGTTTCCTTCCACTCTCATTGTGGTCTCCTTCCTGGTCCATGCTACAAATGCTTAGATGACTATGCATTTGGAGCTGAACTTCAGCCTATCATTGTCCTCCTACCTACTGTTGTCCAGGTGCAGCACCCTCGCTGTCGGGCCCTTGCTTAGAAGCCGAACTCAAGTCTGCTGCTCCGAATGATCCTCTCATTGGCAAGCCATCAGTGGTGACAAATGATCCTAGGAAACATGACCTCAAGTGCAGGTACGTTTGTTTGATGTGAACTTGCCATATTTACCATGGTTTATCCGCCAGTTATATATTTGTATTGAACATGCTATGATTTAGATGCTACAACTCAGTTATGTGTGTGCATATATAATTTTTGAAATGTTACCATGGATTTCTGCTAGCCAGTTGTTTGATGTTAATTAATCCAGTAGTGGTATCGTGTGGTTAATGAAGTGGACCTGATGTTGGTCAAGTAAAATTGTCGTTGAGACATGGTGGAATTAAAAAGGTCTCAGTGGGATATCCTCGACTTGCAGGAGTTCCTGATCTCGCTGAGCAAAACAAGTACACACCTTACCTTCGAAATTCTTATCTCACCGAGCTAAGCAAGAACGAAATCCTCTGCTCTCGCAGTCTCGCCATAAACACGATCTTGCCTTGTTACAATATTAGGTGGGATTTTTGAAGATATTTCATACATATTTTACTTGATTGGATTGTTATAATAGGATCTTCATGCTCGGTGCTTGATACAGTAGGACATAGAGTTTCTGGTTTCCTAAAATATCAGTTTATGTGCAGATCTTTAATGCCTGGTTTTTATAACAAGTATAAGCTAAGCCTACCAATCCATGATGTAATTAGTATTTGGATTTCTTGAAGCCACCACAACACTTCAGGGGATTATTATACCTTTTGCTCAGCAGGTTCAGTTACGTCAATGGATGTTCATGTTTCATTCTTCTTCATCCTTCATATATGCACAAAAGAAATCAATAATGGCCTCTACTGAAAAGCACAGGAAACCTTGGAAACATGCTACTGATCATTGTTCCAATTATATGCGTTGAAGATAATAACCCATTTGGGAACATTTGTCATTCACGGCTTGACACAGTCTCTCCCACTCGTCAATGCCCATGGCTGTAAGTTTTCCTTTCTTGATTCCCACAGAGGGACCTTCTACCTACTTATTTGTTTCTCAAATATGGAGGAAAGATGTTTTGCCCCTGTTCGCTCTTAAATTCGCCTTAATATGCTATTTTACTTGGTTGATGTATCCCTACATAGTATATGCTATGCCTGAATGCTAAAATTGGTTTGGGTGTATCAATATGCACTCAGTGTTGTGGCTTCCAATTGCTTTAATTCTGGTAGATGTTCAACTGGTAGTTTGTAATATTGCTGGTAATCATGGGGTGATGAACGAATTTGTCGCTGAAGACACCATGGGTGATTGAAAATATGAAAGGCGTGAGAACAATATCCTCCATTGTTGCCAAGAATCAAAACAGTGCCTTGCCGAGGGTTCAAGCATCTGATCAGCAGGGCTTTTGGTGGCCTCAAACCTTACTCCCTCCGTCCCTAAAAGAGTGTCGCTTCGTTTCCCGAGAAACGATTTTGACTAATTATATATTAAAAAATATTAGTAGTTATGGTACATAATTAATATCATTAGAAAGATCTTTGAATCTAGTTTTTTAACAATTTTTTTGAAGATTTAAATATTGCACGTATTTTCTATAAATTAAGTCAAATATGTGGCACGCATCCCACGACGACATTCTTTAAGGGACGGAGGGAGTATGTGTACTAAACATTAACAACATTCTGGACATGAGCAAGAGGAATTTATTCCTTTATTAGTCTGTCACTTGTGTGGTTGGGTTTCTTTTAAAAGCTATTAATATCACCACTGTGATGATAGAAAAGACTGCTATTTAATTGGTTAAGTGGGGATCCATTCTTTGATAACAGTATTCTGTTACTTGTAGGTACTCGACCTTATCACTTGGCATAAATCAAGTATGGCAATTCAAGTCAGTGCACAGAGATTGAAGAAGCTCATGAAAGGAGATGCTTGTGTCAAGCTCAAAGAGATTGCTTTAAGTTTTTCAATGTTCTGGTGTGTAGTCGTCATGACTGAACATATCGTTACAACTTATAAGAAAGACACAATTTTCACCCGTTGCAACGCACGGGCATTTTTATTTACTAGTTTACTAGTTTATTTATATATATATACCTATATACCTAATAATATAGAGGCAAAATTTCTTCACTCTTTTTGGTCTTAATTTTTTCGTCCGGCCCCCCATTCTTTTCGTCTCGTCAAGACCCAACTACTGGCCGCCTCTAATCGAGTTCTTTTTTCTCCTACTCCGACTCTCCAGGATGAACTCAATATTGGAAGTCAAATAGGACATAGGACACGACCCAAACTTTATTGTCGGCCGTCTTCAACTACAAATTCCATACCGTCCCAGTCTCCCCAAAATCTCCACGTGATCTCCTAAAATAATAAATCAAATAAATTACAACAAGCCCAAAATTTCGACGGAATTACAAGATCTCCACGTGATCTCCTAAAATAATAAATCAAATAAAATACAACAAGCCCAAAATTTCCACGAAATTACAAGATAATATAAATATAAATATAGATCGAGTACAATACAAAGAGCCAATTAAGAAGGTTACAAAGCAGAATAACTTGCAAAGCAGCAAAGACCATAAGAGAAATTATTCTAGATAAAAAAAACAAAATGAAAAAGAACTCTTACGGTAAGATAGGAACTCAAATCTAGATTATAAATAACAATCCAATACATATGCATCTCCTATAAAGCAGATTGGCTTGGCTTGCAACACCACCATGCTGCCGCCATGGCAGCCGTCTGGCTGTGCAGCAGCGTGACGCCGTCGTGGTGCTTAGGCTCGTCGGGACGCCTGAGCGCAATTGCATGGCGGCTTGCGTGCGGCCAGCAGGGGCACGAGCCATGCTGAGCCTGGGCTGGTAGCTTGTGACTGTCGGGATGCCTGACGCCACTGCAGGCGTGATTCGGCAGAGCCGCGCATAGACGCCGCTGCACGCGAGCTCCGACGAGAGGCCTGGCTACGGCGCAGGTCAGCTTGCCGTGTGCGCTCTCACCGCCGGTGCCCCTCAGCTTAGCTCCATGTATCTCGACGCTGACCCACTTGCTCGTTCGCTCTCCTCTCTCAGCTATGCAGCGCGAGAAAAGACAAAGGAAGAAGAGAAAGTGAAGCTAGAGTTTTTTTAGCAGCGGCAGCTGATCGGTTCTGTTCTCTATACGAGCATCCTCAGCCATATGATTGACATCAGGCTTGTGGGGCAGCGTGGACCGGTGTGCTTGCGTGGTCTAGGCCAAACTAATAATGTAATATAAAGGTCACGTGGACGTTCAACAGACCAAAAGGTCAAATAAACTAAGTTCTGATTATGTTCTTTTTGTTTTACGTCTTCTTTTTATGTCCTTTTTCGTTCGTTTGAAGATTTTCATAGTCCGTGTCTTGCTGCTCTACTGATGAAGTATAACATCTCATGCCCCTCTTTTTGTTTTTTTTGTTTTCAATACGTAACTCTATGTTTTCTTAGAAAGATAAAAATAAATAATAAACAAATTCTTACTTCGACCATTATCTAATACATAAATAATTCAATATAAAAATTTGAGCTAAAATAAACTATCATTATAATATATACACCAGTTGATATCCTAACTAATCAAAATGTAATCTGAAATCTTGATCCGTGTGTCATTCAATCTAATCTAATTAGTATGCTTAAACAAGTTTATTCGTATATACCAGTGCAAATCTCGAATATGTTCATTTATACCCATATACTTTTTAATAAGGATCAATATGTGAAAATCAAGAGAGATCTCAGTCGTACTTTGTACTTAGAGAGACCAACTATTAATAAGATGACGATTAACCCCTTGTCGGTTTTAATAAAATATTAAAATTAGATATTTTTATGGATCCTCAAGGGAAGTCACAAATCTTGATATATAACTCTACTAACACACGAATAGTACTAAAACTCAATTTATGATATATATATATATATACGAGTAATTTTTATTCCTTACAATGAAAGAAAAGTACACCAAAGTTATATTTTAATTCAATATGTAACTAATAAGACAATATTATATTATTATTGCTAATGCTTGCTTATATTATGATCATCATACAATAATAACTTTTAAATTTTATAGCAATGATAAAAAGTGAATAAATATGTAACATTATTGTCCTTGTTTCCATTAACGAGTCCGTTTATTTGTGATTGGTGTAGCAATCATTCACAGCATCAAAAGTACCATCCATATATAAGAATTTAAACAGCAGTAGTTGCTATAACTATAAAACAAGTTAAGGTGAACAAGTCAAATGTTTAATAGTTTTTTTATTTCCCGTTGCATCGCACGGGCGCGTGATAATAAAGAGGCAAAATTTCTCGAATCTCTTTTCGTCTGGTAGTTTCTCATCTGGCCTCTACCGCGTGCGTTGGCAGAGTTGGATACGGTCAGTCGGTCACAAACAACGCCAGTACAGAGTTGGAGATAGAGAAAAGGAACATCGATTCGAGATCTTATATCGGTAAAAAAATTGCATCGGGCACAAGAAACTTCTCTTCGGACTTTTACACGTTAAAATCAATCAAAGATCGAGACCGAATAGAATAAATCAAATTATGTTTCCAATAAATAAACCACAAGATAAGATTAAAAAGAACTCTAAAAGATACGCCAAGAGCCCAAGACAAGATCTAAAAGTGTCAAGAAGAATATAATAATAGCTCAAATAATAAAAAAAATCCCCAAAAGAAGGCCGAACAAGAAACACATCGCACCGTGGAGTTTCGATCCGGTTGTGCCCGTCGTGGATCTGCCTGCAGGGATCGATGCAAGAACAACTCGGTCAAAAAACTCGCCTAAATCTGAAGCAACCCAAATTAGAAGCATATGGCCTGCAGGGATGGTCGATCTGGCTGCAGCGACCGCTAATCGGGCCATGCCCATCATGGATCCGGCCGCAGAACCCCTCGCCTTTGCCGGAGGCCGCTCGAGGCGCACGCAACGCAGGATGTCTCCGCCTCTGACGAGGGAGCTCATCCCACCAAATCTACGCGCTCAACGAGTTTGCCTGCCTCAGCCACGAGGAGCTCCGTCTCGGTAAAAAAGGGGAGCGCACACGGGGAATTTCCTCACCACTCACCATCCCTGCCGCTGCCGGTCATCTCTTCCCCTACCGGTGCCTCCTCGGCAGAACGCGGAGGCGAGGGGCGCGAGCAGGAGCTGCGTCGTGAGAGGGGGAGGAGAAGCAAGGGCTGCATCTATGAGGTGGAATTTGGAGACGGCCATGGAAGGAATGAGGACGGGCACTTGAGCTTTCTGGAGGAAGGAGGAGGGACGAGGAAGAGAGCCGAGGCCCGAGGGAGAGAACAAGCGACCAAAGGATAAGGCTCGTCCGTACCTAGGGTCTCCATGTGTTAATTT
Source organism: Coix lacryma-jobi var. lacryma-jobi (assembly GCA_009763385.1). NCBI lineage: Eukaryota > Viridiplantae > Streptophyta > Magnoliopsida > Poales > Poaceae > Coix > Coix lacryma-jobi. The sequence goes on along the minus strand of CM019827.1, from coordinate 95,793,123 downwards.
TTAGTTTCATAAGGATGAGCGTAGACTTACACAAACTTGATGTCCACCTTCACTACAGCTTAAATAAGGAGATTACAAATCGATGTCGTCGATGAGATTTACGAATGGATGCGTGAGATAGATGGTTCAGAGGCTCTGAACTGACATATGGGATACGGTAGTCGGTAAGTTCGATTTCTGGTTTTATAATTTTAATATATCACATTTTTACATTTTTTGTTATGAATAATTTTTCTTTTAGAGTTTGTTCGTCTAAAATGATGTACTATTGAATAGTCGTATTATGAAAGCTTCAATTTAAGTTAGTGTTGGTCTCTAAAAATCTATATCATAGATCATGATAAGTTTATTTAAGATTATAGTCTTTGTGGTGTTACTCTTTTTAATAATTTATGATTTGATTTCATTTTAATGAAAGTGATTTATATAAGATGTCGAACCAATCCGTCAAAACATGGTTGCATATTGTGGATAATAATAATCTATACCTCTATACTAATAAAGAAATAAAATTTCCGCTTCTTTTTTGTAACTATTTTTTAGTATGACCTTCTCTAACTAACACTATAAATGTAAAAATTGTTTCTATTTGTTATCCATTTACAACCCGCTTTTATATTGTTTCTATTCATTATTCGTTTACAACTCACCCTTGAGAGAATAATTAGAAGTCTTAATCTATTTACAGCTTTGATGTTGTTGTATTAGGTAAGGACGGTTGAGATAATAACAAGGAGTCTTAATCTAAATAAATACTCCGATATTAAGTAATCTGAATAGAATATGAATCCTACAAAATGACAACAATAGATTGTTTTTTTTTCCTATTTTTTATCTCTAAAAATGTTTGACATACTATTTCAAATTTCAAATTTTCTTCTTTTTCACGCGAACTGAGTAGCTAAATAAGTATTGATTAGTTAAATAGATATTGATTAAATCATATAAATAACTATACAGTAAACCATATGTCCTGTTGCAATGCACGAGTATTTTTACTAGTTAATTTAAAAATATGAAGCACAAAATCTGATATATAAATCCAATCATTGTTTGTTACATGAAATATGACTCAGATACAAATATATAGATCACATATAAGTCCAAAAGTCCGCACGACGATGCTTGGTCTATTCTGTCTGGTGGACCTTCCTTTTTTGATTTTTAGCAAGTTGGACGTTGGAGATAGGTATTTTTTTGACTTGGCAAATAAATTAGCAACTTGCTACTCCCTCTGTCCCTGAATAAATCGATTCCTAGAATCTGTGCCGGTCAAACTTTTCAAATTTTGACCAACTTTATACAAAAGAGTAAAAATATTTATGATATAAAATGAATATATTATAAAAATATATTCTATGATATATCTAATGATACTAATTTGATATCATAAATTTTGACTTATTATTCTAAAAATTCGGTCAAAGTTTATAAAGTATGACTTAGGACAATTCTAGGAATCTATTTATTCAGGGACTGAGGGAGTATAACCCAAGATTTGACAAGTGAAATTTAACAAAGAGTCATGCACGGGAAAACATAGAATATAATATAGATGGTCGTACCTTGTGCTCAAAGATAATCATAAACACAACATGGCCCAGAAATATAAATGGCCATGCAGCCCGCGGGCCTCGGCCCGACCTTCGGCCCGCCCTGGTGGCCCGGCACGAGGCACGGCCCGGCACGATGGCCACCGGGCCCGGCCCGGCCCGGCCCGAGGAACCAGGCCGTGCCTGGGCCGCCACCCAGGCCCGTGGCACGGCCCGATCTAGGAGGCGGCCCGGTAACAGGCCCGTGCCATGCCGGCCTGCCCCCTTCCCCCACCGGCCCACCCCATCGCCATCGGCCCATGAGGAGCCACCCGCGCCGCATATATAATGAACGCCGCGGCGGCGGCGAACCCTAACCCTAACCTAACCGCACTCGCCTCACCTGTCGCCTCGCTCACTCGATCTCGCTCGCATTCGCATCGCTCTCGGCTCTCGCCCTCTCGGTGTACGCTCCGCCTCGATCTGCCGCCAACGGTAGCAGTGAGCTCGCCGGCTATGCTCCGGTGACCTCGCCTTGAGACTTGAGTTTGCTATCCATCTCCTCCCTCCTTTCCCTTCCTTTCCCCTCCTCCTTCGGTGAACCATGTGAGTTTGTCGTGCGTTTATGTGCTTCCGTCCCCGCTCGCCGCCATTCTAATCGGTCGCCGTCTTCTCCTCTGGCTCGGTTCCTGGGTACCGGTCCTCTTCTCCGGCACTGGGATCCGGTGGACTAGGTAAGTGGAAACCCTAACCCTAGATCTATGATCTCTGTCTCTTTCTCTCACTCCATTAGCCCATTACTGATCATCTTCTTGTTCATCTTCTTCGTCTTCGGCTCTTCCCTCTCCGCACTTCCGCAGCTTGGTGCCTGACGCCACGTCCTCCGCCTCTGGAGGCGCCATGGCAAGGCCGCCAGTGGCAAAGCGCCCCTGTCCACCGTCGAGGGACGGTGCTGGAGCTGGAGGTCGGGGCCGGAGCCGGCCGTCCATCCCTTCCTCAGCCGGGGTGACCATGCTGCCGGTGGTGGATGTCCATTCCCACCATGCCGACGGTGAGGACCCCGAGCCCGAGGATGAGCTGGAAATCGAGGACGACGACGACATCCGCGAAGATGCCCGCAGGCTGTTCGACATCGATATGGGTGACGACAACAACCCCATCGATGTTGATGCCGGCGGCGATGGCGATGGTGGGTCGGATGTGGATGCCTCCACTAACACCCATGGTACCTCATCAACTGGTAAGCGCGTCTCTCCTGTTTGGGAGGATTTCATTGAGATCAAGGATGTGAACAAGGTGAGATACGTTGCTATCTGTAAACGCTGTGGTAACAGATATAGTGCAAGATTAGCTGTTGGCACTGGTCATTTGAAACGACACCAGAAATCTTGTAAGGCTAAACATGATAATGATCGTAAGGTCCAGTCTAGGCTTGCTCTGAATGCTGATGGTTTGCATAATTGGGTGTATGATCCTGCTATTGCCTGTACTGAATTGTGTCGATTGATTGCTAGACTTGACCTTCCCTTAGGCATTGGTGAAACACAGGCCTGGGAGGATTACATTAAACGTGCTCATAACCCTAGATTTGAAAAGGTTTCTAGGCAGACCACTACTAGAGATATGGGTAAATTGTTTAATGAGCAACGTTCTATGCTTATGAATTCTTTGTTGCCTGCTTGTTCATCTGTTTCTTTGACATCTGACATTTGGTCTGGTAATGCTAAAGAGGACTATATTTCTGTTGTTGCACATTATGTTAGTGCTGACTGGGAGTTGCAGAAAAAGGTTATTGGTCTTAGGTTGATTGAAGTGTCACATTCTGGTGAAAATATTGTTGATAGGATTGCTAGTGTGGTTGAGGAGTTTAGTTTAATTGATAAAGTCTTTGTTGTCACTCTAGACAATGCTTCATCTAATTATAAGGCTTATGATATTTTGCAACCTATCTTCTTTGGTTACTTGGGTTATATTCCTGCACCTACAAGAGATGATCCTCACAAAGTAAAGTATTTGTTTGTGCATCAACGTTGTGCTTGTCATATCATTAATCTTATTGTCAAATCTGGCCTAAAGAGGTTGAAACCTTATACTGAAGATTTTAGAACTGCCATAAATTTTTTGAATTCCTCTAATCAAAGAATTGCATTGTTTAAGAATTATTGTACTGCTCAGGGTCTTAGACCGAGAAAGTTTGGCTTGGATATGGATGTTAGATGAAATTCTACTTATTTAATGCTAAAACACTTGCTGCCATACAAGGAAGTCTTTTCTGTGTTCATTAACTCTAATTATGGATTAGAATTGTTGACTGCACAACATTGGTATATTGCTGAGCAAATAATGATGTTCCTGGAACTGTTTTATGACTCTACAATTGTTTTGTCAGATGTTTATTATCCCACTGCTCCACTTGTTTTGCACCATATTCTTTACATTGCTGAGCATTTGCATAAAGCTGAAAGCGATCAAAATTTTAGAATGATTGCTTATCCTATGAAGCTTAAATTCCTTAAATATTGGGAGAAAATTCCACTGCTTTATTCATATGCATTCATTCTTGATCCTAGAGCTAAGATGAAAGGATTCTTTAATGTGCTTGAATTACTTGCTACATATACTGGTAGCTCTTATAGTTCATACTATGCTGATGTGAAAGATGAATTATACAACTTGTTTGGCAAATATGAGAAAAAAGTTGGTGCAGCTAGGACAAATCAAAGGGTTGCACATCCTTCAGGTCATTCTGGTAAGACAAAGCAGACATGGGGAAGGATCTTTGCAGGTCCTAGTGCATCCTCTGGCTGCTCCCCTTCATCTTCATCTGCTCCATCTGCTGTTAGTGAGCTTTCAGCCTACTTGGACAGTGACCCTGTCACATGTTATGAGGAATCCTTTGACTTGTTGCTCTGGTGGCGTGACCATAAGCTAACCTATCCAATCCTATCTATTATGGCTCGAGATATCATGTCTGTTCCTGTATCTACTGTGTCCTCGGAGTCCTGTTTCAGCTTGACAGGGAGAATAATCGAAGAACGTCGGCGCCGCTTGTTGCCTGAGCATGTAGAGATGCTCACCTACATCAAGGACTTGGAGTTAGGAGCAAGAAGACAGCAACATGAAGCTGAAGACCCAGACTTGGAGGAGGCCTTCAAGAACCTGTTCCTGGATGAAGAAGGCGAAGGCAGCGGCAGCGGCGGTGCTGGTTAGATTTGAGAATGAAGAACTAGAGAGGTAAAGTACTCATCTGTGTTATGTAAAGATAGCTACAACTAATTCTAATTTTTCTGCTTCATCTAATTATCAATTATGTATGTTTTTGCAGGCACTTTTGGTCTTTTGGAGCAAGTCTCAAGCCTATGTCTGTCTGCATGTGAATGTTCATGTGAGCTATGACTGAGTTGAGTGTGAGTGACTGTGAGAGTAGACTCTGTGAGATTGCCATTGTCATTCACTCATTTGTAAACACTAAGTCCCTGTTTGGATGCAAAGTATTTTTAAAGTACTCAAGAAATATTATGGTTTTACAAAATACTTTGGTTTTTAAAAGCTACTAGGTGTTTGGATGCAACAAATCTTATAGTCTCTAAAACCATGGTTTTGTCAAAATTGTAGTCTTTTTGGAGTTTTAAAAACTCCACTCATGACCTCTTTTTTCTAAACCACGTTTTTACGTCTCTTTAGCTTATAAAACTACAGTTTTGTGATACTACAGTTTTTGAAAACCGCATCATTCAAACAGACCCTAAGTCACTAGGACAGTAGGACTTTGCCTTGCCAGTTGCCACTGATGTTGGCTTTTGTAATGAGAACAAAACTTTTAACTTTTTGAGCTGGCTGTACTCTTTTTCCTTTCTAGGGTTTCTCACAAAGGTGAGTTTTACCTAGAAAGTTTTTTAATGAGGCAACATTGCACAAACAACTCATTTTAATTATAATTTTCATATTAACTCTTTGTGTTTTTGTTATATTAACTCTTTGTGTTTTTGTTGTACTGTTAGTTCTTCGTCAATTTTGAATGTGATTATGTGAAAATGATGAAACTTGGGTTGAATTGTTTGAATGTTTGAGTGGTTTTCTGGGTGACAGGCCATGGGCCGGCACGACCCGGCCATGGGCTGGCGGGCCAACGGGCGGCACGACACGGAAAACCGGCCCACGGGCCGTGTCTTGGGCCGATGCGCAGGCACGAAGCACGGGCAGGCACGGCCCGACAGGCACGACGGCCCGTGAAGGCACGACGCCGTATCGGGCCGGCACGACACGACGTGCTGCCGGGCCGGGCCAGCACGGCCCGATGGCCATCTATACCCAGAAATCAAACAGGTCCTAGTTTCCTTGACCTTGACACCACCGAAAGCCGAAAGCCAAAGAGTCCCCTTACCGCCGGCGGCAGCTGCCATGGACGTTGGCGCGAAGGAGGAGAGGGATCAGGTGTGGTGGGGCCACCGCGCGTGGTCCCTCCTCTCCGCTGTCCGCGCACGGGCGCCGCTAGTGCAGTGCATCACCAACCTCGTCTCCATGGACATCGCCGCCAACGTGCTCCTCGCCGCGGGCGCCTCACCGGCCATGGTCCACTCCCTACGCGAGGTGCCCGACTTCACCCCGCGCTGCGACGCCGTGTACGTCAACGTCGGCACGCTCTCGGAGGACTGGCTCCCCTCCATGCGCGCCGCCGCCTCCGCCGGCCGCCCGTGGGTACTCGACCCCGTTGCCGCCGCCGCCTCCGGGTTCCGGATGGAAGCCTGCCTGGAGCTCCTCTCGCTCTGCCCAACAGTCGTCAGGGGGAACGCCTCCAAGATTCTTGCGCTCGCCTCCCGCTCAGCCGCCGCCTCTTCCAATTTCAAGGTACTTCTCTACCTTCTCCCGACGTTCTTCTGTTCTTTCTTCACTAATAAGGAGAAGAGAAAGTCTAACGAGATTATATGGATAATTATTATGGATCGCACTGCCTAGGTGCACTAGGAAAAAGAAAAACAGTGATTTAACTGAACTGAGGTAAATAATAAAATGAAAATCTCGCGTCCTCACAAACTTGCAACTTATAAAGTTCAAACCTGTATATTTTCGAAAAAAAAAGTTCAAACACAACTTTGCTGTTGCATTTTTCTATTGACTGATATGATTCACATGCTCTTAACTCAAATCCAAGCAAGTAATAGAAATCCTACCTGAACTAGATGGAGGTACTGTTTGATTGGTTTATAAGTGACAGCCTAGGAGTATTAGACTAAAATACCCATTAGTTAACTGAAAAAAACGAAAAAAAAAATTATACTCTAATGTTATCACCATGTTCTGAAAATTTAAAATGTAAATCACTGCGTAAACCTTTTCTCCTTGTGTGATTATTTCCATTCCCCTTTACTTTTCACAGTTCTCTATGGCCTCTGACAAGCGTGTGTACTGACTACCGTGTGTACTTGTTAGGACATGTTTGAATTGTCGAACTCCTTCCCGTTATCAGTCTGTAAGCACTGAATAGCACACTGAAATTGGGTACCAACAAAGGCATGGAATGAAATTAGAGTGGGCAAAACATCAGACTTGTGTCTTAACGGGAAGGTCCACACATAATGCGAGAAATCATCAAGAATGACCAAGTAAAATTTATAGCCTGAATTGCTTAAGATGGGAGAGGTCCAAACATCACAATGCAATAACTGAAAAGGAAAAGAAGAAATATTTGTGGACTCTGTAAAGGGAAGACGGACATGCTTGCCAAGGCAACACGCATGGCACATGTGAGGACTAGACTTGACGCAACTGAAACCAACGGAGCGAGACAATTGCCGAAGAGCATCACGTCCTGGATGACCAAGTCGAGAGTGCCAGAGGGAATCATCAGTTGTGGTGAGGAGTGCCTGTGATGGTCGTGAAGGCTGGCCGCCACGAGCAGGACGCAGGGGATACAGCTCACCTGAAGAATCACATCGGAGGAGCGCCATCTTGGTGCGAAGGTCCTTGATGGAGAAACCCCAGGGATCAAATTCGACAGACACAAAGTTGTCGCGAGTTAGAGCACGAACTGATATAAGATTCTTGACAAGTTGTGGGGCAATCAAAACATTATTGAGAAGTAAAGGATTGGAGGAGGTGGGGATAGAAGCACTGCTGGCAGAAGAAGCAGTCATCAGACTGCCGTTGCCGACAAGAATGTGACGATGAACAGTGGAGGTTGAGGAGGAGTTGAGAATACCAGGGTGGGTGGCCATATGAGAGGACACGCCCGTGTCCAGGAACCAGTCAGACGCACCGCCAGTGGAGTTGTTCAGGGACATGTTGTTGAGCGCCGAGTACAGTCCGGGCGGCAGAGAGGTGTTGTCGTGCTGGTTCGGCGGCGCGGCGAACGCAGTCATAGCCAAGGGAGGATTGACGCCGGGGCGAGGGGCGAGGACACCCGGGCGCCAGCTGTTCAGAGGCCATGCCTGCACAACCCCTTGCCAAGGGTTGTACTGGGTGGCCCACTGCGGCGGAGGAGCAGTGGCCGACGGAGTGCTGCTGGACGTAGGCTGGCGCTGACGATTGTCAGCCTTGCGCTTCTTGCGACGGTCACCACGATCACCACCGTTGGTTGCAGGAACGGTGGGGTTGGATGACGGAGGAGCCGGTGCTGACTTGGCGGGGAAGTCATGTCACGAGCCGCAAGGAGAGCCGTCTGAGCCTCCATCTGCAGGGTGTGCTTGATGCGGTGCTCCTCCTGCAACAAATATGATTTGGTGTAGAGGAAGGTCGGCGACGGCGTCATGGTGGTCAGCACGGCAATGGCTTGGCTGAATTTGTTGTTCAGCCCGCAAAGCGTGTTGATGACGAGCGCCGGGTCGGAGACGGCGACGCCGCAGTCGTAGAGTGTATCGGCGAGGCTTTTCAGGCGCCCGCAGTACTCGCCCACCGTCATGTCGCCTTGGAACAGACTGTGGAACTCTTGTTGGGCGTAGACGGCACGCTGAAGACTGTTGTCGAGGAACTGACCGGTGATCGCGGTCCAAGCGGTGTAGGCGGAGGTGCGCGGCCGATAGACATCACTCCAGATGTCCTTGGACACCGTAGAGTAAAGCCAAGAGACGATGCACGAATCCACTTGCAACCACTCGGGATCGTCGACCATGGCAGCAACATCGATGGTGCCGTCGATGTGGTTGACGAGGCCGAGCTTCTTGAATGTGAGATCGAAGAAGGAGCGCCATTGGTGAAAGTTCCCGTCTTCCATGGTGAGAATGACAGGAACGTGGCTGTGAATGTTCAGAAGAACTATGGTGGACGCCGGGGGAGGATTGGGTTCAGCAGGAGCAGCGAAGGGATTGGTGTTAACCGAGGAGTTGGAACCATTGGGACTCGCCATGGCGCAGGGCAGCGGAAGTTGGAGATGAGGATCAAGAAGAGGTAGATACCATGTAAGAGAATGAATTGGGAGAGTAATGATCGCACACTTCAATTACACTCAGCGGAGGTACATATACAAGCTATCAAGCCCCCACTAACAGCCGATCCTATAAGCTAGGCGTCGTGGGGAGTACAAACCGGGTCAGCTAACGGTACAGAGAAAGTGTAAACGTAAACTACGCTTGGCCACTACTATATCGCTGACAAATTCCGGGCCGTAAAGTTTTTGAATGTTACATTAGATGTTATATAGTGCGTTACATCAGATACTAACAAAAAGATAAATAAATTACAGAATTTGTCCATAAATCGTGACATGATTTTTTAAGCTTAATTAATCCATCATTAGCACATGTGTTACTGTAGCACTTTAGTATCAAATCATAGACTAATTAGATTAAAAGATTTGTCTCGCAAATTACATGCAAACTGTGTAATTAGTTATTTTTTTAATTTATATTTAGTACTTCATACATGTGTCAAAAATTCGATGTGATAGGACGTAAAGTTTTTGATTTAGATCTAAACGTGGCCTAGTCTTCTGAGTTTTATTGCTAGTTTCAGTATGATTTATCTTGATCAATGCCAATTTGTACCCTCTTATTTAGGGCTCTCTTTGGCAGGACTTATAAAGGCTTATAAGCTGCCTGATAAGCTAAAATGATTAATTTCCTATGAGAGAAAAATACTGTTGTGCCGACTGATAGATAAGCTGAAGCGAATAGGCTTGGACTCCAGGAATATCTAGGCCCCTTCTCTCCGTACCGTGCAGATTAGATACACAAATACACCAGTAATAGTATGTATTCCATTCCCATATTGTTGCCACTGGAATCAACTTCTATCAAAATTGCAGGGTGTGGACAGTTCGCATGGCTCTGTGGATGCTATTGAAGCTGCAAAAGCATTGGCACTGTCCAGCGTCGCTGTCGTCGCGGTATCCGGAGCTGTTGATTTCATCACTGATGGGAATCAGGTTGTCAGCGTGAGCAATGGTGTGCCCATGATGCAGAAGATCACCGCAACAGGGTGCGCTGTGACTGCTCTTATTGCTGCATTTGTCGCGATGGAACCTTCCGATGCCATAGTTGCAGCAGCATGCGCTCTTGCCATCTTTGGTGTGGCGGGAGAGATTGGGATGGAGTCAGCCAAGGGGCCTGCCTCCCTTAGGATGCACCTCATCGACGCTCTCTACTGCCTCGATGAAGAAACGGTCACCTCTCGAGTTAGGATTTCTTTGCGACTATGATGTGTGTAAGCGTTCCATGTCTACTGTTTTTCAGGTATACGGAGTTTGGAATAATGAAAGCTGAGTTCACTTTCTGATATGTCTTGATAACCGTGATACGTGGCAGATCAGTGATTGCCCGTCCATATGAAAATCATATAGACACTCATGTGAACCTGTGACCTCCATTACTGTACGAAATACCTTGGTGTGATGCCCAAATTTTGTGCCTGAATTGTCAGCTGCACAGATTTAGTAGAATACAGTAAAACGAGGAACCTTGTTCTTGATTAGTCCAGATTGAAGAGATGGAGGTACGTTGAGAACGAAGAAGCCAACCTGTAACCTATCTGTGGATGTAGGCGTCGATGTAGGCCAGGGACGTTGAGATGATAAAGTCACGCAGGGACAATAGTAGGCATGTTGTGATGAAAAAGGGCCTTCCTGTTAAGAAGGTATATGTGATCCACTTAACATCAAAAGTTGAGATGGCCGAGTTGGTCTAAGGCGCCAGATTAAGGTTCTGGTCCGAAAGGGCGTGGGTTCAAATCCCACTCTCAACATATTTTTTTTCACTGTCATATCTTGCTCTGCTTCTTTAAAATTTATTATTTTTCAACTGTCCTATCTTCCTCTACTTCTTTTAAAAATTTATTTTATTTTTTCACCTGGCCTCCTATCTTCCTCTGCTTCTTCATTAATTTTTTTTTTCAAAATGGCCTCCTATCTTCCTCTGCCTTTCTTACATTCTAAAATTTATTTTCTGCTAGCCCATGTTTTTTTTCCTGACTCTTACCTTATCTTCCTTATTCTCTCCTCTTCGCTTCTTAAAATTTTTTTTACTTTCTCTTGGCCCCATGTTTTTTTTCACTCGCTAGCCTCCTATTTTCTCATTTGCTTTGTCTTTAAATCTTTATTATTCTGCTGGCCCCATCTTCCTTCACCCTATGTTCTTAAAATTCACTGTTTGTTTTTTCTACATGTATTTATCATTCTGGCCTTTTCTTTATACAATTTGTCATGATACCCTTTACTAGGATGCATGCAGATCTAGATTTCCTTGTGCAATTCGCCATGATATCGTTTCAAGTTTCAACCCTTGAGTACAAACATAATTTCCTTCGTCCTAAGAATCCAATTATCACTTTTCAATAAATCAAATAGGTTTTAAATTGATTAATAAATCTACCAAAACACTGACATTTATGATAATAAATAGTACATTAGATTAATCATAAAATATATATTTATTTCTATATATTCTCATAGTACATCTACTTGGAGTGGTAAATGTTTGTAATATTTTCTAAAAACTTATAGTCAATTAAAACAAGAAATTGTATTTCTTTGATGGGATGAGTAGTATTATCTAGCTATACTTGTGTATCTTTAAATTTTATTGTTGCTGCACTCCCATTTTCCTGTACCATATTCTTAAATTTACTTTTTGCTGGTTCTTTACGTATTTATCAATTTTGGCCTCCCAATTTCATTAGTTTTCCGTATGCAATTTGCCATAATATATATATTTATCCATTACCATGACGCATGCAGATGTGATCCTTATGCATTTTGCCATGATATCAATTCCAGTTTCGACGCTTGAGCTCAACCTGAATTAATCTAACATATATATACGCTCCTTGGTCCTTATAACAATGTACAACACTCACTTTTCAATAAATAAAATAATTTTATTTAAGATTAATTAAATCTATAAAACATATTAACATTTATGATACCATATTTTTATAGTATATATCTATTTGGAGTATTAAAAGTAATATTTTCAATAAAATTAGACCTTGTTTAGTGTTCGTTTGCACCGTGTAATATCGACTCTCTAGACATATGTATGGAAAATAACTAATTATACAGTTTGCGTATAATTTACGAGACAAATCAATCTAATTAGTACATAATTTGATACTAAAGTGCTACAGTAACACATGTGCTAATGACAGATTAATTAGACTTAAAAAAATTTGTCTCACGATTTACATACGGATTCTGTAATTTATTTTTTATTAGTATCCGATGCAATATCCTATATAAAATCTGATATGATATCTAAAAATTTAACAGGTCAGAATCAAGGAAGCCCTTAGTCAATCAAAACTTAGAATTACTTTCTTTTTTGAATGGGATTGCTATTATGTAGCTATGCTTCAGTAAATGGGCGAATGGATGCAAACTGATTTTCGATCGCTCCCGGCAGTAGCGATAGACTAAGAATCAAATGAATTCTGATAATATCTCATCTCACAACTAAAAATACTAGAGATGAGATAATGGTTTGGTCCGACAAAATTTCGGCTCCCTCCACTCATCCCGTACAATTAGTGAACAGCGACTTCGAGATTTCCACTACGTGCGATCGCATCTCTCGACCCTGAGCTCAAGATAATGTCTTCCTCTCCATCGAGCCGCTGCCCGGACGGCCTCCGCGTCGGCGCGTCGCCGGGACGTCGGCCTCCGTGCCGCCCGGGCGCCTCCCTCCAGCCACCGCCCTCCGTACCGCACGGAGCGCTGTCCGGACTCAACTCCATGCGCGACTATTCCTCTCCTCTTCCCAACTCTCCCACGGACGACTGTGTCGCCCCTTCCGCGCACCCGCCGACGCCACCTCTGTTGAGGGGCTCGAGGCCACGACCACATATAGCACCGTCGTTGCCTCTGCAGGAGCTGCGCCGGGCTGCTCCATCTGCCCATCTGGGCATGGCGGGGGATGCGTGTGAACTACCTTACCACAGGGCAGGGTCCGCCCATACTTCTCGTCCACGGCTTTGGCATGTCCGTCACGCATTGGCGCAGGAGAGCCGACCCTTGTCCCTTCGCCCACTTGATTTTATTTTCTGATGAAACCAAAGCTTATCGCACGATCGATCGGTGGTGCACGTGCGCCATGTGCTTGAGCTTGTGCCTCTACATGCGTCATTGTTGGGAACATTGATCAACTCATTGGTAGGAACATTGGGGTGTTGTGTGAATCCTACACCTTCTACACAATCAATTTACTGGGGTTCAGTGCCTCAGTTGGTTTTCTTACTCGATGGAGACATGGGGTGAGGCAAGTGTGTTTTCAGTCTGATATATCTGACATTTGAATTTGAACATAAACGTAGTATCTGACATGGGCTGTGATAGTTTGGATTCAACAGGGACTGGACTATCAGGGACTATCTCAAGGACATCTTGCTCTCTGTTTACGGGAACAAAGATGTTGTGAGCGATGAATTGGAGGTAAAGGTAAGGTCAGTTAATGATTAAAAGTTTAGTAGTTCACTCATGCAATTGGTACGCCTGGAAAACATGAAGTTGATTTCAATACAAATATTTTGGTTCATGTTTTTTTATATTTTGGTGTTGACAATTTGAGCTTAGTCTGTTCAAATCTTAGAACCCATCTCTGATCTGGAGTATCTCAATTTGATGCACAAATTTTTTGGAATGTTGACAATTTGAGGTAAGCTGGTTGTTTTTTTTGCTTTAGAGATGTTGCTTACTTAAAAAAAAATCTTGATTATGCTATGAAATCAATGTTAATTTGGTTAATTTGGCTAATGTTGGTCAGGGGTGGGGCTTTTTTTATTTTTTAACCTTTTTTTAAAAAATATTTCAATAATAATCCCACCTAAATAAAATTTGTACATTCTAACCCTTTTGGTCGCACGACCAAATAACGTTGTCGCGCCACCGAGAGTGGCGTGACAAGGTCTTACACGTCGGACATCGTTTCCAACGTGGAAAACCTTGTCACGCCAATGCATGTGGCGTGACAGTATGGTCTTGTCGCGCCATCGGGAGTGGCGTGACAAGACTGAATTTTCAAAAAATCAACTCTTCAATACGACGTTGGATGAAGATGATTTTTATATGAAAATTATAGCTCTCGATGAGATCTACAACTTTGTAGTTTTGAGTTTTTTCATTTAAGAACGTTAAGATGCTCAAAAAAATTAAATGTTTTTTCAGCACCATAATAAACGCATATAAGACTTCGTCACTTTAAAAATTCATATATTTTGTACATAGTATCAAATAAAGATATAAAATTTATGATTTTTTTTCAAAATCATATGCTCAAAAAGTATCATTATTTGATACCATGCAAAAAATATATGAATTTTTAAAAACCACGAACTCTTGTATGCGTTTATTATGGTGCTGAAAACGTATTTAATTTTTTTGAGCATCTTAATGTCTTTAAATGAAAAAGTCAAAACTACAAAGTTGTAGATGTCATCGAGAGCTACAATTTTCATATAAAAATCATCTTCATCCGACGTCGTATTGAAGAGTTATGATTTTTCGAAAATTCAGTCTTGTCACGCCACTCCCGGTGGCGCGACAAGACCATACTGTCACGCCACATGCATTGGCGTGACAAGGTTTTCCACGTTGGAAACTGTTTACACCGGATTTTTGACCGAGAAGTTTGATATTTTGTAAACATAAACGGCCGGTTCGTTAAGGAAAAAGATCGGCCTGGAGATATAAAAAGCTCGTGTGAGTCGAAGGTGGCCCGGAAGCTTCAGGTGGAGCAACATGGTAGGCTTCGAAGACGTGTCGGACTCGACCAAAGAGTTCAAGTTCGGGTCGTCTTTTATTTTTGTCTTTTTTTTTGTAATCTATTCGTATTAGGGCATGAGTCAACCGAGTTATAAATAGCTAGAAACCCGGATTTTGTAAAGGATCCCCAATCAATCAAACACAACCGGCCCTCGGCCAAAAACCCTAGGAGTAGGAGTAACGTAGATCTCGGCGAGACCTTCAATCTGGCAGGGCTGCATCGGTATCGACCGACCTCCGGTTTGCTTGTAAGTTTCACCAATGGCTTGTGTCATCGTGTAATAAGGCTGCATTGACATCGACCAAACTCTTGTTAAGCTATGGCATGACTAGTTATTGGTTCAAGCTCGTCTTTTGTAAGACTGTCTTGACTCTGATCAATCTCTTACTTTAGTCGATCTTGACTAGTTATCGGCTCTATTGGTTTGGCAAGCTAATAGAAATGTTGTTTTATGCTTTAATTTGTTTATTTACGTTTTAAACAACATCTTGTCTAATCAAGATTGACAGAGTAGCCTGCGCCTAAAAGATGCTTAGTATTGGCTATTCTGAGGTTTACACGCTCACAACAGAAGAAATAGCCGATACAAGTCCTTCATCGGCTATTTCGCCAATCTTGATTGTTACATGTTGTGCGTTCGAGATATTCGACAAAATCGTGATCTGATCTAAGAGCAGATAGATTTAATCTAGCATGTCTATTATGGCTGTATTTTCGAACCCCACTGATATATATGATAGATTAAGTCTGTTTATCATAGATTAAATCACGCTTTTATCGGATAGATCTTGTTCGTTCCTCATGGACCCTGCATCGGCTGAAATAGCCGATTCAGTTATTATTTCTTCATAATATGTTCTTTCAAGTGGTTTAGAAACAATGGATTTACTTTATGCACGAGACGTGATCTAGCTTGACCATCATTAAGGCTGCATGGAGACACCCCACTGTTGATGTTTAAGTTATTTTATCGATCTATTTGTTATTACGGCTGCATGGTGACACCCCACGTTAAATGAATATCTCGTGCTTTGCATTTAGTCGATACGTTGGTCTTATGCCGTTTGAATGTACATATAGATCTTTATCTATCAATGTCTCTTAAGCTTATCGGTCGTTTGTTTATTATAAATATTCATCTCATAAATGTTATAACCATTATGCTTCATATCCTTTTCATCATTTTACCTATAATCTCATGGGAGTTTACTTCGTAGTCAATATCCTAAAGACAAATAGCTATATTAGAGCCGTATATTTTGGAACTGTCTGGCATCAAACCGGCAGGTTCCACGATTTGATGATCTTTTTCTTCTCCTTGTCAATTACAGGTCAAATTGACTGGCACGCCCGAAGTCGATTCTGCTGAGAATCGGCACCACCACTTGCTGAAGGTCCAGGAGATCAGGACTCGCTCCGTACCCCTCCGAGGACCGTGCGCACGAGTGTGTTGGCGCACCCCGACCGAGATTTTGTGTCAACACATTCTTTTGGCACGCCTAGTGGGACACAATCGACTGAATCATGACATTTGACAATGATGAAGTATTACACGTGAAGATGGAGGACCTCCCAGAAGAAACTCAGCGCTTAATAGGAGAAGCTGTTGATCAATACCGACACTTATGCTTACTGAGTTTCAGCAAGACTAGGGATAAGAAAGTCGTTCAGAAAACCCATTTTCCAAGAGTGATCTTTGATGGTCATGCTGATCCAATGGTCCAAGTCCATCACAATGCTATGCAAGAAGTGATCAGCAAGACGATGGCGTCCACTTTGATGAACCACAATGAGGCTTTTCTCAACAGCCTCACAAATGCCATGAAGGAGGTTTTCAACATAAGTGGTGATAGAAGAGGTCCAACATATAATATTGGGAACAATCGAGGAGCTGGAACTTCTAATGGGCCTCAGATCAATGGTCCAAATGGCAATGGGAACCAGATGATGATTAGCCTTGGGGGCATGACACCGCAACCAGTGCAACAACCGATTATGAGTAATAACATGTACTCATCGGCTACAAAAATAGCTCCTCAGGCAAGGCGCATCACAAGAGATTTCAATACACCGCCATATCAAGGGAACGTAGCATCTGGTGATATCCCTCAGGGGTATCATTATGTCTCTGACTTTTATACTTTGGATGCTCAGGAAAATCCGGGGTATAATGGCAACGCCTTCGGGGGGCAAAACATCGGCTACCAAAAGCCGGTGAATCAGATGGACCAGTTGATGAATCAGGTAACTGACCTGGTCCAGAAGCAATTCGGCTTGACGCCAAAATCTATAATAACTGGTTACAAAAAGCCGTATCCAGAATGGTTTGATCAGGTTGTTCTTCCTCTGAGATATAGAATTCCTGATTTTACCAAGTTTATAGGAACTGGTTCAGTGTCAACCATGGAGCATATAACCCAGTTCTTAGTCCAGATTGGAGAGATCGGTGATGAACAAGCACTCAAAGTCAGAATGTTTCCTCTCTCTCTATCTGGCTCGGCTTTCTCATGGTTTTCATCTCTGCCACCTAACTCTATTCAGAGCTGGGATGATTTGGAAGATAAATTCCATAAATATTCCGGCTTCAGAATATTGGAAAAGGGTTAGTGGACCTAATCGATACAAGGAAAACGAATAATGAGTCTGGATGCCAATATCTCCAAAGATTCAGAGAGATGAAAAATCAATGCTATTCCTTAACATTACCAGATTTAGAAGTGGTTAGCATTGCAATTCGAGGACTGATACCTACTATCAGAGAAACAATCGGCTTTGGTTGTAATAATATGGCCGATTTAGCTAAAAAGGTAGCGAGTATTGATGCTCAAAATCAATACAACCAAGTCTTCAAGCCCAAGAAAGCCTACAATGCAGAGAGTCATGTTTTCCTGCAGAATGAAAACGACGATTCAGAGAATGAAAGTGATGAAGAAGTGGCTGCTGTAGACTGGGTTTGGAAGAACAATGAATTTATGCCTTGGGCAAAAGTTAAAAGTGCCGAGAGAGATGTAAAATATAGCTTCGACATCACTAAGACCGACAAGGTATTTGACTACTTGCTAGAGAAGGGTCAGATCAAGTTAACTGGGAATCATACTATCCCATCGGCCGAGGAGCTTAAAAATAAAAGGTACTGCAAATTTCATAATTCTGATACCCATACTACTAATGATTGCCGAGTTTTCAGAGATATGATACAGAGGGCAATCGTTAAAGGGAGAATTGGCTTAGAAAAGGCCAAAGGCATGGACATCAACGACCATCCTTTCCCACAAAACATGGTAGCTCTAGCACCTCGAAGTGAAATAAGGGTGTTGACTTCTGATAGAGCCAGGACAGATGGGACAGTTGATCCAAAGAAGCAATTAACAGCTGGAGAGTATCAGGAGATGAAAGGGAATAAAAGCAATGATCAACCTGAGACTTCAAAAGCTAGAGAAGCAAGAAGGCGTCCAAATGTCAGGATCTTGCTGAACAAGTGGTAGCGTCAGAAGGAGAGAAGCCAAGTGCAAAAGGAAAGAGATGAGCAAGAATATCAAGAATGGCTCGAAGAAAAAGAGTACAGGAAGTCCCGAGAAGAAGGAAGACGCATCAGAGATGAAGAGAAAAATCATTGGGATTGTCCTTTCTTCAGGCATTGTTGGAATGAAGGCTTAAAACTTCCTACTCTTCGTAATTGTCCAGAATGCAGTGATCAATACCGAGGATATAGGCAGTCGAGAGACAACCGCCGATCTGTACATGAAAGATTGAAGTTTGGAAATACAGATCGGCGCATAAAAATGAAAATGTTCATAATTGGCTTGGGGCAAGATTAACCGATCATGATCATCCATGGCAGGAAGGACAATGGTGTCCTGGTGGCTTGACCAGGAGCCAGAAGCGATGGGTTCAGAGGTTAAGAAATGATGAAACCCAAAAGAAGAGATCCAAAGTCTGGCAAGTCAAACGAATAGCCGATAAGGGTGAATCATCGGCTAATATCGCTGCTCTGTTTATGCTACCTGCTGAATTTAGATCCTCTGATTATGAAGAAGAATCTGATGATGAAGAAGCCGTTGCTCAGTGGATCTATGAAGCAGAAGATGCTACATTTTAGAAACCCGAGAAGCATTCTCATTTGAAGGCTTTGTATTTGAAAGGTTTTGTCGATGGAAGACCTTTGAACAAAATGCTGGTTGATGGAGGGGCAGCAGTTAACTTAATGCCGTATGCTACTTTTAGAAAGCTTGGTAAGACCACAGAAGACTTGACTAAAACCGATATGAGGTTGACCGACTTTGCTGGCAACGTATCGGTTACTAAAGGTGCTATATGTGTCGAGTTGACAATTGGCAGCAAGAGTATGCCGACTACTTTCTTTGTAGTCGATGCAAAGGGATCGTATAGTATGCTTCTTGGAAGAGATTGGATCCACGCCAATTGTTGCATTCCATCTACCATGCATCAGAATGTGATTCAGTGGATCGGTGACACCGTGGAGGTAGTGCCAGCTGATTCGACTGTTAGTATTGCATATTCAGACCCTGATGTTTGGAACTTTGATAACATGGAGTGCTTTTCCAGAAGGATTCTCGAAGAAGACTTTCTCAAAACAACTAACGAGAGTCAGGAACCGATTTAAGCGACCGGCTTCAGAAAATGTCCTAGAGGATTAATTTGCTAGTAATGATTCACATCGATGCCAATGAACTGAGGCCGGTGTCATGTCAGTCAAAGTTAATACCTTTAGAATTGGAGCAAGGAATCAACTTATTAGGATTTTATAGCCGATACTAATGTATCGTCTTTAGAACAAAAATAGCCGATATGTATGTATCGTCTTTTGACTTTTAATTGATAGCCGATACTAAGGAAGTATCGCCTTTAGAAGATTCATCAAAAGGAAAAGTTTTGAAAAGTTCAAGCAATGCAATACAAAGAAATATCAGGCAAACGATATTTAACAGAATTATTTAGCCTGACGATGCAGGGACATACTGGTTGTTCAGATTTGTTCGGCCACCGGGCCAGATACACAAAAGGGACATTAAAACAAACTAATCTAGATGAAGCCGGTTCATGAGGTCCTCTAGGTGTGACACCTCCGTCACGGCAAGCCCCAGGAGCTAGAACTCTTCCACCAACTCCCGGAAGTTCTCCCTCGTCCTGGTGCCGACGAAAGTAGGAGAAACTTCCCCAGAGATCTCAGCACCGCTGAGTTCAGCTCCAGCGAGGGCGAAGGTGGCGCCATGACAGATGGCGTGGAGGGCCAACTCCCTTATGCACGTCCCGACGTAATCCAGGCGCATCCGCAGGTTGTCTCCCCGAGCATTCACGAAGTCAACAATCGCTGTGGCTCGCCCAGGGAGTCAATCGAGTTGCTGTTGAAGTTCTATATTTGGATAAAGGAGACCAAAAATTTAGAAAAATAGCCGATTCAATTAAATCAAACAACAAATCGGCTGAGTGTTTAAGCGAGCAGTTGCCAACAAAGTCACTGGTACTATTATACAGGAAGTAATCAGAGTGACAAGTTGGGAAATTTGGAGAATACCAGCAACCCTGGCGTCGGACGCCTCTAGGTGCTCGAGGGCACTGTTGAGGCGAGCACGGAGGACTTCCTGTTCCTTCACCAGGCGGGCGGTTCGACGGCGCTCATCCTCCAGAAGGCGTCGGGTGTCAGCGACATTCCGGATGAAAGCCCATGCGCCATCATCCAATGCCAACTCGTACTCCGACGGAGGTCGGCTAGGGCCTTGGTCGATTGCCGGAGGAGGAGGACTGCAGAAAAGGTTAGGGTTTTTCCTCGAATAAATGAAGGATTTCGGAACATATAGAGGCACTGCAGCGGAAAATCATTACCTCTGCACACGATGATGGGTCGCCGGAGGACCATTCACAGACTCCGATGCCTCCGCAGGGCGTTTCCCGCGGTTATCCGCCATTCCTTCGGCCGTCAGATGATGAACAAAAGCGTTTGGTGAGTGAGAAGAGCAAAGGCCGAAGAGTAAAGCAATGAATGCGCGGTGTGTTCGAGAAGTTGGCGTTTGGCATTTATATAAGATTCGAGAAGGTGAAAAGGCGTCGGCTCGGGGGAACCCTCAGATCTAGATCCTAAGGTGAATCGACCAAATAGGCCGTTCTTATATCAATCGGCTAAAAATAGGTCGTGCTGGTACTAATCGGCTAAAAGATAAGTTATTTGGGTGGCGTCGGCTGAATAGTTAATAAAGCTACAGAGTGCCAAATAAGTAATGGAATGCCATGATGCTAGTCGACTGATGAAGAATGTTTACAGAAAAAGGGTTAAGAGTCAGGAATTACAGATAGACTGGATTACATGTTTAGTACAGATTTTAATACACTCAGAGCATTCGAGAGGATGCGCTATATCGGCTATCTTTTTCTGATCCTCTTCAATGGAACCTGGGATTGGTTTTTTCTTTGGCTTTAACATCCTGGAGCTCGCCATGAAGAAGTGTTATCTTTTTCTTTTGTTCACGAAGAGCAACATGAATGTTCTCCAGGCCATCTTTCTTCAAAGATTTGTTCATCGATAACTTGAAGCCTGTTCAACAATTGATCCCTCTCGGCTTCTAGAGATGACATGTTGCCGATGAGGACAGTGGAGTCTGAATTCAGTTGATCTATAGTGTCCTTTGCAGCAACCATGTTAGAGATGCAACGTTGCTCACGTGCTGGCAGATGTACTTGAGCTTCACGCGCTAAAAGTTTGGCTCTGGCTTCCATGAATTTTGGCCGAAGAAACTCTATATGAGCAACGGGGATCAGAGCTTTGTTGAGATCATCTGGTATGTCATCTTTGATCAAGTCAAAGATGTTTCTGATTCCTCTTGCATCATTTACCAGGTCGGCTATGTTAGTCTCCAAAAGAGGAAGTAATGGTTGCAGCCGAGCCTTAGTTTCTTCGGAGAGTTTCTTGGAGTAATCTGGTATAGGTTCTTCCCTTTCATCCATATAATCTTCTAAATCAAAGGGGATGACAGGGGAAGAAGGTTCTCCTTGCTCCTACATAGATAAATGTATAGATAAATCACAAACAGGGAGATGTTGAAAGGAGTAGTGTTGATTAGAGTACCTGGACAGAGGAGATGATTTGAAGCTCAGGGAGTACGTCTGAAAGAGAATTTTCATCAGCTCTCAAGAACACCCATCGTGGAAAATTAAGCTGTCAGCTAAAGGGTATACCTGGTTGAGGGAATTCTTGATCCGAATCAGGAAGAGGAAGTGCTTCAGAATCTATACGATGGGTATCCACCTCCTCTTAAGGCAACTCAATATTATGAGTACCAGCTTGTTCCTGGGAATCAAAAAGATAGAAAGAGTCAAAGATTTGGTGATGAGAGCAAAAAATAAGTTTTCACCTTTGCATTTACATTTTTGATCAGGGATTGGCTGCTTTCAGAGGTGTCTCTTTTCTTCTTGGATATGACCTTAGCAGTTGGCTTGCCAGTTTTCTGTTTCTTAGAAGAGCCAACTTCTTTTATGAAAGTGCTAAGGGTTTGATCATCTGAGAAATCAGGAGCTTTTCTCTTCATCAGAGTTTTGATTATGGGGGCATCACAACCAATCCTTGGATTTGGACACCATATGTTGTAATTTATTTCTGGAGGATTCAAGGTGACCAAATCCTGCAAAAAATTGGCATATATAAGAAGTGAACAGTTGGTAAAAGTCTGGGATTTGAGGACAAATTGAATTATACCTCATCGGTTGCCTGGAAGTATGAATCCAATTTCAGACAATAAGTAGCCACAGCCTTATTAAAGAGATGAGTGCTCCATTGCTGCCACCAGTCCTGGAAAGAGACTCAAGAGAAGGGTCTACAGTTCCATTCCTTGACCATCTTCAGGAAAACAGATTTTTTTCCAGTTGAAGTATTCTGTCATACTCTAGAGCAGAGTCTACTGCTTCCCTTGGCCTGAGTTTGTCAGCAAAATAGAGGGATGGGGGCACTTGACCAAAACCAAATTTTCTGGCTGCCATTACAGGATGATAAAATTCATAAGACATGGGAGGCTTTTCTCTACCATGTCTAATTTCAGTTGGCAGGAGGCAAGGCTTCATGATTTGGCACAAGATTTTCAAACCTTCATCATCACATTCTTTTTGAAATCTGAAAGTGTATGGACTCTCAAAATCTGTGATATCTGGATACTGAAACCAACCAAGGATAGCAGTGGGGAATCCTTTGTAGAAGATTTTGAAAAAGAAGCTAATTGATTCATCAATAGATATCATAGCAGCAGCCTCTCCAAATGAAGTACACCTTCTCACTTTGGCATCGTTGGCCAATAGCTTTTCTTGGCTGTCTGGGTATAGTTTTGGGAAGGACAAAGTCCTCAAATCTGGGGTTATCAACCTGTGGAGGTGAAGGTTAAGCCAAAGTTGAAGCAACCACCAGGGACCTGTTATTGATGGGATTCTTTCATTTTCCATCAAACTTTGAGCTGTTTTATTCAACATACTATACAGGGCGCCCAGAAGGTACTTTCCCAAGGGTATGTCTGAAATCAGAGGCAATTTTTCTGCCAGAGCCAGGAAGTTGGAGGTTGGGCCGCAGCTCTGCCCACAGAATAAATATTTCTCTAGCCACATGTTCAAGAAAATGATGTGCTCTCGTTCTGAGACGCTGGATTGTGGGGTGTTGAAGGAAGCAATATAGTTGGACCACCCACCAGATTTTAGGCTTCCAAGCTTAATGGAGCGTTTGAACTGAAAGCTGTAGGGGTTGATAGATCCAGTGATGTTTAAGCCGGTCAACATGTGTACATCGGCTAAATTTGGGGTCATGGGTCCTTGTCTGAACATGAAAGTATTGAAAGTACCGACCAGAAGTAGCAGGCAGCCTTCAACATTTGCTCATTCCTCTTCATGTCGGCTAAAGACAAAGTGATACACTGATCTAGACTACGAAGAACCCACTCTGATTTCTTCTTAGCTTCTACCTTGATCAGCCAGTCTCTCCAACCCGGAATAATCGATGGCCAGTTCCGGAAAGGAGTTTTACTCCAGTGCTTTGAAGCAAAGTCTGAATTTTTGAAGGGGACTCTCTGAGTTTCAGCAATGATGACTTCAGTAGGATCCAGATTGCCTACTGGACCGAGAAAGAAATTATCCGGGTTATCCTGAACTGGGATGAGAATCTCGTCGTAGAACGCCTGAAAATTCAGAATTTGAGGAGGAACGCAAAAATGAAAGTTCAGAGGAGAAGGATGATGGGGACCATAAATTTTACCTCAGGGATGGAATCTTGGGTCACCATTTGATTTACGGAAACACTGGAGGTGAGCTCTTGAGAGGATTTTGCTCAAAAATCAAATGGCGGCGGACTTCATTGAGAGTTAGGGTTTGAGAACTGGGAGAAGCAGTAACGGGTGAGAGGAAAAACTCGGCTGATCGGCTAAGAAATAAAAGTAGTCGATCGGAGCCTAAAAGAAGGAAAATAATATTTTCGGAATAAAATAAATTTTATCCCAAAATTGGGGGGCATGTGTTTACACCGGATTTTGACTTTAGTATATTTGTATTTTGAAAAAAACTAGTGTTTTAAACAAAGATCTGGCATGGATAAAAGATAAAAAGATCGTGTGAGAGAAGGTGGCCCGGAAGTTAAGCTTCAGGTGGACCAACATGGTAGGCTTCGAAGACGTGTCGGACTCGACCAAAGAGTTCAAGTTTGGGTCGTCTTTTATTTTTGCCTTTTTTGTAATCTACTCGTATTAGGGCAGGAGTCAACCGGGTTATAAATAGCTAGAAACCCGGATTTTGTAAAGGATCCCCAATCAATCAAACACAACCGGCCCTCGGCCAAAAACCCTAGGAGTAGGAGTAACGTAGATCTCGGCGAGACCTTCAATCAGGCAGGGCTGCATCGGCATCGACCGACCTCCGGTTTGCTTGTAAGTTTCACCAATGGCTTGTGTCATCGTGTAATAAAGCTGCATTGACATCGACCAAACTCTTGTTAAGCTATGGCATGGCTAGTTATCGGTTCAAGCTCATCTTTTGTAAGACTGCCTTGACTCTGATCAATCTCTTACTTTAGTCGATCTTGACTAGTTATCGGCTCTATTGGTTTGGCAAGCTAATAGATTCATTAAGTCATCGATGTTGTTTTATGCTTTAATTTGTTTATTTTTACATTTAAACAATATTTGTCCAATTAAGATTGACAGAGTAGCCTGCGCCTAAAAGATGCTTAGTATCGGCTATTCTGAGGTTTACACGCTCACAACAGAAGAAATAGCCGATACAAGCCCTTCATCGGCTATTTTGCCAATCTTGATTGTTACATGTTGTGCGTTCGAGATATTCGACAAAATCGTGATCTGATCTAAGAGCAGATAGATTTGATCTAGCATGTCTATTATGGCTGTATTTCCGAACCCCACTGATATATATGATAGATTAAGTCTGTTTATCATAGATTAAATCACGCTTTTATCGGATAGATCTTGTTCGTTCCTCATGGACCCTGCATCGGCTGAAATAGCCGATTCAGTTATTCTATCTTCATAATATGTTCTTTCAAGTGGTTTAGAAACAATGGATTTACTTTATGCACGAGACGTGATCTAGCTTGACCATCATTAAGGCTGCATGGAGACACCCCACTGTTGATGTTTAAGTTATTTTATCGATCTATTTGTTATTACGGCTGCATGGAGACACCCCACTGTTAATGAATAGAACTGCTCGTGCATTTAGTCGATACGTTGGTCTTATGCCGTTTGAATGTACATATAGATCTTTATCTATCAATGTCTCTTAAGCTTATCGGTCGTTTGTTTATTATAAATATTCATCTCATAAATGTTATAACCGTTATGCTTCATATCTTTTTCATCATTTTACATATAATCTCATGGGAGTTGACTTCGTAGTCAATATCCTAAATACAAATAGCTATATCAGAGCCGTATATTTTGGAACTGTTTGGCACCAAACCGGCAGGTTCCACGATTTGATGATCTTTTTCTTCTCCTTGTCAATTACAGGTCAAATTGACTGGCACGCCCGAAGTCGATTCTGCTGAGAATCGGCACCACCACTTGCTGAAGGTCCAGGAGGTCAGGACTCGCTCCGTACCCCTCTGAGGACCGTGCGCACGAGTGTGTTGGCGCACCCCGACCGAGATTTTGTGTTAACAGAAACGATGTCCGACGTGTAAGATCTTGTCACGCCACTTCCGGTGGCGCGACAACAAAAGGGTTAGAATGTACAAATTTTATTTGGGTGGGATTATTATTGAAATATTTTTTTAAAAAAGGTTAAAAAATAAAAAAAAGCCTTAGGGGTGCCTTAAACTGCCTCCTGTCCCTCCCCGTCACACTCACGTCACACTCACGCCATCGTCAGCCTTACCGTCACACTCACTCTTTTGTTGCCCTCGCTGAACGGATGAGCCCCGCAATCCCGGCACACTGCCATCGGGAGAAGCCAAGTGTATATCATGAGGTGTCCCTATGCGATGCTTGTTTGTAAGATTTAAATCTTAGTGCTCAGATTACGATAAGTCACTACTACACAAAGGGCCTTTGGCCCCGGTTCCCAACCGGGACTAGCAATCCTTTAGTCCTGGATGCTTTCAATCGGGGTTAAAGGCTCCCACGAGAAAAAATAAATGTGCGTCAGCCTTACCGTCACATTCACTCTTTTGTTGCCCTCGCCGAACGGATGAGCCCCACAATCCTGGCACACTGCCATCGGGAGAAGCCAAGTGTATATCATGAGGTGTCCCTATGCGATGCTTGTTTGTAAGATTTAAATCTTAGTGGTCAGATTACGATAATTCACTACTACACAAATGGCCTTTGGCCCCAGTTTCCCAACTGGGACTAGCAATCCTTTAGTCCCAGGTGCTCTCAACCGAGGCTAAAGGCTCCCATGAGAAAAAATAAATCTGCGTCTGTGAGATTTAAACTCAGCACCTCTCGCCTCGCGCATAACTCACTTACCAACTAAACTACACAACCCACGTGAACTAGTTCAGGACGTTTTCCTTTTGAATTTACTCGTGAAGGATCTTTAGGCCCGGCACCAACTGGGACTAAAAGGTGTAACACCCCAGGTATTCGTCACCAACTGAGCATTGAGTTTGAGCACCAATGTAGTATTTTCAGTAATAATCAAGAACCTAATTTCCAGTATTGTCAGTGGTGACAGAAGTGTCAGAATCAATCTCAGAGGCAGAATCCTAGTTTAAATTATTTGGAAATAATGCTAAACATAAATTTTTCATGTGCCTCACCTCAGTTCCTGTCTATAGTAACTAGTGAAAAAGTTTTGTAAAGTTTGGAATTAAAAAGTCACGTGAAATGACGAGTCACAACTTTGCCTAGAATCACGAATTAATTGAAGGAGATCAGTGGAGTTCGACCAGTTCTTGCAATTATGCTTGATCAACTCATATGGACTCATCATCAAAAGTTATGAAAGTTCTGTGTTGAGCAGACGACCAGAAAATATCCCGACCGACGAGAGACCGTAATCTGAACCCTATCGGGTGACTATTTTGACCAGCATTGAACAGCCTCTTCGAGTGCTCGCATGACAGTGCGCCCTAAACAAAAGTTGTAGCACAGATCGAGAGGACAAAATTTTGTTTTATGACCAAGACCTGGATCGGTGTCAAAAATAGCAAAAATGAGCTCACAAGATGGAGTACAGCGCAGTTTTCTGGCTCCGGAAATTGGTTAAGTCTGTACTGCAAAATTTGGAATTGGTCACTCGCCGCGAAGCTGCCGTCGACGATCGTTACCAGATAAACGATTGAGAATTTGACTGAGCGCCTTTAACGAAAGTCTGAGTACTTTTCGAGACAGCGACAACAAAATTAATTTCGTCAAAATCAGAGTCCGTTTGATCAATATTCATAATTTTTTATCTTGACCAAAAGTTTCTGGAAATGTGCCAATTTGAATTTGGGAAAGAAATTGGGGGAAAATTTGACGGGAAATCTTCCCGAGGTCTGTCGTGGCCTCCTCCTAGTGGCGCGCAGGGGCGGTGCCCTCTGCCCCCTCACGCAAGAAGAGCCGAGCCCGGCTCCTTCTCCCTCTCACTCGTCTCTTCTCCAGAAAGCAACAGTTTCCCAGCTCCTTCTCCCTCTCACTCGTCTCTTCTCCAGAAAGCAACAGTTTCCCCCTTCATTGCAGAAACAGAAGAGCAGCCATGGCCACTTCTTCCTTCCCAGCAAGCCGGTCATTCTCCTCTATGCTCGTCTCCTTCCTACCCTCCTCTTCTCAGCCATAAGAGCGGTGGTGCAGCAAGCCGACCTTCCTTCTCTCCCTCCTTTTCCCTTTGTTTTCCTTTCCCTCCTCCGGCTGTTTTCTCCTGTCTTGCGCGCGGTCGCCAGAAGCCGCGACTGCTTGGGTCGCGCGGCCTTGTGGCCGTGGCCGCGCGGCCAGGCCGCCCCTGGCCAGTCAGCAGCGACTGTCAGGACCCTACAGCAAGCCTCCAGCGCCCCCAAACCCTGGCAACCGGTTTTCCCTAGCCTGAGTCCGGCGATTCGCGGTCGATTCCAGTCGATCTCCCGTGAACAAGAAGCTGAAGGGTATTCTAGCGAAGCTGAAACTCTTTCTCGTTTCACTTTGTATAAGTGTCATGACACATGTGTTTACTAATAGCTCCTTAATTGTTTTCTGCAGATTCCAGGGATCCAAATGCAAAAACAGTTTTCGTTTTTTATTAAATAATAAATCTGGTTGAATATTGTAAAATGCATAGTAAATTGTAGGAATGTTGAAAAATTGCAAGTGAGGACTTTTTGGAATCCTTGCGAATAGTACTGTCCAGTGACATTTAATATGTGGACTGTTAGTGTAAAGTTTGTGCCATGGTGATTTTTTTGTGTTAAATAGGAGTAAAAAGAGAGAAAATGATGTTTGCTGTTTTATTGCTTAGATTGCTGTGAAAACTTTATGGTAGGCTTGTTATGTGATATATGTGCTGTGGTAAAAATTTCAGAAATTTTTGGTGCATGTATGAATTAGTTATGAATTTATTTGGCTTGCAGCCTATTAAATGGATTAAAATAATTTGTGATAAATGTTTACATGTAAAAAATAGAAAAGGTGGCTCCACTGCCTTTCTATGATATTATTGTACTTAGGTAATTTTATTATGGTCATGTGTTTGCAGAAAATATATTTGTATATTTAATTTTTCTCTCACATGCATTTTTGTGAATAAAACTTGCCTTGTTTTTAATAAATAAATTATAATACCTGAGCATATAATATGCTTACAGTAGTCATGATTTGGCATTATCTATCATCAGTAAAAATATGAGCCCCAAATTATATGTTTACAACATCACTTAAAAATAATGCCTACGTTTGTTGATTATTTAATTAATGAAAGTATAGTGATAAATGAAAATATACATGTGTAAATGATTGCCTTTGTAGTATATTAATCTGAAATTATTATTATGTTTTCATGTTCGTGAATGTTAGAAGTGTTTTAATAGTTTAATTGTATGCTCACATGTTAATCAAATAAGTAGGAAAATGAGTTTATTAATATGCTGATATGGCTGCTAGAGCAGTTTCTGTAGTGGTGATTAGTTTCGTAAAAAAATGATATTTTCTGTAGATGTGTTATATATAAAAGTTGTAGATAACTTCTTTATCTTGTTTTTCCTAAAATTTCATGATTTTAAGCGAAGTGGTTTAGGAGTTATAGTTTTTGTAAGTTGGCTGTCACGTTTTGCATACTTTCTATGCAGATCTGAAAGAATTGAATTGTTTGGTTAACTTAAAGTTGTGAATCATGTATTTGTGTTAATAGAAGAGTTATATTTCTTTTCATAAGCTTTCTAAATTGTCTTGAATCACTATTTTTGGTAGTCTAGAACTTGAGTTACATGTGTTTAAAGTTAGAAGCCAGAATTTGTCCAAAGTCTGGACAGATTTACTTGTTCGAGTTGGTTAGCCTTGATAACTGCTTAATCATCTTGAGATGATTATAAATAAGTTTTAGAAAACTTAATAAACTTTCTAATAAGTCTTATGTGAAATCTTTTGGTGCTTTAGATCTCTAGTTATAGCTGTTCGAAGATGAATGTAGTATTCTGTCCAAAGTTTCAACAGAAGTGTTTGTCTGTTATGTTTGGTCTTTTTACTGGCTGAATCATGCTTAAGTGATAATAGGAAAGTTGTAGATAATTTTATTAGCTTTTCAGAAAGTCTAGGATCACCTTGTTTAGATATGTGTAGCTCCAGTTATGCCTATTTAAAGTACATGGTGTGTTGCTGTCCAAACTGCATAAATGAACCGAAGTTGATTGCTATGGCTTAATATTGCTTATGTGATTCTCGATGCTATGTCATGACTTGATAATATTAGTTCGAGAATTCCATGTTATTAAGTTAATCAATCTAATATGTTATATAAATATATTAAATAATAATGGTTGACATGCTTAACTAACATAGGAGTTGTATGCGGCATACATCTGTTATATTTGTGTGATGTATGTAATATAGTGTACTCTTGATTGATTATTATAGTTAGCCTCTCTGAGTGCCTAATGAATCGTGTGTCACACCTTACTTTAATTATAACCTGCTGAAGTGATTGTGTGTGTGTTAGAACTACATCTTCTTTTAGTAGTTATCCGATTGCTTATGTGAAGTAATATCTAAATGTTTTTACTGTGCGCTTTATTTCTGCTTCATAAGTGTTTCCCTTGCATTCATACGCTTGTATTGCGCATCTCATTTAGGTAACGGTAGATACATCGGGAAGGACGTGATGATGAGGCTAAACCCGAAGACGGTGTTTGGTGGATTATCCCAAAGATGCGGAGTTAAGCAAGTGCTACAACGGAGATGCTCGCCATGCGAGTATTACCTAACAAACACTAACCTATTGTTGGTTCCCAGGCAAGCCCCGGAGCATTGTAAGTCTCTCAGTATTTACAATCAATTTAATTGAGTATTTTATACTGTGATGCATTAGGTATAGGAGTTGTTTGAATCCTACTTGATGCATTATCCTCCCTTGAATTATTGATTATACCTGCCTTGTTATCCTGTTATTTAATTAAAAGTAGAATTGCTTCGCCTGCTCAATAAACTAGTAAATAAAGGATGTTCATGTAATACCCCTGATGGGTAGTTACCGGATCACGGTTGGCTATATTTGCTATCGTGGAAAAGAACCTGAGTAGTAATAAAATACGGTCAACTGGAAGGCAAGACACCAAGTTGGAACTTGGGGGCAGCTCGTCCGTTGGATCGTGTAGGTTTGTATCGATGTTGGCCCGCGTTCATTTTTGAAAGCGCCCTTTTACTTAGGGTTGTCAGTGCCGTAATCGCTGACCCCGAAGCCGGTTAGACGCCGTTCGGGCCGGAATCAACCCGTGTCATTGCGGATACATGGGTGTATGCCAAATCTCTAAGTGATGAGTGATTGTCAACGGGTTTGATGCGCATGTTCTTTGGCTTGTGTTGTGCAGGTGTCGAGCACAGGAGACAGTGATCGAGGCAAGGTGAAGGTCAAGTTGAGACGTGCCGTGCCGATGGACTGGGTGCGATGAAGGATGGGCGTGCCGTGCGGCGGACGTGCCATGCCGATGGATCGAGCAGTGAAGGGCGGACGTGAGGCTTGGACTGAGGGACCGGAGTGCCTGAGGATCAGCTGTGGTGGCTGGCAGCCTGGGACAGCGACGAGCAGAGACTTGCGGGGCACGGTGTTGCTCGGGTCGAGGACCTGGGGACACGTGTCGGTGGAAGGGGTGCACGGGAGGTGCATCCCCTCTACAGCTCCGGTTTGTTGGTTGAGCCAGAGAAAACACAACGGGTGGATGGTTTCCGAGTTTGGCCACAAAACTCGGGTGATGGGCCGGTTTCCGAGTTTGGGCCTCAAAACTCGGGCGCTGCGGGTTTCTGAGTTTGGGCCACAAAACTCAGGCTGGAGGCTGGTTTCCCGGTTTGGGCCTCAAAACCGGGGGTTGCTGGAAAAGGCTGGTTTCCCGGTTTGGCCACAAAACCGGGGGTGCAGAGCGAGGGCGGCACGTGGCGGCGATCCAGAGGTTGCGTCGAGGCAACGCTCGGTTCGAGCGGGCGTGGCCGTCGGATCTACCTACCACCGCGGGTTGGACCAGAATAGCCTTAGGGTTTAGCTGGTTCGCTCTGTAATTAGTTTAGAGAGGGGTAGAGTAGGAAATAGGCTTAGTCTAGGTTAGTATAAGTAGTAGTCCAGGGGAGACACCCTCCTCCCTATCTCAGTTGTCTCAGTTTTAGCCACCACCTCATTTGCTCTTTGCACTTAGGGTTTCCTGCTCTCCCATCCCCTGCTGTAGCTGAGATATCCGCAGAGAGACTTGCAACTCTGTGTACTGTTGATTTTTGAGGAAAGGAGGCCGTAACCTCCTTGTCGTAGCGTGTGTTTGCGCTTCGGCTTGCAATTCGTGGTGTGATTCGTGTTTTGTTCGTGTTCTTCGCGGAATCCTTTTTCCCCACGATTTTTCCGTCGCTTGATCTCTTTGCTCGGTTCATCTTTTGCAATTCCGTTTGAACTGGTTGTTCTAGATCGTGAGGCACTTCTTTCCACCGAAGGAATCATCCTCTAACCTCACCGGTCTAGGAATGATTCGATTTTTTCGTTTTCGGGTCAAGTTTTCTCCCTTCCCCCGAAATTCTTCGATTCATCGATTTAGAGATAGGTTCGAGCCATGATCTCTTAGAGATAGCTCACTATACTCTTTGTGACTCTTCTCACCAAGTTTGATCCCTAGAGGATTTGTGTTTGGTGAGATCCGAGTCGAATCGGTGGAAACGAACAGGGGCCTGAATCGGGGTGACCGGACGCTGCCTGTTCAACGACCGGACGCTGTCAGTGAGTCCGGTCGATGAACACCTTCGCTGTGTTCGGTTCGTGACTTGACCGGACGCACCTTTCGCTAAGTGACCGGACTCGCTCATTGTACTGTTCACTTGGCTTGTATTTTGTGACCGGACGCACTGCTCTCGACCGGACGCTCGTATCTGGTGAGTCCGGTCAGAAACAGTAAGCTCCGAAAACTGTTTTTGCACGACCGACGCGTCCGGTGGTCAGCGACCGGACGCAGGCAGAGTCCGGTCAGTGCTGGTTCGACGCGTTTTCATCCGCAGTTTGTTCGTTCGTCTTTCGATTCGAGATTCGTTTGTTGCGTTGGATTCCTAACTTCGTGCTCTACAGAATTTGGGTTTCCCGCTCTACAAATAGCCTGAATCCCCTCGCGTTGCTCGGAGGAGGTTGAGGTTACCCAAAACCCATCCCGTCACTAGTTGACTTGCGTGAACTTGGGTGAGGAAGTTTTTGTGGTGCCTCGCTGTGATCCCAGGGATCATCCACCCTCTTCCAAGGGTCGTGGGCATCACGTTTTTGGTAGTAGCTCTTGGGGATTGATTTTGGGACACTTGGCCAAAGTTTCGAGAGAGATTTTATTGGCTCCCATTCACCCCCCCTCTGGTCGCCTTGCTTTTTGCATTCTCGGTCCTTCAGTCATGCCCTCTAGTATGGAAATGCGATCTGCCTCGCGTGGCCATCGCCAGGTTCCAATTGGGCGGTCCGTGCTTAAACCGCGACGATTACCACCACGAATAGTATCGAGCGGTGACCCAATGCATGGACCCGACGGAGAAAGTGTGGGTTTGTTTTAAAGGTTTCTCGTCAGCTGGTTTGTAATTCAATTTGAGTCGCCGTCTCCCCCGGTTAGTGGGAAACTATGTCGAGCTTCACCACGATACAACTCCATATGACATTGATGGTTCAACTAAAATATTGAGAAAGCAAACCTGATATGGTACTATATTATTGTTTGTTAGATTTAAGTGAGTGCTCTATTGCAGGTGTAAAACCTAGAATTTAAGGAATTTAAGGAATAGGATAAAAGATGACTGCTCATACAATTAAATGATGAACTCCTTTAACTTAAGCTCCTTTTGCAAATGAAGTTAGCCAGCTCCACTGTTTATATCAGTCTTGCATACTCCTTGGTGTCACTTTATTTTTGGTTTACGACGGGTAAGTCTAGCTGAGTACATTCGAGTACTCAGGGTTTATCCCACCTTATTGCAGGTGAAGGTTATTTCTGCCGAAAGGTGATGGTCAGTGCCGGTGGGCTCGGCAGTTCCATACTTCTTCTCTTTATGCTGTTGTTGGAGGATGTCACGCGAGCTAGCAAAGTATTTCAACTTATGTTATGGTATTCATTTCAAAGATATGTTGTTTCGAAGTATTTCAACTTGTATTATTATTTGTGAACTCTATTGTAATTTTATTTCCGCTGCAAAGCTCCATGATCATGATTCGTATTTGCTTGACCACGCGATCTTGGCTGAGATGTTGGAAAAGTTTGAAATCCCTCAGGATTTCACGGACTACCGGGTTTATATGGCCTCAAGTGTGCTAATTCAGTTGCTCCGGCAGAGGTTTTCGCACTTGTGCTCTTATAAATTGGTCGGTTCTGTCACAAAAGGTCCTTTAGTCCCGGTTGATAACACCACCCGGGACTAAAAGGTCACCCTTTAGTCTCGGTTGGTGTTAGCAACAGGGACGGACGCAATTTTTTGTCGAGACTAAAGCTCAGTTGATAGATTGTCCAAAGGCATGTTCTCTAGTAGTGAGTATGCATGCTAATTGTTTATTAGTCATATCTTATGTTTTGAATTTTTTTGGCATGTTAATAATCTAAAAACTGGAGTAAATTTTGGAGGTTGCTGAGTCCATTTGGTTTCATGCATTAGTTTCTGAAAGCATCAAGAAAACTCTGGTCCAATAATTGCATTGGTCAAGTAAGCTACTAAGCTCATAATAAAGTAATACATATTATAGGTAGTTAATTACTAAAGCCAACATAAATGGTGAGATAAGAAAATTTAGTCTTGCATTAAGAAGTTATATAATGCAATGGTCTTTTCTTGGAGTAGATTGATGTATTGTTTCCTTCTAAAATTAATGTGCAGTGCCTACAATTGATTGAGAAACAGAAATGCTCAATTATTTTTTATTTTCAGATATCGGGTTATTTGTTATTTCAAAATCCGGCTATTTTTTACGTTTATCAGTACAACTGTGTTTTGTAGTTATAAGATATTGCTTTCTTACATTTTCATATTCTACTTGTCGATGGAGCAATAATTGGTCATTAAAATCTTTTGTATGACAGAATTGTTCTCTACATTGCTTATGGGTGCAGCGACGAAGCTAGCGCACGGGCGGCACGGGCTTAAGCCCCCCCTACCATGCCGAATAAATGAAGACCCCTGGAGCCTCCCTTAAATTTTCAGTTGTTGATCTAGTAGACATGAAGGGCTGAGATAGGATATTGCTAATTAGGCCAAGGCCCAAAGTGGAGAAAACCTATCCGCCTCCTCCCATCACGCACCAGCGCCGCACGCGTGACCGCGTCCCCATCGCCGTCTCCGACTCTCCGTGACACACCAGGCCCAAAGATGCCTTGCTTGCAAAGCATCATGATGTGCTGCTAGAAAAGATTGAGAATGGTGGGATTATGACTGGAAGAGGTTTAAATCAAGAAAGTAGCATGGCTAGGCCAGGAGATACTAGATGGGATTCACATCTTAAAACTTTGCTTCACATTTTGGTGATGTGGGAGGCTATCATAGATGTGCTTGAGATAGTGAAGAAAGATTCTATTAAACCAGCAAATAATGGTGGAGCTTTAGGTTTAATTGGGAAAATGGAGAGCTTTGATTTTGTGTTCATCCTGCATTTGATGATGCAATTGTTGAGCATGACAAATATTTTGTCACAAGCTTTGCAAAGGAAGGATCAAGACATAGTTGAAGCAATGCATTTGATCTCAGATGTGAAAGATAGCTTGCAGGATATGAGGGAAACTGGATGGGAGCCACTGCTCAAAAAAGTGATAACATACTTTGAGAAGAATGAGATTGAAGTGTCGGATATGGATAAGGAAATAAATGTCAGAGGAACATCTAGAAGAAGAAAGCAAAAGGTAACAAACATGCATTACTATCATGTTGACCTTTTTCTTGTCTCCATTGATGCCATCTTGACTGAGATGAATCACCGGTTTAGTGGAATTAGTTCAGAGTTATTAGTATGTATGGCTGCTTTTAACCCAAGGAACTCCTTCTCTAATTTGATGTGGACAAACTTGTGAGGCTTGCTGAAATTTATGCCGAGGATTTTGATATTGGTGAACTTGCTATTTTACCAAATCATCTTAGATAGTTTGTCAACCGTGCTAGAAGAACTCCAGACTTTCTTGGATGCACTGACCTTGGAAAAGTTGCTGAAATTATGGTGAAGAATAATATGCACACATCTTATAAATTGGTTTATCGTCTCATTGACCTAATCTTGATACTACCGGTAGCAACCACTTCAGTTGAGAGGATATTTTCAGCCTTGAACATTATAAAGACAGATCTGCCTAATAAAATGGGTGATGAATGGCTCAATGACTTGATGATATGCTACACTGAGGAGATATTTAGAAAGATTGATAATATAAAGATCAAAAAGCGGTTTCAAGAGATGAAAAAGCGTCAGATGTTATTGTCTAAAAAAGTAATGGTACGCTCTATTCTCTTCTAAATTCATAATTTGGAGATCCATATATTTGGCTAATCAATTATGTCTATTTTTGTAGGTTGCTACTTCGGAGGAATAATGTGGGGCAACTTCATGTGTTGTTTATTGGTTTCACAATTAAGACTTTTGGTTATTCAGTATGAATGAACTGCATTCTTCTTTTAATGATGTATTTTGTGAATTCCATCGTTACTCGACGATCTTACAATATAAAATTAATTCAAGCTATTATATATTGTCTATTATGATGAGTCATAGTGGAGTTAAGTCGTTGTGCGCTTTTGTCCAGCCGCCCTTAATTTTTTCCTGGCTTCGTCCCTATATGGTGTGTTAGGTTTCGTGGCTAACTTCTAGCATGAGTAGAATCTAAGCCTGGAGAACTCAAGCGTGGTTTTAGCAAGCCAATCTTTAGTTGTTTGGTTACCTGCATTGTCTAAGCCTAGCTAGCATCAGATGTGATCGGTTGTCTACTCCGTATTGTATAGAATTGTCTCTTCTCTATCTTGGTAAGATTACCACCTTTCAGACATTTCCTCGAACATGCCCCGCTCTTAGAGTCCGAACAATATCGACATCGTGCATGACGATGAATCTAAGAGAGGACTATCGAGCCCCAGCCCAGCCATCCCTGTAATCAACTCCACGTCCACAGTGGGATCGGCCAGATCTTCGGGCTTCATGGTCCAGTCCATTCCCAGAACCTTCTCCATGGCGCCATCACCGTTAGATTCAAACATGTCATACCATAGCTGCGCACATGCCATGTCAATCGTAGATGCTCCTCATTGATGCTCTCACCATTATATGCTATGAATCAGACCAATTGTTACAAAGATCTATCTAAGGGCACACACACGGGCTACAGGTTAACATTTTACGGCGAGAGAAACAAATAACTAAAACGATAATAAAGTTTTGACTAAACTTGACCAATATACCTAGACGATAACTAGCCATTGAACCCAAAGAACTTTAGAGTTGATCTCTCTAGATGCTAACTAATTATATTGCGAACACAAGGTTGATATGTGCCCTTGTGGATCCACCCTGAGTGATGAGCGATCGGTCAACAGGCTCACTGGGAGGGATGAGTGGCAACATGTGTCTCTTGGTTGTGTTGATGTGCAGGTGTGGATCTCGGAGACAGTGGTCAATGGCGAGGTGAAGGTCAAGTAGAGACGGGCCATGCCGATGGACCGAGAGCGGTAAAGGGCGGCCGTGAGACTTCGACCGATGGACCGGGTGGCCGGAGGACCAGCTGTGGTAGCTGGCACTTGGCTTCGACGAGCAAGAGCACATGGGCATGTGCGATGGCATCGGCCGAGTCTGGAGGAGGACGATGACGACGTGGCACATGGCAGGAGGTCAGACACGGGCTTGCGTGCGACGCAAGTGTCGTTGGCCAAATCAAGGAGGAAGGCGAAGGCGTTGTGCCCGACATGGATGCTGGACATGCATCAACATCGGTGCCGGTGGTTTGGGTGTGCGAACCACACTCCGACTACGGCGCGGGTTCGTTAGTTGAGCCTCAGAAAGCTACCATCGACGGTTTCTGAGTTTGGGCCTCAAAACTCAGGGAGGACGGTTTGCCACGTTTGGGCCTCAAAACCTGGGTGACGGGTTTCTGAGTTTAGGCCACAAAACTCAGCAAGGATGGTTTCTCGGTTTGGGCCTCAAAACCGGGCGGAGGTTCCTATGCAGAATGGTCGACGCGTGGCGGCACCGAGAGGCTTGCGTAGCGGCTAAGCTATCAGTGAGGAAGGCGCGACGGTCGACGGGACGACACGTGGTGGCATCCTGGAGCTTGCATCGAGGTGAAGTGAAGGATGAGAAGGTGCGTGGTCATCGGATGAAGACCTGATGGAGTTGGACTAGAATACCCCTAGGGTTAGCCTGTTCGCTCTATGTATCTAGGGGTAGAAGGTGAATAATGTATTAGGCTATATATAGGGAGGCAACTTCTCCTCTCATTCTATCCTGGCAGCATTTCATTCTCGCAGACTCTATTAGGTTTTCCTCCCTCTAGCTGCTTGTGATCCGCAGAGTGCTACAATACCTCTATGAATTTTGTGATTCTCAGGAAACTGTAGGATCTCTGGAGGCCTAGAAAGGGGGTTGAATAGGCCTGACAAAACTCAAAACCTAATTCGGTTAGAAGCCTGATCGGCACTGCCGATCTAGATGGATGCGAAATCAAACTTCGTAAGTAAAAGACAGAATGATACACAGAGAGAGAGTAAACTTCCTGCAGGGTTATACAGTTCACAGGTATATCAGAAACTGGAAACACAAGTATGAGCTCAAACCCTAAAAATCACTTCACAAATAGGAAAGTAAGCCAAAGCACAAGGTGACACAAGGATTTATCCCGTGGTTCGGTTCACCACCAAGGTTAACCTACTCCACGTTGTTGAGGTACACCACCAAGGCTCAAGCTCACCACTTAGGTTTGCCCTTTTCCTCATTCTC
The DNA here is from genome assembly GCA_009763385.1 of Coix lacryma-jobi var. lacryma-jobi. NCBI lineage: Eukaryota > Viridiplantae > Streptophyta > Magnoliopsida > Poales > Poaceae > Coix > Coix lacryma-jobi. The sequence continues at coordinate 95,754,359 of CM019827.1, read as the reverse complement.
AAGTCAAGAGACCTAACTCTTGAGATGAGGGGTGATTTCTTAGCTGCAAGAAGATGGTTACAAACCTCCCAAGGCTGCCACAAACGATGGCAAGCTCATGGGCGACGTCTAGCCGACTAGAAGCAAGCTCCAAGAGTAATAAACCCTAGAACCTCCGACCAAACGTGAACCAATGCTCTTGAGACTTTAGGAATCAATGGATCTGCTCTCTAATCGAGTTTTGTTACCCTCTCTTTCAAGTTTTAGTGGTTGGAATGGGAGATCCACTTCAAAGCTTTGGAAGCAACAATGTAGGAGTGAGAGAGAGAGAGAGAGAGCCTTTTGCAACGGTCTGAATCGTGAGCCTTTTGCAACGGTCTGAAGAAGCACTGGTTGACTGGGCTGTTTTTGGGCTTTTTGAAAAGGTATATATAGTCTGGTTCTCAACAGTCCAGTTATGATCGGCACTGCCGATCTCCCCAAGGTGATTAGATCAGAATGAACCTTGTGGGGTTGGAAAGGGGCTGGAAGTATATCTCTCTGACAAAGATTGAGCATTGGTAACACAATTTGACTGTGGGTGCTAGAATCCCTCTTGATAGTACGACATTCCTAAACTCAAATTCGAAATGAAAAACGAATTAAACCTCCTTTGAGTCGGAAACCATCATGAAAACAATTGGGTACCCATCAGCCATGTATGTCATCCTTTCGTTTGCTATTCCCTGCTTGTTAACCCAACAAATCTCATTAGTCCTCTAATTTGGTGGTCATCAAGACCAAAACCCACTTAGGGCTTGATTGCACTTATAGAAACGGGACCGTAATCCCGTTGTCTCCTCGTGGGGACAAGTTCCGGCTGAAATCGAGATCGAATTCGTGTTTTGTCTTGTGTTCTTTGCATTTCGTTCTTTGCCTCCTCGGAGAATTGCTTCGTTCTTCCAATCTGAGGGATGGTTTTCGATTTCGTTTGAATCACTTTGTATGGTTAACAACCCTCGGGTTTCGAGAGTCCCAAGTTTCCAAACCATGTGTTCAAACTTTCGAAAGCTTTGTATGGTTTGAATCAAGCCCCGAGAGCATGGTATGAGCATTTGAAAACCTTTCTCCTTTCTAAGGGTTTTAAAATGAGATAGGTAGATAAGACTCTGTTACTCCTCAAGCAAGGTAATGACACCCTTTTAGTTCAGATTTACGTGGATGATATCATCTTTGGTGGCTCCTCTCAGGCACTTGTTGCCAAGTTTGCAGATGTTATGAGTAGGGAGTTTGAGATGAGCATGATGGGTGAGTTGACCTTCTTCCTCGAGTTGCAAATCAAGCAAACCCGAGATGGGACATTTGTGCATCAAGCAAGTACACGAAGGACATCCTGAAGAAGTTCGACATGGGCGAGGCCAAGCCTCTCATGACGCCCATGGCGACGACTATTGCGATGGACGCGGATGAGGACGGAGAGCCCGTAGACCAGAAGGAGTACAGGAGCATGATTGGCTCTCTCCTGTACTTGACGGTGACGAGGCCAGACATACACTTCGCAGTGTGTCTGTGCGTTCGCTTTCAGGCGTCCCCTCAGACTTCCCATAAGCAGGCGGTCAAGCGCATCATGAGGTACCTCCGATACACTCCTGAGTTCGAACTTTGGTACTCCTCTTCTTCGACCCTTTCGCTTTGTGGTTACTCCGATGCGGATTTTGCCGGCTGTCGGCTTGAGCGCAAGTCCACTTTTGGGACTTGTCAGTTTCTTGGCTCTTCGCTTGTTTCGTGGTCTTCTCGCAAGCAGTCTAGCGTAGCCCAGTCTACCACCGAGGCCAAATATGTCGCTGCCGCTTCTTGTGCTTCGCAGCTTTTGTGGATGGTTGCTACTTTGCATGATTTTGGTCTTGTTTTCAGTCTACTTTGCATGATTTTGGTCTTGTAGATTAGGCTCTTTTTTATAAATGGTGAGTTTGCTTAATTGAACATAAAAATTTGATACTTGTTCACCACTGAGATTGGCACTAGCATGTTTAGAATGTGTTGAGGTCACTTGTGCTATTTCATATATGCTCGATTGCTATGTCTCTTGCTCTGAGTCATTCACTTGCTTGGTATGTTCATATTCTGCTTAATTTGAACCAAGTATAAGTGAATTTGAAAAGATCGAGATGGAATTGCTTTGTCAACACATCACGGTATCGAGACTGTTTCTCATTGCACTTTTGAGTTAAACTTGAGTCGTGTAGTGTAAGACCGAAACCGATGCTTTAAGCTTCCGATTGCTTTATGCATAGACTTAGCTTGGTTGAAAAGTTAGGCAATGACAAGCTTTCAACCTCTCGCAATCACATGCTAAATTTGAACTTGTGTTAATAACCGTTGTATATCTCCGATAAAATTTGATCAACACAAGTCTATGTTTCATTCTATAGTATGATGATTGAACTTTGCTAGGGGTAGTTCACCTTTCATACATGTTTAGCACTTGTTTGACTTCCTGTCTATACATGTTCAGTGCTATTTTTTTGGTGAATCCCTTTTCTGAATGGCTTAACACTGCTCACTAGCATATTTTGTTCACATTTCGTATTTTGTGATCAGTTTGAGCCTTTGCTAGCACTTATTCTCGTTGCTAAGTTGTCAGATCAGCACTCTTTAGAGCATTCTTTCACTCTAATGACTATATACCTAAAGCTGCTGACTTGTATTTTAGGCTCATGTGCATGTGTCTTGCTCCGATAGGCATGGCCTAGCTCCGCTTCGCTTGTTTGAGCTCCGCTTCTTATCTTGTTCAATTGCAATTGTCCCCAAGGGGGAGAATTTTTGCTGTATGGTGACAATTTGCAACTCTTTGTGCTTCACTTGTCGAGGGGGAGTTCTTTTAGCAAGGGGGAGTTTCTGGCATGTGTCTAGGGGGGAGTCATTTGATTCTTCTGCTCCGATCGCTTCTTGCTGATTTTGACTTGGTTTGGCAAGTTTTTGATTGATATGGAGTTTTTCTGCTAGTTGTGTTGAGCCTCTGCGCCTCTATCTTGAGGGACTAGCAATCTTTGTTGGATTATGCATCTTCAGTTGGTATGGAGTTTTTCAGCTAGTGGTGTTGAGCCCTTTTCTGCCTCTTCTTGAGGACTAGCTAGCTCTTGACTTGGTTGCGTCGAGCCGTTGCCCATGTCTTTGGGAACCAAGTTTTTGCCCTTGAGATCGAGTTTTGCTCTACTTCGAGTTGTTGCTCCTATCCTTTGCTTGGTTGCATCGAGCCGTTGCCCATGTCTTTGGGGACCAAGCTTTGCTTATCTTGATTTGTCATTCTTCGGCTTTTATCTAGGCTTTTGGGACATTTTGAGTAAGCTTCTTCTTCCATCTACTTCTATTTTCATTTTATTTTTGCTTATTGGTTACTCTATGTTGACGATGCACTCATCAAGGGGGAGATTGCGAACACAAGGTTGATATGTGCCCTTGTGGTTCCACCCTGAGTAATGAGCGATCGGTCAACAGGCTCACCGGGAGGGGTGAGTGGCAACATGTGTCTCTTGGCTGTGTTGATGTGCAAGTGTGGAGCTCGGAGGCAATGATCAATGGCGAGGTGAAGGTCAAGTAGAGATTGACTGTGCCGATGGACCGGGAGCGATGAAGGGCAGACTGTTATATGTTGATGATATGCTGATTGCTGCCAAGAGCAAAGTTGAAATCACTAAATTAAAGAAATTGTTGAGTAGTGAATTTGATATGAAGGATCTTGGTGCTGCTAAAAAAATTCTCGGTATGGAAATTACTAGAGACAGTAAATCTGGTTTGTTATTTCTTAGTCAGCAAAATTATATTAAGAAAGTTCTTCAGCGTTTCAACATGCATGATGCAAAGTCTGTTAGTACTCCTATTGCACCTCATTTTAAATTGTCAGCTGCTCAGTGTCCTAGTTCAGATCAAGATATTGAACACATGTCAAAAGTTCCTTATTCTAGTGTTGTTGGGTCTTTGATGTATGTCATGGTTTGCTCTCGCCCAGATTTAGCTTATGCTATGAGTTTGGTTAGTAGATACATGTCTAATCCTGGTAAAGAACATTGGAGGGCCAGATTCCACTATGCACTCTAACAACAACATATCCACGAGCCGGCGCCCCACGAGCCCAGGTCCAACGGAGCCCAACAACATATCATGCTTTGGGCCTAACTCAACCAAAAAAACTAGGCTTATAGGTGAGGACTGCCACGCCTTATATGTTGTGCTCCCCCACCATCAATTAACGATGTGGGACTAAACCTAACAATCCCCCCGTCACACATCGGACCCAACTCTTCACATCACACAATGTGTGATCTCCGGAAGATGTTTTTTCAGGCCCCGAGTTCAACACCGCCGAGACGTTAACGGGCTCCCCCGTCACATGTGACCAATGAGATTTTCCAAGTTTTTTCGACCATGGGCTCCGATACCACTTGTTAGAGTGCGCAGCGGAATCTGGCCCGACTGAACATATCCACGAGCCGGCACCCCACGAGCCCAGGTCCAACGGAGCCCAACAACATATCATGCTTTGGGCCTAACTCAACCCAAAAGACTAGCCTTATAGGTGAGGACTGCCACGCCTTATATGTTGTGCTCCCCCACCATCAATTAACGATGTGGGACTAAACCTAACAATCTCCCCCATCACACATCGAATCCAACTCTTCACATCACACAACGTGTGATCTCCGAAAGATGTTTTCTTCAGGCCCCGAGTTCAACAACGCCGAGACGTTAACGGGCTCCCCCGTCACATGTGACCAATGAGATTTTCTAGGTTTTTTTCGACCATGGGCTCCAATACCACTTGTTAGAGTGCGCAGCGGAATTTGGCCCGACTCAACATATCCATGAGTCGGCGCCCCACGAGCCCAGGTCCAACGGAGCCCAACAACATATCATGCTTTGGGCCTACCTCAACCCAAAAGACTAGCCTTATAGGTGAGGACTGCCACGCATTATATGTTGTGCACCCCCACCATCAATTAACGATGTGGGACTAAACCTAACAGGACAGTCCGGAACTCGGGACTTGGCGCGTTCAGAACAGCGCAACGCAGTACTATTCTTAGTCAAGTGACTGGCGGACAGTCCGCCAGTGACCCGCGGACAGTCCAGGGTCACATCGGATGCTGCACAGGGCCAACCTCGGACTCTAGGGTTTCACTGTTCACGTGAACCACGAACTGTCCGACGTGCAAACCGCGGACAGTTCGAGACCTGACCAGAGCTGTTCCAGAATAGTTGGTTTTCAGAGTTTTTGTCGGCGGACAGTTCGGCTTTGCAGGCGCGGACAGTCCGGCCTTCCTCGGACAGTCCGGGATCAGAATACCGGACAGTCCGGGATCCTGCTGCAAGTGCAGTTTTGTCTCATTGCTTTGGTGCTTGGTTTTCGGCCTTCTCCGGCGGTTCTGCTGTACCTCTACGACATCTCCTAGGGTATCCACCTACTCGTAGGTCATGAACTAGCCGGTCGTTTGAGTCATTGTCTTTTGGGGTGATTTTCTGGGACAATGGTCATCTATTTCTCGAGAAGAAATTTGAGGATCCCATTCACCCCCATCTGTCCGCCAATTGGATCCTTCATATATTTGTCTCCAATATAAATAATTATAACTAGTTAATCATGAAATTAACTGAACATAGAGCATCTCCAAGTGTTTCATATATATATTTTACTTGACAAATCTTGTGTTTTGTCAACTCCCAAAAAATGTGCAAAGTAAAAATAGAGCTCCTCTCCAAGAGTTTTCTATTTTTGATTTATCAAAACTAAAGATACTTTTATAAAGTGAACATTGAACTTTTATCTAAGTAGGTGTTTGTTTTCCCAACAAAAATTTTAGCCGTGTCATATCGGATTTTGCGATCCTAATTTAATCTATTAAAAATATAGTAATTAAAAAATTAATTTATCAACCAAAAGCTAATTCACGAGACAAATCTATTAAACTTAATTAGTTCATGATTTGATAATATAGTGCTACAGTAAACATTTGCTAATGACAGATTGATTTGTCTTATTAATTAGCATATGGCGGTGTAATTATTTTTATTATTAGTTTGTTTTTAATAGACGACTAAGTTAGTACTGGAATATCCAATGTAACTGACTAATTTTTTTTCAGAAAATGAACACCCCCCCTAAAGCAAAACAAGTTCTCTGACATTTTCTTTGTTTGCGGTACTTTCGCAACTAAAACCATAAAAATAGTTTTTAATCATTTTTTAGCCTTCTAATTACTTTTGTCAATCGGTATACGCGTCGTAAAGGTATGAGCTGGGCCTGGGAGAAGAAGATACCAAGTTAAGATGTTAATCTGTTGAAGACTATTTTTACGTGTTTTGCAAAAATTTTGTAGATATTAAGTTAAGATAGCAAACTCTTGGAGATGCTCTAAGTGTCCAACTAATTATACCTGTCTTCAATATAATTGCCATCCAATGCAAGCAAGCATATAGTCCGTCTATCTTTAATCCCGAGTGACAACTATCAGCAGTAGTAGCTTACATTATGGGTTTCTCTTCTCTCCCTGCCTCTCTTGTCTATATAATACTCAGCTAGTAGTAGGATGAGCTCTTGTGGATGGTGAGGATGTTGAGCATGAGGAGGACGAGGTTGGCGAAGGCGCCTATGAGGGAGACGATGACGGCGGCCATGGCTCGCTCGCAGAATCGGCCGTAGACGTTGCAGACCTTGGCCCAGCGCACGTGCGAGTTGCCGCGCTCGCCCACGATGCCGAACTGGGCGGCGGCGCCCACGGCCGAGTAGAGCAGCGCCAGCGCCAGCAGGTCGCCTACCATCACGGGCACCATGGCGGCGCGGCTCCGGCACGCCGCCAGCGCCGCCGCAGAGAACAGGCACACCATCGCGTTCGCCACCACGAAGTAGCTGCGGACAGTCGTACACACATGCATGTTCAGTAATAATGTATGGATGAAAGTGAAATATACTCTGTCCGTTCCTAGAATCTTATAGTGAGTCAAGGTTTTTTCAAATTTAATTAAATTATAGAAAAAATACGAAGATACATGACATCAAATAGGTATATACACTACTAGAGAACAGACCTTTGGACGATTTATCCACTGACACTACCGGAAAAACTCACTTTGCCGAGCGCCGCACTCTTTGCCGAGAGTTTTTTTTCGGGCGCTCGGCAAAGAGCTCTTTGCCGAGGGCCGAATAAAAAACTCTCGGCAAAAGAAAAACACTCGGCAAAGAAATTCTTTGCCGAGAGCCAAAAAAAAAACACTCGGCAAAGAAATTCTTTGCCGAGTGTTTTTTTTTTGGCTCTCGGCAAAGAATTTCTTTGCCGAGTGTTTTTTCTTGCTCTCGGCAAAGAATTTCTTTGCCGAGCGTTTTTTTATTGGCTCTCGGCAAAGAGCTCTTTGCCGAGAGTTTTTTTTTACACTCGGCAAAGCTAATTTTCAAATCATATTTTGAAGCAGTAAATTAATCCAAATAAAAAAACTTTCAACTAAAAAGTTGTTTCACTTATCAAGATGAATAATTTTTATTTTAGTCATTTCTTCATTTGATAAATTTAAAATAAATTTGTTCATAAATCTTATATCTCTCTCCGTTAGTTTACGAAACTACAAAAGTGATATATAATATTTGTGAATAATATGATAACCATAATTTTGGATGTATAAATGGGTAAACAACCAAAATAAACTTTGTAGATCTTGACAAGTTATGAAAGTTTGTAGTTGATAACTTTTTAATTTGAAGTCATCTAGTTATGCAAAACTACGTTCGAATTTGAAAAATTTAAAATTCGAATTTTTTAAAATGCCTTAGATGGAGAAATGGCCAAAATAAAAGTTGTAGATCTCGAAAAGTTATGAAACTTTGGTGTTGACAACTTTTTGATTTGAAATCATCTTGTCAACGAAAACTACGTTTGAAATTGTAAAATTTAAAATTCAAATTTTTATAAACGACCTCGGATGGAAAAACTATCAAAATAAAAGTTGTAGATCTTGAAAAGTTAGAAAACTTTGTAGTTTACAATTTTTTGATTTGAATTCGTTTAGGACCTCAAATAAGCAAATTACACATGGTTTAGTATAATATATGGGTAATCGAAACGGAGATGGAATGTATATGAGTGTGTAGTGCAGTGGTAGAGGAGGCTCCGCGCGAACGAGAGGTCGTGAGTTCGAATCCTGCTCACTGTGTGAGAGAAAATTGCGTGAAAAATAGTAGAACTTGCGATTTCAAGGGCAACAAGTGGGCGCTGCCCAGTGGGCCCCTCCTCCAATTAAATAAAAAATTTTCTTTATTTTTTCGGGGTTTTTTTATTTTTTTCTTTGCCGAGAGCCATCTCAGCACTCGGCAAAGGCTTTGCCGAGCGCCCGATAAAAGGCTCTCGGCAAAGAGCCCTTTGCCGATCCATTTTTTGCCGTGTGGCATTTGCCGAGGGCTGCACTCGGCAAAGGCTTTGCCGAGAGCAAAAGGAGCTTTGACAGGCACTCGGCAAAGCGACCATGTCCGGTAGTGGGGAGCTTTAGTCTCGGTAAAAATTTACGTCCGGGGCTAAAGACTTTTAGTCCCGGTTGGTATTACCAACCGGGGCTAAAGGTGAATCTTTAGTCCCGATTGGTATTACCAACCGGAACTGAAGGTCCTGGACCTTTAGTCCCGGTTGGTAGTGACCCTTTAGCCCCGTTTGATAGTACCAACCGGGACTAAAGGTCCTTTTAGCCCCGGTTGGTGTTAGCAACCGGGGCTAAAGACCCTTCACGAGTGGATTCAAAAGGAAAACGTCTAGAACTACATCACGTGGGTTGCGTAGCTCAGTTGGTAAGCGTGCCTGAGGCGAGATCACATTTATTTTTCCTCCCTGGACCTTTAGCCTCGGTTGAATGCACCCGAGACCTTTAGTCCCGGATTCTTAGCCCCCCCGGTTGGGATAACCGGGGCTAAAAGCCCATTTCAACCGGGGCTAAAGGCCCTTTCTGTAGTAGTTGTAGTAGTGATAATAAAATTATAACTAATAAATAACTTAATGTTACTTGGTTGATATCGTAAATGTTATTTTAATATTATATAAATTTGATCAAACTTATAAAATTTTGATTCTCTAAGATTTTTAAAATAACTTATAATCTAGGACGGAGGGAGTACTAATTTTGAGAAAATGAAATTCGGTGGGCCCTGTGTTTATAAAGCTTGGATGTTCTCACAGCGCGATGAGCTATAATTTTCAGGAACAAATGCAGACTAGACACATCTTATCGTGCTTGTGCGTACACAATGCGACACATGTTGTGCTAGTAATAGTACCGTCTGTTAGACAGTGAACTGTAGTCCCGATTATAATTGGTGGGGTTTGAGTTTGTGACTGAAAACGAGAGGGAGTGAGTGCGTGCCTGCGTGGTGATGGGTCTAGTGGCTCTTAATGCTATCGTAGACGTCCATCGCTTTCGGACCTAATTATTCCCCGTGATGTTAACAGCGCTTTATATGTTTGCTAATACTATACGGTACGTAGTATTATTGATTAGTGCCTACTACGTTCGCTGCATATATATTTTACATAATACACACGACGATGATCCTCGCTAGCGCTACGATGGACGACAGCTTGTCGATCTGAATAATAAGTGAATATGGATGAACAGTGGCGGATACAGCGGTGGGAGCGTGGGGCGGTTAGGTCTCTAACCCTCCTACCAAGGCTGAATCTATAGAGCCCCTAAAGTTTTACTAATTTTTTTATTTTAGATATACATTGAGGAGAGAATTAAACTCTCTGAAGGTTGAATAAACTATTATAACATTTTTTTTAGATTCGTTACTGTGAATGAATCACGTCACCTTTGCCTCCTCATCTCAGATTTCACCTGGTTGGGACTGCCGACCGCGCGGGTAATCAATGGCTCTGTTCGTTTGACCTACATGTTAGAATTTATATGGGCTTGGCCCAATAACAAATTCTGAATTTTATAATAAATCTCAAAGGCCCATTCATATGTGAGCAAAGAGGGGAAGTGGAACTCTTTAGTCCCACCTTGCTAATGGAAGGGGAGGAGAACTTGCTTAAATATGGAAGTTCTCTCCACTTCCTCAAGTCTAGTGTGAGAAGGAGAAAGAGAAGTCCACACGCGCGCGCGCGCTCGCTCGCTCGCCGGGCCGGGCCGGGCGAGGCGAGGCGAGGCGACTTGCGCGGGTGCGCGGCACCTGCGTGAATGGTCCGCCGAAATCACCTCTCGAGTTAGGGTTTGTCTCATATCGCTTTTGCGCTGCCGTCTAGTCGTCTCCAGTCCGTTCGCTTGCGTGCACCAGCGACCGGGCGAGCAGGTCTCCGGAACCCTCGTCTTTGCGATCCTGCACCGGGAGAAGGCGAATAAGGTTTTTGGGAAGCGCTCGTCGCGCGACTGCTCTCGTCTACAACAACGGGTCGTCTACCGTCCAAGTCAGGCGGCGCTACGTCCAGGCGTATTCGTCGTCAACTGCTCCGAGCTATTCCTCCAGCACTCATCGACGATCAGCCAGCACCGACTCCGCCACCGTCTTCTCCAGCTATCGAAAGGTACGCCGTTCGTGATCTAATGTCTATGTTTATATTAGATCTTATGTCTTTGATCTTGCCTTTTAATCTATCTGGTGTACGAGCTATGCTTACACCGATTGTCATGTTTGAGATTATGTTATGCATGTTTTGTTATGCTAGTAAACAATACAATATGAGATATCTAGATTATCAATTTATCATGATTTATATTCTGGTTTTAATCTGGAAATTGCCTATTCTCTTAACACTACAGACCGACCAGCCGTGAAACATCATTTTTCTCTCATAACAAATAATGCGGGTACATGGAAAGCAGCATCGGCCATGGATCGGATCGGTGGATACGGCCGGTGCAGCACCTGGGCACGCAACTGTGATGATCGAGACGAGTTACTTTGGCATCAACAGATAGCAATGGAAATATGGAATGGACAGGCTGCGAGACAACTAAACTCTCGCATCTCCTCTGATTTGCAATGCAATTTGCGTTAAATTAAATAAATAAAAAAAATGAAGCGATACAGCATTATATTTGGCTCCGGAAGCGTCGACGGCGGATGGATCATTTATTGGATAGGATAGGCTTTGCCTTGCAATGGCTGGTCCAGCTCCAGCATGCGAGCCACCATCATATACTGTGCGCTACGGAATTACCAGGCGAGTGGCGATGACGACGTTGACGGATCGCCCTGCCATATCAGCATCCGGTCAAGCAGATCGCCGATTCGGGCAGCTTCGATCCGATTCCGATCCCGCCCAAGCCAAATCTCTATCCGGATCGATCGGCCCCTACGCCTTTTTTTTTTGTAAATAAAGGAGAAGGCCCAACCGGTGGCCGCGCGGACCTCATCAGGAATTTCTTTGCCAGGATCAGGAGCACCACGTGGGCCCCGTTCGGCCCGCTCCGACTCCGACGGTGATGAATGGGATGATACGTTAGCTGTCCATCCACGACGACCACGCATGACTGACGATCCATCAGCTCGATCATATCTTTTGAGACTAACCTTCGGACGTAACCCTATTTCGAGGGATAGGTCAAACTCATTTCTTATTTGGTTAGGGGGTTAGCCTTGAGGTTAGGTTAGATCTGTTTTTGTTTGATTAGAGTGTTGGGTTAAGAAGGGTTGAGCTGTTGACACACGGGTCCTACATGTCATTGTCTGGGTCATCTTCTTCCTTGTCCCCCGCCTCACCCTCTTCTGGTTGCTCGCTACCACCGCCACCGCGCCTCCGCCATCCCTCCCATCCCCACTGGTCCTGCCCACACATCGGCGACTGTGTCCCCCTACCGGTCGCGCCTCACACCAGCAGACACTCGCGACTCATCCCCCACTGCTTGCCCCGATTACAGCCGCTGCTCCGCACTAGCGCCACGCTCCTTGCTTCGCGCTTGCGGCTGCGTCCCACACTAGTGTTCGTGCTCTAGCCTTGCTCTGGCTGTCAAGCCAAGGACCGGCGCCGCACCGCGTTCTTCCCCGGTAGCCGCACTCTTGGCCCGCATTGGCAACCAAGCTAGGCACCAATGCTGCACCAGCTCTGCACCGTCCTCCGACGGCCGCACTCCTAGCCCACCTCTGCAACTGAGCTAGGCACTGACACTGCACCAGCTTTGTGCCCTCACCTGGCGGCCGCGACTCCTCCCCACACGACCCACTTCAACACACTTGGTCTGCTTGAGTTGAATCCATATTTGAGAAGAATATTCCAACCCGGGTCAACCTCATTTCACCTAACCCCCTAAACAACAGACTATTTGGGTCGAATCGGTGATATAACCCACAATCCAATGCAAACACACGGTTAAGATCGTCTATGCTAATTTGCCAATGCTGATGACCTCGATGTTCACTAGCTAGCGGCATACTTATATAGGTGGAGAGCATGTATTGTCATTTTCTGGCTAGCCATCCACATGCATGCATCTATCCTAAAGATCGGTTGATGCCCCAATTGATGACTACTAGTAGTGGCTAAAAGCACGTACAGGCACGTACTACCACTACGATATATACTGCCGTACTACTGCAATATTAAGTCCAATGTCATGTGCGAGTATATATTATGTCGTACACACCCCTATAACTATACGATAAATCATGAACCAGCAACACCAGCCAAGATAAGTACTACTAGCTAGCTACTGTTTGTAATGATGTTTACAGTTCCTAATTTATGTAAACATATCTGGTATCTCGGTATATTTCAGTCCGTTCAGCTGACCGGAGAAATTATGTATCTATATATAAATTGATTATTTAATTAATGTTGTTTGAGAATTCCATTTGGTTGCGGCGTCCATGTCTGTACTACTGTTATCAAATAAAGCAGTGTATGCTAAAGTTTCTTTTTAGGTAAGAGAAAGAGAAGGCCCGCTTGTTTTGCCCGTACTATACTATGCTACGTGGAACGAACAAGAGGAGAGCGCGAGGACGATCGTCGATGGAGGCTGCTGCCGATCGCCCTCGCGCGCGAAAGCATTTTGTTTGTTTGTTTCTTTCCCTTTCTCAGTCGATCTGTAGAGATATGAGAGATGTCGGCAGGCCGGGAGGGGCAACGCGTACGGAACACCATCATATATATACTGTAGTATAAACGGTGAAAGTCCATCCAAACCTATATGATCGATGTTGTATGTATATGTGCTGCCTCGTATCTGGAATGATACATCATGCATCTCTATCGCTCTCCCATCTCATCTATATATATGTAGCTAGGACTATCCTAGGAGGACGATTGCAACCACTACCGGAGACGGGCTCTTTGCCGAGCGCCCGTTGTTTTGCCGAGGGCTAAAACACGGGCACTCGGCAAAGAGCTCTTTGCCGAGAGTCAACCCTCGGCACAATATGGATCTCGGCGAAGAATTATACGCCGAGAGCCGGACTCTCGGCGAAGTCCAACCCTCGGCAAAGATACTCTATGCCGAGAGCTAAACCCTCGGCGTAGACGCCACCTCGGCGAACGGGTCCCTCGCAAACGGCTCGTCTTGCGCCGTTACCTTTGCCGAGAGCCCTGACTGGTTTTTTTTTTGGTAAACTCTATGCCGAGAGCCCTGGCCCTGGCTCTCGGCATAGGTGCTATGTGCCGAGGGCTTTAGGGAGCCCTCGGCAAAGCATTTTATTTTTTTTTGTTTTTTTGCTCCCAATTTTTTCTGTGGCTTTGCTACAGTACTAGAAGCCAAGATTTCAAATTTGAAGTGTTTTCCATAAATCTTGCTATATTTCGCGCATTTTCTTTAATTTGATGATTTTTCCCGCGGGACGCACGTTTGAACTACAGGTGCATAAAATAATGAAACTCAGCGATTCGAAAAATGGTATTCATTCTTTAGAGGGTATTTCGACACCGTATACAGGGACAGGCGCGGAGACTCGACCGTCTCGTGCACGAGAAACGGCGACCAAGTTGCGTGATATTGGATTTAAAATTATTAAAAATACAAACGAAGTCAGAAAATCATGAAAATGAACGAGTGACCTTGCCATCGCATGTAGTGGCTATGAAAAAAATTTGGGAATGTATGGAGGAAGTGGTGGCGAAAGATGGTTGAAACCCTGAGATCTCCGCATCACCTCACATGCGATGATATGCGGAGATCTCAGGGTTTCAACCATCTTTCGCCACCACTTTCTCCATACATTCGCAAATTTTTTTCATAGCCTCTACATGCGATGGCAAGGTCACTCGTTCATTTTCATGATTTTCTGACTTCGTTTGTATTTTTAATAATTTTAAATCCAATATCACGCAACTTGGTCGCCGTTTCTCGTGCACGAGACGGTCGAGTCTCCGCGCCTGTCCCTGTATACGGTGTCGAAATACCCTCTAAAGAATGAATACCATTTTTCGAATCGCTGAGTTTCATTATTTTATGCACCTGTAGTTCAAACGTGCGTCCCGCGGGAAAAAATCATCAAATTAAAGAAAATGCGCGAAATATAGCAAGATTTATGGAAAACACTTCAAATTTGAAATCTTGGCTTCTAGTACTGTAGCAAGGCCACAGAAAAAATTGGGAGCAAAAAAACAAAAAAAAAATAAAATGCTTTGCCGAGGGCTCCCTAAAGCCCTCGGCACATAGCACCTATGCCGAGAGCCAGGGCCAGGGCTCTCGGCATAGAGTTTACCAAAATAAAATAAAAACAAAACCCTTTGCCGAGAGTTGGATCAAGTGGCTCTCGGCAAAGTGGACCCCTTTGCCGAGAGTCACTCGATCTGACTCTCGGCAAAGGCGCGGACCCTTAAAAAAAAAGCCCCCGCTCGGGCGGGCGCATAACGCCCTCACTCGCACGCCTCACCGCCGGCCGCGCCGCCTCCGCTCCTGCCCCGCGCGCCGCCTCCGCCCCCGCCCCGCGCGGTCGCCTCGGCCGCCTCCGCCCCCGCCCCGCGCCCCCGCCTCCGGAGCCGCCTCGGCCGCCGCCCCGCCCCGCGCCCCCGCCCCCGCGCCGCCGCCCCCGCCCCCGCCGGCCGGCCACCCGCGCCCGCCTCCGGCCGCCGGCCCGGCCGCGCCCGTCCGGCCGGTGGAGAGGAGGAGGAGGAGGAGGAGGAGGAGAGGAGGAGGAGGAGAGGAAGAGGAGGAGGAGGAGCCCTGCGCCACCCCATTCGGCCACGCGCCGCCGCCCCGCCCCGCGCCCCCGCCCCGCCCCCCGCGCCCCCGCCCCCGCCGGCCGGCCGCCCGCGCCTGCCTCCGCCCGCCGGCCCGCCCGCTGCGCGCGCCCGGCCGCGCCCGCCCGGCTGGTTGGAGAGGAGGGGGAGGAGGAGGAGGAGGAGGAGGAGGAGGAAGAGGAAGAGGAGGAGGAGGAGGAGAGAAGGAGGAGGAGGAGGAGGAGGAGGAGGAGAGGAGGAGGAGGAGAGGAAGAGGAGGAGGAGGAGCCCTGCGCCACCCCATTCGGCCATGCGCCGCCGCCCCGCCCCGCGCCCCCGCCCCCGCGCCCCCGCCCCCGCCGGCCGGCCGCCCGCGCCTGCCTCCGCCCGCCGGCCCGCCCGCTGCGCGCGCCCGGCCGCGCCCGCCCGGCTGGTTGGAGAGGAGGGGGAGGAGGAGGAGGAGGAGGAGGAGGAGGAAGAGGAGAGGAGGAGGAGGAGGAGAGAAGGAGGAGGAGGAGGAGGAGGAGGAGAGGAGGAGGAGGAGAGGAAGAGGAGGAGGAGGAGCCCTGCGCCACCCCATTCGGCCACGCGCCGCTGCCCCGTCCCGCTCCGTCGTCGTCGATCGCCTCGCGTCGTCACTTGTAAGTCATCCTCGATCGGCTCGTCGTCCTTGTACCTTTGCAACTTAGTTGTGGTAAGTAGTAGTAGTAAGTAGTAGTTGTTAGTAGTAGTCGTCCTGGATCACGGCGATATATGTGGACGCATGTGAATGTGAATGTGAATGTATGTGGCAATCGAGTATTATTTAGTAGTAGTGGTATGCTTGTTAATGTATGTTGATGCCGGCCATCGTGCCTTGACATATATGTGGATGTCGGCCATCGTGTCGTCTTTTCTTGCAGGTTATGAAACCTCACCGTGCAGGGGAGGTTCTGCCGAAATTTCTAATTGATACTATCTTTTTTGTCTTTTCCGTAGGAGGAGGACCTGTCGGGGCCAAGCAGGAGGAGGCACCATTGGCCGAGGAGGCAGAGGAGGAGGACGAGCAGGAGGAGGACGAGGCGGACGAGGGTTCGGGTGCCTCAGGGGTGTCCACGCCCTACTTGAGAGGCCCCGCCAGCCTCCCGGCGTTGCCGGCACGTGCCCGACGCCCAGTGATCACGCCCATCGGACAAAGGTACATGTTCTAACTACCTGTTCGTACGATGAGATTCAAAATAGAAATAGAAGCTAATAATCTTTTTTAATCACTTGTGCAGGGGATGGGACTTTGTGGGGCCTAAAGGCCGCAAACCCAACGGCATCCTGGGTCTCCTGTGCCGCGAGCACTACCCCGGCATAGTACAGTATGCCGGGAGGCACGAGCCGGCCTACACCTTTGACCACTACAGCGTCGCCCCAGACCCAGACTTCCCCAACAAGGCGGCGCGGGTTAGAGCGGAGCTGTGGGTAAGTCTTCGTCAAACAATATCAAATTCATCATATTTTTTCTTTAATTACTGTCTCGCCTCGTATTGTGTCTGTATGCAGAACTACTTCAAGTGCGAGCCGGGGAAGGAGGCAGTGGCGGAGGTGACGGCTACCCGGGCCTGTAGGAAGCTCGTCACCGACATGATCTACGAGGCGAGACTGCAGGCCATCATCACCTACAACGCCACGGTCTTGGCCACGAGGGTGACGAAGGCCCAGGCGAGAGGCATGACGCTGGGCCGGGCGCAGTTCTTGCAGGTAAGTGTTTTCTTTTGAGATTAAGCTTTTGGTACTTTTCATCTGACGCTTAGACGTGAAATACTTGATGATGTGCAGATGATCCCCCAATGGTGCCAGTCGTTTCCCGAGTGCTGGGAGATGATCGTGGACCGGTGGCTATCCGAAGAGTGGGCGGCCCACCACGCCGAGGCCCGGGAGGCGCGTCTGCAGATGCCAGGTGTACCACACCACCAGGGCAACCGCAACCTCGCCGAGTACGCACAAGCTTGGGTACGTGAAAGACTTTATCAATTCCTCGATCAAATGTTGCCTGATTGCTAATCATCTTGTTGTCTTCCTCGCAGTCGGAGGCACACGGTGGCCAGCCTTGCGGCACGGTGGCGGCATACGCCATGGCCCACAAGGGCAAGGCCACGGCAGCGGAGACCTCCTACAACCCCGACGATCCCGCCGACGCGTACACCAACTCCAGCGTCCACTCCCGCCTCACTGACTACTCAGAGGCGGCAAGGACGGTCCATGGGGATGACTTTGATCCCGCCACCGCGGACCTGGACGGGAGCATCGTCATGAGGATTGGAGGAGGGAAGAAGCACGGGCGGTTCTGGCTTGGCGACGGCGTCATCGACACGGCCTCCACTCCGACTCTGTCCCAGCTCCGAGCACAGAGCACGAGCGGGAGCGTCCCCATACGCCCACGCCCGTCGCCTGCGCAGTCGCGGGTCGCCGAGCTCGAGGTTATTTCTATTTTACTCATCGTACATTGATCTTTAAATGTTTGCATTGTTCTAACATTCACTTTGTATTATCGCAGGCCCGCCTGGAAAGAGAAAGGCAGGAGCGCCAGGTGTCCGAGTTCCAGATGCGGTCACAGATGTCGGCCCAGATGGAGGCTCAAGCTAAGCAGATGGCGGACCTCATCGCCTTCATGGCCTCCCAGGGCATGGCCGTGCCGCAGACGCTCATGGCTCCTCCACCGCCGTCTCAGGACCCCGGAGCTGCTCCTGTGAGTATCCATACTTCAGTGTTTCATTTATTTCATTTCCTTGTCTGACATGACCTTTTGCAGCCTCCTCCGTCACAAGGTTCGAACAACCACCGATGGAACCAGACCGGGGGTGAACCAGGCGGCCCCTCTCAGGGGTGGCCTGGTTGGCCGGGGGTGTAGTACGTTGGACTATCGTGTGTCACTGAAGTTATGTGATGTGAACTAGTTTCGAGGACGAATATGTTGTTGAACTATGTGATGTGAACTAGATTCGCGGACGTATATGTTATTGAACTATGTGATGTGAACTTTCATGATATATATATATATGTTCTGTGATGTGAAATGTGATATATATGTGATATGTGATGAATGTGATATATATATGTTTGGTAGTGTGGGAGAAAAGCAAAAACAGAAAAAAATAAAAAAAATTGCTCCTTTGCCGAGGGTTGCTCTCGGCAAAGGGCCTCTTCGCCGAGGGCTATGACCATAACCCTCGGCAAAGCTGGACCAGAAAACAATGTCCCCAGTTTTGCCGAGGGTTATGGTCATAGCCCTCGGCAAAGCTGGGAATGTTGAACGCAATTTCAAGGACTTTGCCGAGAGTCAGATGATAGAGCCCTCGGCGAAGAGGCTTCTTTGCCGAGAGCCGACCCTAGTTAACCGTCGGCAAAGGAAAATAAAAAATAAAAAAAATATTGCTTTGCCGAGAGCTGGACTCTCGGCAAAATATAGCCTTTGCTGAGGGCCAGGTTAGCCCTCGGCAAAGTGGCCGTCAGTAGAGAGCGCCGTTAACGGCTACTTTTTTTTGCCGAGGGCTACACGGAACCCTCGGCGAAAAGTTTGCCGAGAGCCCGATAAATGGCCCTCGGCAAAGGCTCCTTTGCCGAGAGGATTTTTGCCGAGAGGCCTATGCCGAGAGCAGCCCTCGGCATAGCCTACGCCGAGCGTCGGACGGCCTTTGCCGAGTGCTACAGGCACTCGGGAAAGCAAGAATCTCCAGTAGTGAACAACTAGTACACCTAGTAGAGACTATATATACAGCAAAACAACAAAGCGTAGAGACTAGTATGTAGACTGCAGTGTGGCAGCATGTGTGACATGTGTATATATGTGGGGGCAGACAATTTGTTCCGTGCTCGAATTTGTAGCGGTACGGTAGCATTTTTTTTTTCCTTTTTCTTAGTTTCCCCACTCTGGTGGTGTCTCTTTTTGTGCAGAAATAATGTTGTCGATGAGAATTTTTAAAACAATTTATTTCGTGATTTAATTTTAATTTAAGAAGTGCTTGATCGTTGCAGAGGAAACAAGCTTCACAGTAATAATGGTAGACAAGACATGCAAGTGCTAACGCAACAGATTAATTATTGACCGATTCACACACACACACACAAGAATTAATTATTGACCGCGCATTTCTCAAAGGGGCTAAGGTTTGCTTATTCACAGTACGTATATTCTTATTATTACTAAATTTGTCCAGTTTAGTAATTAATGAGTGTCACTTCCTAGCTGGCACTAGCTAGTACGTACCCTCACGTTGCATATCATGAACGTCAAAAAAAAAAAGCAAATGAGAAGGGAATATTAAATCGAAAAAGACCGATGTGGAGAAGAAAATGCAAGCGCGGCAAATTGTGTAATCATCAAGCGGCGTATGTAGCCAGTCACATGGCCAGCTAGCTAGATATATAGCAGCAGCGCTACGACGACAAAAGAGAGAAGACTGCAAGATAGCAAGCGGCGGTGGAGAGATAAAAAGAGAGAAGGGCCGGGCCGCCGGCCCCGGGGAGAAGAGGGCGGTGGATGGAAGGCTTACACGAAGGCGGAGGAGTAGGACCAGTTGGCGGTGACGGGCACCTCCAGCGGCGGCAGCGTGTCGGTGATGGTGATCTGGATGGTCCTCCGCTGCCGGTCCACGCCCATCACCACGGCGGACACCAGCGTCGACGCCAGCACGAACACGCGCAGCGCCACGCTGCACCCATCCACCGGCGCCTCCGCCCTGCCGCCGCCGCCCGCTGCGCCCGAGCCCACGTGGTAGCCGTAGCCGTAGCCGGCCCGGCGGCTGCTGCCGTTGACGGAGCCCCCCATGCCCACGCCCACGCCGTTGAACCCGGGCTTCGTCACTACCCGCGACGTCTCCATGGGAGCGGAGCGCGCGGCGGTTCTTGCTCTTGGGTGAAGGGTAGGCCGGCGGAGCGGGGCGTGTGCGTGTGCGTGCCTGTGCCTGTTGTGCCTGTGCGGCAGAGAGCTAGCGTGTGATGTGTGTACTCTGTACTGGATGGAGGACTACTCTGGTTGAGGTTGAGGAGAGGAAGGTGGTGCCGTTGCGTACGGTTGGTCGACGCACCGTACGTGGGCCGGGGTATTTATGGCGGAAAGGGCTGGGATTATTCGATCGGGACGATGGCTACGGTTAATTATTACGGAGTACCACTCACTACCGTAGTAGCGACTTTCAGAGAATGAGAACATGAGATGCTTCATGATTTTGCTGCTTTTCCTCCTATACATCTTTTGAGACTTGTTGAAATGATACAAAACTGAGCTATATCTCTATCCTGTGTCACTTTAGAGAGCAGCTAGGATACAAATCCAATGCGCGCTACGGATGAAAACTTAATTATTTTTATTTGCTTTTGGAATTTAAACTTCATTATTATAGTATTTTTCATTGAACTTATTAATATATATAGATCACTCACTCAACACTACTACAGAATATAGTCATAGGCCGATCTAACAATTGAGCTATAGTCTCGGCTACAAATTGCGTCCGGGACTAAAGACATTTAGTCCCGGTGGGTAAAACCAACCGGGACTAAAGGTTCACCTTTAGTCCCGGTTGGTTTTACCCACCCGGACTAAAGGCCCCCCAACCTTTAGTCGCGGTTGGTAATACCAACCGGGGCTAAAGGGTGAACCTTTAGCCCCGGTTGGTGTTACCAACCGGGACTAATGGTGCTTTTAGCCCCGGTTGGTGTTACCAACCGGGGCTAAAGGTCCTTCCCGAGTGGATTCAAAAGGAAAACATTCAGAACTACATCACGTGGGTTGTGTAGCTCAGTTGGTAAGCGTGCCTGAGGCGAGAGGTGTTGAGTTCGAATCTCACAAACGCAAATTTATTTTTTCTCGTGGGAGCCTCCAAACCGGGGCTAAAGGTGGGAGGCCTTTAGTCCCGGTTGGGAAACCGGGGCTAAAGCCCCTTCCCAACCGGGGCTAAAGGCCCTATTCTGTAGTAGTGCAAGTTTCGTTCCTTCTGATTAGCCACGAGAACTCGCGAAATCATAAAGCAGGAGCTTCAAATATTTGGTTGGTTAATATCCTTGTATAAACAGGAATCTCATTAGGTGACCGACTGTCCATCACTAGAGATGCGGTTGACAATGGCGAAACGGAGAAGATGGTGCAAGCAAGACTTCAAATCCATTCGCCAATCGTGCGTCCGCTTCACTCCCGCTACGACTAGCAGGGAATGTTGGAAATAAAGATAGATATAGATAGATATACTTAGAGATGAAAACAAATTCTAGGATAAAGATGAGTCGTAGAGAGAATATAATAAGACCTAGTATAACTAATAATCTAATCTATGAATTGTTGGAGAGAGATGCTAGCTAGCTAATTCATGCGGCGTCCCAGGGAGTTTTTGGAGATTGATCTCCAACTCTCGGGCAGCGCAAGCTCAAGATAGGATCAAACGACGCTAGTCTATGACTCTTGATACCATGTGGAAATAAATTATTAGGTATAAAATGAGAAACCCTAATTAATATCTATTGTTAATTGCATTGCCCCTCATGGGTATTTTTATAGGTACATACGGGGGAGTGACTTGAGTACAATTGTGTGATGGCATAAAGAACATATTTACGAAGTATGCCAGGAGCTAAAAGCAGCATTTGGATGACCAAATAATGTTAGAATTGAGGTTTAAGTTTAACATGTTTTATGATACTTTAACCTTCTATAATAAGTGATATGATTCCCTTAGTGTAAAGGGATGAAGCCAGATTTAATTCCTTTATCTAAAAAAGAATATGAGAACTAACTAATTAAGTGTAGCATTCTACTTAATTAATTTATGTTTAGATTATAATCCTTGAAAAGTAGAACTCTGCTTTTCCTTGTATGTATCCAACTAAATTTTTTTACTAGTTCACAAAATAGATATATGCAATGGATTAGTCTCCTGATCTCTATAATATCATTAAATATTATTTAATTATACCATGAAATTCCAAAGGAATAATTAATTATGGATTAAAAATTGAATCTTTGCTGGAAACTATAGTGCTCAGTTACTATACAATTTGACAATTAGACATCATCTTAGCAAAAAAAAAAAAACAATCCATGTGTTTGGTTTGGGAACAATGTGGGTTGAGTTGGACCTAACCCAGTGTTGTGGGTTTGAGTGGGACCCAACATTGATGGAAGAAGTCGAGACGGAGGAAATCACCCTGCCCCGCGCTTGCGCCCTCTACAGAAATGGCGGGCCCGGTGGTGGAAGCTACACCGCCCTGCGCTCGTGCCCTAGACGGCGGCCCCATTTTGACTTGTCCCAGTTAGCAGCCTGGGGACGCTTTCTCCCATGTCGATCTATGTTGTGTTCTCCCTCGACATCCTGCGTGCCCAGACAGGGAGGAACAACATCGATGTGGGTCGGCGTGATCCCCTTGATTTGGAGGTATTAGATGGACCCACATCTCAAGCACATATTCCCATCTGGGTCCGACCCCAATTGAACCCAACCCCAAACCAAACACATCTAAAATTAGGTCGAACCCATCTCAACCTAGTCCATTTCGGTATCCAAACACATGGTATAAAAATTTCGAATTAGCATATGGCTAGATGAGAATGAATATATAAAAGCATGTTTCCTTTGACATATTATATGATAGTTTGCAGATAATTAGATGGCCAATATAGGTTGAACGCATCTTGGCCCCTAGTGGGTTTCGGTGATTGGATGAAACACAAGATTACTGTGACTAACGTGTGTTTTGCAGAAACAGGGATAAGTTAGGTCACGGTAATGGCGACGATACGGGCATATGGAGTTCATGTCCCCTGGCGATGGAAATCGTTTCAGTTTTCAAAGGACGGACGACGAAGACGGTGGTAGGCTAGGCTAAGTGTCGTATGGTGTTGGAGGACACTTAGGTAGTCTTAGGTCTTTGTTTTCCCTTTGGCCGTACTATAAAGAGGGGTGTGAATCAGTAGCTTGACCTAGATGAGTCTATTGAGGTAGGTGTGGTGCACACTTGTTATTTCATAGCCCTAGGTAGCTCAGAGAGATGCCTTATGTCGAGAGGAACAAAAGTCGTTAAGACCGCGTCGCGATCCGAGTTGATCTTGCCCTGGTTACGGGCATCGGACGCTGGTTGAGTGGGCATCGGAGGCTCCGATGCCCACACCGACTTAGGGTTTGGTCTGGTGCGTGGCATCGGAGGCTCCGATGGTGCCATATCGGATGATCCGGTGTCACTGTTCACTTGGCAGTGAACTGTGGAAGGCATCAGACGCTGAGGGGCAGCGTCCGATGGCCATGCAGAGAGGTTCCAGAGAGGTCCTTTTGGCATCGGACGCTCCCCAGCGTCTGATGCTCCATAAACATGTCTGACAAGAGGGTACAGTCGACCGTTGGGTGTGGTCATCGGCGTGTCCGATGATAGGCATCGGAGCGTCCGATGCCCCCGCAGAAACCCTGTCTTGTCCTGTTTTTGGATGGCCGGGTTGGGGGGTATATATACTTCCTTCCCTCCATCCATTTGAGTGTTCTTGCCACTTCCATCAGTTGAGAAACACCTTGTGAGTGTGAGTGAGTGCAAGAGCCCTAGTGAGGTTGAGTGATTTGCTAATTGTGAGAATTAGACACCTCCTACTGAGAATTGAGTAGCAAGTGTGCATCCATCCATCTCTTTGGTCTTGTGTTGGTCAAGTGAGAGTTCTAGCTTGTTACTCTTGGTGATCGGCATCACCTAGACAGCTTGGTGGCGATCGGAGAGCTTGGTGATCATCCGGAGGCATTGTGGATGACCCAAGTCAAGTTGTGACCGGTAGCGAGCGATTCACCGGGCCGGAGAGGCGAAGAATCAGCTCGTATTGAGCACTTACATTCTTGTGAAGCTTCTTCAACATCTTGGTGATCCTTGCGCGGATCAAGGGGGAGCGATACCCTTGCGCGGGTGCTCCAACGAGGACTAGGGGGGTGTGCCGACACCTCGATACCTCGGCAAAAAGATCGTCGAGTCATCTCTACTCTCTTACTTTCGCATTTACATTCAAGCAATTCAATTCCGCATTACTACTTGTTGTTCATTCTATATTGAATTGCTTTGCTAGAGTTAGAGTGGTTAGTCTTGATCTTTTGTGTGGTAGAGTAAAAGAGAAACACACTTCTAGGCACTAGGGGGTTAATTGGAGTTTGATAGGTTTAATTCTTGAAAGAAGTTTTAGAAAAGCCCA
Organism: Coix lacryma-jobi var. lacryma-jobi; assembly: GCA_009763385.1. NCBI lineage: Eukaryota > Viridiplantae > Streptophyta > Magnoliopsida > Poales > Poaceae > Coix > Coix lacryma-jobi. Next base: position 95,730,098 of record CM019827.1, on the reverse strand, counting down.
ATTCACCCCTCCTCTTGGGCATCTTGATCCTTTCAATTGGTATCGGAGCCTCGTGCTCTCGATTTAGGCTTAACCGCCTAGAGTTAAGATGTCCGGAGGTGATGGACCACCTCCCATGTTCGAGGGAGATGACTTCCTATGTTGGAAAATCCGTATGGAGTCGTACCTAGAAGCGGTTGATGTTAAATGCCTCAATGCCGCGATTACCGGCTTTGCCAAGCCCAAAGAAGGCACAAGCCTTACTCCTAATGAGGAGGAAAATGAGAAATGGAATGCAAAAGCCAAAAACATCCTTTTTAGAGGCATTTGCAAAGATGTGTTCAACCGTGTTCGGAACCACAAAAATGCCCATGATCTATGGGAAAACATTTGTGCGCTCCATGAGGGAACTAAGAGTGAGCGTGAGGAACGCTATCATTTAGTTATGCAAAAACTTCACTCTTTTGATATGCATGCTAATGAAAGTGCAAATGAAATGTACTCACGGTTGAATGTTCTTGTAGAGGAACTCAATGGACTTGGCCTCACACAAATGCAACCATCCGATGTTGTGAGGAAGATTCTTTGTGTCCTTCCAATTGATAAGTATGGACACATCGTGATGGTGCTACATCAAGGTGATCTTTCCACCGCTACACCAACTCAAATCTTGGGAAAGATCAATGTGCATGAGATGTACATGCACATCACACCAAGTGGTGGCTCCTCCACCGACAAGAAGAAGGACTTGGCCTTCAAAGCTAGCCATGACAAGAAGGGCAAGTCCAAGGCTATTGAGGTGCATCATGAGAGCTCAAGTGAAGAAGAAGATGATTCCAACATCGCTCTCATGGTGAGAAGGACCACCAAGATGTTGAAGAAGCTTCACAAGAATGGAGTCAACTTTGACTCAAGAAAGAAGAAGTTCTTCACAAGTAGCAAGAGGAGGCCAATCTCCGAAATGGATTGCTACAATTGTGGTGAGCTTGGCCATCTTGCTCATCAATGCACCAAGCCCAAGAAAGAGAGCTACAAGAACAAGAACAAGGGCAAGAAGTATGACTCATCAAGCGAAGATGAGAAGAAGAATGACAAGCCATACAAGAAGAAAGATGGCAAGAAGAAGCAATACCACAAGAAAGGTGGGAAGGCTTACATTGTTGGTGATTGGCTCACTGACATTGACTCCTCCGGTGGCTCATCAAATGAAGATAGTGATGATGAGAAGGAGAAGGTGGCCGCTCTAGTCATTGGCTCCTCTACACCACCACCACCACCATCGCCATCATCATCTACACACCTATGCCTTATGGCCAAGGGTGACCGGAAGGTACAAAACGATGATGACTCTAGTGATAGTGATAGTGATGGTGAATTTGAGGCTCCCACTTATGATGAACTTGTCAAATTGCTAAATGACTACTCTAAAATCATAAGAAAGACTAGAGCTAAAAATGAGAAGCTTGTTGATGAAAATGAATCTCTTGTTGAAAAATGTGATCATGCTACTCATGCTAGTGATGAACTAAAAGATGAACTTGCTACTATGTCATCCACTATCAAGGAGCTCAAGTCCTCTAACAAGGAGCTCAAAGCTAAAAATGAAAAACTTGATAAGATGCATAGTGACTTTACCACTAGTTATGCCTTGCTAAAAGAACAATACACTCAAGTGAAAGTTGACTATGATGCTCTCACCATTTCTTATGATATGCTTTCACATGAGACACATGATGCTCCTAACCTTGTTGTTAAGTGTGACATAGCAACATCTTGTGAGGACTTGGTTAGTGAGCATGATGAGCAAAGAGCTAGTGGCAAAGGCAAGAGTGTGGTTGTGGCCGATCACTATGATGATTACATCAAGATCAAGAATGAGAATGCAAAGCTCAAAGTTGATCTAGAGAAGCTTGCAACCACAAAGCAAGTCATTGTTGAGACCCAAGATGATGAGTATAGCATGACACTTGAGCTTGACATGCTAAAAGAAGAGAACAAGAGATTGAAGAGGGAGAGAGATTACAAGATGACACCATCTAAATTAGAGCTCCAACAAGAGAATGACAAGCTCAAGAAGGAAAAAGAACACCTCACCACCGGATTGAGGAACTTCACCAAGGGTCAATGTCTTCAAAGTGAGCTTCTCATGAACACCGTCATGAAGACAAATAGAAATGGCATTGGCTTTCTTGAAGAGAAGATGAAGCAACGCAAGAGCATCACTAAGCCAAAGAAGAAGAAGATTGGAAGATGCTATGAGTGTGGAAAGGAAGGACACTTTGCTCATGATTGTGAAGAGCCAAAGCCCACACCCTTGCCCAAGCATGCTAGGCCCTTTGCTTTCAATGCTCACTACATGTTTAGACAAGATTCTAGTGGCAAAGTGAAGGTTATGTTTATGGGGCCACCTAACAAGAGTAGGCCAAAGCAAATTTGGGTTGCTAAGTCACTAGTTGAGAAGGTTAAGGGACCGCAACAAGTTTGGGTCCCAAAAGCTCAAGCTTGATTTCTTGTGTGTGTAGGTGAACTACAAAACCGGTGGATCACATTGGGTAATTGATAGTGGTTGCACTCAACATATGACCGGCGATCCCCGGATGTTCACCTCACTAGAAGAGAATGTCAATGACCAAGAAAAGATTACATTTGGTGACAACTCTAAGGGCAATGTCAAGGGATTGGGCAAAGTAGCCATATCAAATGATCATACCATCTCCAATGTGCTACTAGTTGCATCATTGAGCTTCAACTTGCTATCCGTTGGGCAACTATGTGATCTTGGCTTTCAATGTTTGTTCACCGATAAGGAAGTGGTTGTGACTAAGAAAGATGATACACAAGTGATATTCAAGGGCTTTAGATACAACAATCTCTACCTAGTGGATTTCACCTCCGAAGATGCCAACTTGAAGACATGTTTATTCACGAAGCAATCACTTGGTTGGCTATGGCATAGAAGATTAGCACATGTTGGAATGAACACTCTCAACAAGCTATTGAAGAAGGATTTGGTTAGAGGCTTGAAGGATGTCAAGTTTGAGAAGGACAAATTGTGTAGTGCATGTCAAGCCGGCAAGCAAGTTGCAAATACACATCCAACCAAAGCCTTTGTATCAACATCAAGAGAGTTGGAGCTACTTCACATGGATCTATTTGGACCAACAACATATGCTAGCTTGGGTGGAAATCTCTATTGCCTAGTGATTGTTGATGACTACTCTAGATACACTTGGGTATTCTTTCTTCATGACAAATCCGAAGCAACCCCTTCATTCAAGAAGTTTGCCAAGAGAGCCCAAAATGAATTTGACTTGAAGATCAAGAAGATAAGAAGTGACAATGGAAGAGAGTTCGACAACACCCACATTGAGCAATATTGTGATGAAGTTGGGATCAAGCATGAAGTCACCGCAACCTACACACCACAACAAAATGGGGTAGTTGAGAGGAAGAACCGAACACTAATCACCCTAGCAAGGACTATGTTAGATGAGTACACTACACCGGAAAGATTTTGGGCGGAAGCAATCAACACCGCTTGCTATGCATCAAACCGGTTGTTCCCTGTAACGTAACGGCTCTAATCCCATGGCCCACTGATCACCGTCAACCACTGACAGTCGATCCGTACAGCCAAGTGATTAAGACCGGTTCCGCTACTGGGCTACATCAGTGCCCGTTGTCCGCAGGATCATCTCACAATTCAGTTACAATCTCTTTAACATTTTGACAAATAACATCGGAGTAAATAGCGGAAGACTTAGATAACAATAGTTTTACAAACCAGGGTTCAACATAAAATTAAAGTGAAGTTATTACAAACCATAGTTCAAATAGATAGAGTCGGCAGAGTAGCATATGACAACAACTAAAGGGTAAAGATACTTCACCCAGCCCGAGGGTGAATAATCACTCATCGGCCTCATCGGCCTCTTCCTGAACAACAGTCACACAGCAGGGTCCAAGGCATACTGAGGAATCTGCCATACCTGCAACATGGGTAATAAAACCCTGAGTACAAAGGTACTCAACAAGACTTACCCGACTAAAGAAAAAGGGAGAAGACTCAGGAATGAAAGCTTAGGGTAGTCAAGGTAAGGCTTAAGCAAGATCAAGTATTTTGCAGAAAAAGCATTTTGTAAACCTTATTTTATTTTTGAAAGATTCGGTATTCCTCAATTCTTCATCATTCATGATTCATTTTACATTTCAAAACATTCCTAGTTGAGAACCACTCTCCGTTGACAGTCAGTGGACCAAGTCTCCATAACCGAGGAGCAACGTTAATCCGGATAAATAATACTCAGCTGAGGATCCCTATCCACACTGCATATGTAGCACCCAAGCTTGCATATGCCAACTCGTCTTCCACGATTCCTCCAAGATTGGGCCCGGTCCTACGCCACCCGGAAGTACAGTACACCACTCCAATCCGGGACTCTAACCCACGTGGGTACATGCTACTTCCGCCATCTCTCCACTCCCAGTGCGCGGTTGTCGGTCCAATAATGGATTTCTCGGAGCCAGAGCTTTCCGTAGTATGTGAATAGTTACAAGTCTTGACCAGCAGGCCCCCATACGGATGGTCCCTACATTTTTCCGCCAGCGACAAGCACCTCGGGACTCTAACCCAAGAGTACAGGTCCTGTCGGTTTTTCAACCCTGTCCCGGTCGGTGTCAACTGTTGAGTCCCGGACTACAACATGACGGCACCGTACGCAAGGACAACCTCTCCTTCCCATTGACTAAGTACGGATCAGATACTTAGCCAATAGTGGGAGTAAACCAGAAATTCCCATAAAGGTTTCTTTCAGTGATCACACTTTTGAAATTGGCATTTTTATTGCAAAGTCTAATTCAATAAGCATTGCTAAGCATTTTTCAAATACTTTTGAAAAGCAGGTATCGGGTGTATCAGTGGTCAAGGTGGATAATGCATCAATTAGGATAGCACACAACTCCTATAAACTTAATGCAATAATTTAACTCAAAAGCATTTAAGGAAAACATTTTATAAAATTCAAGGGAAGGGTTAAATGCACCGGGGCTTGCCTTGGATGGCAAAAAGAGCAGACTCGGGGTTGGTGGTGTAGGTGCCGGAGCTCGGGGTTGCCTCGGGGACAGATCCTTCGGTGGCTACCTCGACTTCAGGTCCTTCTTCGTCAACTATACGGATGCAATGATGAATGCTCATGAGAATGATGATATGAACTTATGGTGCAAGACAATTCCACTGATTCTAGATTACTTTTAAACAAAGCATGATTGAAATCTAGGTTGAGCATAAAAGGTAACCATTTCTTCCTTAAGCAATATTGATTAAACTAGTCCTTATTATAATTATCCTAAGCATCAATCAAACATAGCATCACAAACATCATAGATCAAAGGGTAGGGGTCTATGAACATCAATCAATCCAAAGATCACATCATCAAACACTTATTACCAACCCTAAACCATCTTTTCTATTTTCTTAATTTATTTAAGAGGTCATTTTATGAAGTTGCTCCAAAAATTACCAAATTAATCACATAAGTTCATTATGGTGTAGATAGATGGCAAAACAAATTTCATAATTTTTGGAGGTCATTAGGGTGCTCAAATAATTCCAGACATTTAATTAACAAAAGGCACTATTCAAGAATTAAAATAAAAGCTCAAAAATCAACTTGTTCCAAAAGACTTCAAAATTTTACCAGAGACTAAACATGGCATAAGAAGCTCACAAAAATTTGTCTCATGATTTTTGGAGTTATAAATCACTCTCCAAAAATACCAAAACCTTCATTTTTCAATTAAAAGGGGAATTTTACATTTTCAAATTTTTGCACAAAACTCAAGTTTCATATTTTTATAAAATACTCCAGAGCATAAAGAGTCTGCCACAAAAATTTCAGAATTTTTGGATCAACACAGAAAATACCACAAAAAGGAGAAATCAGAGCACTATTCACATGTTTGAAGAAATAGAAAATCGGCACTGTTCTTCTCCCTCGCTCACCGGCGGCCGGCCGACGGCGGCGGCGCTGCTGCGCCGAGCACTACAGCCACTCCGCGGCGAAACCGAGGGCATGGAGAGGTTCAGGAGCTCACCGGCGGTCGATTAGAGGACTCAGCGCGGTGAGGGGATGAACGGAGGGAGGTGGTCGACGGTGACCGGCGGGAAGCTCACGGCGGCGATCGTCGACTCGGCGATCCTGCGCGACATAAGCGACCGCAAGGGGTCAGTCAGAGGCGCAAAGGAGTAAGGAAGGTGATGCGGGGGTCAGTGGAGGATGATCAAGGCCGGAGAGGGAGTATTTCACGATCCCGACCTCGACGGGATTCTCGCCGGAGATGACAACGACGAGCTACGCCGGGCGAATGGAGGCGGTAGCGACCAAATTGAGGGGTGGTGAAGCTGCGTGAGATCACGGCGGAGCTTTAGGGCTAGCTGGTGGAGAGGTGGAGGCTCGGGCTTGCTCTGGCCACGGTGGCGGAGGGTTGAGTTTGCTCCGACCGGCTCGGCGGGGCTCTTATAGCCGCGGCCAGGGCTGGCAAGCGGTGCATCGAGGGCGGATAAGATCGCTCGAAGCATGCGCAATCGATTGCGAGGCCGAGGGTCAGCGGTTTGGCGCGCAGGGACCGGGCGTTGTGCTCGCCGGTGGCGAACACGCGGCGGCGACGAACTGCGGGCGGTAGGGGACGGGGAAGATGTCAACTGGGGCTCAGGCGCGTGCGCAATGATGCGCTGAGCATCGGCGTGGAGTTGGTTCGGGCGAAGGAGCTTCGGACACGCGTCACCCGCGAACTCCGGCGAAGGCGTGCGGCCGGGCCCCCCCCTAGCTCGCCGAAGAAGAGGAACAGTCTAGGGTGTAGGGTTTGACCTTTGGCTAGTTTCTGTATTTTGCAAATTACTCTCAAAAATTGAACTGTGCGACAAAAACTCAAAACACCAAAGTTGTTCAGAAAAATGAGATCTACAACTTTGTCAATATGAACATTTTCAAATTCCGAATAGTTTTTGAACTATATTCAAAAACAGAAAAGGGGACACTTTTTCAAACTTGATTCAAATCAAAATTACTCTGGATTTCAAACTGAAACTTGAAAATCTTCCAATATGAAAGTTGTTCCATTTGACAAAACCTATAACTTTGCTAATATACCCTTTTTCTGAAACTCAATAGTTTTTGAATAACTTTTTAAAACTGAAAAGGGGACAAAAACTGGAATTTGAACGAATTTGAAATTACTTCAAATTTTATATAGAAACATGGAAATCTGTAAATACCAAAGTTGTTCCTCTAGGTCAGATTCACAACTTTGCTTTTTGAACCAACTCAAAATTTTGAATTTTGAAAAAGTTATCAAAAAGGGAATAAATCCAGGATTGGGAATTTAGGGTTTTGCAAAAGGGATTTCAAATCAAAACTGATTTTTGAACTTTGATCAAAGCAACAAACATCAGGGCACTAAATTTGAACAAGAATTACATAGAACTAGGCACAGAGGTGAAATTACCATTTTGCCCCTATAGGAAGAAGTGGGCTAATAAGGGTTTTTGCAATAGAGGTACATCACATAAATGATACACTAAACAAATGCATACACATGAAATCATGATCAAGATGATTAATGATGCTAATGATGATATGTCAAGTTAATTACATGCTTAAACACCAGAGGTGTTACAGCCTTCCCCCCTTAAAGAAATCTCGCCCCGAGATTCTGCGTCTTAAGAAAGGACAAAGAAGGGAAAAAGGCAAAACTTTACATAGACAGGGATTCGAGAAAGTCGGGGTAGTTCTTTGCCAAGAAGTCTTCAGATTCCCAAGTAGCTTCTTCTTCAGAGTGCTGGTTCCACTGGATTTTGTACCACCTTGTGGTAGTTCTTCGAGTAACTCGATCTTTGTGATCCAACACGCGAACTGGATATTCCGAGTAGGATAGATCAGGCTCTAGCTCGACACCTTCAACTTCCACGACATGTTCTGGTACTCGGAGGCACTTCTTGAGTTGGGAGACATGGAAAACATTGTGGACAGCAGAGAGATGATCGGGCAATTTCAGCTTGTACGCTACCTTGCCACAACATTCCAAAATCTCAAACGGACCAGTGTAGCGGGGTGCTAACTTTCCTTTGACTCCAAAACGAGTGACTCCTTTGGTTGGTGAGACCTTGAGATATACGTAATCTCCAACTTGAAACTTCAGAGGTCGACGTCTCTTGTCAGCATAACTCTTTTGTCGGGATTGGGCAATCTTCATGTTCTCTTGTATCTGCTTGACTTTCTCTTCCATATCTTTGACCAGGTCAACTCCAAAGAATTCTCTTTCTCCGGTCTCAGACCAACTGAGGGGTGTACGACAACGACGACCGTACAGTGCTTCAAAGGGTGCCATTTTGATGCTTTCTTGATAACTGTTATTATATGAGAACTCTGCCAAGGGCAAACAGTCATCCCAAGTATCTGCGAAGGTGAGCACACATGCTCTCAACATATCCTCTAACACTTGGTTGACTCGCTCAGTTTGTCCATCTGTTTGTGGATGATATGCTGTACTATGCAAGAGCTTGGTTCCAAGTGAGGTATGGAACGCTTTCCAGAACTTTGCGACAAACTGAGTACCACGATCAGAGATAATGGTCTTGGGTATTCCATGAAGCTTCACTATGTTGTTCTTGTACAAGACGGCATACGTGGGGACGGCATAGCTGGTCTTGACTGGCAGAAAGTGAGCTTGTTTGGTGAGTCGGTCCACGATTACCCAAATGGAATCAAAACCTTTCTGAGTCTTGGGTAGCCCATTGATAAAATCCATGCTGATATCTTCCCACTTCCAGGCAGGTACAGATAAAGGCTGCAATTCTCCTCCAGGCTTCATGTGCACGGCTTTGACTTTCTGACAAGTATCACAGCGAGCGACATAGCGAGCGATTTCAATCTTCATCTTTGTCCACCAGAATCTCTGCCTTAGATCCTGGTACATCTTGTTGCTGCCGGGGGTGGATGGAAAACCTAGACAGGTGTGCCTCATCAAGGATCAACTGTCTCAACTCAGGCACCTTGGGGACTACTAGACGGTTCTTGAACCAAACAACTCCTACATCATCGATCCTGAAACAATCAGCCTTACCGGTCTGGACCTTTTCGATGATGTGCTTGATTCCAGGGTTATCTTTCTGTGCAGCGATGACTTGTTCCTTGACCGATGTTTCTACCCTGACATTGTTCAGGCTTCCTTGCGGAACTATCTCAATACCCATCCTTTCAAGAGCATGACACAAGGAAAGATCATAGGGCTTCGTCGTCAGACAGTTGCAGTATGACTTGCGACTGAGGGCATCGGCAACTACATTTGCCTTACCAGGATGGTAATGTACTTCGAGATCATAATCTTTAATTAACTCAAGCCATCTTCGCTGCCTCATGTTCAACTCTTCTTGAGTGAAGATATACTTCAGGCTCTTATGATCAGTGTACACATTGCAGGTACTGCCCAACAGATAATGACGCCATATCTTCAAAGCATGCACCACTGCTGCTAACTCAAGGTCATGGGTTGGATAATTCTCCTCATGTCGCCTAAGCTGCCGTGAGGCATAAGCGATCACTCGACCTTCTTGCATCAAAACACAGCCCAACCCAGTACCAGATGCATCACAGTATACATCAAAGGGTTTCTCGATGTCTGGTTGAGCTAGGACTGGTGATGTAGTTAGTAGTTTCTTCAAGGCTTGAAAAGCTTGCTCACAGGCTGTTGACCAAACAAAATCCACGGAATTCTTCAACAACTCTGTGATGGGCTTGGCAACTCTGGAGAAGTCTGGGATGAAACGACGATAGTATCCAGCCATTCCCATGAAGCTGCGAACTTCGCGGACAGTGGTAGGTGGCTTCCAATCCAAGATATCTGCCACTTTTCAGGGTCAACTGACACACCTTCCGCGGACAGGACATGACCAAGGAATTGAATTCGATCTAGCCAGAATTCACATTTACTGAACTTGGCATACAGCTGGTGATCTCTGAGACGAGAGAGAACGACACGAAGATGTTTGGCATGATCTTCAGGAGTTCTTGAATAAACAAGGATGTCGTCAATGAACACGACTACAAATTTATCGAGCTCTGGCATGAACACAGAGTTCATGAGATACATGAAATGAGCGGGGGCATTGGTCAAGCCAAAAGACATGACCAAGTACTCATATAGACCGTATCTGGTGGTGAAAGCTGTTTTGGGAATATCTTCGGGACGAATTTTTATTTGGTGATAGCCAGATCTGAGGTCGATCTTGGAAAACACTCTGGCTCCAGATAACTGGTCAAACAGAAGATCAATGCGAGGCAAGGGATATTTATTTTTGATGGTGACCTCGTTGAGCGGGCGATAGTCAACGCACAGACGAAGGCTTTTGTCCTTCTTCTTCACAAAGATAGCAGGACAGCCCCAAGGAGATGAACTTGGGCGAATGAGACCCTTATCCAATAGCTCTTGCAATTGGATCTTCAGCTCTGCCAACTCTCTGGGAGGCATTCGATAAGCTCTACGGGATATAGGAGCAGTCCCGGGCTTTAGCTCTATAGCAAACTCAACATCACGGTCGGGAGGCAGACCAGGTAGATCTTCTGGAAAGACATCAGGGAACTCGCAGACTACAGGGATATCTCGGATCCCTTGATCATAGGTAGCATTTAGCTGTGTGGTAGCTGGTTTTGAAGGCATAGGAAGTTGGAGAAGGAGTTTGGAGGTACTGTTAGGAATATCCACTCTCACAACTCTATTCAAGATGTCTATCATGGCTTTATACTGACACATCCAATTCATGCCTAAGATGACATCTATCTCTTGATCGCGCAGTACTATCATGGTGGTAGGAAAGACATGTTTCCCCAACATTACTGGTATACTGCGGACCACTTCCTTAGTATTTATCCGCCCTCCAGGCGAAAGTATGCAGAAACTTTCTTTTAACTCCCCCATGGGCAACTCATGCTTGATGACAAAGGTGCGACTGATGAAGGAATGCGATGCACCAGAATCAAACAAGACGACTGCAGGATGATTGGCAACAGGGAACCTACCGAGCATGACGGGCTCTCCGTCATGGGATGTTACTGACGGTGGTGAAGTAGACTTGCCCGTGCTTCCTGACAAGCTTGCCCTTCTGGACGTGCTGCTGCGGTGCACGGTGCTGCTGCTGTGATCCTCCAGGGCCTTTCTGTGCATGCTGGGCATTCTTCTTGGGTTTTGGGCACTCGCGAGACCAGTGACCCACTTGGCCACAGTTGTAGCATGGATGGTTGTAAGCTGTTTGTGGGGTGGTGACACGAACACCGGGGGCGTTCGGCTGAGTGGCACTTTGCTGGTTGGCATTGTGGGTGGTGGCCGCGGTACGAACGACCACTTGCTGATGGGGGTATGGGGCACGGTTTTGGTGGTGGCTGGGGTGGTAGATGATTCTTGGGCGCTTATGGTTGCTGGAGAAACTGCTAGACCCAGCCTTCTTCTTCTTCTTCTCTTCCTGATACTGGCGGTTGCTTTCCTCGAAGGCAACAGCACGGTCAACGACATCATGGTAGGATCCGTTTAGGTTGTTGGACAGACCTTCTGCGAATCTTAGGGTGCAGACCCCTGAGAAAACAATCTCTCTTCTTTTCCTCTGTCTTGACATAGTCGGAGGCATACTGGCTGAGGTGGTTGAATTGTCCCACGTACTGCATGACGGTGGAATCTTTCTGTTGCAGGGCCAAGAACTGATCCAACTTCATTTTCATCAATCCCGAAGGGATGTGATGTGCTCTGAAAGCAGGTGCGGAACTCTTCCCAGGTCAGCTGGTGACCTTCCTGGCTGGGCCGCCAACAGGTTGGCGTACCAGGCACTTGCAGGACCACGGAGCTGCTGAGAAGCGAACCGAGGCTTCTGGATCTCCTGTGCAGTGCAGTAGACTGAACTTCTGTTCCATGGTGCGTAACCAGTCGTCAGCCTCGAGAGGTTCATCGGCCTTTGTGAAGACCGGTGGTCGTGTTTCAGTGAATTCCACATAGGTTGTCTCTTGGTTGTTGCGGCGACCACGGTTGCCGTTGTTCTGCTGCCCTTGATTCTGAGCCATCAGATTGGCAGCGGCGGCCAAGGCTGCAATGGCATCTGCTAGGGTAGCTGGTACAGGTGGAGGGTTTGGGAGACGGTCATCTCCAGCACCTCCGGCTCCGGTACGGGTGTTCACAGGCATCTGTATAAGCAACTCGGAACTCAGCATATATGGACAAAGGTTCTGAAACAACTTGATTGATAGCTTCACTGATACAAAGATAGCTGACTTGATAAAGATGACAACAGACTGATACAGGCCGATAAAGGGAAAAGATGCGAAAGAAAGATACATGCCAGACTTGGCAACAGACAGACTAACGCCCCCAAACCTAGTCTAAGGTTTTAGGTAAGCAGATGGTACAGACACAAGGAGTCTAGTCATCATCGATGAAGATCAACTCTTCGTCATCATCATCATCTTCGATGATAAGCTCAGGCTCTTCCTCCTCCTTCATCTTCAACGTGGACATCTTCAGCAGGTTCCACTTCCACGTTCTGATCAGGCTCGTGTTCCACTTCAGGTTCCTCCACGACTCCGTCTTCGGGGTCCTCAACATCTGGTGGAATCACGGGGTGAAGCTGGTCGTGCAGCTGGTGTACTTCCTCGAAGCATATCATTGTACTGCTCGATCTGGGCGGTGTATTGCTGCAGTCCATGGAGCTGGGCTCTGGTGACATCCTCGCGGGTCCAAGTTGCATCACGCTGCTCGATAGCGCGAACCACATTCCGGTTGGCTGCTCAAGAGCGCTCGTGCCTCATAAAACTCCATGCGGGAAAGGTAGAAGTCATGCTCCATGTTCTCCATTTCAGCCTTCAGATTCTTGATTTCCTCCTTCAGCTGCTTGCGGGTGCGGCGGGGAAAGCGACGACCATTGGAGGATTCTCCAGTCTTCTCCGGTGCGTGGCGCCAGCTGGTGACGCGGCACACCGTTCGGTCCAGTCGACTTGCGGGCAGTCCGCTTGATGATGGCCATATCTGGACAAGAGGTTATAGATGAGAAAGGCTAGCAAGAAAAAGGTATAGGCACACTAACCCAACGAACTCTTTTATAAACTTAAGTGAATGTGACATGATGCATGAATCGTTCCTACGGAACAAGGCAATGCAACTACTAAGGTAAGGTACATAGGGCTTATACAAGTTGTCTTGCTACTAGTTGCCAAAGACAAGATGAGATGAGAGAAGCAATTTGGACTCAAAATAGTCAAGTTTAGTTTTGTTAAAAACATTTTGAAGTTTTCGCAAAAAGATTGCAACGTCATAGTGAGATGCTCCGATACCACTCTGTAACGTAACGGCTCTAATCCCATGGCCCACTGATCACCGTCAACCACTGACAGTCGATCCGTACAGCCAAGAGATTAAGACCGGTTCCGCTACTGGGCTACATCAGTGCCCGTTGTCCGCAGGATCATCTCACAATTCAGTTACAATCTCTTTAACATTTTGACAAATAACATCGGAGTAAATAGCGGAAGACTTAGATAACAATAGTTTTACAAACCAGGGTTCAACATAAAATTAAAGTGAAGTTATTACAGACCATAGTTCAAATAGATAGAGTTGGCAGAGTAGCATATGACAACAACTAAAGGTAAAGATACTTCACCCAGCCCGAGGGTGAATAATCACTCATCGGCCTCATCGGCCTCTTCCTGAACAACAGTCACACAGCAGGGTCCAAGGCATACTGAGGAATCTGCCATACCTGCAACATGGGTAATAAAACCCTGAGTACAAAGGTACTCAACAAGACTTACCCGACTAAAGAAAAAGGGAGAAGACTCAGGAATGAAAGCTTAGGGTAGTCAAGGTAAGGCTTAAGCAAGATCAAGTATTTTGCAGAAAAGCATTTTGTAAACCTTATTTTATTTTGAAAGATTCAGTATTCCTCAATTCTTCATCATTCATGATTCATTTTACATTTCAAAACATTCCTAGTTGAGAACCACTCTCCGTTGACAGTCAGTGGACCAAGTCTCCATAACCGAGGAGCAACGTTAATCCGGATAAATAATACTCAGCTGAGGATCCCTATCCACACTGCATATGTAGCACCCAAGCTTGCATATGCCAACTCGTCTTCCACGATTCCTCCAAGATTGGGCCCGGTCCTACGCCACCCGGAAGTACAGTACACCACTCCAATCCGGGACTCTAACCCACGTGGGTACATGCTACTTCCGCCATCTCTCCACTCCCAGTGCGCGGTTGTCGGTCCAATAATGGATTTCTCGGAGCCAGAGCTTTCCGTAGTATGTGAATAGTTACAAGTCTTGACCAGCAGGCCCCATACGGATGGTCCCTACATTTTTCCGCCAGCGACAAGCACCTCGGGACTCTAACCCAAGAGTACAGGTCCTGTCGGTTTTTCAACCCTGTCCCGGTCGGTGTCAACTGTTGAGTCCCGGACTACAACATGACGGCACCGTACGCAAGGACAACCTCTCCTTCCCATTGACTAAGTACGGATCAGATACTTAGCCAATAGTGGGAGTAAACCAGAAAATCCCATAAAGTTTCTTTCAGTGATCACACTTTTGAAATTGGCATTTTTATTGCAAAGTCTAATTCAATAAGCATTGCTAAGCATTTTTCAAATACTTTTGAAAAGCAGGTATGGGGTGTATCAGTGGTCAAGGTGGATAATGCATCAATTAGGATAGCACAAACTCCTATAAACCTAATGCAATAATTTAACTCAAAAGCATTTAAGGAAAACATTTATAAAATTCAAGGAAGGGTTAAATGCACCGGGGCTTGCCTTGGATGGCAAAAAGAGCAGACTCGGGGTTGGTGGTGTAGGTGCCGGAGCTCGGGGTTGCCTCGGGGACAGATCCTTCGGTGGCTACCTCGACTTCAGGTCCTTCTTCGTCAACTATACGGATGCAATGATGAATGCTCATGAGAATGATGATATGAACTTATGGTGCAAGACAATTCCACTGATTCTAGATTACTTTTAAACAAAGCATGATTGAAATCTAGGTTGAGCATAAAAGGTAACCATTTCTTCCTTAAGCAATATTGATTAAACTAGCCCTTATTATAATTATCCTAAGCATCAACCAAACATAGCATCACAAACATCATAGACCAAAGGGTAGGGGTCTATGAACATCAATCAATCCAAAGATCACATCATCAAACACTTATTACCAACCCTAAACCATCTTTTCTATTTTCTTAAATTATTTAAAAGGTCATTTTATGAAGTTGCTCCAAAAATTACCAAATTAATCACATAAGTTCATTATGGTGTAGATAGATGGCAAAACAAATTTCATAATTTTTGGAGGTCATTAGGGTGCTCAAATAATCTAGACATTTAATTAACAAAAGGCACTATTCAAGAATTAAAATAAAAGCTCAAAAATCAACTTGTTCCAAAAGACTTCAAAATTTTACCAGAGACTAAACATGGCATAAGAAGCTCACAAAAATTTGTCTCATGATTTTTGGAGTTATAAATCACTCTCCAAAAATACCAAAACCTTCATTTTTCAATTAAAAGGGGAATTTTACATTTTCAAATTTTTGCACAAAACTCAAGTTTCATATTTTTATAAAATACTCCAGAGCATAAAGAGTCTACCACAAAAATTTCAGAATTTTGGATCAACACAGAAAATACACAAAAAAGAAAAGAGAAATCAGAGCACTATTCACATGTTTGAAGAAATAGAAAATCGGCACTGTTCTTCTCCCTCGCTCACCGGCGGCGGCCGACGGCGGCGGCGCTGCTGCGCCGGGCACTACAGCCACTCCGCGGCGAAACCGAGGGCATGGAGAGGTTCAGGAGCTCACCGGCGGTCGATTAGAGGACTCAGTGCGGTGAGGGGATGAACGGAGGGAGGTGGTCGACGGTGACCGGCGGGAAGCTCACGGCGGCGATCGTCGACTCGGCGATCCTGCGCGACATAAGCGACCGCAAGGGGTCAGTCAGAGGCGCAAAGGAGTAAGGAAGGTGATGCGGGGGTCAGTGGAGGATGATCAAGGCGGAGCGGAGGAGAGGATTTCACGATCCGACCTCGACGGGATTCTCGCCGGAGATGACAACGACGAGCTACGCCGGGCGAATGGAGGCGGGGGTAGCGACCAAATTGAGGTGGGGTGGTGAAGCTGCGTGAGATCACGGCGGAGCTTTAGGGCTAGCTGGTGGAGAGGAGGAGGCTCGGGCTTGCTCTGGCCACGGTGGCGGAGGGTTGAGTTTGCTCCGACCGGCTCGGCGGGGCTCTTATAGCCGCGGCCAGGGCTGGCAAGGGTGCATCGAGGCGGATAAGATCGCTCGAAGCATGCGCAATCGATTGCGAGGGAGGGTCAGCGGTTTGGCGCGCAGGGACCGGGCGTTGTGCTCGCCGGTGGCGAACACGCGGCGGCGACGAACTGCGGGCGGTAGGGGACGGGGAAGATGTCAACTGGGGCTCAGGCGGGCGCAATGATGCGCTGAGCATCGGCGTGGAGTTGGTTCGGGCGAAGGAGCTTCGGACACGCGTCACCCGCGAACTCCGGCGAAGGCGTGCGGCGGGCCCCCCCCCCCTAGCTCGCCGAAGAGGAAGAGGAACAGTCTAGGGTGTAGGGTTTGACTTTGGCTAGTTTCTGTATTTTGCAAATTACTCTCAAAAATTGAACTGTGCGACAAAAACTCAAAACACCAAAGTTGTTCAGAAAAATGAGATCTACAACTTTGTCAATATGAACATTTTCAAATTCCAAATAGTTTTTGAACTATATTCAAAAACAGAAAAGGGGACACTTTTTCAAACTTGATTCAAATCAAAATTACTCTGGATTTCAAACTGAAACTTGAAAATCTTCCAATATGAAAGTTGTTCCATTTGACAAAACCTATAACTTTGCTAATATACCTTTTTCTGAAACTCAATAGTTTTTGAATAACTTTTTAAAACTGAAAAGGGGACAAAAACTGGAATTTGAACGAATTTGAAATTACTTCAAATTTATATAGAAACATGGAAATCTGTAAATACCAAAGTGTTCCTCTAGGTCAGATTCACAACTTTGCTTTTTGAACCAACTCAAAATTTGAATTTTGAAAAAGTTATCAAAAAGGGAATAAATCCAGGATTGGGAATTTAGGGTTTTGCAAAAGGGATTCAAATCAAAATGATTTTTGAACTTTGATCAAAGCAACAAACATCAGGGCACTAAATTTGAACAAGAATTACATAGAACTAGGCACAGAGGTGAAATTACCATTTTGCCCCTATAGGAAGAAGTGGGCTAATAAGGGTTTTTGCAATAGAGGTACATCACATAAAATGATACACTAAGCAAATGCATACACATGAAATCATGATCAAGATGATTAATGATGCTAATGATGATATGTCAAGTTAATTACATGCTTAAACACCAGAGGTGTTACATTCCCCATCGTCTCCTTGGCAAGACCCCCTAGAGCTACTCAACAACAAGAGCCGGATGTATCATTTTTAGAGTGTTTGAGTGCAAATGCTACATCTACAAGAAGCGCCAACACCTAGGGAAGTTTCAACGCCGATGTGATATTGGTTTTCTTGTTGGTTACATTGAAGTCCAAAGCATATCGAGTATTCAACCATGCCACCGGGATGGTAGAAGAAACATATGATGTGGAATTCGATGAATCTAATGGCTTCAAGGAGAGCATGAAAATCTGATGATGTAGGTGATGAACCATTGAGGGAGCCATGAAGAACATGCCAGTTGGAGCCATCAAGCCTAAAGATGATGATGATGATGTGCAAGTCATTGACAAGCCATCCTCATCAAATGTACCACTTGTTGATGACAAAGATGGGAAGGATCCATTTGAAGATACTCATGTCTCCCATGATCAAATGGTGGTACAAGCTCAAGATGTTGATGCTCCACAAGCGGCTCCTCAAGTGGTTGATCAAAGGACTACTCCTCTACTACAAGCTCATCCTCAAGAACTCATCATAGGGAGTCCAACAGGGGTGTAATGACTCGATCTCAAAAACTTGCTTTATATATTGAACATCACTCCTTTGTGTCTCTTGTTGAGCCTACCATTATAGATGAAGCTCTAGGTGATCCGGATTGGGTGAATGCTATGCATGAAGAATTAAACAACTTCACCCGCAACCAAGTTTGGACACTTGAAGAGCGACCCAAAGGCGCAAGAGTCATTGGAACAAAATGGGTGTTTAGAAACAAGCAAGATGATCAAGGCAAGGTTGTTAGAAACAAGGCAAGGCTAGTAGCAAAGGGGTTCTCTCAAGTTGAAGGTTTGGATTTTGGAGAGACCTTTGCACCGGTTGCAAGACTCGAAGCCATTCGTATCCTCCTTGCATATGCATCACATCATGACATTAAATTATATCAAATGGATGTGAAAAGTGCATTTTAAATGGCTTCATAAATGAACTAGTCTATGTTGATCAACCTCCCGGGTTTGAAGACCCTAGATATCCTAATCATGTTTATAGGTTGTCCAAGGCGCTATATGGGCTCAAGCAAGCCCCAAGAGCATGGTATGAGTGCGTCCGGGACTTCCTCATTGAGAAGGGATTCACCATTGGGATGGTCGACACCACACTATTCACCAAGAAGCTTGATGGAGAGATCTTCATTTGTCAGTCTACGTTGATGATATCATCTTCGGGTCAACAAATGAAGCATATTGCAAGGAATTTGGTGACTTGATGTCAAGGAGTTCGAAATGTCCATGATTGGAGAGCTCACATTCTTCCTAGGCTTCCAAGTCAAGCAATTGAAGGAGGGGACTTTCATATCTCAAGAGAAGTATACAAAAGACCTCCTCAAGCGCTTCAACATGGATGATTGCAAGCCTATCAAGACTCCAATGCCAACAAACGAACATCTCGACCTAGATGTGGGAGGTAACCCGGTTGACCAAACTCTCTACCGTTCTATGATTGGTAGCTTGTTATATTTGACCGCATCTAGGCCCGACATCATGTTTAGTGTGTGCATGTGTGCTCGCTTTCAAGCCGATCCTAGGGAATCACATCTCATAGCGGTGAAGAGAATCCTTAGGTACCTAAAGCACACCCCAAGCTTTGGCCTTTGGTATCCCAAAGGAGCTAACTTCCAACTCGTTGGGTATTCCGATTCGGATTACGCGGGTTGCAAAGTAGATAGAAAAAGCACATCCGGAGGGTGCCATTTGCTTGGGAGATCACTAGTTTCATGGAGTTCAAAGAAGCAAAATAGTGTGGCCTTGTCTACCGCCGAGGCGGAATACATAGCCGCGGGTGCTTGTTGTGCACAAATCCTTTACATGAAACAAAACCCTTTTAGACTATGGTGTAGTTCTAGAAAGGGTACCTTTGTTGTGTGACAATGAGAGCGCGGGTTAAGCTTGCTAACAACCCGGTTCAACACTCTCGCACAAAGCACATAGATATTCGCCATCACTTCCTTAGAGATCATGTTTCCAAGAAAGATATATCCTTAGAGGGAGTTAGAACCGAAGATCAATTGGCGGATATCTTCACAAAAACCCTAGATGAAAACACTCTTTGTAGATTGCGAAGTGAGCTAAATGTGCTTGATCTAAGTAACTTTGTCAAAAGGTGAAAGGGGGTTGTCTTTGCATTGCATTGTATCACATGCCATGTTTAAAATATGCTATGCACATAGGCTTGTCAGACGTGGTTAAGATAACCGCCCTCAAAAGCGTGTGAAGAAGCTTACCCATGAGCAAACTTGACAAGCAAACTAGATTCAAATTCCGTATTGCATTGCATATGCATGGTTGTTGCTTTGTCGTTTCTTTTCGGTTATGTCTTGAGCAACCGCTGTGTTCGTCCACCGCTAGGGGGAGCATTTGAGGCTCCTAATGGTTAAGACCCCTAGTTTTGGTGGCACATGTTGTCTCCTCGAGTTTTATCGCCTATTTTACCTCAAAATGATATGTAGCCTATGGCAAAATATTTATAAAATTGAGGGTTTATGCGAGGATGCTCAACCTAGATTCCAACTGGTGTTTATTTGCCTCTTATTTGAGTTGGAACTTAGTTGGGAGAGGGAGCTGCAACGGAGACCTTCAGATCTACCCTAAATGCTGCATCAGAAGCAGCATCGGATGCTGCATCGGAAGCTGACCCAGCGTCCGATGCCTGCACTGTAGACTGCCCCGGCTGGAACAGTGTTTTGCCTGCATCCGATGTGTCCTCAACGGAGCCTCCGATGCACCATCGGACGCTACCCAGCATCCGATGCCATGGACCGGACGCATCCGATGCGTTTTTTGGCCATTCTGGAGCTCTCTGGTCAGGCATCGGCGCTTCCGATGTGTTTTCATCGGAGCGTCCGATGCTCCTTTAAGCGGCGCAGTAAGGTCCCCATGACATCTCGGTCCCACTCGTCATACCTTCGCTGTCTTCTTCCTCATGCCCAAACGCCCGCGCCGCGACAGCACTGACCTCGTCCTAACCCTAACCGGTGCATCGCCGGTCGCCGTGCTCTCCACCGTGTGCCCTTCACCGCGCCGTCGCTCTGCCCACTCTCGCCGTCGGCCCTTTGCTCCGCCGTGCTCGATCATCCCCTCCGGCCGCCGGCCGCTGCTTTCCCGAGCTCCCTGTTGCGCGCGCATCGCCAGAGCCCTAGCTGCGCCCGTCTCGCTCGATCGGAGAAACTCGCCGGAGTCCGAGTCTTCTTCCCCGGAGCTCGTCCCCCTCGCGTTCCTTCGTCTCTCCGGCGACCTCTCCCCCGCCGGCAAATACTCACAGTGAGCATCCTCCTCCTCCTTCCTAATCCATGCGCTCCAAGTGTTCGATCCAATGCCCCAATGCCAATTTCTTGCTGTTCTAACCCCTGTTTCCATCCAAACCTTTTGCAGACACTTTTGGTTTGCCGTGTGGATCCCGAAACATCATTCCTCATCCCTTGCTTGGGTCGTTTCGTCGTTCGACAGGTAGCACAGCCAATTCCCTTCTTATCTTCTCTGCTTTGCTTCCTTAGGGTCTTCTTCTCCCTAGATTATATGTGTGCTTATCTATCCTCTCTCATCTCGCAGCGAGTCAGTGGTTTGACATTGACAGCTTGGTCAGTTGTCAGTAACCGATAACCCGGGGCCAAGCCCGCGGGTACGGATCGAGGCCAAGCCTCGCGAGTGACAGAGGCAGCGGTTTTCAGTGCCAGGGGGAGTCTTTGTCAGTGGTCTTCTGGTCAGCTGCTGGTCAAGGGTTTTCAGAGTCAGTAGTTTCTGTTCAGTGGCAGTTCAGCTCTTTTCAGTGACTATTCTTCTCGTTCTTGTCAGCCATGCGCTGCAAGAACGTTGGTGGTGGCTCCGACGACTCTCCTCCCCGTCGTCCCCTTCCGGTCAGAGGCCTGGGAAGGGGAAGCGCACTCGTCAGGAGCGAGAGGCAGATCAGGCCCAGGCAGTGGCCGATGCAGCAGCGAGAGCCGAGTAGGGAGGCAGTTCGGGCGGACTCAGGATTGAGGACCAGTCGTCCCCCAGCAGCGTTGAGGAGGTTGAGGAGGTTGAGCGGTTCACCACTCTCCGACTGGCACGCTTATGGCTGCCGGTTGTCGGACGACGTTCACCTCCCCAGGGGTCGAGCCCCAGAGTTCAGCATAGGGCCAGGCAGAGGCCGAGGCAGCCGAGGCAGCGGCTCCAGAGGTAGAGGCAGAGGAGGAGGTTCCTGAGGAGGTTCCCCGACGCCGGTCCACCCGTCGCTGGACAGCGGTGCCACCCCGGCCCGACATCCCTCTGCGGGGAGCACGTGCTCCGTCGAGGCGTGCTCCTCCGCCGATCCCGCGACTGGACCTCAGGGGCGCCACTTCCTCACAGATCCAGACACTCCGACTCGTACCAGTGGAGCAGTGGTTTCCCAGGGAGCGGCAGGAGGAGCAGGCTGGTCCGTCGTTCTATACTGTGCTGCAGGAGGATTTCTACCAGGGTTACAGGAACGCCGGGATTTCTTTGCGACCCCAGCGTGTTTGTTCACTAGAGGCAGTTGTGGACGCAGCAGGAGAGCAGATTCACCCCATCCTCACTTACCTACCTGGTGTGTAGCAGACCTTCTGGGGCGGTCTGGCTCATATATCGAGGACTGGGTCTTTCAGTTTTATGCTTCGTTGTGGGTACACCAGACAGACGAGAGACTATTGAGTTCGCACTTGAGGGGGACACCTACAGACTGTTCTCGTCCGAGATCCGGGATTGGTTTGGATTGACACGATCACAGACCCGGATCCACGACTTGTGTTACGACCGGACGGAGCCACCCCGCCGCTCTCACGGTGGTGCACAGCCTTCGACAGACTTGGTTTGTCCGTGCTTCACAGAGCCGTTCGGCGAGGGTTCGAGTCGCACTCCTAGGGACCTTACCCCTACGGCTCGGATCCTCAACACGATCCTCAGGCGGACCTTGCTTCCCAGGGTGGGCTTCGGAGAGGGTCTTTCCAGGCTACAGCTATGGTTACTTGCGTATATGGTCAGGCAGCAGCAGTTTGACGTTTGGGACGTGATCCTGTGTGAGATCGAGGACACTGTAGCAGAGGGCATCAAGGCCCGCCGGCAGCTTCCATATGCTCATTGGATTTCCTACATTCTTTGGAAGGTCGCTGCCACCACTGGTACCCGCCTTAGTCAGTCACTCACCAGTTCTGCGACTGTATTCCCGGAGTATAACATGAGTCAGTTATTGGGATACGGCCGCGACCGCAGGCAGCAGGAGCAGCAGGCACCGTCCTCCTCACGCCAGAGACCTGAGGTGCCCGAGTCAGCTCAGGAGCAGGACGAGGCAGTTCAGGCCCTCATAGAGCAGGAGCTTGCAGATCTCGAGGGTGGTGACCCCCACGTAGTCTCGGATCCCACCGATAGCTCAGATGAGGATTACCAGCTCCCGCCTCGCTACCAGCCGCGTGCACACGACTCCCAGGCTGGGACCAGCGGTACTGCTTCCTCCGATCCAGCACTCCTTGCTATTCTAGCACGGATGGAGGAGCAGCAGAGGACGGTGACCCAGGACGTCCAGCGGCTTGCCCAGGAGCAGCAGAGGTTGGCACAGCAGCAGGCACTTGCACAGCAGCAGCGCAGGAGAGGTCTGATGCACTACAACGTCAGATGATGGCTTTACAGCAGCAGACTTTGAGCTTCATGGAGCGATTAGCCAGCGGTCCTCCTCAGTGGCAGTGGCAGCAGCCCCCTCCTCAGCAGCTTCAGTAGCAGCCACCAGTCCCTCCTCAGCCGCAGCCGCAGTTTGGTCCGCAGCAGCAGCAGTTCCCGGGCCCCAGCTCCTCGTAGTTTATGAGTTTCTCTACTCCTCCAGGCGGGGCCCCGCTTTTCAGTCCGCTGCGGACAAGTTTCACGCCTAGGCCGACAGAGTCTCTCTACGCTACGACGACCTCTGTGACTCAAGACCTGTCGGCCACTTTCAGCGAGCTCACTGGGTTCCCTACGCCAGATCTGCAGGACCCAGTCCGGACGTCTACAGCTCCAGTCACTTCCACTACTGAGACTCTTTCGAGTTCTGTAGCGTCCTCAGAGCAGACAGAGCCCGTCCAGTCTGAGACCACGACGACCGTGCAGGCTGAGTTACCTCCGATTCATGAGCTTCCGCACTCCACTACTCAGCTTGACACTGCTACCGAGACTGTGACAGCTTCAGAGCAGGCAGAGCAGACCGAGCCGGTCCAGCAGTCCGAGCCGACCCAGACCGCTTCTCCGCAGCTTCCAGCTACAGAGGGTCAGCAGGCTACCGACGACTCGTCCTCCGACTCCGAGGCCCTCCTTCAGCAGTTCGAGTTCACTCAGAGGACTCCGGAGACGACACCTGACTCGTCTGCCCCACCTCTGCCCTCCGACGCGTAGTTTGGCGCTTGATGCCAAAGGGGGAGAGTGATGAGTATAGCGATAGGGGAGTGGTGTGAGAGGGCTTTTGTGTTTTTGATTGTTATATTTTCATACGCTCTTTGCTTATCGCATCTTTTGTGCTTGTTTATGTGATATACTGTGCTATGGACCTTGATGACATGTATGTGCTCACTATGTTATCATATATGACATGTCATTTCGTTTGGCTCATTTACTTGCGCTCAATTCTCATTTGTCATGTATTCGAGCTCTTTACTCTTGCACTTGCTATTCATTCTAACTTGTTGAGTGCAGGATGTTGGCATGCTGTATGAACTTGCCCTAATCATTTTCTCTTTTCATTGCAAGTTCATACATGTCATGACTTGAAAACCTCTTCTCTCTATACTCGATCTCGTGTTGTCATCAATCACCAAAAAGGGGGAGATTGAACGCATCTTGGCCCTAGTGGGTTTCGGTGATTGGATGAAACACAAGATTATTGTGACTAACGTGTGTTTTGCAGAAACAGGGATAAGTTAGGTCACGGTAATGGCGACGATACGGGCATATGGAGTTCATGTCCCCTGGCGATGGAAATCGTTTCGGTTTTCAAAGGACGGACGACGAAGACGGTGGTAGGCTAGGCTAAGTGTCGTATGGTGTTGGAGGACACTTAGGTAGTCTTAGGTCTTTGTTTTCCCTTTGGCCGTACTATAAAGAGGGGTGTGAATTAGTAGCTTGACCTAGATGAGTCTATGAGGTAGGTGTGGTGCACACTTGTTATTTCATAGCCCTAGAAGCTCAGAGAGTGCCTTATGTCGAGAGGAACAAAAGTCGTTAAAGACCGCGTCGCGATCCGAGTTGATCTTGCCCTGGTTACGGGCATCGGACGCTGGTCGAGTGGGCATCGGAGGCTCCGATGCCCACACCGACTTAGGGTTTGGGTGGTGCGTGGCATCGGAGGCTCCGATGGTGCCACATCGGATGATCCGGTGTCACTGTTCACTTGGCAGTGAACTGTGGAAGGCATCGGACGCTGAGGGGCAGCGTCCGATGGCCACGCAGAGAGGTTCCAGAGAGGTCCTTTTGGCATCAGACGCGTCCGATGCAGAGGCATCGGACGCTCCCCAGCGTCCGATGCTCCATAAACATGTCTTACAAGAGGGTACAGTCGACCGTTGTGTGTGGTCATCGGCGCGTCCGATGATAGGCATCGGAGCGTCCGATGCCCCCGCAGAAACCCTGTCTTGTCCTGTTTTTGGATGGCCGGGTTGGGGGGTATATATATATTCCTTCCTCCATCCATTTGAGTGTTCTTGCCACTTCCATCAGCTGAGAAACACCTTGTGAGTGTGTGAGTGAGTGCAAGAGCCCTAGTGAGGTTGAGTGATTTGCTAATTGTGAGAATTAGACACCTCCTACTGAGAATTGAGTAGCAAGTGTGCATCCATCCATCTCTTGGCTTGTGTTGTCAAGTGAGAGTTCTAGCTTGTTACTCTTGGTGATCGGCATCACCTAGATGGCTTGGTGGCGATCGGAGAGCTTGGTGATCATCCGGAGGCATTGTGGATGACCCAAGTCAAGTTGTGACGGTAGCGAGCGATTCACCAGGCCGAGAGGCGAAGAATCAGCTCGTATTGAGCACTTGATCCTTGCGCGGATCAAGGGGGAGCGATACCCTTGCGCGGGTGCTCCAACGAGGACTAGGGGGGTGGTGTGCGACACCTCGATACCTCGGCAAAAAGATCGTTGAGTATCTCTACTCTCTTACTTTCGCATTACATTCAAGCAATTCAATTCCGCATTACTACTTTTTGTTCATTCTATATTGAATTGCTTTGCTAGAGTTAGAGTGGCTTAGTCTTGATCTTTTGTGTGGTAGAGTAAAAGAGAAACACACTTCTAGGCACTAGGGGTTAATTGGAGCTTGATAGGTTTAATTCTTGAAAGAAGTTTTAGAAAAGCCCAATTCACCCCCCCCTTGGGCATCTTGATCCTTTCATAGGTCATGAAGAAGACATTCCTAGAATAGGTGCAAGAGACGACAATGAGTAAGCTCACAACATGTAGTTTATTATCACTACTACAGTAATTTTAACCGCGGGCGAAAAACGGTTTACCGCAGCGGGCAAAGGCGCCGCTGCGATGACAAGGCCACGGTTAATCATGGCCACCACCGCAGCGGGCGCCTTTGCCTCTGCGGTAAATTGATTTTCGCAGCGGCACCTTAGATGTGCCCGCCACGGTTAATAATTTCAGAAAAAACAAAAAAAAAGAAAATATCCAGGACAAGCCCGCCGAGCCTATCTGCAGGCTCGGTGAGCCCATCCACAGGTCGCCGCCATCTGGATCTGGGGTACGAGCAGGCCCCCGTGGCGGCGGAGACGGAGAAGGAGGGCCTCGATGTCGTCGTCATCGTCGTCGAGCGTGCTGTGGACGGAGAGCCGGAGCGCGAGCCTGAGCCAAGCCCGAGGCCGAGGCCGAGCACGCGACGCACATGGAGCAGAGCAGGTCGGAGGTGGCGGCGCTTCGCTCTCGGGGTAGATCTGCCACCGCTCCGCCATGCGCCCTGCGCCCCGCGAGAACGTGGCCCGCGCCGCCGTTGAGGGCCCGCCCATGGAGGTCGCGTCCCGCGTCGCCGTTGAGGGCCCGCCCATGGAGGCCGCGCCCCATGCCGCCGTGGAGGGCCGGCCGTGGAGGCCGGTGTGTGCGCCGCCATGGAGGCCATGCCCCGCGAAGCCGTGGAGGCCGCGCCCCGCACCGCCGTGGAGGGTCCGCCCGTGGAGGCCGCGCCCCGCGCCGCCGTGGAGGGCCCGCCCGTGGAGGCCGCGCCCTGTGAGGCCATGACCCGCCCGCATGAGCGTCGTGGAGGCCGCGACCGGCGCCGCTGTGGACCTTCCGTGTCGCCTCCATGCGAAGTCTGAGAGAGAGGGAGTGAGAGGATAAGGCTGAGAGGCGGTGAGAGAGATGGAGTGAGAGGATAAGTCTGCCACCGTTGAAACCCTAAGTGCGTATTTTATACTCGGACGCCTCACCCTGGACCTTGCCATTTACCGTGACGGGCCATATATGTTGTCCGCTGCGGTTAAACCATTTACCACAGCGGACATTTTAAGACGTCTGCTGCGGTAAATGAGTATTTTCTATGGTGGGTATTTTAAAATGTCCGCTGCGGTAAATCGATTAACCGCATCGGACAAAATTCTCGTCACGGTAAATAAAAAATGTTTGTTGCGGTTAATCAAGATATTTACCGCAGCGGGTAAAAAAAGAGTTCGTCACGGAGCCGGTTTTGGCAATGTTGTGTAAATTGATTTTGACGTAGTGTATGCGATGAAAAATTATTTTGTAATTATTAATTTCTAGCTAACTTATTGATTTTGGTACTATTGATTTTGTCATGAATTGTTATCATTTGATTTGTGTCTAGCATATGTCAGTTGGTTGAGTTCCTTACGGTAGAACTTGTGTCCACTCGAGTTCAATTCCTCAACTTGACATGAGTGTTTATTATAAAATTTAATTGTTCTATTCTTTTAGTTGTAGGCAGGGTGTCCGTCGACAACGAGTTGTCTCTGGCGACTTCGTCAATGTTGAGATTTATCGGTCCAACTCAGTTTTACGGAGAGATGCTAATAGGGATAGGATGTATGTGTGTTTATAAGAGGTGAGTGTGTAATTGCAAAAAAAAAAAAACTGAGCTGATCTTTGTGCTATATGGGCTGTGCTAGGCAATTGTTTTATGGGCTCGTTTGGTCAAAATCTCATATATGCTATGGAAATTAGCTAGGCCCATGTAAAATCTGAGTTGAATGTAAACTTCTTACATTTAGTCCACTAATAGCTTACCCATTATATGGATCCAACTAGGCCTCAAGTATTTATTGATGTCAATCTTATTATAATATGTATATAAGAATATAAATATTAAATCATCAATATTATATATAAACATAAATCATATTGAAGTATATAAATATTAATTCATAGTATATTACGTCATAAATGATTCATGTCTATGATAAATGAATGTATATACAAGGCCACCCTATATTTTTTCCTAGATCTGCCTGCCACAATTAAATTAATCGGATGGAATACAACGCAACAACTTATGCTATGCTATATATATACAAAAGAAATAATTAAATGAATGCACTTGAATTTCTACTCCATCCGCTCGGTGATCATCAGGATTCAGGAGATCAGCTCAGCTTAAACAGCCGCGGCCGCCGCTCCCAATCCAACAAAGCCGCGTCTTGGAGATTTCACCGCCACGTCCAGCTGCTGGCCGAACCACTCCGTCGCCGTGCAAACGCCTGGCACGGCCACTTCTTTGGGCGTCAAGAAGAAGCGATCCTTGTCGTTGTCCCTAGCTCCGTCAACGCCATTAACAACCGCGGCCAGAAACGTTTCCACGGTCCTCGCCGCAGGGCTCAGGACGTCCCACTCCCACGCGGCGCTCTGCGCGTTTGGGTTGTTGCTGGCGTTCCCGACCTTGAGCTGAAGCACCTCTGTGGCATCGAAGCGGTGGATATCGCTCCACCCGCGGAGGCCTGGAGCCGGTGGATCTTCTGCAGCTGGCGGCGCGCCAGCCTGCACGTGTTGGCCTTGATCTCGTCAACGGCCGCAGCGAGGAGCCGCGCGCGCAGCTCGCCGTCGCCGTCCAGAGCCCCTGCGGCCTCCGCCCGGAAGTATTCGTCCATCTCCGGCACGCCGATGGCCCTCCGGATGCCCCTAGAGTAGTCGGCGTCGTCCCGGTACAAGTCCCGCACCTCGCCGACGAGCCCCTGCTCCAGCATGCAGTCCACGCGGCTCCGTATGTAGCGGTCCAGCACGGCCAGGTCGCTGTCGACCCAGAGGAAGCAGCACTCGTAGCGCCTGCGAAAGCCAGCTGCTGGTGCTGCTGGCTCCCCGTCCAGCAGCCGCGAGGTACCGGTTGGAGCCCCCGGCGATGATCGGCACGCAGCCCCTCTCGAGGACGGACTCGACGGCGCGCATGGCGTCCCTGCAGAAGTCGGCGGTGGTGTAGTCGGCGTCGGGGCTCACCCCACCGATGAGGTGGTGCGGCACGCCCTGGCGCTCCGCGGCGGTGACCTTGTTGGTGACCACGTCGAGGCCGTCGTGCACCTGGATCTTGTCCGAGTTGATCACCTCCCCGCCGAAGCGCAGCGCGAGATCCACGGCCAGCTTGGACTTGCCGGTGGCCGTGGCGCCCATGACGAGCACCACCTTATTATTACTGGCCCTGCTGCCTCCGCTCGCCGTGGCACCGTTAACAGTAACACTCGCCATCATGCGTACGTGTACGACTGTCTTTCACGTGCAGTGTTAGTTAGCACCAGCTTGGATGTACTCCGTGCATGGGTCTCCGTTTTTATAGTGCAGTGCGTGTGCTGGTTCGTCCAAAACCAAGTCATGCATGAAGTCAGTCACTGTCGTGACTGCTGTTTCTCCATCAGTTCATATATATATATATATATATGTCGGGACTCGGGACAACGAAACCCTAACACACGTTTTGTGCCTGGGACCTTACTTGGGGTTCAATTAAATTACTTTTCAAGTCTCTGACCGGTGTGGGACGTTTAATTGTCCTGTCTCCAGACTTGGGCAACTTACTCTTCTCCAACCGTGAACGCAAATTGTGAGAAGGCAAAGCACTCGTCCATGGCCTGGTAGAGCGGTAGAGCAGCTGCCCTGTTCGCCGATAGGAAGGAGTGGTAGAGCGTCCGCTAGAACGGGAGGCCGCCGAGCGACGACGGCGTCAGCGGGAGGAGGTAATGGAGGAGCGGCCAGAGGTAGTGCTTGCAGAAACCGTGGTAGAAGCAGTGGTGGAGGTCGGTGGAAAGGTACACCGGCAGGCACGAGAAATTGGCAAGCAGGTAGTTGGACAATGACGAGGATATTACCACGCTGGACACACCGACGTCATGGTTTTTCCCAAGTTGCAATTCGTCCCCAACTCAGCTTCCACGTCACCCTCGGAATCCAGGAGCAGTCCCACGTAAAATCAACTCCCCGGACGCATACGGACTCCGTTGTCGACGAACCACATAGGCTTGGAAACATAATTTGATAAGCTAACCAATGGCTTTGGAATCACGTCAAAATTCATTCGGAGTCAACGGGAATCGTCGAAACAAGTCAGCGTCCAGAATCTGCCAGGGTGCTGTGTCAACGTATTTTGGTCCGTTGGGCCGTGTATCCTCTTAGAGCCCATTAGGGGGCGCGTCCAGCAGGGGTGACGTCCTAAACCCTATAATTAGCCGCCGCCGTCGTTGTTAGGGCTTGGGTTTTGTTTAGAGTTTAGTTTTCCATCGAGAAACTGAATCGTTCATTGTAACTGTGGTGTCGAATCCTTTTACAGTGATCCAGGCCCCGTTCTTGATCTTCCCCACTGTGTCGATTAGTCCTTTGGAACCGAGTTCTTGAACCCTCTATTGATATTCGCAAATATTCATATTTGCAATTTTAGATTGCGTGTTTTTACCTTCTTGCTTGTGTTCTTCGATTTGCTTGCAGGAATAGCCTTCTTGGCGAGGTCAATCAAGTTATGCTGGTTGATAACCAACGGAGCCGTGGTGTAACGGTTGCAGGGTTCGAATCGTGTCTGATTTGAAGCTGGATCGCCAACGTTGAGTTCTCCACCAATCGAACCTATCGCTACCTCTCGGAAGATCGGGCTATCTCTCATCAGACAACTCATCTGAGGCGGGTAGGTAGCCTCCGCGGCGGCCGCTGGGAGGGTGCCGATGTGGAGGACGGGCGCGTTGGCGGGCAGGCCCGAGCGGAGCTGGTACGCGACGGTGCCGGAGTCGTCGCAGAAGTTGAACCCGAACGACGCCGTGGGTCCGGCGACGCGGAGCGGCAGGCGGTGGGCGACGATGACACGCGCGCGGGCGGGTGGGGCGGGCGGGACGGCGAGGTGGGTTAGGCCGGGGAGGAAGGCGTGGGGCAGCTGCGGGTCGCCGGCGGTCGAGCCGGCCTTGCTGCACGCGGTCGTCGGAGCGCGGAAGCCTCCATGGCCCCACCTAGTCGACGGCGCCACATATGGGTCGAGGAGAGAGATGAGGCAAATTTGCGCTTCCTTTCTCGGTCGACGCAAATTTAGGTCTCCTTTTACATACGCTGTTGGAGGACTTTTTTGTGGTGGGAGAGATGCATTTTGGGTATGGGTGGGCCTCTTTGGCACACCTCCAACAACTCAAAAGGTAAATTTGGATCTAGCATTTATTATAAATTTTTACTATGGGTAGACTCTATGGCCACATAGCACACAGACCCACAAGCTAAATAAAACCGCTAAGATAAAGCAAAAGAAATTCATCATAAATTTAATCTATTGCTAAACCTCTAACCATATATATATTTGATGAATATCTCCATTGTTAAATTTCTATTAGAAGACAAGCATTACACAACGAGCTGCATTCCTACTCCTTTTGGATTACTGATCATATCGTGATCCAATGCATATACCCTTGTATCAGTGTGACTCCATATATAACATATTGTTAGTGTTTGACATAGACCGATCACCAATGGCTGTTTACCTATACGCCTATATCCCTCTCGCGACTGAGGTTCGGTGTTGCTCGTTTCAGGGAAACTTGGTTGCTGGTTGTCACTTTCCACCGAGTGAACACTGCCAATTCGTTGAAAGTCTATGGAGACTCTGGAACGCATCTTGAAATTCCATCAGTTTTTATATATCCTGAATATTAGACTGCAAATTATTATCTAGCGCTTTAATTTTGACAAGTCCATTGTGTTTCCAAAATTGTGACAAGTCTACCTTTTTGCCGTTCCTTTGCTCATGGGTCGTGGCCACGTTGTATGGATAGGCAAAATGGATGGTCACATCTCATCAATGCAGAAGGGATTACATTTACATCTTGCTAGGATACGGTCACTCACAGACCCAATTCGAACGTGGAAGGTTTTCCCAGCTCATGGAGGATTTAGTTAGAGCATGCATTAATATATATGATCCCGGCTTAATGATGGATGCTTCATAAAGGTGCACTACCAGATGGCCTAATGATGGATGCTGAACCGGTGAGTATGCATTGATAGAAAACCAGAGGGGGACCATCAACACTAATTTTTTACTTGTACTCCCTCCATACTTATATTATTATCGTTTAGGACTGACACAATCTTCAAAACAAAACTTTAACCTTTTGTTTTTATAAAAAATATTATAGAAAAGTGATATATGTATACTTTCATGAAAGTATTTTTAAGACAAATCTTTTTTATATAATTTTCATACTTACAAACTTAGAAACTTAATAGTTATTAATGATTTATATTCCTAATGTTTGACTCAAATTTTGTCTGAAACGACAATTAATATAGGTTGGAGGGAGTATGTACTATATTTATTAGTTTTAACCAGTTTAACACTTAATAGAGTTTTCAATTAGGTAGCAAGGAGGGTCTATGGCCCCTTTGGCCTACACATAGCCTCGCCGTTGGGTGTACTAGCTCAGAAATATTTTTAGAGCAGTGAAAATAATGAGAGGAGCCTTGCCACACCACTGTCCTCGCACCGGCCGGCGTGGCATCTGGCTGCGTGTGTGCACGAGCGCTGGGAGCTAGCGCTAGGCCTTTAGGGAGAGGCGAGCGCCGAGGTGATTTGAGCGGAGGCGACGGTTCTGCCGATGCATTGCCACCCTAGAGTTGGGCAACAAAACACGAGGGAGGTGCGGAGAACTCGAAACAGTTTTTAGGACAGTCGTCATCACCTACGCACTAACTAATGCTTGAATTCATTCGTCGACGTCACTTGCATTGGAAATGGAATAGTCGTAGTCGTCGTCTCTCACCTACTTGTGCCATATATGCGCTGCAGATAGAAGAAGAGCCCGCGCGCAGGTGTCGCCGCCCAGGCCACTGTTGGAGTCCGACCATGCCACGCAGAACGTTCATACATCTCGTACGTACGGATAAATGGTTGTTCCTTGGGGTCCAATTCAAATACTTTTCTAGTGTTGTCGCGTCGCGTAGAGTATTATTAGAGCACCCGCGGTGTATGGACACGGAGAGATGTCTTCAGCTAGGTCTCACGATGATAAGAAATCACCTAATAATTCACCATCAAATGTATAGACACAGGAGTGGATCATTGTATTCACTGGTTTGAGAGAGAAGAGAGAAGATAGGACCTGATTCTATGTATGGAATCGAGTTCTTTATAGATCCGGATTTACAGTGTATAGAATCTGGTGTCATTCTCGCATTTATTGTATAAACACGCCTTGTATGCTCCTAGTGCGGCGAGTCAACTGCTAACGTACGTGTCCTACAGCAGGTAGTGGTGGACTAGTGGTGTTTCTGCTCGTTCCTGGAACTGGTGGTACTGTGAAACCTTGTGGCACCGGACCGGAGAAACGAAGCTGCTGCTGCTGCTGGTCTGGTACGCTACGCTCTGTAGAGAGAGAATACTTTGCAGGTCTAGAATATTGGATCGGATGTCAAAGGCAGAGGTCGTTCCTGTGTACGTATACAGTATGCTGTACTAGGTCTTTGTCAGCACCCCGGCGGAGGGCGCCGACCGGAGACGAACTAGGAGACGGTAGTAGATCTATATTACAGCTAGGAATGATAACTTGGAAATGTAATAGAGTTTACAGAGTTCTGATATGAGTTGTCCTCCTCTCTATTCGCTCACTGATACATATAGATAGACTAGTCTTCCTTCTTGGGCTGGGCTGTGCACACTCTGCAGGCCCACTCAGGCCCAGACACCCGAGGATTCTTGGACGCCTTTCTCTGGCTCCTTCTGGGTTCGGTGTACGCAGGGCCACCAGGGTGAGGGGCTGTGACACTCGCCTCTCCTTGAGATGCGGCGTGTCCCCACGCCGGCGCGTAAGGGAAGCGTTGTCGGAGAGCTTCAGTATCCTCCCAAGTGGCCAGGTCCTGACTCATGCCCGACCACTTGATCAAGGCTTGAGGGACAGCGCCATTCTTGCGAGGATGGAGACGGCGTTGAAGAATAGCTTCAGGGACCTGCAGGTTATCATCGGCATCTGGAAGCTGAGAGGATACCTGGTACTTTGTTGAGGGCGCCGGTTTAAGTAGGGAGACATGGAACACGGGTGAATGGAGGACGACGCTGGAAGCTCCAATTTGTAGGCAACCAAGCCAATCTTCTCAATGACTTTGAAGGGACCGAAGTACCTGAAGGAAAGCTTCTGGTGGGCTCGTGGAGCCAGCGACGACTGAACGTAAGGTTGCAACTTGAGATACACTGAATCACCCACAGCAAAAGAGCGCTCCGATCTGCGCTTGTCAGCCTGATGTTTCATCCGCTGTTGAGCTCGGAGGAGATGTTGGCGAACTGAAGCAAGCATAGTTTTGCGTTCAGACAGCATTGTATCCACATCAGTAGCCGAAGAAACAGCAGCAGGAGACAGTCCGAAATGCCTAGCTGGATGGCCATAGAGCACCTCAAAAGGAGAACGAGCTGTAGAGGAATGAGTGCTGGTATTGTACCAGAATTCGGCCAAGGACAACCATTTACTCCAGCGGCGTGGACAAGAATGCACAAAGCAATGGAGAAAGGTCTCCAAGCACTGGTTTACCCACTCGGTCTGGCCATCAGACTGAGGATGGTAGGCAGAACTCATGCACAAGGTAGTCTGAGCAAGGCGGAACAACTCACGCCAGAAAGAGCTGGTAAAGATACGATCTCTGTCGGAAATAATATGAGTGGGCATCCCATGGAGGCGGTATATCTGGTCCAGAAATAGTTGCGCCACCTGCTGAGCTGAGAAGGGGTGAAGCAATGGCAGGAAATGAGCATACTTGCTAAACTTGTCAACAATGACCAGAATGCAGTCAGCAGCAGCTGAGCGGGGAAGGCCCTCAATGAAGTCCATCGATATGATCTGCCAGGACTCGGATGGTACCGGAAGAGGGGACAGTAAGCCTGGATAGGCCGCTCGGTCAGGCTTGGCCTGTACACAGGTAGTGCAGGAACTGACAAATGTTCTGGCATCAGTTTTCATTCCCTTCGAGGCGAAGAGCTTCTTAAGCTTGCTGTAGGTGACTGGAAATCCGGAATGACCCCCTACCGCTGAGCTATGCAGTGCATGAAGAATCCGAAGCTGGAGTGGTTTGTTATTTCCAATCCAGATGCAGTGATGAAACCGAAGAATGCCATCCTGCAAGGAATAAGGGGGGTGTGCCTGAGGATTAACTGCCAGTTCTTGGAGCAATTTGACTGATACGACGTCCTCTGAATAGCCCGCAGCCACATCACCGAGCCAGTCAGGGGTAACACAAGAGATAGCGTGGAGCTGGTGAG
The DNA here is from genome assembly GCA_009763385.1 of Coix lacryma-jobi var. lacryma-jobi. Lineage (NCBI taxonomy): Eukaryota > Viridiplantae > Streptophyta > Magnoliopsida > Poales > Poaceae > Coix > Coix lacryma-jobi. Next base: position 95,694,920 of record CM019827.1, on the reverse strand, counting down.
GAGGCGAGGGATGGCGGGATAAAGCATCTGCAGCTTGATTGGAGGAACCGGGTTTGTAAATCACCTTGTACTGAAGTCTTGCCAGCTTAGTGTACATTTTGAGTTGCCAAGGAGTATGAAGCCGCGTTCAGTCAAGTGCATTAAGCTACGATGATCAGAAAATATAGTGAATTCCCCATGCTGCAAATACGGGCGCCACTGCTCTACCGCCACAAGAATAGCCAAGTACTCTTTTTCATATGCGGAGAGTCCCTTGGTGCGTGGACCCAAGCCTGCCTTGCTAACAAATGCCAATGGGTGACCCTATTGCAGCAATATTGCTCCCACACCGGAGTCGCTGGCATCCGTTTGAATCAGAAATGCAACCTTGAAATCTGGAAGAGCTAGGACAGGCGCAGTCACCAAAGCAGATTTGAGTGCAAGGAAAGCAGACTGGTGGGATGTGGTCCAGACAAACAGAGTGCCTTTGCGCAACAAGTCATGTAGGGGACGAGCAATGACAGCGAAGTTTCGCACAAACTTCCGGTAGTATCCAGCTAACCCCAGGAAGATGCGGAGTTGTTTGACATCACAGGGGGCCGGCCAGAGCTGAATAGACTCGATTTTTGTAGGGTCTGTACTGACTCCCTGGGAGCTAATGACGTGCCCGAGATAGGAAATTGATTCTTGAGCAAATCTGCATTTACTGAGCTTGACAAGCCACTGATCTTGCGCCAACAGAACAAAGACATCCTGAATATCCTGAAGATGCTTTTCCAGAGTTGGACTGTAGATGAGGATATCATCAAAGAACACAATAACACATTTCCGAAGAAGAGGTTTCAAGGTAGTATTCATGGCACCCTGGAAAGTGTTCGGTGCCCCAGTCAGACCAAAGGACATGACAGTGTATTCGAACTGACCCCAATGAGTCTGGAATGCTGTTTATATTCTTCGCTTGGGGCCAAACGGATCTGATTGAATCCAGCACGCAGATCCAGAGACGAGAAGTAGCAGGCAGAGGATAACTCGTCGAGCAACTCATCAATGACAGGTATAGGAAACTTGCTCTTTACTGTCAATGCATTAAGCATCCGATAATCAACGCACATGCGCCAACTTTTATCTTTCTTACGAACCAAACAGTACGGGTGAGGAGAAAGGACTGGTGATGCGTACCCGCTAGGGTTTTTGCCCGATCTTTCGATGAGAAACGGGGATAACTCGATTGGTGGATGGAGATGACGTTCACGGCCCGACTACAGCCCTCAAGACCGCGCCTTAGCAACCGATACACCACGTCCAATAGCCGTCACGATCTTGTGGAGCGCGACAACCAGCCCTAGGGCTCCCGTCCTGCAAGCAATCGAACAAACAGAACAAGCAACGAAGAACTGCAAGAACGAGAAACAAGCACTGAATTTGCAAGATGAAATTGAAGGTTTCAAACTGAATCTTAGTCTACATGGGGTTCCGAAGACAAGGAGACGGGCGGCTGATCCTGCACGCGCGCCTACAAGCAAGTAGCTAAGGCTAAACTTGATCTAAACAAAATCAACCCGACCATGGCGGATAAAGAGGGATATAAGTAGATGGATTGATGACCAAAAGAGTGTTGGGGTCGTCCTCCAACCCTAGGACGCGTCCCTAATGGACCCAACTTGATACATGGGCCATAAGCCAAAATGAGGTGACGCAGCACCTGGACAGCAAGACCTGTCGACGGTAATTGGATCATTGCCGCTGCTGCCGAACAGATATTGACGTGGGACTTGATTCATATGAAAGTAAACTTGATAAGCTTTCCAACAAGTCCTGAAGCGCCTGAATCCGAATCCGTATGCAACCGTGGTGGCGGTCACAAGTTGGCACTTTGCTGCAGTCCGAATCCAGCTAGCACGAGTCCTTCTCCCTTTCGGTATTCTCCTCGGTTCCTAATCAAAACAAGAGTGCACGCGTTTCCATTGTCTAAACAAGATGGACAAGAGCTTATCATGGAACTCACTTGATGATTAAGTTGATGAGCACGAGCACGAGTAAGAGGACCAGCTATAGGTTGTGTCGGAGAGGATGTATCGCTGGTGTTGATGTCCTCATCATCCTCCCTTTCTTGCATTTGAGGCGTCCTCGCTCAAGCTCATCTTCCTCACCCAAATAAGGCTTCAAATCTGCAATGTTAAATGTGGGACTAACCCCAAAATCTGCAGGAAGATCAAGCTTATATGCATTCTCATTAATTCGTTGCAGCACTTTAAAAGGACCATCAGCTCTAGGCATCAATTTGGATTTTCTCAGTTCTGGAAATCTATCTTTTCGCAAATGCAACCAAACCAAATCCCCAGGTTCCAGAATCAATTGCTTTCTACCTTTATCTCCAGCGCATTTGTACTTAGCATTCATGCGCTCTATGTTTTCTTTAGTGGCTTCATGCAATTTTAACATCAATTCAGCACGTTGCTTAGCATCAAAATTCATTTTTTCAGAACTTGGCAAAGGCATTAAATCAATAGGAGCACGTGGCAAGAAGCCATAGACAATCTCAAAAGGACACATTTTTGTAGTAGAATGCAATGAACGATTATAAGCGAACTCAATATGAGGCAAACATTCTTCCCACATTAATATTCTTCTTTAAAACAGCCCTTAACATAGTGGATAAAGTTCTATTCACAACTTCAGTTGACCATCAGTTTGGGGATGACAAGTGGTGGAAAATAAAAGCTTAGTCCCCAATTTAAACCACAAAGTCTTCCAAAAATGACTAAGAAATTTAGCATCACGATCAGAAACAATTGTGTTGGGCACACCATGTAAGCGAACAATTTCTCGAAAGAACAAATCAGCAATATGTAGCATCATCAATTTTATGACATGGTATGAAATGTGCCATCTTAGAAATCTATCAACAACCACAAACACACTATCACGTCCCCTCCTAGTCCTTGGTAATCAACACAAAATCCATAGAATATCCTCCCAAGGAGCATTAGGAACAGGAAGAGGTAGATACAAACCGTGGGGATTTAACCGTGACTTTGCCTTTTGACATGTTGTGCAACGAGCAACAAACCTCTCCACATCTCTCTTCATCCTTGGCCAAAAGAAATGACCAGCAAGTATGTCCTCGGTCTTCTTTGCTCCAAAATGTCCCATCAAGCCACCTCCATGTGCTTCCTGCAACAACAACAAACGAACAGAGCTAGCTGGAATGCATAGCTTGTTAGCTCTAAACACAACCCATCACTAACAATGAATTTGTTCCATCCTTTTCCATCTTTACAATGCAGCAACACGTCTCTAAATCAGCATCGTGAACATATTGGTCCTTAATTGTTTCTAACCCAAAGATCTTATAATCAAGTTGATTCAGCAAAGTATATCTCCGTGACAAAGCATCAGCAATAATATTCTCCTTCCCTTTCTTGTGTTAATAATATAAGGAAAAGATTCAATAAATTCAACCCATTTTGCATGCCTACGATTCAGTTTTTCTTGACTACGAATATGTTTTAAAGATTCATGATCAGAATCAATAACAAACTCTTTGGGCCACAAATAATGCTGCCATGTCTCTAATGTTCGAACAAGGGCATAGAGTTCTTTATCATAAGTAGAATAATTGAGAACAGGCCCACTCAATTTCTCACTAAAATATGCATAGGTTTTCCTCTTGTAACAAAACACCTCCCAGACCAATTCCACTAGCATCACATTCAAGCTCAAAAGTCTTATTAAAATCAGGAAGTTGTAGGAGAGGCGCATGAGTTAACTTATCTTCAACATGTCGAATGAATTCTCTTGTGTTTTGCCCCACTCAAAAGGCACCCCCTTCTTGGTAAGCTCATTCAATGGTGCAGCAATGGTGCTGAAATCCTTCACAAAACGGCGATAGAATCCGCAAGTCCTAGGAAACTCCGCACCTAGGTGATAGTCTTTGGGACAGGCCATCCCTGTATAGCTTCCACCTTGGCTTGATCAACCTCAATTCCCTATGGAGTTACAACATAACCAAGAAAAGACACTCGATCGGTGCAAATGTGCACTTCTCAAGGTTACCAAATAAGCGTGCCTCGCGTAGTGCATTAAAAACAACACGTAAATGATCAAGATGTTCATCCAATGATTTGCTGTAAATAATATATCATCAAAATATATGACAACAAATTTCCCAATGAAAGCACGCAAAACCTAGTTCATTAATCTCATGAAAGTACTAGGTGCATTAGTTAACCCAAAAGGCATGACTAACCACTCATATAAACTGAACTTAGTTTTGAAAGCAGTTTTTCCATTCATCTCCCAATTTCATACGAATCTGGTGGTACCCACTACGTAAATCAACTTTTGAAAACACAACAGCACCACTCAGTTCATCTAGCATCATCTAATCGTGGAATAGGGTGTCGATATCGAATGGTGATATTATTAATAGCTCTACAATCAACACACATACGCCATGTTCCATCTTTCTTAGGCACTAAAATTACTGGAACAACACAAGGGCTAAGGGATTCTCGCACATAACCTTTGTCCAGTAGTTCTTGCACTTGTCGCTAAATTTCCTTTGTTTCTTCCGGGTTTGTCCTGTATGGCGCACGGTTTGGCAAAGATGCACCAGGAATAAGATCAATTTGGTGCTCAATCCCGCGTAGTGGTGGCAGCCCGCTGGTACCGCACTTGGAAACACATCGGAATACTCCTGCAAAACGTTAGCAACAGCAGGGGGCAAAGAACATTGCATATCCTCAATTGAAATCACAGCATCCTTGCATATCAAAGCATAAGCAACAGAAGTGGATGCATTGAACTCATTAATATCTGATTTGGTAGCTATCATACAACGTCCTTTCAGTTTTATCTCATCTTTGTTACCAATTACAGATTTATCATTTTATTGCTCTCGCTCTTTGCTTTAGTAGCCCTTGCAACATCAGTTTGCATAATAGTTTCAGGGGAATAGGATGCAGCACAATTTTACGATCATGGTATAGAAAAGAATACTGATTTGATCTACCATGATGCATAGAATCTCTATCAAATTGCCAAGGTCTACCTAGCAGAATGTTACAAGCTTGCATAGGCACAACATCACATTCAACAATATCTTTGTAGGATCCGATGGAAAAATTGATTCTCACAAGTCTAGTTACCTTTGCCTTACCACTGTTGTTCAGCCATTGGATGTAGTAGGGATGCGGGTGTGGTTTGGTGTTGAGGGCAAGTTTCTGCACCATATCGCTGCTTGCCAAGTTGTTGCAGCTACCTCCATCAATGATCATGCGGTAGGAACGCTCTTTGATGACACACTTTGTTTGGAATAAAATATGTCGCTGATTTTGCTCCGCCTTCTCCATTTGTGCACTAAGCACTCGTTGCACGATCAAGCTTTCATAGTGGTCCGCTTCACCTGCATTAATATGTTCTTCTATTTGTTCTTCATTACCTGCATGGTCAGTCGCAAGCAGTGCAAGCGTGTCTTCATCAAAATCACTAGCAGATGAGCACTCACCATCATGTTTGACAATCATAACTCGCTTGTTTGGACAGTCACGCATCATGTGTCCATATCCCTTGCACCGGTGACATTGTATGTTGCTTGTTCTACCCGTCGATGCCACGGATGAAGTACTCGCAGCAGGCTTTTGCATCGTCTTTGCAACTGAATTTGTGGGAGCAACTCGAGTCTTGTCACTACATGATGGAGTAGACATACGTGTAGATGGAGTTGTAGTCATGCGTTGCTGCCATGAATTAGCCTTCCCTGCAGAAATATTAGTCCTTGCGCTAGCACGTCGTCCCTGCACTTCCCTTTCAGCTTACAAGCAAGATGAAACAAACGGGTTACACTATTGTATTCTTTGTAAGCGAGGATGTCCTGAATTTCCCGATTTAACCTACCCAAAAATCTAGCCATAGCCGGTTCCTCATCCTCCTCTAGGTTACAACGCAACATACCCGTTTGTAATTCCTGATAATATTCTTCTACACTTTTAGCACCTTGTCTCAATTGTTGCAACTTATTTATCATATCACGGGCATAGTAAGATGGAACAAATCTAGCTCTCATGGCTCGTTTCAGCGCATCCCAAGTTCTAGGTAAGTTATTAGGATTTTTCTTGCCATATTCTATCCACCAAACAGAAGCAAAATCTGTAAACTCACTAGTAGCAGCCCTAACACGTGTAGTCTCAGGAAATTCATGACATGCAAACTTTTGATCAACAGCAATCTCCCAAGTAATGTAGGCATTAGGGTCATATTTACCATCAAAAGGAGGTATCTTAAATTTAATCTTACTGAAAGCATCATCATTATTGTGTACCTCGCGTCGGCGGTTGCCACCCATACCTCTACGGTTGTGACGTAGGCGTCGTCGATCACGAGCGTCTTGATCATCATGCTCAGTATCAGCAGTGTAGTCATCTTCATGACTACCGTGCTCTCGATCTCCCTCCTTTTCTTCTTTATGCTTCTCTTTATCTTCGGTGTGGAAGTCATCAAATCGCCTTAGGAGAGCAGCAAGGCTTTTGTCCACACTAGCAACGGATTCCTCCAAACTTGTAAGCTTGTTGTTTGTGGCAATCTACGTAGCCTCCAACTGCCCCCGCTTTTCATTTGTCACCTGCAAGTCATTATCAAGTCCCTCTGTGTGCGGCTTCACTTTCCTTTCAAAATGCTGTATGATGCCCTTAGTGCGAGGTGTATGTAGTGTTTCGTTATCATCATCTCCCCCTGTCATGGTTCAAAAACAAAGACAACAAGAAAGGCAAGTGAAGAAATAAAAGCCCTACAACTACTAGGATGTAGCTACAGCAAGTCTCTCACACTCAACTTGTTACACAAGTTCTTACCAATTCTTACCTTGCTTGACAGGAGGGGTCGTCTACCAACAAGTCTTCAGCAATGGATGAAGTGTATCGGTGCTGCGGCACAAGACCTGTCAAGCTGTAGAGTATGTGGAGCTATAGGTGGGCTGAAACAAGGAACGAACTAGCACCACGTTAGTTATAAAGGCGAGCTGAATAAACGTTCGACGACGGTACTGTGCTGGTCCTAGGCTAGACCGTGCTAGAGACGCGAGCCTGGACACAAAGGAAAAACCACAGCACACCCCTGAAAACAAGGTGGAACAAACCTAAAATCAATATGAAAAACAACCCCTTTTCTTTTGAATCTTTTCTCTTTCTTTTTTTTTCCTTTTTTTTGGGCAACCTCAAAAACTGATTATATGAACAAAAGAAAACAAAGGAGCAATTCGCTACACACACTTTTTCCAAAAGTACAGGGGTATTCCGGTAAGAAGAAGATACTCTCTCTCTCTCTCTAGAGTAAGGCCGAACAAGTATGGAGTTATCTTTCTTTTGGATCACAGAAGGACTCACGTAGACGGAGTTCAGGATATATTAACAAGCGGACTCCAAGTTCTACTCGGTTTCCACTCAGAACCAACCACAAACGGATTCCACCTATTGCCGAGTTCTACTCGGTTTCCTTTTTTTTATCACGTTGGTGGAACTCAGATTGGAACTCAACTCGATCCGGACCAAGACCACAGGGGGCCGGCCAGAGCTGAATAGACTCGATTTTTGTAGGGTCTGTACTGACTCCCTGGGAGCTAATGACGTGCCCGAGATAGGAAATTGATTCTTGAGCAAATCTGCATTTACTGAGCTTGACAAGCCACTGATCTTGCGCCAACAGAACAAAGACATCCTGAATATCCTGAAGATGCTTTTCCAGAGTTGGACTGTAGATGAGGATATCATCAAAGAACACAATAACACATTTCCGAAGAAGAGGTTTCAAGGTAGTATTCATGGCACCCTGGAAAGTGTTCGGTGCCCCAGTCAGACCAAAGGACATGACAGTGTATTCGAACTGACCCCAATGAGTCTGGAATGCTGTTTTATATTCTTCGCTTGGGGCCAAACGGATCTGATTGAATCCAGCACGCAGATCCAGAGACGAGAAGTAGCAGGCAGAGGATAACTCGTCGAGCAACTCATCAATGACAGGTATAGGAAACTTGCTCTTTACTGTCAATGCATTAAGCATCCGATAATCAACGCACATGCGCCAACTTTTATCTTTCTTACGAACCAACAGTACGGGTGAGGAGAAAGGACTGGTGATGCGTACCCGCTAGGGTTTTTGCCCGATCTTTCGATGAGAAACGGGGATAACTCGATTGGTGGATGGAGATGACGTTCACGGCCCGACTACAGCCCTCAAGACCGCGCCTTAGCAACCGATACACCACGTCCAATAGCCGTCACGATCTTGTGGAGCGCGACAACCAGCCCCTAGGGCTCCCGTCCTGCAAGCAATCGAAGAACTAGCAAGAACGAGGAAACAAGCACTGAATTTGCAAGATGAAATTGAAGGTTTCAAACTGAATCTTAGTCTACAATGGGGTTCCGAAGACAAGGAGACGGGCGGCTGATCCTGCACGCGCGCCTACAAGCAAGTAGCTAAGGCTAAACTTGATCTAAACAAAACCCAACCCGACCATGGTGGCTAAAGAGGGATATAAGTAGATGGATTGACGACCAAAAGAGTGTTGGGGTCGTTCTCTAACCCTAGGACGCGTCCCTAATGGACCCAACTTGATACATGGGCCATAAGCCCAAAATGAGGTGACGCAGCACCCTGGACAGCAAGACCTGTCGACGGTAATTGGATCATTGCCGCTGCTGCCGAACAGATATTGACGTGGGACTTGATTCATATGAAAGTAAACTTGATAAGCTTCCAACAAGTCCTGAAGCGCCTGAATCCGAATCCGTATGCAACCGTGGTGGCGGTCACAAGTTGGCACTTTGCTGCAGTCCGAATCCAGCTAGCGCGAGTCCTTCTCCCTTTCGGTATTCTCCTCGGTTCCTAATCAAAACAAGAGTGCACGCGTTTCCATTGTCTAAACAAGATGGACAAGAGCTTATCATGGAACTCACTTGATGATTAAGTTGATGAGCACGAGCACGAGTAAGAGGACCAGCTATAGGTTGTGTCGGAGAGGATGTATCGCTGGTGTTGATGTCCTCATCAACTGGTGCTAGGACGAATGAATCCTGACTGCAGCAGTTCAGAGACTTGTTTCTCAATTTCTGATTTCAGGGTTGGAGAATACCGGTACTGTCGCACCGAAACAGGCTGAGCTCCAGGAACCAGCGGAATAGAATGGTCACAGTCACGACGCGGGGGCAGTTCTGTAGGCTCAGCAAATAACTGTGGGTACTAGTCCAGCAATAGCTGCACACTAGGTGGCAAGGCTGATGGCTGGTGCTCGGGGAAATTTGAAGCAATATGACATAACTGAATGACGGAACAATTGGGGCTGTCAGGGAGAAGACCCTGAAGTACCACTGAAACAACGCCATAAGTGATCTGCACCCATTTGTTCTTCCAGTGAATCTTCATTAGGGAGAAAGCCTCCAACCAGTCCATGCCCAATATCACATCGTAAGATCCGAGTGGTAGAATCTTGAGCGAGGAATGAAAGCTGTAGCCATTGGTAGACCATTCAATGGACAGAAAAACTGAGGAGCAAACCAAAGGGCTACCATCAGCAACCTGCAATGTTACTGGAGAGGGCAATGGCTGAGCACCCTCCAACTGAGCTGCCACCGAAGAGCTGACGAACGAGTGTGTGCTGCCCGAGTCGATCAAAATACGAACAGAATGGGCACCAATAGTACCGAGCAGCTGAATTGTGCGAGGGGCAGGAGCTTCAGACATAGCAGCGCTGGAGAGTAGCAAACAGAGTTCATGGGACTGAACTGAATCTTCCAGAATAGGAGTTTCTTGAGAAGAAGTTTCCGCTGCAAAATCAGATTCGCAGAGCTGCCAAACTTCCTGTAAGGCATGGAGCTGCAACTGAAGAGCGCAGCGATGTTCAGGACCCCACTTTTCACCACAACGCATACAAAGGCCTTGTGCTTTCCGATATGAGCACAGGTTGGACAGCTTGTCATCAATGGACTGGCTGCGCTGCAAAGGACGACGTTCCTCCATTGGCCGACGCTCTTCTGCCGTAGTTGTTTGCTTGAGTGGCGGGGGAGGAAGAGGAACGCCGTGACGAACTGGCAGCGGCTTGGCATAAGGAGTTGGAAGAGGTTTCCGGTACTCCTTATGGCGTATGGGCTCCTGGGCCTCCTGCTGCAATAGAGCAAGTGTACAAGCAGTATCGAGATCGCAGGGGCGTTGCACCAAAACAATCGCACGAATTGAATCAGAGAGGCCATCCACAAAGCGAGTGGTGAGATAACGTTGATCAGGTTTGGGATTATAGGCCGACAGTTGTTCAACCAGGGCGACATAATGATCAACGTAATCAATCACCGTGGAAGTTTGCTTGATGTGAAAGTGTTGATGCAGCAGGGACTCATGTTGATCACGGCTGAAACGCTCAAGGAGCATGGAAGTGAAGGTGTCCCAGGAAATATTGGCTAGCTGAGGTTCGACTGACTGGAGCCATCGTGCAGCCGAATCAATGAAATGGTGTGTAGCCACGCGAAGCCAGATGGAGGGGTGGACAGAGTACATTTCGAAATAGGATTTGGCTCGGGTAATCCAGAGTTGCGGGCTGGACCCATCAAATTGGGGAAAAATCATCTTAGGAAGTTGGCCTAGGTGGTGGGGAGCAGGAGGGGGAGGGTTTGGGCTGTAGTATGGTGGAGCGGTGAAATGAGGTGGAGGTGGGTGATACGGGTGAAACTAGAATTGGGGTTGCGACGTGAGGTATGGGGTCGAGTGGGAGAAGGGATTGGGCGGGTAATTGGGAGGAGTATGCTGGAAATTTGGTGGTGGGTTTGGTGGAGGAATTGGAGGCGGATGGTAAAGGAGATGCAGATCAGGGGCGGGTGGGGGAAGGGGGAACTCGTACGTACCATTGGCCGGGATCGGGGCTATGGGTCGATCCCGACCATAGCCCTTCTCCCGTGGTGGTGATGCGACGCGGTGCCCCCTGGGCCAGGCGGATGGGGCTTCCGCCGTTGAGCGAGCAGTGACCGGATCTGGGAGGATCGGCGGCTCTGGTCGGCGAGGGAGATTCCCAGCGACCGTCTCGGAGAGACGCCCCACCGTGGAGCGGATGTCGTCAAGGGAATCTCGCAGGGCCTCCGTGGTGGACTCCAGGGCGCAGACCCGATCGTCCCGCTCGTCGTGAAGCTCAGCGAGACGGATGAGCTCCAGATCTCCCACGCGGAGCTCCAGGTCGCCGATGCGCTCCTCGAACTGGCCCCCCCAGTTATCGGCGATGACGGCGGCGGTGTACTGCGAGGAACAAAAACCTTCAAGGGACGAGATCCGCGACTCCACGGCGTCGTTGAGCTCGCGCTGCGCTTCCTCCGCGCCAGTGAAGTGCTTCTCCCACTTATCATCGAACACATCGAACCTCTTCAGCAAATCGTCGAACATGGAGCTGGTGTTCGGCTCCATGATTCCCTTGGACCGCTGGAGCCGGGTGAAGTGGCCGTGAGCCGGCGGCGCCGGATCCAGCGCTCGCTAGCGCCAAGGAGCGACGGCTTGGATACCAAGTTGTCAGCACCCCGGCGGAGGGCGCCGACCTGAGACGAACTAGGAGACGGTAGTAAATCTATATTACTGTCACACCCAATTTTAAGAACAAAATTGAATGCAATAACTCATGTGTGCCCAGAGATCAATCACACACATAAGCCACAAATTAAGGAGTACCATCACATATGTTTATTACATAACGAATATTATTCAAAGACTTTACATAGCAGCGGATAAATAAAGTATCTCTCGCGGTAGCTCCATCACAGGGAAGATGACTGGTTGACAGCAAGACTAGAACTCTTCAGGGAAGTCGTCATTACCATAGCAATCTGTTACCCATCCGGGATTTTTATCCAAGTAGAAAGAAAATAAACAAGCATAAGTACATCTCGTACTTAACAAGTGTAACATGGGGTTCATGAGGCTCAAAAAGGCTGACACTGGTTAAACTGCAGTAGCTTTTATTTGGCAACATTTTAACATTAAGGTAAACATATATGAATGCTTAAACCCAACCCACATGATCATAATAATTGAAACATAGCAATAAGGTAATCAACATGAGCAACATAAATAAACAACATATAACAACTAATCTGTGAGTTTTCCGGGCCGCTCGTATCCGTGAGCACGGCTGATATATCAGTTTATTAAACTCTGCGCAGAGGTGTACACTTTACCCGATGAGTCGTGATATCCAGATGCCCGGGTTAATTACTCCCATAACACTTCCGAGGTGAGTGGGCAGGATACACGCAAAGCCTTTCAAAGGTTCGTCTAACAAGTTAGGGCCGCTAGTTCTTAAGGCAAGGGGATGTAGAGCCCTCCTTCCAGGTGGCACAATAACACGCAGCCTATACTCACGTGGACAGAAGCCGCACTATACCCAACTCGGCAAGATCCAACGCGCCTATACAGGTGTCCACTAACAAGCTAGAAAAGGTCCTTATACTGAGCTAAGGTCAGAGCCATATAACCCTCATGGTTGCACTGTATGTCCCAGCTTTTGCTGACAGGAGATCCTAAACCATGTTGCTAAAAAGATCAAATTTTATTCACCATTATTAGATCATGTTTGGTTTAAGTAAAGCTCTAGCAAAACTCTACCCATATGCATAGCATCCCAAAGTTATCAAGGTAACGGGTCAAAAGTCTAGGATAAACTAGATAGGAGATCAAAATTAGACACATGCATATGAATTTAGATGTTTCATGGTGAATAGGTCAACAAGGATGATCCCATGCTATACTTGCCTGATTCAGAGTACTCTGGTTGCTCTTGGTTGTCGAAGTAGAGCTCTTGATCACCAACGTAATTCTCACCGTCTATACTCGATTACCACATCAACACACAACCATCGGAACAACAACCATACAAAGCAAACAAGCTATAATTAGAACATTACACCAATCAGCAAGAAAATAATATAAAAAGTTTGAAAACAGAAGGTACGATCTACCACGATCACATAAACGCGAGAATCACGAAAAACGGAATTATAACGCGAAAGTTATGAGCTAAACAAGTTATAGAACCTTAATTAGTAGATTAAACCTAACTCCAATTTTAATTACTGAAAACAGTAGATATCCTTGTACAGATAGATAGAGCTTTTCAAAACGAATCTAACGCAACTTGAACTGACTAAATCGGACTAAAAACGTAGAAGTTATAAGCATTTAAAACTGGTGGCAAAACTGTAAATAAACTGAAATTGATTTTGTATTTAAATTGATTTAAAACGAATCTGCGGATTGGATGGACTGCGCCTCAAATAGGACAAAGCGCAGGGGCTCAAACAGAGGAAAACGCAGACTCAAAGAACAGGGCCTTTGGGACCGCGGGTTTAGACCCAAAAGGTGTAAGGATCTTTTTGTAAAACAGGCAACGAAGGGGTATCGAGCTCTGGTGTGCGTCGGATCTGAGATGGACGCTCGGGATTAGATCAGGGAGGGCCGGCGGCGCTTTTCACCGGAGAGAAAGAAGGACGCGGCGGCTCCTCGGCCGGAAGGCGGCGGCGCGGCTCGGGATTGCGCTACAGAGCGGTAGAGGCCTCGGGAGCAGATCCAATCGAAAGAGGAGAGCAAAGCGGACTCACCAGAGGCACAGACGAGGTCGGAGACGATCTGGTGGCGGCGTATCGCTCGTCGAGGCGGACGGCGGCTCTGGAAAGCGACGGCGAGCGATTAAGGCATCAAAACGAAGAGGAGAAAAAGGGGAACACACTCGGTTAGCTTCGAGAGATCAAGGGGAAACTCGAGGTACCACTTACGGGCGCGGGAACTCGATGAATCGTCGGGTTGTTGGCGGCGGAAAGCTTGCGGGCGGCGGAGTTTGTCGCGGAGACGAACTAGGGCACGAGAGCTCAAGCTAAAAGCGTGGGGAGAGGCGGCGGTTTCCTGGGGACCTTATAAGAGGGTCGGTTCGGTCGATTTGGCAAGCGAGGACGCGTAACGAGGATGGACTCGGTTCTGGTCATGGAGTCCGAGCCGGATACGAGAGGGAGAAAGAGTGGTGGGACGCTGACCGGAGGAGTCGAGCTGTCAGCGAGCGCGGGAGAGGCGACCCTCGGGCGAGACGGGGCGACGACGCGCACGCGAGGCTGGACCCTCGGGCGAGTCGGAAACGGCGACGCTCAACGCCGAGGCTGGACCCTCGGGCGAGACGGAGATGGTTACGCACGCGCGAGGCTGGAGCCTCGGGCGAGACGGAGATGGTTACGCACGCGCGAGGCTGGAGCCTCGGGCGAGACGGTGATGCGCACGCGAGTGCAGCGCCGAGGCTGGACCCTCGGCTCAGCGCGGGGCTGCGGCGCTGCGCAAGGCTGCTGGGCCGGGCGACGGCCCACGCAAGCGACGGAGGGAGAGGGGAGGGAAGAGGAGAAGCGGGCCAGCACGAGGGAGGGAGCGGGCCGGCCAGGCTGGCTCGGGCCAGAAGGGAGAACGGAGGAGGAAGAGAAGGAAAAAAGGGTTTTCCAATTTCAGATTTGGTTTTTCAAATGCATTTTCAAATCCTTTTTGAATTCAAACAACTTTTGAACTAAAACCACGCATCACAAAAATAAGTTATGCACCAGCATGTATGCATCAACATGATCTTTGGCCTAGGATTAATTTTAGCTTTTGCAAATAATTTATTAACTAAGTTTTATGCAACACACAAAATGCATAATTAAATCATATTGCCTATTTTAAATTGATGCAAATTTTGGGATGTTACAATTCTACCCCCCTTAAAGAATCTCGTCCTCGAGATTCCAGCGATGCTTACTCAAACAACTGCGGGTATGACTTCCTCAAATCCTCTTCTCTTTCCCAAGTTGCCTCTGCTTCTGAATACCGATTCCACTGAACCTTACACATCTTTATTACTCTGCTCCGGGTAACTCTTTCGGCTGTCTCTAAAATTCTTGTTGGGTACTCATCATAAGTCAGATCTTCCTTAACTGTAAGCTCTTCCAACGGTATCTGCTCTTCGGGTACTCGCAGGCACTTTTTCAACTGAGAGACATGAAACACATTATGCACTCCTGACAAGCTTTCAGGCAACTCTAACTGATATGCCACTTCGCCACGTCTTCCAAGAATTTTGAACGGTCCAATATACCTTGGTGCTAACTTTCCTTTCTTATTGAACCTTTTCACACCTCTCATCGGTGACACCTTTAGGTAGACATGATCACCTACTGCAAAAGATAGATCTCGACGACGGTTGTTTGCATAACTCTTCTGTCGGGACTGAGCAGCTCTCAGGTTATCTCTGATTATTCTGACATGTTCCTCGGCATTCCTCAACACATCAGGTCCAAACACTTGACTCTCACCTGTCTGATCCCAGAACAACGGTGTTCTACACTGTCTACCATACAAGGCTTCAAACGGTGCCATCTTAAGACTCTCCTGATAACTGTTGTTGTATGAGAACTCTGCATAACACAGATTCTTGTCCCAACTGGTGCCATACTGTAATGCACAAGCTCTCAACATGTCTTCCAGAATCTGATTGGTTCTTTCCGTCTGTCCATCAGTCTGTGGATGATAAGCAGTACTGAAGTTCAACCTTGTGCCTAATGATCGATGTATCATCTGCCAAAAGTGAGAGGTGAACTGAGTACCACGATCTGACACAATCTTTCGGGGCACTCCATGCAAACATACTATCCGTTCCATGTACAATTCTGCCAATCTTGCTCCCGTATAGGTAGTTTTAACTGGTATAAAGTGAGCAACTTTGGTCAATCGATCGACTACTACCCATATGGAGTCGTACCCTCTCTGCGTACGAGGCAAACCAACTATAAAGTCCATACCGACTTCTTCCCACTTCCATTCAGGTATCTTCATCGGTTGTAACAAACCAGCGGGTCTCTGATGTTCTGCCTTCACCCTCTGACATGTATCACACAGAGCGACGTACTCGGCTACATCTCGCTTTAGTCCATCCCACCAATACTTTTTCTTCAGATCAAGGTACATCTTAGTGCTTCCAGGATGAATGGAGTAAGCTGACTCATGCACTTCTCGCAGTATAGACTCACGTATCTCCTTGATTGCAGGTACACATAATCTATTCCCATGCCACAATGTACCATCATCATCCAACCGAAAACCTGATGCTTTGCCAAGAACAATGTTATCGGCTATCTGCTTTAACTTTTCATCTGACATCTGACCCTTACGTATCTCTTGCATCAATACTGGTTCAAGCTCTAACTCTACTCTGTTGATCGCAATTCCCAAATTCAGATGTGCAAATTCAGCACACAACTCATTTGGCATAGAAGCAATTCTGACCTCATTGGCATGGCTCTTTCTACTCAAGGCATCTGCTACAACATTAGCCTTCCCGGGATGATAGTGTATTTCTAAATCATAATCCTTAATCAATTCCAACCATCTACGTTGTCTCAAATTCAGATCAGACTGAGTGAAAATGTACTTCAAGCTCTTATGATCGGTATAGATGTCCGTCTTGTGACCCACTAGATAGTGTCTCCAAATCTTCAATGCATGGACAACAGCTGCCAATTCTAAATCATGAGTGGGATAGTTCAGCTCATGCTTTCTCAACTGCCTCGATGCATATGCTACCACTCTGCCTTCTTGCATAAGAACACAACCCAAACCTTGACGAGACGCATCACAATAAATGGAGAAATCCTTACTCAGATCTGGCAGAATTAACACTGGAGCTGTAGTTAGACGTTTCTTCAACTCCTCGAAATTAGCTTGACACTTATCAGACCAAACAAACTTAGCATTCTTCTCTAGCAGAGCTGTCATTGGCTTAGCAAGTTTGGAGAATCCTTCAATGAACCTTCTATAGTAACCAGCCAATCCAAGGAAACTACGAATCTCGGTCACATCTGTTGGTGGCTTCCAATTCAACACATCTTCAACCTTGCCCGGATCTACTGAGATGCCTCCATTAGAAATAACATGTCCAAGGAAAGAAACTTCCTTTAACCAAAACTCACACTTGCTGCGCTTGGCATACAACTTGTGCTCTCTGAGTTTCTGTAGTACTAACCTCAGATGTTCAGCATGATCTTCCTTGTTCTTAGAGTATACTAGAATATCATCAATAAACACAACTACGAACTTGTCGAGATATTCCATGAACACCTTGTTCATCAAATACATAAAGTAGGCAGGTGCATTGGTCAATCCAAAGGACATGACTGTATACTCATACAACCCATACCTGGTAGTGAAAGCTGTCTTTGGAATATCAGATGCTCGAATCTTCAACTGATGGTAACCAGAACGCAGATCAATCTTAGAGAATACACATGCACCTTTCAGCTGATCAAACAGATCATCGATCCTCGGCAACGGGTACTTGTTCTTAATGGTAACTTCATTAAGCGATCTATAGTCAACACACATCCGTTGACCACCATCCTTTTTGTCAACAAAGATAACAGGAGCTCCCCAAGGTGATGAACTAGGACGAATAAACCCTTTTTCTTGCAACTCTTTAATTTGTTTCTTAAGTTCATCTAATTCAGGTACTCCCATCCTATATGGTCTTTTAGCTATGGGTGCAGTTCCAGGTAAAAGTTCAATAATAAATTCAATGTCGCGATCAGGTGGCATACCTGGCAAATCATCGGGGAACACATCCGGGAACTCATCCACCACTAGATCTTCCGGGAAAACCTCTTCATTTATCTGGTTCACGGTTGCAGTCGGTGTTGGTTGTAGCACTACCTTCACACTGATTCTGTCTCCCTTAGCTGTGGTAACTGTCACAACTTTATCTTGACACTGTATATCTGTCTTGCACCTCTTCATCCAATCCATACCAAGTATCAAATCAATGCCAGCTGTCCTCAGCACAATTGGAGATACTGAGAAGTCTACCCCCCCTAGGGACACATCTATAGGCATACACTGGAGCGTAGCTTGCAAACCTCCACCCGGTGAGGTAACCATTATAGGGGTTTTCATGAGACTAACAGGTAGATTATGCATTCTAACAAATGTATGAGATATGAAAGTATGCGATGCACCAGAATCGAAAAGAACTGTAGCAGGGATGGAACTGATGTTGAACGTACCAAGCATAATCTCTGGCGCTTCCTGCACGGTCTCTGCGGACACGTGATTCACCTTGCCGGAGTTAGGTGATGGATTCTGACGTCCCTTATTGTTCTGACTCTGTGGAGTCTGTTGATTCTGCTTCTTAGGACAATTGTAGGAGAGGTGACCAACCTCACCGCAGACAAAGCACTTGTTGGGAGTGTTAGGTGCACTATTCTTCATGGGGGTGTTGACAGGGGTACCTTGGCGTTGAGCATGATTATTGTGCTGCTGCTGCTGTGGGCGCTGATTGTTTCCTTGCTGCTGATATGAAGGGCGTTGCGGTCCCTGGTTACGGTTCCACTGAGAAGTAGGTCCCTGATACCTCTGCTGGTTGCCCGGTGCAAAATTAGGACGAGGGCGGTTGTTACTACCAGAAGACTGACCATGGAGCTTCCTCTTTCTAGCCTCCATCTCCTTGCGCTTGTTGTCAACCACAATAGCACGGTTGACTAAGGTCTGGTAGCTGGCATACTCATTGGACATAAGCTGCAGTGCCAGTCCGTCATTCAGACCCTTGAGGAAGCGACGCTGCTTGTCGGCATCCTGAGCAATATCAGCGGGAGCATAGCGTGACAATTGAGCAAACTTGTCACGGTACTCTGCAACGGTCATGGCTCCTTGGCGCAGAGATCTAAACTCTTCCTGCTTCAATTCAATCAGACCAGCAGGGATATGGTACGCTTTAAAGTTGGTCTTGAATTCCTCAAAGGTGACAGGTGGGGCATTGTTGGGTTGACCGAACTGAAACGATTCCCACCAATCCAGAGCAGCTCCTTGCAACTGACCAGAAGCATAGAGCACCTTCTCCTGGTCATTGCATTGCGCGATGGTAAGCTGGCGTTCAATAGCACGAAGCCAGTCATCAGCCTCCAGGGGATCAGCGGCATGAGAGAACACTGGCGGGTGACCCTTCAAAAACTCACCCCTCTTGTCCCTCACTTGCATCGGTGGTGCTCCTCCAACTGGCTGATGCTGCATATGTTGCATCATAGTTTGCATAAATTGGGCTTGGATGCCCATCAACTGCTGAATGTCAACTGGGGGTGGTGGTGGTGGTGGGTTAACAGGTGCTCCACGACCACGGCCACGTCCACGTCCACCTCCAACTCCACCTCCTCTGGCGGCCATCTGTGTTTCCAAACAGGGATCAAGGTTAGTGAACCTTTTTAAGAAAAGATCACTTATATGAGAGGAAACAGGAGATCTGAAAATTTCTGGGCGAGATCCGGTAACAGCAGTACAGAAAAACAGTCATATACGGAGTTCCAGAAATCCAAACAGGGCGTGTGATACACGGTTGGAAAGATAACGAAATTATCTACAACTTTTATTTAAGTGACTTTCCCAGATTCTGCCGTTAAATCAGTCAAAAACAGAGAACAAACAGATCTGTCCAGAGCTCAAAACTGCGCAGAAACTCTAACTTGAAACAGCCATATCTCACAAACCATAACAGCTATTGAAGTGATTCCAGAGGCATTGGTTAGATATAGGAGTCTATTTTCCATCATAAAATTTTCAGCCATGTTGCACGATCAGGACTTGAGATATAACCAAAAGATCACAGGTTGCTTCAGAAAACAGCATAGGACAAGATGTAACTAACCCTTTTATTATTCATGAACGTTATGTCTAACTATGAGATTTGTAGACAAGCCCACAATATCTCAACACTCATTACAAAGATCCAAATCACACATAAGCATAATGATAATCCAACTCACACATAAAGAATCACACTAGCACATAGGTTAACTAGACTCGACAAACGCTTACTACTATTGTCTTATTACATAGAAGGGTGACCTATGCCTATTTGTAGAGCGGTTCGCGGAGCCTCTTGTACATAGGGGGTTGATTTAGAAGTTCCAAGAGCCCATCAATAGTGCTATAGCATCTTTTGAGATCTTTTCCCATGGATATCACCTGCCTTTCCAAGTCCGCGTTAGACCTTTCCCTGTCAAGGAGAAAATCTCGTGTGGCCTTCTCGGTTGGTGTTGCATTGGGGTCTTCTACCATAGCCTCCTTATTCTCACTGTTCCAATAGGGCAGATAGCGGTATGCGTCATTCCTCATGTCTTCAATACGACGACCTCGGAATGCTTTGTAGGCTTCAACTGCCACGGCTTCCAAGGCTGACGCTAGAGTGGACCGACGAGCCCTGTGGCCGATCACCATCTCATGCAGGTATAAGCCACTCTCTGGTTCTCGGACAGCGACAGTCACTCTTGCCTTCCAGTAGGTCTTTTCCATGGGATGACTGTACCTCCAATGGGTGTACTGTACGATGATGTTCTTGTCGGGGTAGTAGGCATCAAAAAGTCCCATCAGCCTGTGATGTGTGGGGCTCTGGGCAGCTGTAGGCGCTCCGACGAAATACCCGGAGTCCACGTCCCAACCCGTTGGAAGCTCTTCATCGTCTTCAACCTCCAGCACTTCTGGGGGCACTGGCGAGGGAGGTACTGGAGCTTGTGGAGCTGGTGCTTGCTGAGCTGGAGCTTGTACTGGTGGTGCCGGCGCTTGTGGTTCCACTTCTTGAGGTGCTTGTTCTTGCAGTTCTGGCTCTTGCGGCGCTACCTCTTGCTGCTCTGGCTCCTGGGGTACTTGCGGAACGGGGTTGCCTGCCCTCCTGCGTCCACTGACGGTCCTGCGGGTGATACGACGAGCCATCTATGGAATAGACCAAGAGATAGATACAATAGAATCAATATATTTGTGTAATAGAGCAAGTAAAGAGAAGCATATAGTTTTGATAAATTAACAAGGCTAAGATAAATAGCAAGAATTGAGAAGCAAGGACCACTAAAACGACCATAACTAACTAGGCTTGCGTCCTACAGTCAACATAGCTCCGATACCAATTTGTCACACCCAATTTTAAGAACAAAATTGAATGCAATAACTCATGTGTGCCCAGAGATCAATCACACACATAAGCCACAAATTAAGGAGTACCATCACATATGTTTATTACATAACGAATATTATTCAAAGACTTTACATAGCAGCGGATAAATAAAGTATCTCTCGCGGTAGCTCCATCACAGGGAAGATGACTGGTTGACAGCAAGACTAGAACTCTTCAGGGAAGTCGTCATTACCATAGCAATCTGTTACCCATCCGGGATTTTTATCCAAGTAGAAAGAAAATAAACAAGCATAAGTACATCTCGTACTTAACAAGTGTAACATGGGGTTCATGAGGCTCAAAAAGGCTGACACTGGTTAAACTGCAGTAGCTTTTATTTGGCAACATTTTAACATTAAGGTAAACATATATGAATGCTTAAACCCAACCCACATGATCATAATAATTGAAACATAGCAATAAGGTAATCAACATGAGCAACATAAATAAACAACATATAACAACTAATCTGTGAGTTTTCCGGGCCGCTCGTATCCGTGAGCACGACTGATATATCAGTTTATTAAACTCTGCGCAGAGGTGTACACTTTACCCGATGAGTCGTGATATCCAGATGCCCGGGTTAATTACTCCCATAACACTTCCGAGGTGAGTGGGCAGGATACACGCAAAGCCTTTCAAAGGTTCGTCTAACAAGTTAGGGCCGCTAGTTCTTAAGGCAAGGGGATGTAGAGCCCTCCTTCCAGGTGGCACAATAACACGCAGCCTATACTCACGTGGACAGAAGCCGCACTATACCCAACTCGGCAAGATCCAACGCGCCTATACAGGTGTCCACTAACAAGCTAGAAAAGGTCCTTATACTGAGCTAAGGTCAGAGCCATATAACCCTCATGGTTGCACTGTATGTCCCAGCTTTTGCTGACAGGAGATCCTAAACCATGTTGCTAAAAAGATCAAATTTTATTCACCATTATTAGATCATGTTTGGTTTAAGTAAAGCTCTAGCAAAACTCTACCCATATGCATAGCATCCCAAAGTTATCAAGGTAACGGGTCAAAAGTCTAGGATAAACTAGATAGGAGATCAAAATTAGACACATGCATATGAATTTAGATGTTTCATGGTGAATAGGTCAACAAGGATGATCCCATGCTATACTTGCCTGATTCAGAGTACTCTGGTTGCTCTTGGTTGTCGAAGTAGAGCTCTTGATCACCAACGTAATTCTCACCGTCTATACTCGATTACCACATCAACACACAACCATCGGAACAACAACCATACAAAGCAAACAAGCTATAATTAGAACATTACACCAATCAGCAAGAAAATAATATAAAAAGTTTGAAAACAGAAGGTACGATCTACCACGATCACATAAACGCGAGAATCACGAAAAACGGAATTATAACGCGAAAGTTATGAGCTAAACAAGTTACAGAACCTTAATTAGTAGATTAAACCTAACTCCAATTTTAATTACTGAAAACAGTAGATATCCTTGTACAGATAGATAGAGCTTTTCAAAACGAATCTAACGCAACTTGAACTGACTAAATCGGACTAAAAACGTAGAAGTTATAAGCATTTAAAACTGGTGGCAAAACTGTAAATAAACTGAAATTGATTTTGTATTTAAATTGATTTAAAACGAATCTGCGGATTGGATGGACTGCGCCTCAAATAGGACAAAGCGCAGGGGCTCAAACAGAGGAAAACGCAGACTCAAAGAACAGGGCCTTTGGGACCGCGGGTTTAGACCCAAAAAGGTGTAAGGATCTTTTTGTAAAACAGGCAACGAAGGGGTATCGAGCTCTGGTGTGCGTCGGATCTGAGATGGACGCTCGGGATTAGATCAGGGAGGGCCGGCGGCGCTTTTCACCGGAGAGAAAGAAGGACGCGGCGGCTCCTCGGCCGGAAGGCGGCGGCGCGGCTCGGGATTGCGCTACAGAGCGGTAGAGGCCTCGGGAGCAGATCCAATCGAAAGAGGAGAGCAAAGCGGACTCACCAGAGGCACAGACGAGGTCGGAGACGATCTGGTGGCGGCGTATCGCTCGTCGAGGCGGACGGCGGCTCTGGAAAGCGACGGCGAGCGATTAAGGCATCAAAACGAAGAGGAGAAAAAGGGGAACACACTCGGTTAGCTTCGAGAGATCAAGGGGAAACTCGAGGTACCACTTACGGGCGCGGGAACTCGATGAATCGTCGGGTTGTTGGCGGCGGAAAGCTTGCGGGCGGCGGAGTTTGTCGCGGAGACGAACTAGGGCACGAGAGCTCAAGCTAAAAGCGTGGGGAGAGGCGGCGGTTTCCTGGGGACCTTATAAGAGGGTCGGTTCGGTCGATTTGGCAAGCGAGGACGCGTAACGAGGATGGACTCGGTTCTGGTCATGGAGTCCGAGCCGGATACGAGAGGGAGAAAGAGTGGTGGGACGCTGACCGGAGGAGTCGAGCTGTCAGCGAGCGCGGGAGAGGCGACCCTCGGGCGAGACGGGGCGACGACGCGCACGCGAGGCTGGACCCTCGGGCGAGTCGGAAACGGCGACGCTCAACGCCGAGGCTGGACCCTCGGGCGAGACGGAGATGGTTACGCACGCGCGAGGCTGGAGCCTCGGGCGAGACGGAGATGGTTACGCACGCGCGAGGCTGGAGCCTCGGGCGAGACGGTGATGCGCACGCGAGTGCAGCGCCGAGGCTGGACCCTCGGCTCAGCGCGGGGCTGCGGCGCTGCGCAAGGCTGCTGGGCCGGGCGACGGCCCACGCAAGCGACGGAGGGAGAGGGGAGGGAAGAGGAGAAGCGGGCCAGCACGAGGGAGGGAGCGGGCCGGCCAGGCTGGCTCGGGCCAGAAGGGAGAACGGAGGAGGAAGAGAAGGAAAAAAGGGTTTTCCAATTTCAGATTTGGTTTTTCAAATGCATTTTCAAATCCTTTTTGAATTCAAACAACTTTTGAACTAAAACCACGCATCACAAAAATAAGTTATGCACCAGCATGTATGCATCAACATGATCTTTGGCCTAGGATTAATTTTAGCTTTTGCAAATAATTTATTAACTAAGTTTTATGCAACACACAAAATGCATAATTAAATCATATTGCCTATTTTAAATTGATGCAAATTTTGGGATGTTACAATTACAGCTAGGAATGATAACTTGGAAATGTAATAGAGTTTACAGAGTTCTGATATGAGTTGTCCTCCTCTCTATTCGCTCACTGATACATATAGATAGACTAGTCTTCCTTCTTGGGCTGGGCTGTGCACACTCTGCAGGCCCACTCAGGCCCAGACACCCGAGGATTCTTGGACGCCTTTCTCTAGCTCCTTCTGGGTTCGGTGTACGCAGGGCCACCAGGGTGAGGGGCTGTGACAGTCTTCGAACGCATGCATTCTCATCAAGCTAAGGCCGTTTCGCTTGCATCACTGTAACTAGGTTAGCTTAACATGGCCACATCGTGCATCTACTATCTACATGCATGTAGGAATGAACTGAAATAAACCGGCCTATCCGGATCGTTTTTTGGTTCATGGACTGATGGGAAACAAGTGGCGTGCAATGAACTTGCTTGCGGAAGAATCATATGCCCTATCTAGATGTATGTGTTGTTAGTATTATTAATAAATCGGTAGAAAGAAACTACAGCTTAAATATATGAATAATCATATGTAGTTTAGAAAAAAAGAGGTCAAGGGTGGAATTTATAAAACTAAAAAAGACTACATTTTTAGCAGTACTATAGTTTTCAACAAATCAACCATAAAATTTGTTGCATACAACATTTCATGGCATTTTAAAACCAATACTTTGCTTCCAAACAGGGTCTTAATGTTAACAAAATCTCTAGAGGTACTTATGAAATTATGCAACTAATAAAAGTAACAATACTTCTAGTTAAGATCCGACTACACGTGAATATGTGGCTAAATTATTTAGCGTATGTATTCCCTCCATTATAAATTACTATATAAGATATTTTAGCTTTTGTAGATACATGGCTTTTACTATACACTTAGATATACACTATGTCTAGCTAGATATATAGTAAAAAAATATATCTAAAAAAATGAACATACATTATGCTAGTGAATTAATAAGAAGCAATACGCATGGGATGAGCATGGTATAGCAATATGTTGAGTTTATTATCAGCTTATCCGAAAATACAAAACTTCTCAGCTCATGGAAACGATGGATTATCTTACATATTACTTCCTCCGGTCTAGTTTATAAGGCCTTTCATGTAGGCCAAGAGTCAGAATTTATAATCTTTGATCAACAATTTGATTAATAATTTTTACTATTATAATACAAACTTGATACTACTAGAGTTGTAACCAATAATGCAACTATATTATTCAGAACCCATAAATTTATAATCATAAATAATAAAAATTGGAATGAATGAATAGTTAAAATATTTAACCCTATATTCTTCAACGAACTCCTGCATGGAGAGTATGGCCACGTCACCTGAATTATTTCCATCCATCGGATCTTCGATCGTGTGGCTAGCAGTGCCCTGAAAGGATTCGGCCGGAAGCAGATTCCGCTGCTCCTTGTTTGCTTCCGTCGGCTTTCCCTTTCCTCCTCGCACCGTTGTGCAGCTTCTGCTCCAAAGCTAGCCCCCTGTATATATACGTGCCTTCCAGTTCTCGTTCAGCTTCTTCCAGAGACAAAAAAAACACGGGCCTCTTCCCCGTCCTCCCGAGCCGCGCCGCGAGACAAAAAAAAGCACGGGCCTCTTCCCCGTCCTCCCGAGCCGCGCCGCTCCTCCTGCCCCGCGCCGCCGCAGCTCGCGCCCCCGCCCCTGGCCACGCCTCCCCTTCCCCACTACTCTGCTCTCCTTCCTCTCTCTATCCGGACCCTCTCTTTCCCCCGACCAGCGCAGGACGACGACGCCCATGGCGCCCCTTCCACCGCCTCATCGCGCGAGCCTCTGGCGGCGCTCGACGGCAAGCCTGGCCTGTGGCGCGACGCCGCTTGTGGGCTCCGGCGGTGCTCATCAGCGGCCACGGTGCCACGCGGGTGAGCCCTCTTTGTACTCTGTGTGGGTTCATGCGCTACAGGAAACCCTAGTTGTATGTGCGCCGGCTTGCTACGACTCTGCTCCAGTACCTTCCCCATTGCCATGTTGTCTCTGTCGGATGCCTCTTCCTCGGTGACATCCTAATCGAAGACTACATGACCATGCAGGTACATCGATTTCTGATTTATCTGTTGTCCATTCAAAATTAGCCTAAATATTTTATTTTCGATATTAATTTTGAGATAAAATATTATATTTCTCCTATTGCCGCGTCGTCTCTGCTGGATGCCTCTTCCTCGGTGACATCATAATTGAAGAATATTTAATTTCTTATATTAATTTTAGGATAAAATAATTTACTTCTGATATTAATTTTGGGATAAAATTAATGTTGTCAGTTTTTCGCTCTGTCAAAATTTCACTTCAGGTATTCGATGGTCGTTGCCCTAGGGTGTGTGCGTAAAGATGGCAACGGGTACCCGATACCCGATACCCGACGGGTATTTGATCCATTAGGGGACGGGGATGAGACGTTATTTGTACCCGCGGGGATTTAAATGGGCAAGAACCCATCCCCGTTGGGGATGGCGGGGACGGGGACGTTCCTTATGTACCTGTCCCCGTTACCCGTTGGGGAACCCGCTATTGCTATTATAATGTGTATATATGTGTATATATATAATATAAAATAAAATTAGTGCACATATGATGGTCCTAGCCCAATTAGAATCATATAAAAAGGATGCTAACTATAATCTATGATCACAATGTATGATGTATCTATACATTTATCTTATTCATTGTGTTATTGTGGCATGTAATATATGATTATACATGGGTGCATACTCGGGTACGGGTACCCGACGGGTATGAAATCCCCGATGGGGATGGGGACGGGGAAAATTCTGTACCCGCGAGCGAAAATGGGGATGGGGACGGGATGGATTTTAGTTCGCGGGGATGGGGACGGGATGCCAATACCCGATGGGGATGTACCCGTTGCCATCCTTATGTGTGCGGCTCTCCGAGGAGGTCCAGAACATAGACAACAAGAACTAGGCAAGTTTGTCAGGTCTTACTGACCAATTATATTGGATTACTATTTGATTATATTATTTACATGGCTTCTTGTTTGTTTAATCTAAGATCAGTGTGCTTTCAATCGGCAAGTTTGTCAGGTCTTACTGACCAATTACATTGGATTACTATTTGATTATATTATTTACATGGCTTCTTGTTTGTTTAATCTAAGATCAGTGTGCTTTCAATTGACACATGCATATATGTTTACTTTGCACAAAGAAACATTGATGTTGTCACATCAACTAAAAAAACTCTTACCTGTTCAGACTGATAACAAAGTACTCAAGAATAAGATACTAGCCCATCATCGATATTACTATTTTGTATCACTTCTTATTTCAAAGAGTTGTTGTCACCCAACCTTTATCTTTTTCCTATGCATAGGTCTACTTTGGCAGGATCATCCTCTTAAAGCAAATTTCTCCATCTGTTGAGTGAGTAAGTTCTTATTTTAGTATGTTTTATAGTTCCAATTTTTGATACCTATATTCTCATATTAGATGTACCTAATATTGGAGATGTTTCCAATGATTGTGCTGGCTTAGTCAATATGTTTGCTAAGAAAATTGATTTTACACGCGATTATGTTTGGAGTATTGATTTCCTAATTTAGTCCAAAGCCTGAAAAAATGGAGCCATCAAAGGGAGGTGCCCCGGTCAGTTATTGGAGTTGAGAATTCTGTTATGTTAATTGCTTCATCCATTGATCTTGTTCGCACAACTACATTGTCTATTATGGTACCTACATTCGTAAATTACTTATGCCTATTATTGGAGATTTTTTTTGTTCAGTTAAACTTCCTAATCTCCAGTTAACTGTTGACCTAACAAACATGGTGTCGGACCATGTTGGCAGACACCTGCCAGCTATGCTAATACTATAAACTGTTAAATGGATTTCATCTAAATTAAATGGGGTGAAATAATTCTTGCTACAGTTTTGTTGGCTGCAAATGGAGGATGTAGAGAACCAAATATTTGGAATGCCATCACCAGAGTGTAAATTTATAGAAGCCAAAGACCTCTAAATTCATTTTAACTGCTTCGTTACAACTATATCTTTCTTTACAGGTTGGACCTTGTTGCAGCTTTGTTTAGTCTACTTGTTGTCAAGGCACTAATCGGTGTACTAGGTTTCATAGTAGTTCTGCTAACAACCAGGAATTCATGATTCTGCTGTTGAGGTCAGCGGCTCGAGCTTTCACCCTCCTTCACATTTTTTGGTCTTTATTGCAGGCTCAGTTTATAACTGTAAAATTAGTTCCCAGATTTGCGATAAATATTACAACTCCATTTGCTACTCAGTTCATCTTTGTATACCTATGCATGGCGCAGT
The DNA here is from genome assembly GCA_009763385.1 of Coix lacryma-jobi var. lacryma-jobi. NCBI lineage: Eukaryota > Viridiplantae > Streptophyta > Magnoliopsida > Poales > Poaceae > Coix > Coix lacryma-jobi. The sequence goes on along the minus strand of CM019827.1, from coordinate 95,666,517 downwards.
TATAACAACACAAATTGTTTATTAACAACATATCTGACAGGCTAATCTTTCCTTGTTTATCCCCCAAAAGTTCTTTTCTCTTTTTTCCCTCTTCTTCCTCTTTTCCTTTTCCTCTTCTCTTGTTCCGTCGGAGAGAAGTCAGAATGCCAACCAGAGCACAATTCATGGATAAATGGGGCATTGATTCTTTTTGGTTTTTTCCTATCTTCTTAAAATCTTGAACTTTGGTTATTAAGATTTTTTCTCTGCAATTTGCAGGTTCTGTTTGTCAGAATTTTCTGCATGCCTCTTCTAATTTGGTTAATTGTCACATGTAATTTCAGTACTGAATCTTTTCCTTCTTGATTTATGCCCCGTAGGTGTTCCAGGAAGTGCCACGTTTTTGTAGAATCGACAGCCCTGCCATTCATTTGTTGCAAATAAAATGTATGATTATACATTTTTTCACTTCACCTTATAATTACCACTAATTTGGTCGTGTGTGACAGATTTTATAACTTCTCCACACCAGATGAAATGGATCCTTCGTTAGGATATTATATTAATACAATCTATAGATTGCAATATATACATTTCTATGCCATATCGCCATACACCAAATGAACTTTTTTCCTTCAATGATACATCAACGAAGATAGAGAGTTATTGCATGCTACATTTTTTACAATTTCACATCAATGATTTGCTCTTCCACTGCGGACTAAACCAAAAACAAACATTGTAGGTTTACTGATGCAGAGAGAAGTGACGATGCCAACCAGAGCACCTTTCATGAATGGATGAGGTATTGATTCCTTTTGTTTTTTTTACTCACCTCATTCTTTAAAATCTCAATCTTTAGTTATTATGATTATGTCCAAAATATAACATTGGAATTTTGGTTACTAACAGTTGGTTTATTTTCTAAATGATTGATGAAGCAGTCTCACTCGACAAGGTTCAGAAAACTCACTGGACAAGCTGATGGATCCTACCACTGTTGATCCAAAATGGACGTCGCCCATCACTGAAGATGGGTCCATGGACAGACGAGGAAACCCCGCTGCCAACACAACCACCGGAAGATGGAGATCTGCCATCCTGCTGCTAGGTAAACAAGGCTGCTTTTTACCCAATAATAATAACAAATAGATGCACTTTTCCCGTAGCTGTTAAGATAGCTGGGTAACTTTACTATGTGTCGAAAAAATCAGCTCACTTGTGAAAACCTTTTGATGATATGAAAGTACATAAACTTCCCCGTAGCTGCAGTTAAGGGTGTATGGAAAATCAACTCACTTTACTGTGTGCCAACTTGCTAGGTAACTTTATTGTATGAAAAAACTTCTCCGTAGCTGTGCACTGACAATTCTATAGGTGTTCTTCTCCACATTTGTTACTTGCTAAGTACTGGGTAAATACTTTTCTTTACCAAGAAAATTTCTTCAGTTTTTTCAAATTATACACCCATACTGTGAATTTGAAATCTATGTGCTTCTACCCTTGGACTACTTATGTTACAGAGTTGGTAATGTCCATGCTTTGTAAGAGTTGCTAACGCACATTCTGTTCTGTGATCAAAGAAATGTAATCGTTCACAGACTATGGTCGTTAATTGTTGACATTTTCCTATTGAAAGTGCATTCGCCCCCAATGTGGGTTTTGGCTAATTAATGACAATCAAATTAGGGACTAACCGGTTTATAAAATCATGTATGCAGATGTTAGTCCTAGAAAGATTTGAAATGTTATGATCTCGTGAACAAAGCACGTTTGGACACATTTGGACATAAAGATGCCTAGCTCAAGTGGTAGTTTAAAATTTCAATTTTAAACTTGAGTTATAGGTAAGCCGGACTATCAAGAGGGTCACAATTTATGTTGGCTAGATGTGGAGAAAAGTGCTCAAATCGACTAACTATAGTTTGCTTGAGAGACACCTCACAAAACCGAACACATGGAGAGTTTTCTGTGCGGGCGGTAGTACCGCCCATGGGTGGTCGGTAGTACCGCCCGTGGCTTCACCGCTCAGTGCTCAAAACACCCTCTCTGTTTGGCTCGAAAATGACCGGGCGGTAGTACCGCCATTATGTCGGTACTACCGCCTTCGGTGGTACCGACCCTGGTCGGTAGAAAGGCAGGTTTTGCGAAGCTCTCTGGATGGATCAGAAATGGTCTGGCGGTAGTACCGCTATAGGGCCGGTACTACCGCCCCTGGTGGTACCGACCCAAGGCCGGTAGTAACCAAGTTTTGCAGGGCTCTCTGGTCTGACGCGTTTTTGGCTTGGCGGTAGTACCGCCATTATGTCGGTACTACCGACCCTCGGTGGTACCGACCCTGGTCGGTAGTTACTGAGGGACCAAGTCCCTTTCTGTGGAGCTCTCTGTTCGCGGCAGATTTGGCCTGACGGTAGTACCGCCATAGGGCCGGTACTACCGCCCTCGGCGGTACCGACCTTATGGCCGGTAGTTGACTTTCTGGCCAGATCTAGATCTGTGCGACCGTTATGACTGGTCGGTTGTACCGACCATGGGTGGTCGGTACTACCGACCAGCCTCTGGTCTGAGGGAGTATAAATACTTCCCCTCTTCTTTTTTTCACGGTCACCCACTTATTCCACTCACTTATTGCGACCTAACTTCAGACGAAAAGCTCTCCAAGCATTGACTACTCCCCTCTCTCTCCCCCTTTGCTCCTAGATTCATTCTCTTGCAAGATTTGAGCTAGGGAAGTGAGATTAGAGAGTGAGAAGCTTCGATCTACGACTTGAGCACTTGGTTTCCATCTAGCCAGCTTGTTTTGTGTCTATTACTCTTGAGCTCTTTGAGCTCTAGCCGGTTAGGTGTTCTTCGTGGTAGCCCGTATTGATTCACTTGTGAGGGCTCCCCGAAGTGTTTGTATTTCCCCTGTGATTTCTAGTGGAGAAACTCTTGTAGCCTTTGTGGTTGCTTGAGTGAGGCAAGGAGGTGAAATAGACTCTGACCTTTGTGGTCCCCTCAACAACGAGGACGTAGGCACTCCTTAGTGGATTGGCCGAACCTCGGGATAAATCGCGTGTCCCGTGTGCTTGTTGTTGTCTCTACTTTCTATATTACGCTTGTTGTTGTGTTCTTCGTGTTCTTCCTATCCCTATCTCCTTCTTAGGTTGGGAAGGCTCGATCTACATCAAGGGAAGCAACCAAGGCTCGGTGAGAGTAGAATTGCTATCTATCATACTTAGGGAAGTGGGGTAGATTGTTGTATTACCTTCACAGCTTACATACAGGATTTGTAGTTCTTTTTAGGATCACGGTGGTGCCGTTTGTTTGTGTCGGTAGTACCGGTGTTTCACACCCGGTAGTACCTACCCAAACAAACCGGCCTCTCCGGTTGTTATCTAACTACATCTTCTAGTTTGTGAAGTTTCAGATTGTTAAAAATCACCTATTCACCCCCCTCTAGGCTGATTTGATCCTTTCAATTGGTATCGGAGCCTAACCCTTGTGTTAGCGCTTCACCGCGTAAGGGAGAATCATGTCGACCCTAAGTCAAGAACAATTTGATGAGATCGTGAAGAAGGTTTCTGCTCAGTTGATGGAAGATCAAGCAAAGAAGCATGAAGATGAAATGAAGAAGATGAAAGATGAGATTGAGAGCTTGAGGCGTGCTTTAGACAACAAGGCTGAATCATCAGGAGAAAAGCCGCCACCACCCAAGGAGGACAAGAAGAAGGATGATGAAGAGAAAGGCAAAAGAGACACCGAGTTCTTTAGGTTGCACTATGACTATAGCCAAATGGGCATAGTCATTCAATTGTCTAGCGTCAATCTAGGCAAACCACCCGCCTTTGATGGAATCAACTACAATGATTGGGCACACAAGATGAAGCTACACCTTCTTGCCGCAAGAGTTTGGGAGATTGTTGAGAGTGGACCAAGTCATGTTGAAGGTCAAGAATTCACTGACAATGATGTGATTGAGTTTCAACAGAATGTTCAAGCCGCATCATTGATCCTATCATGCCTTAAGCCTGAAGAAAGCAACAAGGTACATGGAATGGAGAGTGCCAAGAAGATTTGGGACACCCTCAGGATATCATATGAGGGTGATGCAAGTGTGAGGAAGTGCAACATAGAGCTTCTTCATGGAAAGATTGAGAACTTTGCTATCAAGAAAAGTGAGACCACTCAACAAATGTTTGATAGATTCATGACATTGGTCAATCAGATTAGAGCTCTCAGAGACAAAAAGTGGGATGACTACTCAGCTGGAAGAAAGCTATTGAGAGCATATAGAAAGAGGAACAAGACTCTTGCATCAATCATCATGGAGAGACCCAACTATGAGAGCATGGGACCTCATGAAATGCTTGCCAAAATAAAGCATCATGAAGTCTTGGATGATGAAGCTCTAGAAGATCAAGAGGAAAGTCACAAGAAGGTGGTAGCTCTCAAAGCTAATCAAGAAGAAAGAAGCAAGGCCCGAGATGACTCATCAAGTGAAGGAAGTGATGACTCCGATGATGAGATTGCTCTCCTTGTGAAGAACTTCCGAAGATTTATGAAGAAGAAAATGTATAAGAAGGGCAAAAGTGGATACTTCAAGAAGTCAAAGAAGAGGACATGTTATGAGTGTGGCGCGGATGATCATTTCATTGCCGATTGTCCACAAAAGAAGAACAAGAACAAGTATAGCAAGAGTGATGACAAGAAGCAAAGAAGAAGAAGAGGTGGTGAAGCTCATCTTGGTGAGTGAAGGACCGAGAAAGCACTAGCAAGGCGACCAGAGGGGGGGGGTGAATGGGAGCTCAAAAATTTCTCTCGAAACTTTGGCCAAATGTCACAAAATTAACCCTGAGAAACTACGACCGAAACCGTGATGCCCACGACCCTTGGAAGAGGGTGGATGATCCCTATGATCACAGTGAGGCACCACAAGAAGATAGCAAACCAAATGCCAAAAGCTCCGGCTCGAACACAACCCCAAAAACCAAGTCCCGAATGTAGATTGTCAGCTACGTCGAGAAACTCCTAAATACCTATGCTAACAAGTAGCAAAGATACCTAGAGAGGTTTCTTGGTCAACTACGAGGCCAAACGAGAAGTCCGGAAACCAAGTGAACAAGCCGGGAGAGCAAACGCACTAAGCCGGAAGCTTCAGATGATTCCCGGACTGTCCGGCCCTGGGGTCCCGGACTGTCCGCCCCTACTGCGGACTGTCCGCGCTCTGGTGGCGGACTCTCCGCCGGTCAAGTCAGCAAAAACACACTGCTGCTGAAGTCCCCCTGCTCGGTCCCGGACTGTCCGCGCTTTAGCACGGCAGACTGTTCGTCGGTGACCCGAGCCAAAACCAGCAGGGACTGGCCGCGCCCTAAGTGGCGGACTGTCCGCGGTCACTCAGGGAGGGCGATTTTGATCGCCCTTCTCCCAAATCTTCTCCAAATCGATTCAAATCAAAATCCCACGTTCCCAAACTTGGAGAGGATGATCACGGAGTAGTTAGGAGACTATCCCCAAGAAATCATCCGCTCAAATCGAGTCAATCACCGGGAAATCAAAAGGGGAGGAGGATGAACCGAAAAAACACCACGAAAATGAAATCAACCCGATCTACTTGTTCGTAAGGAGATAGATAAATTCCTTCGGTGGAAATGATCTCCTTTCAAATATGAACAAGATGATTCAAACGGATTTCGCAAAGACGCACGGGAGAGAGAGATCGAGTGACGGGAAAATCGCGGAGAAACGAAGAACGCGAAGAACACAAACCAAAACGTGAATCAACACATCGATTTGCAACCATGTGGCTACCACACGCTACAACAGTGAGGTTACGGCCTCACTTCCTCAAAATCTCCAGTACACAGAGGTATGGTTCTCTGCGGATCTCAGCTAGCTACAGCAGGGGATTGGGAGAGCAGGAAACCCTAGAAGCAAAGAGCAAATGACAGGGATGACTAACTGAGATAACTGGGGAGGTGGGTGTCTCCCCCTATTTATCCTAATTATAACCTATTCCTAATTCCCACTCTACCCCTAACTACTTACAGAGCGAACCAGCTAAACCCTAAGGTTATTCTGGACCAACTCGGTGGTAGGTGGATCCGACGGCCACGCCCGCACAACTCGTAGCGTTGCCTCGACGCAACCTCCCGATTGCCGCCACGTGCCGCCCTCGCTCTGCACCCCCGGTTTTGTGGCCTAAACCGGGAAACCTGCCTTTTCCAGCCAACCCCCGGTTTTGAGGCCCAAACCGGGAAACCAGCCCACCAAGCATCTGAGTTTTGAGGCCAAACTCAGCAAACCCTCAGCGCCCAGGTTTTGAGGCCCAAACCTAGAAACCGTCCTCAGCCCGAGTTTTGTTGCCAAACTCGGAAACCATCTGCACCCAGGTTTTGAGGCCCAAACCTGGAAACCGTCCACCCGATGGTTTTTACCTGGCTCTACCAACAAACCGACATCGTAGATGGGATGCACCTCCCGTGCACCCCGTCCACCGACACGTGTCCCCAAGTCCACGACTCAGGCAACACATGACCGCAAGTCTTCACTTGTAGCTGCCACAGGCTGCCAGCCATCACAGCTGATCCTCGGGCCTCTGGTCCCTCAGTCCAAGCCTCACGTCCGCCCTTCGCCACTCTCGGTCCATCGGCACGGCACGTCTCTACTTGACCTTCACCTCGCCTTTGATCACTGTATCCGTGCTCGACACCTGCACAACACAAGCCAAAGAACATGCGCATCATCCCAGTTGACAATCACTCATCACTCAGAGACCCGGCATACACCCATGTATCCGCAATCTCCCCCTTGATGAGTGCATTGTCAACTACCAACACAAATCATAATAGAAAGAGAAGAAGGAAGAAGGAGAAGAGAAAACTCGACCAAATGACCCAAAAGCATAGCAAAGCCGAAGAAGGTCAAGTGGAAAGAGCGAAATAACTTGGTCCCCAAAGACATGGGCAACGGCTCAACGCAAGCAAGCAAAGCAAAGCTAGCCCTCAACAAGAGGTAGAACAGGCTCAACACCGCTAGCAAATCCCAATCGAAAATATCGAAGCAAAATGCTAGTCCCTCAATATAGAGGCACAGAGGCTCAACACAACTAGCAACGAAAGCTCGATACCGACTGTTACCAAAAAAGAGTTCGACACCAATTGAAAATCTGAAAAGCAAATGCTAGTCCCTCAAGAAAGAGGCTAAGGCTCAACGCAACTAGCAAACCGCTCCAAACCAATTGAAAATGTCAAAGACTCAACCGGAAACAAACTCCCCATCGAATAGTGCAAACAACCAGGAAGACTCCCCCTTAGCTGAAACGGAGGGTAATGATTTGCAATTTCTCCCCCTTAGTTGAAAATGCACTTATCAAGAAATAAGGCTTCCCCTCAGAAAATGCACCAACAAAAAGTGCCAACAAGAGAGGTTCTCCCCCTTCCAAAATGCATATGATTCAAAATGCAAGTTAGGAGCTTCAAGAGTATACTCAAAAGAGTGCAAAGATGCTCTACAGAGTTCTGATCCGATGACTCAGAAAAATGCACAGAATGCTAGCAAAGGCTCAAACTGATCACTAAGTCTGAAATGAGAGCAAAAGAGCAGTTTGTAGCCAAAAAGGTATTCACCATCAAAATAGCACAGACATGTATAGACAGAAAGTCAACCAGGTGCTAATCATGTATTCAAGGTGAACTACCCCTAGCATAGTTCAAACATCATGCTGATACCAATTTAGGCATATACTTGTGATTTCAAATTTTAATCGGAGTTGCAGCGGTGAAATTACACAAGTTCAGAAAACAGCATGTGACTGCGAGAGGTTGAATGCTTGTTATTGCCTAACTTTTCAACTGTGCGAAGCCTATGCATAAGCAATCAGAAGCTTAAAGCAACAGTTTCGGTCATACACTACACAGCTCAAGTTTAACTCAAAGTGCAATGAGAAACAGTCTCGAAACTGTGAGGTGCTAACAAGCAAACTCATCTCGATCTTTCCAATTCACTTAACTTGGTTCAGATTTTAAACAGAATATGACATACCAAGCAAGTGAATGACTCAACACTAGAGACATAGCAACCTAGCATATATGAAAAGCACATGTGACTTCAACTCATCCTACACATGCTAGTTGCATATCTCAATGGTGAACATTTTCAAGTTTTAAGTTCATTATCAAGTTCACCATTTCAAAAATAGCTCAGCTCATACTATGCACTAGTGATCAGAAAGAGCATAAGCTACAACATCAACATAAAGCATCGGAGCAAAAACTACACAGAGCATAGTTACATTCTTCAGATTATACACATGAAGCTCAGAATGTAAAAGCGTATGCTAAAATGCAAAAGATGCACGAAGAAATCAAAAAGAAGCAAAAACAACTGAAAACAAAAAGTCAGTGTATCATACAAAATCCAAAGTGTTTCCCCCATCTAAAAAGGGAAACACACACCAAGCTCACCTCTCAACCGATTAAAGGTTGATTGGTCCAAGGGCTTGGTAAAAATATCAGCAAGCTGATGATGAGTATCGACATGGCGAAGGTCGATATCACCCTTCTCATAGTGATCTCGTAGAAAATGAAAGCGCACATCAATGTGTTTGGTCTTGGAGTGAAGCACGGGGTTCTTAGCAACGCTAATTGCACTCGTGCTGTCACAAAGCAATGGAACACGAGAAAAGCTCAGACCAAAATCACGCAAAGTGGCCATCATCCAGAGTAACTGGGAACAGCAGCTAGCCGCAGCAACATACTCAGCCTCCGTGGTAGACTGGGCGACGCTAGACTGCTTGCGAGAGGACCACGAAACAAGAGAAGAACCAATAAACTGGCAAGTCCCAGAAGTGGACATGCGATCAATACGGCAACCAGCAAAATCGGCATTGGAATAACCGCAAAGGGAAAGGGTGGAGGAAGCAGAATACCAAATCCCGAATTCTGGAGAGAGGGATAAGTACCTCATAATGCGCTTGACCGCCTGACGGTGAGAGGTGCGCGGCGACGCCTGAAAGCGCGCGCAGAGGCACACCGCGAACTGGATGTCCGGGCGTGTCGCCGTCAGGTACAGCAGCGACCCGATCATACTCCGGTACTCCTTCTGGTCCACCGCTTCTCCCTCTTTGTCCGCATCCAGGGCCGTCGTGGTCGCCTTGGGTGTTGGAAGAGGCTTGGCCTCACCCATGTCAAACTTCTTCAGGATATCTCTGGTGTACTTGCCCTGGTGCACAAACGTTCCTTCCCGGGTTTGCTTGATTTGCATCCCGAGGAAAAACGTCAGCTCGCCCATCATGCTCATCTCAAACTCCCTGCTCATAGTGTCTGCAAACTTGGCAACCAAAGCGTGAGAAGAACCACCGAAAATGATATCATCCACGTAAATTTGGACCAAGAGAGTATCAGTGCCTTGCTTGAGGAGAAAGAGCGTTTTATATACACATCCCATTTTAAAACCCTTAGCAAGCAAAAAGGTTTTCAACCTATGATACCAGGCTCTAGGGGCTTGTTTCAAACCATACAAAGCTTTGTGAAGTTTAAAAACATGGTTTGGAAACTTGGGATTTTTGAAACCGGGGGGTTGTCTAACATACACCTCCTCTTCTATGTAGCCATTTAAGAAGGCACTCTTGACATCCATTTGAAAAAGTTTGAAACCTTTGGATGCAGCAAAAGCCAAGAGTATCCTAATAGCCTCCAAACGTGCCACAGGAGCAAATGTCTCCTCATAGTCTATCCCCTCCTTCTGACTATATCCCTGGGCTACGAGTCTGGCCTTGTTTCTCACAACATGGCCATCTTCTCCCTGTTTGTTTTTGAAAACCCATTTTGTCCCAATAGGATGACACTCAGAAGGTGGAGACACTAGAACCCAAACCCGATTTCTCTCAAAGTTCTCAAGCTCCTCATGCATGGCATTGACCCAATCAGGATCCATCAAAGCGTGTCCAACATCCCGGGGTTCAAAATCAGCAACAAATGCAGAATGAGCAAAGTGAGAGATTTGCCTTGACCGGGTGACGCGTTCGTTGATGCTGCCGATCATCTGCTGAGGCGGGTGCTGACGCTGAATGTGTCGTGGCGCCTCCATTGCCGAAGTGGCCTCCCCCTCAACAGCAGCTGGTGCCTCCTCGGGTACAAAGGGTACCGCTCGAGGTGGCAGATCCCACGGCCCCCAGGAAGATGATGTGTTGGGGCCGTGAGTCGTCGTAGAGGCCGCTCTTTGCGGCACAGCAGGTGGAGGAGGTGCTGGGTCATCTATCCCTTCAGCACCTTCTTCTTCATCATCGAAAAGAGGTTCGCCAACCTCATGATCACCTGCACGCTCAAAACGAGAAGAAGGACAAACCATGGTCTCGTCGAAGGTGACATCGGATGTCTCCATGACTCGGTTAGTGTCAAGGTTAAGTACACGATAAGCACGAGTATGAGTGCCATAACCCAAAAACACACCGTCAGAAGAACGAGACTCAAACTTGTCCAAGTTGCCCTTTTTGAGTATAAAACAATGGCAACCAAAAACTCAAAAATAACTCACCTTGGGGAGTTTTCCAAAACGCAACTCATAAGAGGTCTTTTTCAAGAATGCTCGAAGAAAAATGCGATTGGAAATGTAGCATGCAGTGCTCATAGCTTCGGCCCAATATCGCCTAGGAGTCCTATGCTCATCGAGCATCGTCCTGGCCATCTCTACAAGGGTCCGATTCTTCCTCTCTACAACACCATTCTGAGGGGGTGTGTAGGGGGAAGAAAACTGATGCTCTAAACCCAAAGAGTTACAAAACTTCTCAAAATCCGAATTCTTGAATTCGGAACCATTATCACTCCTAATAGCTCGCATCGAGTTCAAAGGGAACTCGTTCTGAAGACGCAAAATCAGATTGCGAGCAAAGGAGAAAGTCTCGATCTTCTCAGCTAAAAAGAAGACCCACGAATATCTCGAAAAGTCATCAACAACAACAAGCACGTACCACTTCCCCCCAACCGAGCTCACCCGAGCCGGACCAACAAGGTTCATGTGCAAAAGCTCTCCAGGGTGCTTGGTCATGACCTGAGTCACTGGATGGTGGGGAGCGGCAACCATCTTCCCGTGTCTACAAGAGTGGCAAACAAGATCCTTCTCCATAGATAACTTGGGCAATCCTCGGATTAGGACAAGTGAACTAAGCCTTGCAAGCAAGTCGAAGCTCAAATGTCCAAGTCTCCTATGCCACTTCCAAAGATCACAAGAGGAAGGTCCAGCCACAAGACAACGAGAAGTACCAAAAGACTCCGAGAAATTCGCACGAAAGACTTTTCCAAAGGGCGCAATCAAACACACAAGATTGCCCTGAGGATCCAAAATACGACAGAGATTCGGTTTGAAATGAATCTCATAGTCGTCGTCAAAGAGTTGCGAAACAGAAAGAAGGTTAAAATGCAAGTTAGAAATAAGAGCAACATCGCGCAACACAAAGTGCTCATTAACTCGCACAGACCCACGAGACAGCACCTTACCTTTGCTGTTGTCGCCGAAGGTGATATACTCCTTTCCGGCGACCGGACTAAGACTGGAGAACCACTTGGCGTTTCCGGTCATGTGCCTCGAACAACCGGAATCCACCAACCAAACGTTCTCCAATCGTTTTACCTACATCAATAAAAAGACATAGAGTAAGCATACGGGCCAACACTAGGGTTAGTGAAGTAGGAAGAATACCAGTGTTGGGCCGGCTGCTCAAAAGAACGGTCAGGGAAAAAACCATTCCTAGCACACCTACGGAGGAAGCGATCACCACGTTTAGAAGAACGTGGTCCGCTGGGGAAGGAGCGCTCACCGCGATGCTCAAAACGCGGTGGGGGAAAACGCTCAACTGCAAAGCCACCGCCACGGGGTCCATAGCCTACAAATGCAGGCTCCCGCCGGGCATGCTCTCTACGAGGCCCACGCCTAGGGACTTGAGGCTCAACACCTCTAGGCCTAGCGTCTCTCCTCGGAGCTCTCTGCTGCCTAGGCCTGGGAACTTGAGGTTCTGGACCTCTGGGCCTAGCAGCACGTCTCGGTGCTCTCCTCTGAACATTCGGCGCATGTACATCATGGAAAGGATAGTACATGTCCGGGTTGTTCATCTCCCTAGCACGGCGCGCCTCTCTCTTGCGCCTAAAGCAGAACTCGCTCAAGTGTCCATCTCTCCCATAGTGCTCACAGTGGTACCTCACCGCTCTCAAAGGGGGTTGTTGGTACTCACGGTTGTGGGTGTGGATCACCTTGCCCTTCTGTGGCAACTCCTCCTGGATAGGTGGCATTGTGTCCAGCTTGTTCTTTAGGTGGTTGGGTTTGGGATGCCACACTTGGTTCTTGGGTGGAGCTCTCGGAGGCTCAACAAAGACCCCATCCTTGGTGTTAGGCTTGAGAGGCTCTTTGGGTGGAAGCTTGGTAAGTTTGGGAGTAGTGGTGGAGTTGGGCTTCTCACTCGGATTCAGACCACTCGACTCTCCAATCTTCCCAAAACCAGAAAGATCAACACCCTGAGCAAAGCCTACACCGGGACCTCCAGCAGCTCGCTTGAATTGGGAAATCATCATCCCGAGCTGTGGCTCACCACAAGACACCCATGACAAGATGGTCCGAAGGTATGTGTTTTCCTCCTCGGTTTGCATCTTGTCATGCTTCACATTGGCAATCTCCATCTCCAAACCCTCGCACAAAGCGCACCTAGTCACACAAGTGCTACCCGAGCTGGCCTCCTCAAGAGACACAATCTTGGCATTCTTCTCTGCCAACTCGGATTGCAAGACAGGACAAGTCTTGCACGCACCCAACAGCATGGGTCTAGCCCGGAGCTCATCCACCTCTCCTACCAACGCAACATACTTACTTCTCAAAGTGAGAAGATCAGTCATGTGCGTGGTGCACGCCTCGCACTCCTCCTCATCGGTAACAACTACGGTGGACTTGACAGAATCAAGTTCCTTCACCGTATCCTCCCACTTCTGCCTAAACTCCTTGCGCTCTCTAGCGGCTCGCCTAAGCAACTTATCTTGACTAAGGAGCGCGGCAGTAAGTTTCTCGACCTCAGCGGAAAGCTCATTGTGGGTCAGAGATACCTGGGAGGTGTCGTCGTCGTCGTCGTCGTTCCGAGGGGAGTTCACCAGCTCGCCATCGAGAGCCATGGTGCAGAAATCGTCGTCGTCGGCGAAGAAGCAGAGGCCGTTCAGCTTGTCCTCGATCCTCTTCTTCTTCTCGGACTCGTCATTGCTTGAGCAAGCGGAGTCGTCATCCGAGCCGTCAACGACGCTGAGCGTGGCGAAGAACGCACGCTGCTCAGCCTGGGCCTTCTCCAAGTACTTCTTCTTGATGTACTCCTTGTCGAAGCCGCCCCTCCGCTTGTGCCTCGCGGGGACGTACTTCTCCTTGCGCTTGCCGGAGTCGTACTTGTGCCCATCATCACCCTTCCCAGATGAATGCTTCTTCTTGGGGCAGTTGGCGATGAAGTGATCGGGGTCGCCGCACTCGTAGCATCCCGAGCGTCCTCCTCCGCGGCGACGGTTCATGCGGTTGTTGTGGAACCGCGAGAACCGGTTGGCGAGCAATGCCAACTCGTCATCCCCCAAAGACTCCAGCTGGTCCTCTGTGACGGAGAAGAGAGACGAAAGAGCAAAACCTCCAGAGGGGTAAGAAGAGCCAGAAACCAAAGCCATAGTCGGGCCAGAAGGATTCTCATAAGAAGCCCTTGCCATGGCATCGATCTCACTGGACTTGAGCTTACTAAAGAGCTCGCCGCACGTGAGGGTCTCATAGTTCGGTGATTCGATGATCGCCTGAACTTTGGAGTCCCACACCGACCGATCAAGAGTATGCAAAAGCTTCAAAGCTCTCTCATGATCGTCGAAAGGCAACAGCTCCTTGTTAGCCCTCATCCTGTTGACAATCACCTGAAAGCGAGCGAATAAACTTTATATGCCCTCGCTTGAACGACTCGTAGAGTCGGGTTTTGACTTGAGAGGTTCCCTCATGAAAGCGCATGAGGGTAGCCCAAATCTCCCGAGCCGTAGCGAGGTGAGAAACACGATCAAACTCACTCATGCTCAAACATGAGAAAAGAGCATTACGTGCTCGGCTATTGGCATCGTGCTCATTGATCTGAAGCTGAGAGACACGAGCAGCCAAGACCACGTAATCAGCAGAGTTGCAAATATCCCAAATGGAAGCACCCAAACTCTGCAGATAGGCCGACATGCGTATCTTCCAATACGCATAGTTGGTCCCATCGAAAAACGGCGGTTTGCCCACGCCGCGATCCATGTCGCCTTCTGTGGATCTGGAACCGGCTAAGGTGGAAGATCCTTAACCCGCTCTGATACCAATTGAAGGACCGAGAAAGCACTAGCAAGGCGACCAGAGGGGGGTGAATGGGAGCTCAAAAATTTCTCTCGAAACTTTGGCCAAATGTCCCAAAATTAACCCCGAGAAACTGTGATCGAAACCGTGATGCCCACGACCCTTGGAAGAGGGTGGATGATCCCTAGGATCACAGCGAGGCACCACAAGAAGATAGCAAACCAAATGCCAAAAGCTCCGGCTCGAACACAACCCCAAAAACCAAGTCCCGAACATAGATTGTCAGCTACGTCGAGAAACTCCTAAATACCTATGCTAACAAGTAGCAAAGATACCTAGAGAGGTTTCTTGGTCAACTACGAGGCCAAACGAGAAGTCCGGAAACCAAGCGAACAAGCCGGGAGAGCAAACGCACTAAGCCGGAAGCTTCAGACGATTCCCGGACTATCCGGCCCTGGGGTCCCGGACTGTCCGCCCCTACTGCGGACTGTCCGTGCTGTGGTGGCGAACTGTCCGCGCTCTGGTGGCGGACTGTCCGCCGGTCAAGTCAGCAAAAACACACTGCTGCTGAAGTCCCCCTGCTCGGTCCCGTACTGTCCGCGCTTTAGCATGGCGGACTGTCCGCCGGTGACCCGAGCCAAAACCAGCAGGGACTGGCCGCGGCTGGACTGAACCAGCCCCGACGCGCGGACTGTCCGCGCCCTGAGTGGCGGACTGTCCGCAGTCACTCAGGGAGGGCGATTTTGATCGCCCTTCTCCCAAATCTTCTCCAAATCGATTCAAATCAAAATCTCACGTTCCCAAACTTGGAGAGGATGATCACGAAGTAGTTAGGAGACTATCCCCAAGAAATCATCCGCTCAAATCGAGTCAATCACCGGGAAATCAAAAGGGGAGGAGGATGAACCGAAAAAATGCCACGAAAACGAAATCAACCCGATCTACTTGTTCGTAAGGAGATAGATAAATTCCTTCGGTGGAAATGATCTCCTTTCAAATACGAACAAGATGATTCAAACGGATTTCGCAAAGACGCACGGGAGAGAGAGATCGAGTGACGAGAAAATCACGGAGAAACGAAGAACGCGAAGAACACAAACCAAAACGTGAATCAACACATCGATCTGCAACCATGTGGCTACCACACGCTACAACAGTGAGGTTACGGCCTCACTTCCTCAAAATCTCCAGTACACAGAGGTATGGTTCTCTGCGGATCTTAGCTAGCTACAGCAGGGGATTGGGAGAGCAGGAAACCCTAGAAGCAAAGAGCAAATGACAGGGATGACTAACTGAGATAACTGGGGAGGTGGGTGTCTCCCCCTATTTATCCTAATTCTAACCTATTCCTAATTCCCACTCTACCCCTAACTACTTACAGAGCGAACCAGCTAAACCCTAAGGTTATTCTAGACCAACTCGGTGGTAGGTGGATCCGACGGCCACGCCCGCACAACTCGTAGCGTTGCCTCGACGCAACCTCCCGATTGCCCCCACGTGCCGCCCTCGCTCTGCACCCCCGGTTTTGTGGCCCAAACCAGGAAACCTGCCTTTTCCAGCCAACCCCCGGTTTTGAGGCCCAAACCGGGAAACCAGCCCATCAAGCATCTGAGTTTTGAGGCCAAACTCAGCAAACCCTCAGCGCCCAGGTTTTGAGGCCCAAACCTGGAAACCGTCCTCAGCCCGAGTTTTGTGGCCAAACTCGGAAACCATCCGCACCCAAGTTTTGAGGCCCAAACCTGGAAACTGTCCACCCGATGGTTTTTACCTGGCTCTACCACCAAACTGACGTCGTAGATGGGATGCACCTCCCGTGCACCCCGTCCACCGACACGTGTCCCCAAGTCCACGACTCAGGCAACACATGACCGCAAGTCTTCACTTGTAGCTGCCACAGGCTGCCAGCCACCATAGCTGATCCTCGGGCCTCTGGTCCCTCAGTCCAAGCCTCACGTCCGCCCTTCGCCACTCTCGGTCTATCAGCACGGCACGTCTCTACTTGACCTTCACCTCGCCTTCGATCACTGTATCCGTGCTCGACACCTGCACAACACAAGCCAAAGAACATGCGCATCATCCCAGTTGACAATCACTCATCACTCAGAGACCCGGCATACACCCATGTATCCGCAGTGAGGAATGGTTCTCGGAAGATGATTCAAGTGATGAAGAGAAGAGCAAGAGCAAGGAGAAGGAGAAGGGAGCGGCCAACATTGCCATACACAAGACCTCTTCTCCAAGCCTCTTCTCCAACATGGCTACTTCGACAACTTCATCACGCTTGTTCGAGAACCTCTCCGACGACGAGGACGACTTCACTCATTCTTGATTCATGGCTAAGGATGAGAAGGTATCATCTAACTCTCCTACTTGTTCTAGCGATGATTATAGTGATGATGAAATGGATGAATTTGAGCTTAGCATAATTAAAAAATTTGGTAAGAAAGGTGGACCTAAAATCATAAAATTGCTCACTAAATTAGAGAGTCAGAATGAGAGTCTTGCTTTGCAAGGAGACTTGATCTCTCAAGAGAGAGAAAAGAACCTTGCATTGGAAGTCTCTCTTGTCGAGGAGAAGTTGAAGGTTGAGAAATTGACCATGGAACTATCTTTAGCTAACGACTCTAACAAGAAGTTGGCTAAGGAGTGTTCCACGAGCAAAGACTCAATTGCTAATCTAAAGAGCGAGATTAGCTTGGTTCAAGAGAGCCTCACAAGCTCTCAAGATAAATATCAAACTCTTGAACTAAGCTACAACACTCTTTGGAGTAGTACTTCTTCAACTACTCCTAAGGATTCCGATAACTCTAATGCTTCAACAAGTAATGGTTGCAATAGATGTTAGAAAGTTGATATCAATGCTTGTGCAACTAACATTGTTGAGTTAGAGAAGAAGAGCAAAGAGATCCAACGGTTGAACATGATCTTGAGGAATGGTTGCAAGTGTAAGGTGCAACAACCAAAAGATATCCTCAAGACCGCAAGACACCCATCCATCAAGGATGGAATTGGGTAAAATAGGTATGGTGGTAAGGTCAATGGAAGGAAGATGGTCAATGGGGTACCTTTTGTTAACTTTAACAAAGGGGTCCCTCTTTTTGACCTCATGAACAAGGCTAACAAGATTGCCAATCCTAAGGCTCCACTTGCTAATGGTAAGATCAACAAGGAAAAGCAAGTGGAGGCCCCCAAGCAACAAAAGCCCATATCAAGAAGCTATACATGTGATTACTTGTGTTGTTGGGGAGAAGACGGCAAGATTGTCGTTAAGTATGTTGGTGCCCTCAAGAAGAGGGAAATTATGAGAAATGTTTGGGTGCCAAAAGCTTATGTGACTAACCCCCAAGGACCCAATCTCATTTGGGTACCTAAATCAAGAACATAATCTTGTTTTGTAGGAATATGCCTCCGGTGGGTCAAGTTGGGTGTTGGATAGTGGATGCACCAATCATATGACCGGGGCAAAAGAAATGTTCTCCTCCTTCCAACCAAGCAACGACTCATGCAACAACATTGTGTTTGGTGACAATGGAAAAGGAGAAGTGCTTGGTTTGGGTAAAATTGTTATCTCAACTGACAATTCCATATCTAATGTATTACTTGTGCATTCGTTGAGTTACAACTTGTTATCCGTTTCTCAACTTTGTGAAATGGGTTACGATTGTCTCTTTACGGATAAGGGTGTGACGGTCTCTAGAAGAAGGGATTCCTCTATTGCATTTAAAGGCGTGTTGAAGGGAAAACTTTACCTAGTTGACTTCTCAACTAGTAAGGTAGAACCTACAACATGTCTAATGGCAAAATCTAGCATGGGTTGGCTTTGGCATCGCCAACTAGCTCATGTTGGGATGAGGAACTTGGCCCAACTTCAAAGGGAAGGGCACATCGTTGGACTAACCAATGTCTCATTTGAGAAAGATAGGATTTGCAGTGCGTGCCAAGCAGGAAAGCAAGTTGGAGCAAAGCATCCAATGAAGAATGTTGTATCAACGACAAGACCATTGGAGCTGCTTCACATGGACCTCATCGGACCCGTTGCTTACCAAAGCATCGGCGGTAACAAATATGGTTTCGTTATTGTTGATGACTTTTCTCGTTTCTTGGGTGTTCTTTTTAGCAGATAAAACCGAGACCCAAGGTATCTTCAAGAAGTTTGCTAGAAGGGCTCAAAATGAGTTTGAGCTCAAGATCAAGAAAGTGAGAAGCGACAATGGGACCGAGTTTAGAAACACCAACATAGAAGAGTATCTTGATGATGAAGGAATCAAGCATGAGTTCTCCGTTCCATATACCCCACAACAAAATGGGGTTGTCGAAAGGAAGAATAGAACTCTTGTTGAAGCCGCAAGATCTATGTTGGATGAATACAAGACTTCCCATGGCTTTTGGGCGGAGGCGATGAACACAGCGTGTCATGCAATCAACCGCCTATACCTTCACAAGCTAAGGGGGAAGACGCCATATGAGCTTCTAACCGGTAACAAACCGAAGGTGCACTACTTTAGAGTCTTTGGCTGCAAGTGTTTCATACTTAACAAGAGGGCCAAAAGCTCAAAGTTTGCACCTAAGGTACACGAGGGCTTTCTACTTGGTTATGGTACTAACGAACATGGCTACCGTGTATTCAATAATGCCACCGGCGCTATTGAGTTAACGGTAGACGTGACCTTTGATGAATCCGACGGCTCTCAAAAGGAGCAAGTCAATGATGAGCTTGTAGGTAATGACGTGCTTCCATCCGAATCTATCAAGAGGCTTGCAACCGATGATGTGAGGCCCGTTGAAATTCAAGATGATGAAGATGATCCATCACATACTCCACAAGATTCTCATATCCATCATGAGCATCCAAATGTGCATGATGAAGCTTCCGCAACTTCGAGTGGTGGTAGTGTGGGTGATGTTCAAGTGATACATCAAGTTGATGATCAAACACAAACTCAACATGAAGTCCGACAAGAAGATGTGGACATCAACACATATGATGAAGATGATGAAGATGGACCCATCCAAAGGAGATCACTTGCGCCACATCCAAGAGTTCATCATACAGTTCAACGGGATCATCCCGTCGACAACATATTGGGGAGCATACGGCGTGGGGTAACGACACGCTCAAGCTTAGCAAGTTTTTGTGAACATTACTTGTTTGTCTCCTCTTTGGAACCTCTTAGGGTGGAAGAAGCACTTGATGATCCGAACTGGGTGATAGCTATGCAAGAAGAGCTGAACAACTTCACCAGGAATGAAGTCTGGTCCTTGGTGGAAAGGCCCAAGCAAAATGTGATAGGAACCAAATGGGTCTTCCGCAACAAGCAAGACAAGCATGGCGTGGTAACAAGAAACAAAGCACGGTTGGTGGCTCAAGGTTTCACTCAAATCGAAGGTTTGGATTTTGGGGAAACCTATGCACCCGTAGCTAGGCTTGAGTCAATTCGTATATTACTTGCCTTTGCTACTCACCATGATTTCAAGCTATACCAAATGGACGTGAAAAGTGCATTCCTCAACGGCCCCCTCTCCGAATTGGTATATGTGGAGCAACCACCGGGTTTTGAAGATCCTAAGTATCCCAACCACGTCTACAAGCTCGACAAGGCACTCTATGGGCTCAAGCAAGCCCCTAGAGCTTGGTATGATTGCCTTAAGGACTTCCTACAAAAAAGGGTTTTGAGATAGGAAGGGCCGATGCTACTTTATTTACTCGCAAAGTCGATAATGATATCTTTGTGTGCCAAATATATGTCGATGACATAATATTTGGTAGTACTAATGTGACTTTTTGTGAGGAATTTAGTAGGATCATGACCAAGAGGTTCGAGATGTCCATGATGGGTGAGTTGAAGTATTTTCTTGGATTCCAAATCAAGCAACTCAAGGATGGCACATTCATCAGTCAAACCAAGTATACAAGAGACATGCTAAAGAAGTTTGAGATGGACAAGGCCAAACCCATCAAGACTCTCATGCCTACCAATGGACATCTTGATCTAAATGAGGATGGTAAGTCAGTGGACCAAAAGGTATATCGCTCTATGATCGGTTCATTGCTTTATCTTTGTGCATCTAGGCCTGATATTATGCCTAGCATGTGCATGTGTGCAAGATTTCAAGCTAATCCGAAAGAATGTCATATTATGGCCGTTAAGAGAATCTTTCGATACTTAGTGCACACTCCTAATCTTGGCTTGTGGTATCCCAAGGGCTCCACTTTTGATCTACTTGGCTATTTCGATTCGGACTATGCCGGTTGCAAGGTAGATCGAAAGAGCACTACCGGGACTTGCCAATTTATTGGAAGGTCTTTGGTGTCATGGAGTTCTAAGAAACAAAATAGTGTTGCCCTATCCACCGCCGAAGCCGAGTACGTGGCGGCTGGCGCTTGCTGTGCTCAACTACTTTGGATGAAGCAAACACTAAAAGATTTCGGATGTGAGGAAAATAAGATTCCACTTTTGTGTGACAATGAGAGCGCTATCAAACTAGCAAACAATCCCGTAAACCATTCTCGCACAAAACACATTGACATCCGACACCATTTCTTGAGAGACCACGAAGCCAAAGGAGATATCGCAATACGCCATGTGAGCACCGAAAAGCAACTAGCCGATATCTTCACAAAGCCTTTAGATGAGTCAAGATTTTGTGCTTTGAAGAGTGAACTAAATATCATTGATTCTCGTAACGTGGCTTGATGTTTTGCACATACTTGTTTTCACCTAGAGACCTAGACAAATGCTTTGACAAAATATTGTGTGTGATTTCAAAATCTATTTTGCATGCTTCACTTGTGTCCATAGTTATGTACTGCTGTATGAAATCTGGACATGATTGAAGTTTCTGTAGTATACCACACAAAGTTCTCCTAGAATAGTCCTCTGTCCATTCTGGAAGTGTAAAATCGGTAGTACCGCCATAGGGACGGTAGTACCGACGTCGGTAGTACCGACCTCTATGGGCGGTAGTACCGACCGTGTTTTACCCTGGTATAAATAGCAGCGGTCAATCCTTTTTCAACCCTATCCAGTCAATCTCTTTTCACCGCGTTGCAGCCGCCAGCCCGCTGTTCTCAGCCGCCGCGCCTTCTCTCCTCTCGATCTCCTTCCTCCTCCACTCAAATCCAATTCCGTCCGGAGGGAAGGTGCTTGGAAGTGTGAAGATCATCTTGGTGGTGTTCTTGAAGCTCGGGAGATCCTCCTACATCGGATTTCGACCTCTTCTTCACGAGTAGCAAGGTACTAGGGTGTTCTCGCCCAATCTCTAAATGTACCTTGTTCTAGGTCGATTCCTTTGGTAGGATTGCTCTATCTAGTGTGTAGATGCTTCTAGGATGTATGGTTTGCAAGTTCATGGACGATTTGTGTGATTGGGTTGAGGGGAACCGCACGCTGTTGTGCGGTCGGTAGCACCGACCGCGCGCAGCGAGGGGTTTTCCTCCCCGATTTCGATCGTCGTCTTTGCTACATCCTTTGAAGTTGTCTTTCTATCACCTTTATCTCACTTCGGTCTATGTTATCTTTTTCTAGATGTCGCATAGCCGGAGGCCCTCTCGCGCTCGTGCAGCTAGGGATGAAGATGAGGAAGAGTTTGTGGGGATGGAGCAAGGTGGTGTGGAGGTTGGTGAGCCGCAGTGGCGCAATCCTGCGCGTCGTGCTCGATCCACCGGTGGGAGTATGGAGGAACTCCCTCGTCAGGTCCGTGGACGTTCGTCCGGGGGCCACGGGGGACGTCGCAGCGTTGATAATGCCAGGGGAGGTGGGAGCGGCCATGTCGGTGGCAGTGGGCATGCTGCTCCTCCGCCTTCTCCACCCCCTGTCACTGGTCCGCCCGGGTGCCTGCATAGCATCATTGTGGGTGGTGTGGCTCTGGCGGCTGGTCCTGAACGTGAGGGTCGTTCCATCGATCCTCGCGTTGGACCACTATCTCCTCCGACTTCAGGGTTGTTTCTTATCAACCGGGTGTTTCATATGCACCCTGAAGCTGGAGCCTTGATGACTGCCCCCGCACATCTTGGAAATCCCATAGACTACTCTGACGAGAAGAAGGGAAACTTGTTGAGATCCCAGAGGTCAGAAAATCCATATCTTTTTGTTCGGGATGATACTGTGGATAGGAGGTTTTGGTCCCGGTTCCAGCAAGATTACTATGTGTCAGTCCTTTGGAGAGGCTTTTGTGCTAAGGGGCATCCTCCACTCTTTGAGCACAAGCGTTTATCTATTCGGTCCTTGACTGACAAGGGCTTCGAAGAGATCGATGCTTTGGTTCAGAGGCTGGAGGACTGGAGAATTCTTGGTTTGATATCTGGGGAGCGCAGCTACAACCAGGAGATTATCTGTCAGTTTTGGGCCACCCTGTTTATTGATCAAGAGGCTCAGGTGCTGCATTAGATGACCCAAGGGGTCCACTACCGGTGCAACTTCGTCACCTTTGCTAGGTTGTTGGGCTTCAACCATGAAGACAGAGATGCTCCTCGCCTGTCTGAGATGTATGGTGGGGGCATGTACACAGATCAGCTGCAGAGTTCAGGTGTGTACATGGATGGTGTAGTGGCAAACTTCAAGGTCCCTGGTCTGAAGCCTGCCTACTTTGTCCTTAACAACTTGATGCGCCTGACTCTAGATCCTAAGGTTGGAGACCAAGACAACTTGAGAGATGATGCTGCCAAGGTCCTTGTCCGGTTTGCTTTGCCAGATGGCCGGTTTAGCATCTCACACTTTCTTTGGCAGAAGATCTCAGATGTCTATAGTGACCCTCACAAGAACCTGTCTTATGCTCCATACCTAATGCACATCATTGAGCATGTTGTGGGAGCTACCTTTGAGTACGACTGGACGGTGAAGGAGTACGGTGTTCGGAAGTTTACATCGATCGTCAAGGACAAGGCTATTGAAGGCGACGAGGTTCCAGCAGCAGCAGCGCATGGCGAGGCACATGGCCCCGAGCAGGCTAGTGGGGACGTACCTCCTGCTACCGCTCCTCCTCCGCGTCGTGAGAGGCGTAGGAGTGGCGGTCTTCGCTCCGCACTCGGCAAGATTTTCGAGTGGATGTGCTACAGGGCTGAGCGCGACGAGCGGCATCATCAGGAGGTGCGTGAGCACCTTGGTCTCCCTCCGCGTTCTCCGCCCCAACCCCATCCAAATCCTTTTGCCAGGTATGATGCTCAGCCCCAGCACCATGATGATGATGATGATGGCGATGATCACCACCAGCAGCAGCAGCAGCAGCCCCAGCAGCCCGGTGGTGGTGAGGCTGGCTTTTACGGCTCCATGTTGTACCAGCCTCCTCAGTTCTATCCTCAGCCTCCACCACAGTACCAGGCTCCTCCCTTCTACCCTGACTATGGTGCGGGTACGTCCTTTGCTGGCGGATCCACATCATATCACGGTGGTGGTGGCGGCTCATACATGGGTTTTGTTGGCCCCGACGCCGATTCAGCTAGGAGTGGTGGTTTCCGCGACCCTACTCCTCCGCCGGATTCTTCTGCTCCGTCGTCGCTCCCAGGAGGTGATGTTGGTGCGAGTGCGTATTCCTCTCTCTTCGGTGATCCTTATCATGGTGGGTCTTCCAGCAGCTACTATTAGTTCTTTGCTTATCGTGGCCTACCCATTTTGGTACTTGATGCCAAAGGGGGAGTGTTAGGCTTTATCTTGGTGTAATAGCTAGCTGTGTGAGAGAGGGTTAATCTTTGAGAACTAAGTGTGGTCATGCTACTTTTATTTGTGATGTTTTGTGATGTGATGATGAGGATGTAAAACATTTGTGCTTAATGTTATATTCATGTATGGTTCATCCTTTATTTATGCTCATGTCATGGTTGGTGATTGTTGTTTTCGATATGGCTATGTAATTTGAGTCCTTCTCTTTCTTCCATAGTCATTCGCTTTTCTTATTACATTGTTCTGTGAATCACCATGTCATACTACTTATGCATCACAAATGTTTATATGATGTTGTCAAACACACTTAGGCACCCCACGGATTGCAAAATTTAGGGGGAGCTCCTGTTCTTGTGTATGCAACCTTGTGTTTAATCAAGGTTTGAAATTCATATCCAAAGCATACACTAAGAGGGGGCTCGAACTAAATTTTGGAATTCAAAAGCTTCAATTCTTTCTATCCTTATTGTAAGCCTAAGTTGGTTGTCATCAATTACCAAAAAGGGGGAGTTTGAAAGTGCATTCGCCCCCAATGTGGGTTTTGGCTATTTAATGACAATCAAATTAGGGACTAACCGGTTTATAAAAGCATGTATGCAGATGTTAGTCCTAGAAAGATTTGAAATGTTATGATCTCATGAACAAAGCACGTTTGGACACATTTGGACATAAAGATGCCTAGCTCAAGTGGTAGTTTAAAATTTCAATTTTAAACTTGAGTTATAGGTAAGCCGGACTATCAAGAGGGTCACAATTTATGTTGGCTAGATGTGGAGAAAAGTGCTCAAATCGACTAACTATAGTTTGCTTGAGAGACACCTCACAAAACCGGACACATGGAGGGTTTTCTGTGCGGGCGGTAGTACCGCCCATGGGTGGTCGGTAGTACCGCCCGTGGCTTCCCCGCTCAGTGCTCAAAACACCCTCTCTGTTTGGCTCGAAAATGACCTGGCGGTAGTACCGCCATTATGTCGGTACTACCGCCTTCGGTGGTACCGACCCTGGTCGGTAGAAAGGCAGGTTTTGCGAAGCTCTCTGGATGGATCAGAAATGGCCTGGCGGTAGTACCGCTATAGGGCCGGTACTACAGCCTCCGGTGATACCGACCCAAGGCCGGTAGTAACCAAGTTTTGCAGGGCTCTCTGGTCTGACGCGTTTTTGGCTTGGCGGTAGTACCGCCATTATGTCGGTACTACCGACCCTCGGTGGTACCGACACTGGTCGGTAGTTACCGAGGGACCAAGTCCCTTTCTGTGGAGCTCTCTGTTCGTGGAAGATTTGGCCTAGCGGTAGTACCGCCATAGGGCTGGTACTACCGCCCTCGGTGGTACCGACCTTATGGCCGGTAGTTGACTTTCTGGCCAGATCTAGATCGGTGCGACCGTTATGACTGGTCGGTTGTATCGACCATGGGTGGTCGGTACTACCGACCAACCTCTGGTCTGAGGGAGTATAAATACTTTCCCTCTTCTTTTTTTCACGGTCACCCACTTATTCCACTCACTTATTGCGACCTAACTTCAGACGAAAAGCTCTCCAAGCATTGACTACTCCCCTCTCTCTCCCCCTTTGCTTCTAGATTCATTCTCTTGCAAGATTTGAGCTAGGGAAGTGAGATTAGAGAGTGAGAAGCTTCGATCTACGACTTGAGCACTTGGTTTCCATCTAGCCGGCTTGTTTTGTGTCTATTACTCTTGAGCTCTAGCCGGTTAGGTGTTCTTCGTGGTAGCCCGTATTGATTCACTTGTGAGGGCTCCCCGAAGTGTTTGTATTTCCCCTGTGATTTCTAGTGGAGAAACTCTCGTAGCCTTTGTGGTTGCTTGAGTGAGGCAAGGAGGTGAAATAGACTCTGACCTTTGTGGTCACCTCAACAACGAGGACGTAGGTACTCCTTAGTGGATTGGCCGAACCTCGGGATAAATCGCGTGTCCTGTGTGCTTGTTGTTGTCTCTACTTTCTATATTACGCTTGTTGTTGTGTTCTTCGTGTTCTTCCTATCCCTATCTCCTTCTTAGGTTGGGAAGGCTCGATCTACATCAAGGGAAGCAACCAAGGCTCCGTGAGAGTAGAATTGCTATCTATCATACTTAGGGAAGTGGGGTAGATTGTTGTATTACCTTCACAGCTTACATACATCGGATTTGTAGTTCTTTTTAGGATCACGGTGGTGCCGTTTGTTTGTGTCGGTAGTACCGGTGTTTCACACCCGGTAGTACCTATCCAAACAAACCGGCCTCTCCGGTTGTTATCTAACTACATCTTCTAGTTTGTGAAGTTTCAGATTGTTAAAAATCACCTATTCACCCCCCTCTAGGCTGATTTGATCCTTTCACCTATGTTATCGGATATGTTTTAAAGCACTATGCATGTATAATTTGAATACACTGGTTGCTGGACTGCTATACTACTTAAATAAGGACAAGCAATACTGTAGTTTACCTTTAGCCTTGTTTCATGTCTTTGCAGGCTGATTTGCACAGACAATAGTTTTCCTACATGGTACTTTGGGTGAGGTGATCCATCATTGTCATTGACTATGACTACAGCAAAAGGACCCGCTTTCACCAAGGAATCATTGGAGACTATGTCAAAAATACCAGGGAACCAAGAAGCAACCAACTGTAAAAAGAATTAAAAAAAATAGACTGGATCACATCAGATTTGGAGATTCTCTGCAAATGAATTATTAACAATTAAATTTAAAAAAAAACCTATTGCCATTTCAAGCCAGCTAGAAGTATTGCTAACAGATCAAGTAGTAAAATGGATAACTCCAGTCACAATAATAAATGAACATTTCTAGATATATTTATGCTCCTTGGTTATGTTTCCATTGATACTGACTACTCATAAATCACAGATACAAATATAATATCCTCAGCCATGAATATCAGTGTATTTTTCTCTACAATCATAAAACTGAAAGAGGCAAGCTAATGACATTTACCATATCTATGTATTGGGGTCTTCTTGCTTGCATAATGCTAAAGGCTATATAGTTTTCATCGTCTGCCTTTAGACTACCATTTAGAAAAAGTGGGTACAAATAAAATACCCAAATCCTGATGAGCCAGCAGACCTCAGTTGCATAATTTAACTCCATTCATATATATATATAGTACCACATAATAACTTCTAGGGATAGTTCATTCTATATTAATTAAGTATACCTCTAGGCACAGACAAAATAGGCATGCATGGTAAATTATGTGTTAGCCAGATAAAACTGAAAGAGGCAAGCTAATGACATTTACCATATCTATGTATTGGGGTCTTCTTGCTTGCATAATGCTAAAGGCTATATAGTTTTCATCGTCTGCATTTAGACTACCATTTAGAAAAAGTGGGTACAAATAAAATACCCAAATCCTGATGAGCCAGCAGACCTCAGTTGCATAATTTAACTCCATTCATATATATATATAGTACCACATAAGAACTTCTAGGGATAGTTCATTCTATATTAATTAAGTACACCTCTAGGCACAGACAAAATAGGCATGCATGGTAAATTATGTGTTAGCCAGATGACCTGCACCAAGTATAGAAATCATGAGGCCCACAGCCTAATTCCCCTATTTAGAATTTGGGTGGACAACAGTGACATAGTTAATCTAAGAGTAACGTAACAATAGCATAAATTAAATATCTCATGAGACATGAAGTCACTAACCAATACTTGAAGCCCATGGGGCGCTGCACCTTCAATCCATCAGTTGACATTCATTGCTTCCACGTTTCATTATCAGTTTAGCACGCCCACTGCTTCCACAGGTTGCTTGGCCCTCACCTGTATAGGGTGCCGAGGCAATCTGAGGTGACGCGGCCGAGGCAATCTATCTGCAGGGGCGTCTCAACTTGGCAGCAGCATCTGGCATGACCTGACCATAACAAGGCTCTTCATTGGCAACGAGCACACCCTTCAGGTATGCCACCCCTTCTCTTCCCTACCTGCTATGTGAAACCAAACACCCAAACCACAGCTTAATCCGTGTGTATTGAGTGATGAGGGCATCACCGGTTCAAATATGACCATCTTATCCACTTCTAAACCAAAGGTGCAAGCTTTCTATATGAGACTTATTATTGATACATTTGATGAATTGGTGCTGCACCATAAAATGTGTATATTGTCTTTTTCAGAATTACTTGCATGGATGAAGGGAAGGTTTGATTGCATAAGGAAAGTTTGGAAGATCAATGAAGTTGATTGGGAACCATGTCCAAGTGTTCTTAACGTTCTCCATCAGACTACCACGTTGGTTCTAGCTCAAGAAAGGAAAGAGTCCAAGTCCAACACGTTTTGGAAGTTGAATTCGGACTGCAGAAAAGTCCCAACTTGTTACGGTCACCACGACTTCATACGGACTCGGATTTGGATGGTTCAGGACTTGATGGAAAGCTTAACAAGTCTACTTTCATTTGGATCCAGCCCCATGTCCGTATCTTCTACACAGCGGCGACAATTATCCAAATACTACCGAGAGATCTTGCTGTCCAGGGTGCTGCGTCACCATATCTTGGGCTATTGGCCCATGTATCAAGTTGGGTCCATTAAGGACACGTCCTAGGGTTGGAGGACGACCCCAACACCCTCCTGGTCGTCCTCTCCTCCTCTAACACCTCCCCATAGCCGCCACAAACAGATTGGGTTTTGTTTAGATGTAAGTTTAGCTATTGCTACTTCCTGGTAGACGTTTGTGTTGACTAGACCATCCGTTCTACTTGATTTCGGAACCCCACCTTCATGTGTATCAGATTTGAACCTTCATCTCTTATTTTGCAATAGAGTGCTTGTTCTACTTGTTCTTGCTTGTTCTTCGATTGCTTGCAGGAATAACCCTAGTGGTTTGGTTGGTCGTGCATCCACAAGATCGCGAGCAACCGCTGGAATTGGTGTATCGATTGCTAAGGCGCAGCATCCTTGGATGGTTGTAGTCGGGTCGTGAACGTCGTTTCAGTCCAAATCGAAGTTATCCCCCGCTTCTCATCGAAAGATCGGGCAAAAACCCTAGCGGGTTCGTATCAGTTGGTATTCAGAGCAAGGTTTATCGGTGAGAGATTTCCAATCCTTCGCTGTTTTATTTTTCCTATAGTCCAAAAAAGCCAAAAAATAGTAGATTAGTTTTTCCATAATCCTATAAATCTTTTTGAGCCTTTGCTGGTACCCCTTAGTTAGGGCTTGTTGAGTTTGGTTTACATCGGTTGAGTCAAGTTGCTGGTCTTAGCGTTAGGCTTTTAGAGTTTCGAGTTCTTGTCACGTTTCAGTCACTATCTATCATATCCATCTCCGCTGCCACCATCACCACCATCATACACATATCCACCACACCTTTACATCTCCATTGCAATCATTACTATCATATACGTGTTCGCTGCACCATATTCATCCCCATTTTATTTGACATCAAAAAATCTGTTTGGACACATATAAAAATTTGAGTTGCTAGCTCTATTCTTGTTACTTCCTGAAAAGAAAGAGAAATACATTGTAAGTTGTTTCTTTCAAAATCTGATTTGTCAAAATTCAGATTTGTTCTAGTTGTGCAAAGTAAAAGAAAAGAAGAAGAAAAATCAGAAAGAAAAGAAAAGAAAGAGAAAGAGAAAGAGGAAAAAAAAGAGAGGAGGAAGAGAAAAAGGGAGTGATAACTTGCTGTTCTTGTTCTTTTTTGTTTCCTATTGTACCGTGACTTTGTTTGTGTCTAGGCTCGCGTCTCTAGCACGGTCTAGCCTAGGACCAGCACGGTGCCACCGCTGAACGATTTCTCAACTCGCTTTTGTGACTAATGTGGTGCTAGTACTTCCTTGCACATTAATTTCAGCCTTCCTACAGCTCCACATATCCAACTACAACTTAAAAGGTGTTGTTGCTGCGGTATCGATATACTATTTTCTAAGGTTTCTGACTTGTTGGTTGCTGCCACCTCTTGTTGGCTTGGTAAGAACTGGTAAGAGCTCGTTTGAACAGGTTGAGAGTGAGAGAATTATATTTACAACAACCACATCCTAGTAGTTGATTGGAGCATAGATATTATTGTGGATATTTTTGGTTTTCTTCTAATCATGGCAGGGATTCACATGGAAAATAAGCGTGGACTTACTCAGGTTGTGTATTCGCAATTTGCTCAACAAATGGATGGTGACAAGCATGGCACTCATGAGGTTTGCAATGTTTTTCTTGATACAATAAAATCTGCAATACCTTACTTTGAAGGAAACTATGATCCTCATGCATATATTGAATGGGAGCTAGCTGTAGATAAAGAATTTGATAAGCATGACTTGTCTGAAGAACAAATGATTTTTGTTGCTTCTAGTGCTTTAACCAAATATGCTTTGTATGAATGGAAATATCTTTGTAGGCATGACATTGTTCCGCAAACATGGAAAGACTTCAAAATGCATTTTAGAGGTGTATATGTTCCTGCATATTATGCTGATTACTTGCTTACCAAATTAGAGAAATTGAAACAGGGTAGTAGGACCGTGAGACAATACTATCATGATTTTAAAATTTGTATCCTGTTTGGTGGCTTGGATGAATGCATGGAAGATATTATGAGTAGGTTCATGAAAGGGCTCAATTCCGAAATTCAAACTTTGCTCATCAGTGAAACATATAATCATATATCTTGCTTGTTTTGTCTTGCTTGTAAAGTTGAAAATCAGATTCTTTCATCTTGAATACTTGCAAGAATGGTATGACACATTATAGCCAGCAATTATCTACATTAAATGTTGAAAGGGAGCAAAATATAGTGGAACTTGTTGATGATATGCCTTTGTCACAACATGATTTGCTTGTTGTACCTTGTGACAAAGAAGAGTTGTGTGATACTTCTTCTCTAACTTCATCACCACGACTAGAGATAGAGCACCCTCTTTTTCCCCTTGCTGTCCATAACATTTTGCAGGAGGATGAGAGCAATACTATTGAATGCATTGAGCCATTTGAGCAGCTACACCCACTACAAAAGTTGGAAAAGACTTTTGTGCAACACCCACCATGTTAGAGGAGAGCGAGAAAAGCAACACATATGATGCTGCAATCACTCCATGTGAGTATGACCATGCTTCACTTATATCTACAACACGACTAGTGCTTGGACATGATAATTCTATTCTTAACGACATGCATGCTAAAGTAAGGAGAGTTTGTCGCATTGCTAGTGAGAAAGAGGAGCTGAATATCATATCATCTTTAAATTGCTTAGGTTATATCGAATTTGATTTTCTTTGTGACCTGAATAGTTTGGAGAATGATATATCTATGAAATCTGTTTTGCCAAGCTTTATTCAATGTTCACTTTATGCAATTGGCAAATATGATAGCAAAGGAAATTATTTGGTGCATAAAGTTTATATTTGCTCTAATATGAAATCTACTTTGGAGCTACAATACCATGATCAAATCAAGGGATGCACTAACACTAATAATGTCCAACAAAGTATCCCTAGTTTTTCTTATATGCAACAGGGCCATCCTAAAGAAGGGGAGTATTGTTTGTTGTGGCCATGCAATATGGTCATCCTTCGGTATTCCGATATCAAAGTAAGCACATTTGTATGCCATTGGAGCAAGTCGAGGACGACTTGCAGACAAGAAGGGGAGAATGATGAGGGCATCACCGGTTCAAATATGACCATCTTATCCACTTCTAAACCAAAGGTGCAACCATTCAGACTTATTATTGATACATTTGATGAATTGGTGCTGCACCATAAAATGTGTATATTGTCTTTTTCAGAATTACTTGCATGGATGAAGGGAAGGTTTGATTGCATAAGGAAAGTTTGGAAGATCAATGAAGTTGATTGGGGACCAAGTCCAAGTGTTCTTAATGTTCTCCACAAAGTCACCACGTCAGTTTTGGCAAAAGAAAGGAAAGAGTCCAAGTCCAACACGTTTTGGAAGTTGAATTCGGACTGGCAGAAAAGTCCAACTTGTTACGGTCACCACGACTTCATACGGACTCGGATTTGGATGGTTCAGGACTTGATGGAAAGCTTAACAAGTCTACTTTCATTTGGATCCAGCCCCATGTCCGTATCTTCTACACAGCGGCGACAATTATCCAAATACTACCGAGAGATCTTGCTGTCCAGGGTGCTGCGTCACCATATCTTGGGCTATTGGCCCATGTATCAAGTTGGGTCCATTAAGGACACGTCCTAGGGTTGGAGGACGACCCCAACACCCTCCTGGTCGTCCTCTCCTCCTCTAACACCTCCCCATAGCCGCCACAAACAGATTGGGTTTTGTTTAGATGTAAGTTTAGCTATTGCTACTTCCTGGTAGACGTTTGTGTCGACTAGACCATCCGTTCTACTTGATTTCGGAACCCCACCTTCATGTGTATCAGATTTGAACCTTCATCTCTTATTTTGCAATAGAGTGCTTGTTCTACTTGTTCTTGCTTGTTCTTCGATTGCTTGCAGGAATAACCCTAGTGGTTTGGTTGGTCGTGCATCCACAAGATCGCGAGCAACCGCTGGAATTGGTGTATCGATTGCTAAGGCGCAGCATCCTTGGATGGTTGTAGTCGGGTCGTGAACGTCGTTTCAGTCCAAATCGAAGTTATCCCCCGCTTCTCATCGAAAGATCGGGCAAAAACCCTAGCGGGTCGTATCTTTGGTATTCAGAGCGAGGTTTATCGGTGAGAGATTTCCAATCCTTCGCTGTTTTATTTTTCCTATAGTCCAGCAAAGCCAAAAAATAGTAGATTAGTTTTCTCACAATCCTATAAATCTTTTTGAGCCTTTGCTGGTACCCCTTAGTTAGGGCTTGTTGAGTTTGGTTTACATCGGTTTGAGTCAAGTTGCTGGTCTTAGCGTTAGGCTTTTAGAGTTTCGAGTTCTTGTCACGTTTCAGTCACTATCTATCATATCATCTCCGCTGCCACCATCACCACCATCATACACATATCCACTACACCTTTTTACATATCCATTGCAATCATTACTATCATATACGTGTTCGCTGCACCATATTCATCCCCATTTTATTTGACATCAAAAAATCTGTTTGGACACATATAAAAATTTGAGTTGCTAGCTCTATTCTTGTTTACTTCCTGAAAGAAAGAGAAATACATTGTAAGTTGTTTCCTTTCAAAATCTGATTTGTCAAAATTCAGATTTGTTCTAGTTGTGCAAAGTAAAAGAAAAGAAGAAGAAAAAATCAGAAAGAAAAAGAAAAGAAAGAGAAAGAGAAAGAGGAAAAAAAAAGAGAGGAGGAAGAGAAAAAGGGAGTGATAACTTGCTGTTCTTGTTCTTTTTTGTTTCCTATTGTACCGTGACTTTGTTTGTGTCTAGGCTCGCGTCTCTAGCACGGTCTAGCCTAGGACCAGCACGGTGCCACCGCTGAACGATTTCTCAACTCGCTTTTGTGACTAATGTGGTGCTAGTACTTTCCTTGCACATTAATTTCAGCCTTCCTACAGCTCCACATATCCAACTACAACTTAAAAGGTGTTGTTGCTGCGGTATCGATATACTATTTCTAAGGTTTCCGACTTGTTGGTTGCTGCCACCTCTTGTTGGCTTGGTAAGAACTGGTAAGAGCTCGTTTGAACAGGTTGAGAGTGAGAGAATTATATTACAACAACCACA
Source organism: Coix lacryma-jobi var. lacryma-jobi (assembly GCA_009763385.1). Classification (NCBI taxonomy): domain Eukaryota; kingdom Viridiplantae; phylum Streptophyta; class Magnoliopsida; order Poales; family Poaceae; genus Coix; species Coix lacryma-jobi. The sequence goes on along the minus strand of CM019827.1, from coordinate 95,632,972 downwards.
TCCTAGTAGTTGATTGGAGCATAGATATTATTGTGGATATTTTGGTTTCTTCTAATCATGGCAGGGATTCACATGGAAAATAAGCGTGGACTTACTCAGGTTGTGTATTCGCAATTTGCTCAACAAATGGATGGTGACAAGCATGGCACTCATGAGGTTTGCAATGTTTTCTTGATACAATAAAATCTGCAATACCTTACTTTGAAGGAAACTATGATCCTCATGCATATATTGAATGGGAGCTAGCTGTAGATAAAGAAATTTGATAAGCATGACTTGTCTGAAGAACAAATGATTTTTGTTGCTTCTAGTGCTTTAACCAAATATGCTTTGTATGAATGGAAATATCTTTGTAGGCATGACATTGTTCCGCAAACATGGAAAGACTTCAAAATGCATTTTAGAGGTGTATATGTTCCTGCATATTATGCTGATTACTTGCTTACCAAATTAGAGAAATTGAAACAGGGTAGTAGTACTGTGAGACATACTATCATGATTTTAAAATTTGTATTATGTTTGGTGGCTTGGATGAATGCATGGAAGATATAATGAGTAGGTTCATGAAAGGGCTCAATTCTGAAATTCAATCATTGCTCATTAGTGAAACATATAATCATATATCTTGCTTGTTTTGCCTTGCTTGTAAAGTTGAAAATCAGATTCTTTCATATTTGAATACTTGCAAGAATGGAGTGACACATTATAGCCACAATTATCTACTTAAATGCTAAAAGGAAGCAAAATATAGTGGAACTTGTTGATTGATATGCCTTTGTCACAACATGATTTGCTTGTTGTACCTTGTGACAAAGAAGAGTTGTGTGATACTTCTTCTCTAACTTCATCACCACGACTAGAGATAGAGCACCCTCTTTTTTCCCCTTGCTGTCCATAACATTTTGCAGGAGGATGAGAAGCAATACTATTGAATGCATTGAGCCATTTGAGCACTACACCCACTACAAAAGTTGGGAAAAAAATTATTGTGCAACACCCACCATGTCAGAGGAGAGCGAGAAAAGCAACACATATGATGCTGCAATCACTCCATGTGAGTATGATCATGCTTCACTTATATCTACAACACGACTAGTGCTTGGACATGATAATTCTATTCTTAACGACATGCATGCTAAAGTAAGGAGAGTTTGTCGCATTGCTAGTGAGAAAGAGGAGCTGAATATCATATCATCTTTAAATTGCTTAGGTGTTATATCGAATTGATGTTCTTGTGACCTGAATAGTTTGGAGAATGATATATCTATGAAATCTGTTTTGCCAAGCTTGTATTCAATGTTCACTTTATGCAATTGGCAAATATGATAGCAAAGGAAATTATTTGGTGCATAAAGTTTATATTTGCTCTAATATGAAATCTACTTTGGAGCTACAATACCATGATCAAATCAAGGGATGCACTAACACTAATAATGTCCAACAAAGTATCCCTAGTTTTTCTTATATGCAACAGGGCCATCCTAAAGAAGGGGAGGATTGTTTGTTGTGGCCATGCAATATGGTCAGTCCTTCGGTATTCCGATATCAAAGTAAGCACATTTGTATGCCATTGGGAGCAAGTCGAGGACGACTTGCAGACAGAAGGGGAGAATGATGAGGGCATCACCGGTTCAAATATGACCATCTTATCCACTTCTAAACCACAGGTGCAACCATTCTATATGAGACTTATTATTGATACATTTGATGAATTGGGTGCTGCACCATAAAATGTGTATATTGTCCTTTTTCAGAATTACTTGCATGGATGAAGGGAAGGTTTGATTGCATAAGGAAAGTTTGGAAGATCAATGAAGTTGATTGGGACCAATCCAAGTGTTCTTAATGTTCTCCACAAGTCACCACGTCAGTTTTGGCAAAGAAAGGAAAGAGTCCAAGTCCAACACGTTTTGGAAGTTGAATTCGGACTGCAGAAAAGTCCCAACTTGTTACGGTCACCACGACTTCATACGACTCGGATTTGGATGGTTCAGGACTTGATGGAAAGCTTAACAAGTCTACTTTCATTGGATCCAGCCCCATGTCCGTATCTTCTACACAGCGGGCGACAATATCCAAAATACTACCGAGAGATCTGCTGTCCAGGTGCTGCGTCACCATATCTTGGGCTATTGGCCCATGTATCAAGTTGGGTCCATTAAGGACCACGTCCTAGGGTTGGAGGACGACCCCAACACCCTCCTGGTCGTCCTCTCCTCCTCTAATACCTCCCCATAGCCGCCACAAACAGATTGGGTTTGTTTAGATGTAAGTTTAGCCTATTGCTACTTCCTGGTAGACGTTTGTGTCGACTAGACCATCCGTTCTACTTGATTTCGGAACCCCACCTTCATGTGTATCAGATTTGAACCTTCATCTCTTATTTTGCAATAGAGTGCTTGTTCTACTTGTTCTTGCTTGTTCTTCGATTGCTTGCAGGAATAACCCTAGTGGTTTGGTTGGTCGTGCAATCCACAAGATCGCGAGCAACCGCTGGAATTGGTGTATCGATTGCTAAGGGCGCAGCATCCTTGGATGGTTGTAGTCGGGTCGTGAACGTCGTTTCAGTCCAAATGGAAGTTATCCCGCTCCACCGAAAGATCGTGAGACCCAGCGGGTTCGTATCAACTCATGTTTGGTGGGTTTTGCACTTTCATTTTCGGAGGAACGGTGCCCGCAAAACTCGCTCGGGGTGGCCATTTTCTCACTGATTCATCAAAAACATGCAGTTGAATTTTCACAACGGACGCACCCAATCATCTCCGTTTGACCCAAAACTCATGTTTGGGGTTTTTGGCATTTCATTTTCGGAGAAACGGTGCCGCAAAACTCGTGCAGGAGGGCCGTTTTAACCACTGATGCACCGAAAAACTCACGGTTGAATCTTTCGCAACGGACACACCCAATCATCTCTGTTTGACCCAAAACTCATGTTTGGTGGGTTTTCGCACTTTCATTTTCGGAGGAACGGTGCCGCAAAACTCGCTCGGGATGGCCATTTTTCAAACTGATTCATCAAAAACATGCAGTTGAATTTTTCACAATGGACGCACCCAATCATCTCTGTTTGACCCAAACTCATGTTTGGTGGGCTTTTGGCACTTTCATTTCTGACGTAACGGTGCCGCAATCTCGCTCTGGCCATTTTTCTCATAGATTCAAAAAAAACTCATAGTTTAATTTTTCACAACGGTCGCACCTAATCATCCCGTTGACCAAAACTCATGTTTGGTGGTTTTTTTTGGCACTTTCGTTTCTGATGGAACGGTGCCGCAAATCTCACGTGGGAGGGCTGTTTCTGCCACTGATGCACCGAAAAATTCAGGGTTGAATTTTTCACAACGGACGCACCCAATCATCTCCGTTTGACCCGAAACTCATGTTTGGTGGGTTTTTGGCACTTTCATTTCGAGGAACGGTGCCGCAATACTCGCGCAGGAGGGCCGTTTTAACCACTGATGCAACCGAAAAACTCACGGTTGAATCTTTCGCAACGGACGCACCCAATCATCTCCGTTTGACCCAAAACTCATGTTTGGTGGGTTTTGGCACTTTCATTTTCGGAGGAACGGTGCCGCAAAACTCGCTCGGGATGGCTATTTTTCTCACTGATTCATCAAAAACATGCAGTTGAATTTTTCACAACGGACGCACCCAATCATCTCCGTTTGACCCAGAACTCATGTTTGGTGGGCTTTTGGCACTTTCATTTCTGACGTAACGGTGCCGCAAATCTCGCTCTGGCCGTTTTTCTCATAGATTAAAAAAAACTCATAGTTTAATTTTTTACAACTGTCGCACCCAATCATCCCCGTTTGACCCAAAACTCATGTTTGGTGGGTTTTTTGGCACTTTCGCTTCTGATGGAACGGGTGCCGCAAATCTCACGTGGGAGGGCTGTTTCTCCCACTGATGCACCGAAAAATTCACTGTTGAATTTTTCACAACGGACGCACCCAATCATCTCCGTTTGACCCAAAACTCATGTTTGGTGGGTTTTTGGCACTTTCATTTTCGGAGGAACGGTGCCGCAATACTCGCGCAGGAGGGCCGTTTTAACCACTGATGCACCGAAAAACTCACGGTTGAATCTTTCGCAACGGACGCACCCAATCATCTCCGTTTGACCCAAAACTCATGTTTGGTGGGTTTTGGCACTTTCATTTTCGGAGGAACGGTGCCGCAAAACTCGCTCGGGATGGCTATTTTTCTCACTGATTCATCAAAAACATGCAGTTGAATTTTTCACAACGGACGCACCCAATCATCTCCGTTTGACCCAAAACTCATGTTTGGTGGGTTTTTGGCACTTTCATTTTCGGAGGAACGGTGCTGCAAAACTCGTGCAGGAGGGCCGATTTAACCACTGATGCACCGAAAAACTCACGGTTGAATCTTTCGCAACGGACGCACCCAATCATCTCCGTTTGACCCAAAACTCATGTTTGGTGGGTTTTGGCACTTTCATTTTCGGAGGAACGGTGCCGCAAAACTCGCTCGGGATGGCCATTTTTCAAACTGATTCATCGAAAACATGCAGTTGAATTTTTCACAATGGACGCACCCAATCATCTCCGTTTGACCGAAAACTCATGTTTGGTGGGCTTTTGGCACTTTCATTTCTGACGTAACGGTGCCTCAAATCTCGCTCTGGCCGTTTTTCTCATAGATTCAAAAAAAACTCATAGTTTAATTTTTCACAACGGTCGCACCCAATCATCCCCGTTTGACCCAAAACTCATGTTTGGTGGGTTTTTTGGCACTTTCGTTTCTGATGGAACGGTGCCGCAAATCTCACGTGGGAGGGCTGTTTCTGCCACTGATGCACCGAAAAATTCACGGTTGAATTTTTCACAACGGACGCACCCAATCATCTCCGTTTGACCCAAAACTCATGTTTGGTGGGTTTTTGGCACTTTCATTTTCGGAGGAACGGTGCCGCAATACTCGCGCAGGAGGGCCGTTTTAACCATTGATGCACCGAAAAACTCACGGTTGAATCTTTCGCAACGGACGCACCCAATCATCTCCGTTTGACCCAAAACTAATGATGAGGGCATCACCGGTTCAAATATGACCATCTTATCCACTTCTAAACCAAAGGTGCAACCATTCTATATGAGACTTATTATTGATACATTTGATGAATTGGTGCTGCACCATAAAATGTGTATATTGTCTTTTTCAGAATTACTTGCATGGATGAAGGGAAGGTTTGATTGCATAAGGAAAGTTTGGAAGATCAATGAAGTTGATTGGGGACCAAGTCCAAGTGTTCTTAATGTTCTCCACAAAGTCACCACGTCAGTTTTGGCAAAAGAAAGGAAAGAGTCCAAGTCCAACACGTTTTGGAAGTTGAATTCGGACTGCAGAAAAGTCCCAACTTGTTACGGTCACCACGACTTCATACGGACTCGGATTTGGATGGTTCAGGACTTGATGGAAAGCTTAACAAGTCTACTTTCATTTGGATCCAGCCCCATGTCCGTATCTTCTACACAGCGGCGACAATTATCCAAATACTACCGAGAGATCTTGCTGTCCAGGGTGCTGCGTCACCATATCTTGGGCTATTGGCCCATGTATCAAGTTGGGTCCATTAAGGACACGTCCTAGGGTTGGAGGACGACCCCAACACCCTCCTGGTCGTCCTCTCCTCCTCTAATACCTCCCCATAGCCGCCACAAACAGATTGGGTTTTGTTTAGATGTAAGTTTAGCTATTGCTACTTCCTGGTAGACGTTTGTGTCGACTAGACCATCCGTTCTACTTGATTTCGGAACCCCACCTTCATGTGTATCAGATTTGAACCTTCATCTCTTATTTTGCAATAGAGTGCTTGTTCTACTTGTTCTTGCTTGTTCTTCGATTGCTTGCAGGAATAACCCTAGTGGTTTGGTTGGTCGTGCATCCACAAGATCGCGAGCAACCGCTGGAATTGGTGTATCGATTGCTAAGGCGCAGCATCCTTGGATGGTTGTAGTCGGGTCGTGAACGTCATTTCAGTCCAAATCGAAGTTATCCCCCGCTTCTCATCGAAAGATCGGGCAAAAACCCTAGCGGGTTCGCATCTTTTGGTATTCAGAGCGAGGTTTATCGGTGAGAGATTTCCAATCCTTCGCTGTTTTATTTTTCCTATAGTCCAGCAAAGCCAAAAAATAGTAGATTAGTTTTCTCACAATCCTATAAATCTTTTTGAGCCTTTGCTGGTACCCCTTAGTTAGGGCTTGTTGAGTTTGGTTTACATCGGTTGAGTCAAGTTGCTGGTCTTAGCGTTAGGCTTTTAGAGTTTCGAGTTCTTGTCACGTTTCAGTCACTATCTATCATATCCATCTCCGCTGCCACCATCACCACCATCATACACATATCCACTACACCTTTTACATCTCCATTGCAATCATTACTATCATATACGTGTTCGCTGCACCATATTCATCCCCATTTTATTTGACATCAAAAAATCTGTTTGGACACATATAAAATTTGAGTTGCTAGCTCTATTCTTGTTACTTCCTGAAAAGAAAGAGAAATACATTGTAAGTTGTTTCTTTCAAAATCTGATTTGTCAAAATTCAGATTTGTTCTAGTTGTGCAAAGTAAAAGAAAAGAAGAAGAAAAATCAGAAAGAAAAGAAAAGAAAGAGAAAGAGAAAGAGGAAAAAAAAGAGAGGAGGAAGAGAAAAAGGGAGTGATAACTTGCTGTTCTTGTTCTTTTTTGTTTCCTATTGTACCGTGACTTGTTTGTGTCTAGGCTCGCGTCTCTAGCACGGTCTAGCCTAGGACCAGCACGGTGCCACCGCTGAACGATTTCTCAACTCGCTTTTGTGACTAATGTGGTGCTAGTACTTCCTTGCACATTAATTTCAGCCTTCCTACAGCTCCACATATCCAACTACAACTTAAAAGGTGTTGTTGCTGCGGTATCGATATACTATTTTCTAAGGTTTCCGACTTGTTGGTTGCTGCCACCTCTTGTTTGGCTTGGTAAGAACTGGTAAGAGCTCGTTTGAACAGGTTGAGAGTGAGAGAATTATATTTACAACAACCACATCCTAGTAGTTGATTGGAGCATAGATATTATTGTGGATATTTTTGGTTTTCTTCTAATCATGGCAGGGATTCACATGGAAAATAAGCGTGGACTTACTCAGGTTGTGTATTCGCAATTTGCTCAACAAATGGATGGTGACAAGCATGGCACTCATGAGGTTTGCAATGTTTTACTTGATACAATAAAATCTGCAATACCTTACTTTGAAGGAAACTACGATCCTCATGCATATATTGAATGGGAGCTAGCTGTAGATAAAGAATTTGATAAGCATGACTTGTCTGAAGAACAAATGATTTTTGTTGCTTCTAGTGCTTTAACCAAATATGCTTTGTATGAATGGAAATATCTTTGTAGGCATGACATTGTTCCGCAAACATGGAAAGACTTCAAAATGCATTTTAGAGGTGTATATGTTCCTGCATATTATGCTGATTACTTGCTTACCAAATTAGAGAAATTGAAACAGGGTAGTAGTACTGTGAGACAATACTATCATGATTTTAAAATTTGTATTATGTTTGGTGGCTTGGATGAATGCATGGAAGATATAATGAGTAGGTTCATGAAAGGGCTCAATTCTGAAATTCAATCATTGCTCATTAGTGAAACATATAATCATATATCTTGCTTGTTTTGCCTTGCTTGTAAAGTTGAAAATCAGATTCTTTCATATTTGAATACTTGCAAGAATGGAGTGACACATTATAGCCAACAATTATCTACTTTAAATGCTAAAAGGAAGCAAAATATAGTGGAACTTGTTGTTGATATGCCTTTGTCACAACATGATTTGCTTGTTGTACCTTGTGACAAAGATGAGTTGTGTGATACTTCTTCTCTAACTTCATCACCACAACTGGAGATAGAGGACTGTCTTTTTTCTCTTGCTGTCCATAACATTTTGCAGGAGGATGAGAACAATACCATTGAATGCATTGAACAATTTGAGCAACTACACCCACTGCAAAAGTTGGAAAAAAATTATTGTGCAACACCCACCATGTCAGAGGAGAGCGAGAAAAGCAACACATATGATGCTGCAATCACTCCATGTGAGTATGACCATGCTTCACTTATATCTACAACACGACTAGTGCTTGGACATGATAATTCTATTCTTAACGACATGCATGCTAAAGTAAGGAGAGTTTGTCGCATTGCTAGTGAGAAAGAGGAGCTGAATATCATATCATCTTTAAATTGCTTAGGTTATATCGAATTTGATTTTCTTTGTGACCTGAATAGTTTGGAGAATGATATATCTATGAAATCTGTTTTGCCAAGCTTTATTCAATGTTCACTTTATGCAATTGGCAAATATGATAGCAAAGGAAATTATTTGGTGCATAAAGTTTATATTTGCTCTAATATGAAATCTACTTTGGAGCTACAATACCATGATCAAATCAAGGGATGCACTAACACTAATAATGTCCAACAAAGTATCCCTAGTTTTTCTTATATGCAACAGGGCCATCCTAAAGAAGGGGAGTATTGTTTGTTGTGGCCATGCAATATGGTCATCCTTCGGTATTCCGATATCAAAGTAAGCACATTTGTATGCCATTGGAGCAAGTCGAGGACGACTTGCAGACAAGAAGGGGAGAATGATGAGGGCATCACCGGTTCAAATATGACCATCTTATCCACTTCTAAACCAAAGGTGCAACCATTCTATATGAGACTTATTATTGATACATTTGATGAATTGGTGCTGCACCATAAAATGTGTATATTGTCTTTTTCAGAATTACTTGCATGGATGAAGGGAAGGTTTGATTGCATAAGGAAAGTTTGGAAGATCAATGAAGTTGATTGGGGACCAAGTCCAAGTGTTCTTAATGTTCTCCACAAAGTCACCACGTCAGTTTTGGCAAAAGAAAGGAAAGAGTCCAAGTCCAACACGTTTTGGAAGTTGAATTCGGACTGCAGAAAAGTCCCAACTTGTTACGGTCACCACGACTTCATACGGACTCGGATTTGGATGGTTCAGGACTTGATGGAAAGCTTAACAAGTCTACTTTCATTTGGATCCAGCCCCATGTCCGTATCTTCTACACAGCGGCGACAATTATCCAAATACTACCGAGAGATCTTGCTGTCCAGGGTGCTGCGTCACCATATCTTGGGCTATTGGCCCATGTATCAAGTTGGGTCCATTAAGGACACGTCCTAGGGTTGGAGGACGACCCCAACACCCTCCTGGTCGTCCTCTCCTCCTCTAATACCTCCCCATAGCCGCCACAAACAGATTGGGTTTTGTTTAGATGTAAGTTTAGCTATTGCTACTTCCTGGTAGACGTTTGTGTCGACTAGACCATCCGTTCTACTTGATTTCGGAACCCCACCTTCATGTGTATCAGATTTGAACCTTCATCTCTTATTTTGCAATAGAGTGCTTGTTCTACTTGTTCTTGCTTGTTCTTCGATTGCTTGCAGGAATAACCCTAGTGGTTTGGTTGGTCGTGCATCCACAAGATCGCGAGCAACCGCTGGAATTGGTGTATCGATTGCTAAGGCGCAGCATCCTTGGATGGTTGTAGTCGGGTCGTGAACGTCATTTCAGTCCAAATCGAAGTTATCCCCCGCTTCTCATCGAAAGATCGGGCAAAAACCCTAGCGGGTTCGCATCTTTTGGTATTCAGAGCGAGGTTTATCGGTGAGAGATTTCCAATCCTTCGCTGTTTTATTTTTCCTATAGTCCAGCAAAGCCAAAAAATAGTAGATTAGTTTTCTCACAATCCTATAAATCTTTTTGAGCCTTTGCTGGTACCCCTTAGTTAGGGCTTGTTGAGTTTGGTTTACATCGGTTGAGTCAAGTTGCTGGTCTTAGCGTTAGGCTTTTAGAGTTTCGAGTTCTTGTCACGTTTCAGTCACTATCTATCATATCCATCTCCGCTGCCACCATCACCACCATCATACACATATCCACTACACCTTTTACATCTCCATTGCAATCATTACTATCATATACGTGTTCGCTGCACCATATTCATCCCCATTTTATTTGACATCAAAAAATCTGTTTGGACACATATAAAAATTTGAGTTGCTAGCTCTATTCTTGTTACTTTCCTGAAAAGAAAGAGAAATACATTGTAAGTTGTTTCTTTCAAAATCTGATTTGTCAAAATTCAGATTTGTTCTAGTTGTGCAAAGTAAAAGAAAAGAAGAAGAAAAATCAGAAAGAAAAGAAAGAAAGAGAAAGAGAAAGAGGAAAAAAAGAGAGGAGGAAGAGAAAAAGGGAGTGATAACTTGCTGTTCTTGTTCTTTTTTGTTTCCTATTGTACCGTGACTTTGTTTGTGTCTAGGCTCGCGTCTCTAGCACGGTCTAGCCTAGGACCAGCACGGTGCCACCGCTGAACGATTTCTCAACTCGCTTTTGTGACTAATGTGGTGCTAGTACTTCCTTGCACATTAATTTCAGCCTTCCTACAGCTCCACATATCCAACTACAACTTAAAAGGTGTTGTTGCTGCGGTATCGATATACTATTTTCTAAGGTTTCCGACTTGTTGGTTGCTGCCACCTCTTGTTTGGCTTGGTAAGAACTGGTAAGAGCTCGTTTGAACAGGTTGAGAGTGAGAGAATTATATTTACAACAACCACATCCTAGTAGTTGATTGGAGCATAGATATTATTGTGGATATTTTTGGTTTTCTTCTAATCATGGCAGGGATTCACATGGAAAATAAGCGTGGACTTACTCAGGTTGTGTATTCGCAATTTGCTCAACAAATGGATGGTGACAAGCATGGCACTCATGAGGTTTGCAATGTTTTACTTGATACAATAAAATCTGCAATACCTTACTTTGAAGGAAACTACGATCCTCATGCATATATTGAATGGGAGCTAGCTGTAGATAAAGAATTTGATAAGCATGACTTGTCTGAAGAACAAATGATTTTTGTTGCTTCTAGTGCTTTAACCAAATATGCTTTGTATGAATGGAAATATCTTTGTAGGCATGACATTGTTCCGCAAACATGGAAAGACTTCAAAATGCATTTTAGAGGTGTATATGTTCCTGCATATTATGCTGATTACTTGCTTACCAAATTAGAGAAATTGAAACAGGGTAGTAGTACTGTGAGACAATACTATCATGATTTTAAAATTTGTATTATGTTTGGTGGCTTGGATGAATGCATGGAAGATATAATGAGTAGGTTCATGAAAGGGCTCAATTCTGAAATTCAATCATTGCTCATTAGTGAAACATATAATCATATATCTTGCTTGTTTTGCCTTGCTTGTAAAGTTGAAAATCAGATTCTTTCATATTTGAATACTTGCAAGAATGGAGTGACACATTATAGCCAACAATTATCTACTTTAAATGCTAAAAGGAAGCAAAATATAGTGGAACTTGTTGTTGATATGCCTTTGTCACAACATGATTTGCTTGTTGTACCTTGTGACAAAGATGAGTTGTGTGATACTTCTTCTCTAACTTCATCACCACAACTGGAGATAGAGGACTGTCTTTTTTCTCTTGCTGTCCATAACATTTTGCAGGAGGATGAGAACAATACCATTGAATGCATTGAACAATTTGAGCAACTACACCCACTGCAAAAGTTGGAAAAAAATTATTGTGCAACACCCACCATGTCAGAGGAGAGCGAGAAAAGCAACACATATGATGCTGCAATCACTCCATGTGAGTATGACCATGCTTCACTTATATCTACAACACGACTAGTGCTTGGACATGATAATTCTATTCTTAACGACATGCATGCTAAAGTAAGGAGAGTTTGTCGCATTGCTAGTGAGAAAGAGGAGCTGAATATCATATCATCTTTAAATTGCTTAGGTTATATCGAATTTGATTTTCTTTGTGACCTGAATAGTTTGGAGAATGATATATCTATGAAATCTGTTTTGCCAAGCTTTATTCAATGTTCACTTTATGCAATTGGCAAATATGATAGCAAAGGAAATTATTTGGTGCATAAAGTTTATATTTGCTCTAATATGAAATCTACTTTGGAGCTACAATACCATGATCAAATCAAGGGATGCACTAACACTAATAATGTCCAACAAAGTATCCCTAGTTTTTCTTATATGCAACAGGGCCATCCTAAAGAAGGGGAGTATTGTTTGTTGTGGCCATGCAATATGGTCATCCTTCGGTATTCCGATATCAAAGTAAGCACATTTGTATGCCATTGGAGCAAGTCGAGGACGACTTGCAGACAAGAAGGGGAGAATGATGAGGGCATCACCGGTTCAAATATGACCATCTTATCCACTTCTAAACCAAAGGTGCAACCATTCTATATGAGACTTATTATTGATACATTTGATGAATTGGTGCTGCACCATAAAATGTGTATATTGTCTTTTTCAGAATTACTTGCATGGATGAAGGGAAGGTTTGATTGCATAAGGAAAGTTTGGAAGATCAATGAAGTTGATTGGGGACCAAGTCCAAGTGTTCTTAATGTTCTCCACAAAGTCACCACGTCAGTTTTGGCAAAAGAAAGGAAAGAGTCCAAGTCCAACACGTTTTGGAAGTTGAATTCGGACTGCAGAAAAGTCCCAACTTGTTACGGTCACCACGACTTCATACGGACTCGGATTTGGATGGTTCAGGACTTGATGGAAAGCTTAACAAGTCTACTTTCATTTGGATCCAGCCCCATGTCCGTATCTTCTACACAGCGGCGACAATTATCCAAATACTACCGAGAGATCTTGCTGTCCAGGGTGCTGCGTCACCATATCTTGGGCTATTGGCCCATGTATCAAGTTGGGTCCATTAAGGACACGTCCTAGGGTTGGAGGACGACCCCAACACCCTCCTGGTCGTCCTCTCCTCCTCTAATACCTCCCCATAGCCGCCACAAACAGATTGGGTTTTGTTTAGATGTAAGTTTAGCTATTGCTACTTCCTGGTAGACGTTTGTGTCGACTAGACCATCCGTTCTACTTGATTTCGGAACCCCACCTTCATGTGTATCAGATTTGAACCTTCATCTCTTATTTTGCAATAGAGTGCTTGTTCTACTTGTTCTTGCTTGTTCTTCGATTGCTTGCAGGAATAACCCTAGTGGTTTGGTTGGTCGTGCATCCACAAGATCGCGAGCAACCGCTGGAATTGGTGTATCGATTGCTAAGGCGCAGCATCCTTGGATGGTTGTAGTCGGGTCGTGAACGTCATTTCAGTCCAAATCGAAGTTATCCCCCGCTTCTCATCGAAAGATCGGGCAAAAACCCTAGCGGGTTCGTATCAACTCATGTTTGGTGGGTTTTGGCACTTTCATTTTCGGAGGAACGGTGCCGCAAAACTCGCTCGGGGTGGCCATTTTTCTCACTGATTCATCAAAAACATGCAGTTGAATTTTTCACAACGGACGCACCCAATCATCTCCGTTTGACCCAAAACTCATGTTTGGTGGGTTTTTGGCACTTTCATTTTCGGAGAAACGGTGCCGCAAAACTCGTGCAGGAGGGCCGTTTTAACCACTGATGCACCGAAAAACTCACGGTTGAATCTTTCGCAACGGACACACCCAATCATCTCCGTTTGACCCAAAACTCATGTTTGGTGGGTTTTCGCACTTTCATTTTCGGAGGAACGGTGCCGCAAAACTCGCTCGGGATGGCCATTTTTCAAACTGATTCATCAAAAACATGCAGTTGAATTTTTCACAATGGACGCACCCAATCATCTCTGTTTGACCCAAAACTCATGTTTGGTGGGCTTTTGGCACTTTCATTTCTGACGTAACGGTGCCGCAAATCTCGCTCTGGCCATTTTTCTCATAGATTCAAAAAAAACTCATAGTTTAATTTTTCACAACGGTCGCACCTAATCATCCCCGTTTGACCCAAAACTCATGTTTGGTGGGTTTTTTTGGCACTTTCGTTTCTGATGGAACGGTGCCGCAAATCTCACGTGGGAGGGCTGTTTCTGCCACTGATGCACCGAAAAATTCAGGGTTGAATTTTTCACAACGGACGCACCCAATCATCTCCGTTTGACCCGAAACTCATGTTTGGTGGGTTTTTGGCACTTTCATTTCGGAGGAACGGTGCCGCAATACTCGCGCAGGAGGGCCGTTTTAACCACTGATGCACCGAAAAACTCACGGTTGAATCTTTCGCAACGGACGCACCCAATCATCTCCGTTTGACCCAAAACTCATGTTTGGTGGGTTTTGGCACTTTCATTTTCGGAGGAACGGTGCCGCAAAACTCGCTCGGGATGGCTATTTTTCTCACTGATTCATCAAAAACATGCAGTTGAATTTTTCACAACGGACGCACCCAATCATCTCCGTTTGACCCAGAACTCATGTTCGGTGGGCTTTTGGCACTTTCATTTCTGACGTAACGGTGCCGCAAATCTCGCTCTGGCCGTTTTTCTCATAGATTAAAAAAAACTCATAGTTTAATTTTTCACAACTGTCGCACCCAATCATCCCCGTTTGACCCAAAACTCATGTTTGGTGGGTTTTTTGGCACTTTCGCTTCTGATGGAACGGTGCCGCAAATCTCACGTGGGAGGGCTGTTTCTCCCACTGATGCACCGAAAAATTCACTGTTGAATTTTTCACAACGGACGCACCCAATCATCTCCGTTTGACCCAAAACTCATGTTTGGTGGGTTTTTGGCACTTTCATTTTCGGAGGAACGGTGCCGCAATACTCGCGCAGGAGGGCCGTTTTAACCACTGATGCACCGAAAAACTCACGGTTGAATCTTTCGCAACGGACGCACCCAATCATCTCCGTTTGACCCAAAACTCATGTTTGGTGGGTTTTGGCACTTTCATTTTCGGAGGAACGGTGCCGCAAAACTCGCTCGGGATGGCTATTTTTCTCACTGATTCATCAAAAACATGCAGTTGAATTTTTCACAACGGACGCACCCAATCATCTCCGTTTGACCCAAAACTCATGTTTGGTGGGTTTTTGGCACTTTCATTTTCGGAGGAACGGTGCTGCAAAACTCGTGCAGGAGGGCCGATTTAACCACTGATGCACCGAAAAACTCACGGTTGAATCTTTCGCAACGGACGCACCCAATCATCTCCGTTTGACCCAAAACTCATGTTTGGTGGGTTTTGGCACTTTCATTTTCGGAGGAACGGTGCCGCAAAACTCGCTCGGGATGGCCATTTTTCAAACTGATTCATCGAAAACATGCAGTTGAATTTTTCACAATGGACGCACCCAATCATCTCCGTTTGACCCAAAACTCATGTTTGGTGGGCTTTTGGCACTTTCATTTCTGACGTAACGGTGCCTCAAATCTCGCTCTGGCCGTTTTTCTCATAGATTCAAAAAAAACTCATAGTTTAATTTTTCACAACGGTCGCACCCAATCATCCCCGTTTGACCCAAAACTCATGTTTGGTGGGTTTTTTGGCACTTTCGTTTCTGATGGAACGGTGCCGCAAATCTCACGTGGGAGGGCTGTTTCTGCCACTGATGCACCGAAAAATTCACGGTTGAATTTTTCACAACGGACGCACCCAATCATCTCCGTTTGACCCAAAACTCATGTTTGGTGGGTTTTTGGCACTTTCATTTTCGGAGGAACGGTGCCGCAATACTCGCGCAGGAGGGCCGTTTTAACCATTGATGCACCGAAAAACTCACGGTTGAATCTTTCGCAACGGACGCACCCAATCATCTCCGTTTGACCCAAAACTCATGTTTGGTGGGTTTTGGCACTTTCATTTTCGGAGGAACGGTGCCGCAAAACTCGCTCGGGGTGGCCATTTTTCTCACTGATTCATCAAAAACATGCAGTTGAATTTTTCACAACGGACGCACCCAATCATCTCCGTTTGACCCAAAACTCATGTTTGGTGGGTTTTTGGCACTTTCATTTTCGGAGAAACGGTGCCGCAAAACTCGTGCAGGAGGGCCGTTTTAACCACTGATGCACCGAAAAACTCACGGTTGAATCTTTCGCAACGGACACACCCAATCATCTCCGTTTGACCCAAAACTCATGTTTGGTGGGTTTTCGCACTTTCATTTTCGGAGGAACGGTGCCGCAAAACTCGCTCGGGATGGCCATTTTTCAAACTGATTCATCAAAAACATGCAGTTGAATTTTTCACAATGGACGCACCCAATCATCTCTGTTTGACCCAAAACTCATGTTTGGTGGGCTTTTGGCACTTTCATTTCTGACGTAACGGTGCCGCAAATCTCGCTCTGGCCATTTTTCTCATAGATTCAAAAAAAACTCATAGTTTAATTTTTCACAACGGTCGCACCTAATCATCCCCGTTTGACCCAAAACTCATGTTTGGTGGGTTTTTTTGGCACTTTCGTTTCTGATGGAACGGTGCCGCAAATCTCACGTGGGAGGGCTGTTTCTGCCACTGATGCACCGAAAAATTCAGGGTTGAATTTTTCACAACGGACGCACCCAATCATCTCCGTTTGACCCGAAACTCATGTTTGGTGAGTTTTTGGCACTTTCATTTCGGAGGAACGGTGCCGCAATACTCGCGCAGGAGGGCCGTTTTAACCGCTGATGCACCGAAAAACTCACGGTTGAATCTTTCGCAGCGGACGCACCCAATCATCTCCGTTTGACCCAAAACTCCTGTTTGGTGGGTTTTGGCACTTTCATTTTCGGAGGAACGATGCCGCAAAAATCGCTCGGGATAGCCATTTTTCAAACTGATTCATCAAAAACATGTAGTTGAATTTTTCACAATGGACGCACCCAATCATCTCCGTTTGACCCAAAACTCATGTTTGGTGGGCTTTTGGCACTTTCATTTCTGACGTAACGGTGCCGCAAATCTCGCTCTGGCCGTTTTTCTCATAGATTCAAAAAAAACTCATAGTTTAATTTTTCACAACGGTCGCACCCAATCATCCCCGTTTGACCCAAAACTCATGTTTGGTGGGTTTTTTGGCACTTTCGTTTCTGATGGAACGGTGCCGCAAATCTTACGTGGGAGGGCTGTTTCTGCCACTGATGCACCGAAAAATTCACGGTTGAATTTTTCACAACGGACGCACCCAATCATCTCCGTTTGACCCGAAACTCATGTTTGGTGGGTTTTTGGCACTTTCATTTCGGAGGAACGGTGCCGCAATACTCGCGCAGGAGGGCCGTTTTAAACCGCTGATGCACCGAAAAACTCACGGTTGAATCTTTCGCAGCGGACGCACCCAATCATCTCCGTTTGACCCAAAACTCCTGTTTGGTGGGTTTTGGCACTTTCATTTTCGGAGGAACGATGCCGCAAAAATCGCTCGGGATGGCCATTTTTCAAACTGATTCATCAAAAACATGTAGTTGAATTTTTCACAATGGACGCACCCAATCATCTCCGTTTGACCCAAAACTCATGTTTGGTGGGCTTTTGGCACTTTCATTTCTGACGTAACGGTGCCGCAAATCTCGCTCTGGCCGTTTTTCTCATAGATTCAAAAAAAAACTCATAGTTTAATTTTTCACAACGGTCGCACCCAATCATCCCCGTTTGACCCAAAACTCATGTTTGGTGGGTTTTTTGGCACTTTCGTTTCTGATGGAACGGTGCCGCAAATCTCACGTGGGAGGGCTGTTTCTGCCACTGATGCACCGAAAAATTCACGGTTGAATTTTTCACAACGGACGCACCCAATCATCTCCGTTTGACCCAAAACACATGTTTGGTGGGCTTTTGGTACTTTCATTTCTGACGTAACGGTGCCGCAAATCTCGCTCTGGCCGTTTTTCTCATAGATTAAAAAAAACTAATAGTTTAATTTTTCACAATGGTCGCACCCAATCATCCCCCTTTGACCCAAAAATCATGTTTGGTGGGTTTTTGGCAGTTTCGTTTCTGATGGAACGGTGCCGCAAAACTCACGTGGGAGGGCTGTTTTTCCCACTGATGCACCGAAAAATTCACGGTTGAATTTTTCACAACGGACACACCCAATCATCTCCGTTTGACCCAAAACTCATGTTTGGTGGGTTTTTGGCACTTTCATTTTCGGAGGAACGGTGCCGCAAAACTCACGTGGGAGGGCCGTTTTAACCACAGATGCACCGAAAAACTCACGGTTGAATCTTTCGCAACGGACGCACCCAATCATCTCCGTTTGACCCAAAACTCATGTTTGGTGGGTTTTTGGCACTTTCATTTTCGGAGGAACGGTGCCGCAAAACTCGTGCAGGAGGGCCGATTTAACCACTGATGCACCGAAAAACTCACGGTTGAATCTTTCGCAACGGACGCACCCAATCATCTCCGTTTGACCCAAAACTCATGTTTGGTGGGTTTTTGGCACTTTCATTTTCGGAGGAACGGTGCCGCAATACTCGCGCAGGAGGGCCGTTTTAACCACTGATGCACCGAAAAACTCACGGTTGAATCTTTCGCAACGGACGCACCCAATCATCTCCGTTTGACCCAAAACTCATGTTTGGTGGGTTTTGGCACTTTCATTTTCGGAGGAACGGTGCCGCAAAACTCGCTCGGGGTGGCCATTTTTCTCACTGATTCATCAAAAACATGCAGTTGAATTTTTCACAACGGACGCACCCAATCATCTCCGTTTGACCCAAAACTCATGTTTGGTGGGTTTTTGGCACTTTCATTTTCGGAGCAACGGTGCCGCAATACTCGCGCAGGAGGGCCGTTTTAACCACTGGTGCACCGAAAAACTCACGGTTGAATCTTTCGCAACGGACGCACCCAATCATCTCCGTTTGACCCAAAACTCATGTTTGGTGGGTTTTGGCACTTTCATTTTCGGAGGAACGGTGCCGCAAAACTCGCTCGGGATGGCCATTTTTCTCACTGATTCATCAAAAACATGCAGTTGAATTTTTCGCAACTGACGCACCCAATCATCTCCGTTTGACCCAAAACTCATGTTTGGTGGGCTTTTGGTACTTTCATTTCTGACGTAACGGTGCCGCAAATCTCGCTCTGGCCGTTTTTCTCATAGATTAAAAAAACTAATAGTTTAATTTTTCACAATGGTCGCACCCAATCATCCCCTTTGACCCAAAAATCATGTTTGGTGGGTTTTTGGCACTTTCGTTTCTGATGGAACGGTGCCGCAAAACTCACGTGGGAGGGCTGTTTTTCCCACTGATGCACCGAAAAATTCACGGTTGAATTTTTCACAACGGACGCACCCAATCATCTCCGTTTGACCCAAAACTCATGTTTGGTGGGTTTTTGGCACTTTCATTTTCGGAGGAACGGTGCCGCAAAACTCGTGCAGGAGGGCCGATTTAACCACTGATGCACCGAAAAACTCACGGTTGAATCTTTCGCAACGGACGCACCCAATCATCTCCGTTTGACCCAAAACTCATGTTTGGTGGGTTTTGGCACTTTCATTTTCGGAGGAACAGTGCCGCAAAACTCGCTCGGGATGGCCATTTTTCAAACTGATTCATCAAAAACTTGCAGTTGAATTTTTCACAATGGACGCACCCAATCATCTCCGTTTGACCCAAAACTCATGTTTGGTGGGCTTTTGGCACTTTCATTTCTGACGTAACGGTGCCGCAAATCTCGCTCTGGCCGTTTTTCTCATAGATTCAAAAAAAACTCATAGTTTAATTTTTGATGAGAACCCGCTAGGGTTTTTGCCCGATCTTTCGATGAGAAACGGGGATAACTCGATTGGTGGATGGAGATGACGTTCACGGCCCGACTACAGCCCTCAAGACCGCGCCTTAGCAACCGATACACCACGTCCAATAGCCGTCACGATCTTGTGGAGCGCGACAACCAGCCCCTAGGGCTCCCGTCCTGCAAGCAATCGAAGAACTAGCAAGAACGAGGAAACAAGCACTGAATTTGCAAGATGAAATTGAAGGTTTCAAACTGAATCTTAATCTACAATGGGGTTCCGAAGACAAGGAGACGGGCGGCTGATCCTGCACGCGCGCCTACAAGCAAGTAGCTAAGGCTAAACTTGATCTAAACAAAACCCAAACCGACCATGGCGGCTATAGAGGGATATAAGTAGATGGATTGACGACCAAAAGAGTGTTGGGGTCGTCCTCCAACCCTAGGACGCGTCCCTAATGGACCCAACTTGATACATGGGCCATAAGCCCAAAATGAGGTGACGCAGCACCCTGGACAGCAAGACCTGTCGACGGTAATTGGATCATTGCCGCTGCTGCCGAACAGATATTGACGTGGGACTTGATTCATATGAAAGTAAACTTGATAAGCTTTCCAACAAGTCCTGAAGCGCCTGAATCCGAATCCGTATGCAACCGTGGTGGCGGTCACAAGTTGGCGCTTTGCTGCAGTCCGAATCCGGCTACCGCGAGTCCTTCTCCCTTTCGGTCTTCTCCTCGGTTCCTAATCAAAAGAAGAGTGCACGCGTTTCCATTGTCTAAACAAGATGGACAAGAGCTTATCATGGAACTCACTTGATGATTAAGTTGACGAGCACGAGCACGAGTAAGAGGGCCAGCTATAGGTTGTGTCGGAGAGGATGTATTGCTGGTGTTAATGTCCTCATCATCCTCCCTTTCTTGCATTTGAGTCGTCCTCGACTCAAGCTCATCTTCCTCACCCAAATAAGGCTTCAAATCTGCAATGTTAAATGTGGGACTAACCCCAAAATCTGCAGGAAGATCAAGCTTATATGCATTCTCATTAATTCGTTGCAGCACTTTAAAAGGACCATCAGCTCTAGGCATCAATTTGGATTTTCTCAGTTCTGGAAATCTATCTTTTCGCAAATGCAACCAAACCAAATCCCCAGGTTCCAGAATCAATTGCTTTCTACCTTTATCTCCAGCGCATTTGTACTTAGCATTCATGCGCTCTATGTTTTCTTTAGTGGCTTCATGCAATTTTAACATTAATTCAGCACGTTGCTTAGCATCAAAATTCTTTTTTTCAGAACTTGGCAAAGGCATTAAATCAATAGGAGCACGTGGCAAGAAGCCATAGACAATCTCAAAAGGACACATTTTTGTAGTAGAATGCAATGAACGATTATAAGCGAACTCAATATGAGGTAAACATTCTTCCCACATCTTAATATTCTTCTTTAAAACAGCCCTTAACATAGTGGATAAAGTTCTATTCACAACTTCAGTTTGACCATCAGTTTGGGGATGACAAGTGGTGGAAAATAAAAGCTTAGTCCCCAATTTAAACCACAAAGTCTTCCAAAAATGACTAAGAAATTTAGCATCACGATCAGAAACAATTGTGTTGGGCACACCATGTAAGCGAACAATTTCTCGAAAGAACAAATCAGCAATATTTGTAGCATCATCAGTTTTATGACATGGTATGAAATGTGCCATCTTAGAAAATCTATCAACAACCACAAACACACTATCACGTCCCCTCCTAGTCCTTGGTAAACCCAACACAAAATCCATAGATATATCCTCCCAAGGAGCATTAGGAACAGGAAGAGGTAGATACAAACCGTGGGGATTTAACCGTGACTTTGCCTTTTGACATGTTGTGCAACGAGCAACAAACCTCTCCACATCTCTCTTCATCCTTGGCCAAAAGAAATGACCAGCAAGTATGTCCTCGGTCTTCTTTGCTCCAAAATGTCCCATCAAGCCACCTCCATGTGCTTCCTGCAACAACAACAAACGAACAGAGCTAGCTGGAATGCATAGCTTGTTAGCTCTAAACACAAACCCATCACTAACGATGAATTTGTTCCATCCTTTTCCATCTTTACAATGCAGCAACACGTCTCTAAAATCAGCATCGTGAACATATTGGTCCTTAATTGTTTCTAACCCAAAGATCTTATAATCAAGTTGATTCAGCAAAGTATATCTCCGTGACAAAGCATCAGCAATAATATTCTCCTTCCCTTTCTTGTGTTTAATAATATAAGGAAAAGATTCAATAAATTCAACCCATTTTGCATGCCTACGATTCAGTTTTCCTTGACTACGAATATGTTTTAAAGATTCATGATCAGAATGGATAACAAACTCTTTGGGCCACAAATAATGCTGCCATGTCTCTAATGTTCGAACAAGAGCATAGAGTTCTTTATCATAAGTAGAATAATTGAGAACAGGCCCACTCAATTTCTCACTAAAATATGCAATAGGCTTTCCCTCTTGTAACAAAACACCTCCCAGACCAATTCCACTAGCATCACATTCAAGCTCAAAAGTCTTATTAAA
This sequence comes from Coix lacryma-jobi var. lacryma-jobi, assembly GCA_009763385.1. Classification (NCBI taxonomy): domain Eukaryota; kingdom Viridiplantae; phylum Streptophyta; class Magnoliopsida; order Poales; family Poaceae; genus Coix; species Coix lacryma-jobi. Next base: position 95,610,783 of record CM019827.1, on the reverse strand, counting down.
ATCAGGAAGTTGTAGGAGAGGCGCGTTAGTTAACTTATCTTTCAACATGTCGAATGAATTCTCTTGTGTTTTGCCCCACTCAAAAGGCACCCCCTTCTTGGTAAGCTCATTCAATGGTGCAGCAATGGTGCTGAAATCCTTCACAAAACGGCGATAGAATCCAGCAAGTCCTAGGAAACTCCGCACCTGGGTGATAGTCTTTGGGACAGGCCATCCCTGTATAGCTTCCACCTTGGCTTGATCAACCTCAATTCCCTGTGGAGTTACAACATAACCAAGAAAAGACACTCGATCGGTGCAAAAGGTGCACTTCTCAAGGTTACCAAATAAGCGTGCCTCGCGTAGTGCATTAAAAACAGCACGTAAATGATCAAGATGTTCATCCAATAATTTGCTGTAAATTAATATATCATCAAAATATACGACAACAAATTTCCCAATGAAAGCACGCAAAACCTCGTTCATTAATCTCATGAAAGTACTAGGTGCATTAGTTAACCCAAAAGGCATGACTAACCACTCATATAAACCGAACTTAGTTTTGAAAGCAGTTTTCCATTCATCTCCCAATTTCATACGAATCTGGTGGTAGCCACTACGTAAATCAACTTTTGAAAACACAACAGCACCACTCAGTTCATCTAGCATATCATCTAATCGTGGAATAGGGTGTCGATATCGAATGGTGATATTATTAATAGCTCTACAATCAACACACATACGCCATGTTCCATCTTTCTTAGGCACTAAAATTACTGGAACAGCACAAGGGCTAAGGGATTCTCGCACATAACCTTTGTCCAGTAGTTCTTGCACTTGTCGCTGAATTTCCTTTGTTTCTTCCGGGTTTGTCCTGTATGGCGCACGGTTTGGCAAAGATGCACCAGGAATAAGATCAATTTGGTGCTCAATCCCGCGTAGTGGTGGCAGCCCCGCTGGTACCGCACTTGGAAACACATCGGAATACTCCTGCAAAACGTTAGCAACAGCAGGGGGCAAAGAACATTGCATATCCTCAATTGAAATCAAAGCATCCTTGCATATCAAAGCATAAGCAACAGAAGTGGATGCATTGAACTCATTAATATCTGATTTGGTAGCTATCATACAACGTCCTTTCAGTTTTATCTCATCTTTGTTACCAATTACAGATTTATCATTTTTATTGCTCTCGCTCTTTGCTTTAGTAGCCCTTGCAACATCAGTTTGCATAATAGTTTCAGGGGACATAGGATGCAGCACAATTTTGCGATCATGGTATAGAAAAGAATACTGATTTGATCTACCATGATGCATAGAATCTCTATCAAATTGCCAAGGTCTACCTAGCAGAATGTTACAAGCTTGCATAGGCACAACATCACATTCAACAATATCTTTGTAGGATCCGATGGAAAAATTGATTCTCACAAGTCTAGTTACCTTTGCCTTACCACTGTTGTTCAGCCATTGGATGTAGTAGGGATGCGGGTGTGGTTTGGTGTTGAGGGCAAGTTTCTGCACCATATCGCTGCTTGCCAAGTTGTTGCAGCTACCTCCATCAATGATCATGCGGCAGGAACGCTCTTTGATGACACACTTTGTTTGGAATAAAATATGTCGCTGATTTTGCTCCGCCTTCTCCATTTGTGCACTAAGCACTCGCTGCACGATCAAGCTTTCATAGTGGTCCGCTTCACCTGCATTAATATGTTCTTCTATTTGTTCTTCATTACCTGCATGGTCAGTCGCAAGCAGTGCAAGCGTGTCTTCATCAAAATCACTAGCAGATGAGCACTCACCATCATCTTTGACAATCATAACTCGCTTGTTTGGACAATCACGCATCATGTGTCCATATCCCTTGCACCGGTGACATTGTATGTTGCTTGTTCTACCCGTCGATGCCACGGATGAAGTACTCACAGCAGGCTTTTGCATCGTCTTTGCAACTGAATTTGTGGGAGCAGCTCGAGTCTTGTCACTAGATGATGGAGTAGACATACGTGTAGATGGAGTTGTAGTCATGCGTTGCTGCCATGAATTAGCCTTCCCTACAGAAATATTAGTCCTTGCGCTAGCACGTCGTCCCTGCACTTCCCTTTCAGCTTTACAAGCAAGATGAAACAAACGGGTTACACTATTGTATTCCTTGTAAGCGAGGATGTCCTGAATTTCCCGATTTAACCCACCCAAAAATCTAGCCATAGCCGGTTCCTCATCCTCCTCTAGGTTACAACGCAACATACCCGTTTGTAATTCCTGATAATATTCTTCTACACTTTTAGCACCTTGTCTCAATTGCTGCAACTTATTTATCATATCACGGGCATAGTAAGATGGAACAAATCTAGCTCTCATGGCTCGTTTCAGCGCATCCCAAGTTCTAGGTAAGTTATTAGGATTTTTCTTGCCATATTCTATCCACCAAACAGAAGCAAAATCTGTAAACTCACTAGTAGCAGCCCTAACACGTGTAGTCTCAGGAAATTCATGACATGCAAACTTTTGATCAACAGCAATCTCCCAAGTAATGTAGGCATCAGGGTCATATTTACCATCAAAAGGAGGTATCTTAAATTTAATCTTACTGAAAGCATCATCATTATTGTGTACCTCGCGTCGGCGGTTGCCACCCATACCTCTACGGTTGTGACGTAGGCGTCGTCGATCACGAGCGTCTTGATCATCATGCTCAGTATCAGCAGTGTAGTCATCTTCATGACTACCGTGCTCTCGATCTCCCTCCTTTTCTTCTTTATGCTTCTCTTTATCTTCGGTGTGGAAGTCATCAAATCGCCTTAGGAGAGCAGCAAGGCTTTTGTCCACACTAGCAACGGATTCCTCCAAACTTGTAAGCTTGTTGTTTGTGGCCATCTGCGTAGCCTCCAACTGCCCCAGCTTTTCATTTGTCACCTGCAAGTCATTATCAAGTCCCTCTGTGTGCAGCTTCACTTTCCTTTCAAAATGCTGTATGATGCCCTTAGTGCGAGGTGTATGTAGTGTTTCGTTGTCATCATCTCCCCCTGTCATGGTTCAAAAACAAAGACAACAAGAAAGGCAAGTGAAGAAATAAAAGCCCTACAACTACTAGGATGTAGCTACAGCAAGTCTCTCACACTCAACTTGTTACACAAGTTCTTACCAATTCTTACCTTGCTTGACAGGAGGGGTCGTCTACCAACAAGTCTTCAGCAATGGATGAAGTGTATCGGTGCTGCGGCACAAGACCTGTCAAGCTGTAGAGTATGTGGAGCTATAGGTGGGCTGAAACAAGGAACGAACTAGCACCACGTTAGTTATAAAGGCGAGCTGAATAAACGTTCGACGACGGTACTGTGCTGGTCCTAGGCTAGACCGTGCTAGAGACGCAAGCCTGGACACAAAGGAAAACCACAGCACACCCCTGAAAACAAGGTGGAACAAACCTAAAATCAATATGAAAAACAGCCCATTTTCTTTTGAATCTTTTCTCTTTTTTTTTTCTTTTTTTTTTCTTTTTTTTCTTTTTTTTTCTTTTTTTTTGGGCAACCTCAAAAACTGATTATATGAACAAAAGAATACAAAGGAGCAATTCGGTACACACACTTTTTCCGAAAGTACAGGGGTATTCCGGTAAGAAGAAGATACTCTCTCTCTCTCTCTCTCTCTCTCTAGAGTAAGGCCGAACAAGTATGGAGTTATCTTTCTTTTGGAATCACAGAAGGACTCACGTAGACGGAGTTCAGGATATATTAACAAGCGGACTCCAAGTTCTACTCGGTTTCCACTCAGAACCAACCACAAACGGATTCCACCTATTGCCGAGTTCTACTCGGTTTCCTTTTTTTTATCACGTTGGTGGAACTCAGATTGGAACTCAACTCGATCCGGACCAAGACCACAGACAGTTCAATTCCGACTTCACAACAGATTCGACAGAGAGAAGATATGGTAATACTCGGCTGTGTATAGATGGTGACAAGAACTCGAAACTCTAAAGGACTAGACACTAAGACCAGCAACTCGACACAAACCGAAGCAACGCAAATTCAACAAGCCCTAACTAAACGGTACTAGCCAAGGCACAAAGGTTTAATAGGATTATGGAAAAACTAATCTACTATATTTTTTTTGGCTTTTCTGGACTATAGGAAATTAATTAAAAACAGCAATGGATTAGAAGTCTCTCACCGAAGAACCTTGCTCTGATTACCAACTGATGAGAACCCGCTAGGGTTTTTGCCCGATCTTTCGATGAGAAACGGGGATAACTCGATTGGTGGATGGAGATGACGTTCACGGCCCGACTACAGCCCTCAAGACCGCGCCTTAGCAACCGATACACCACGTCCAATAGCCGTCACGATCTTGTGGAGCGCGACAACCAGCCCCTAGGGCTCCCGTCCTGCAAGCAATCGAAGAACTAGCAAGAACGAGGAAACAAGCACTGAATTTGCAAGATGAAATTGAAGGTTTCAAACTGAATCTTAATCTACAATGGGGTTCCGAAGACAAGGAGACGGGCGGCTGATCCTGCACGCGCGCCTACAAGCAAGTAGCTAAGGCTAAACTTGATCTAAACAAAACCCAAACCGACCATGGCGGCTATAGAGGGATATAAGTAGATGGATTGACGACCAAAAGAGTGTTGGGGTCGTCCTCCAACCCTAGGACGCGTCCCTAATGGACCCAACTTGATACATGGGCCATAAGCCCAAAATGAGGTGACGCAGCACCCTGGACAGCAAGACCTGTCGACGGTAATTGGATCATTGCCGCTGCTGCCGAACAGATATTGACGTGGGACTTGATTCATATGAAAGTAAACTTGATAAGCTTTCCAACAAGTCCTGAAGCGCCTGAATCCGAATCCGTATGCAACCGTGGTGGCGGTCACAAGTTGGCGCTTTGCTGCAGTCCGAATCCGGCTACCGCGAGTCCTTCTCCCTTTCGGTCTTCTCCTCGGTTCCTAATCAAAAGAAGAGTGCACGCGTTTCCATTGTCTAAACAAGATGGACAAGAGCTTATCATGGAACTCACTTGATGATTAAGTTGACGAGCACGAGCACGAGTAAGAGGGCCAGCTATAGGTTGTGTCGGAGAGGATGTATTGCTGGTGTTAATGTCCTCATCAATTTTTCACAACGGTCGCACCTAATCATCCCCGTTTGACCCAAAACTCATGTTTGGTGGGTTTTTTTGGCACTTTCGTTTCTGATGGAACGGTGCCGCAAATCTCACGTGGGAGGGCTGTTTCTGCCACTGATGCACCGAAAAATTCACGGTTGAATTTTTCACAACGGACGCACCCAATCATCTCCGTTTGACCCGAAACTCATGTTTGGTGGGTTTTTGGCACTTTCATTTCGGAGGAACGGTGCCGCAATACTCGCGCAGGAGGGCCGTTTTAACCACTGATGCACCGAAAAACTCACGGTTGATTCTTTCGCAGCGGACGCACCCAATCATCTCCGTTTGACCCAAAACTCGTGTTTGGTGGGTTTTGGCACTTTCATTTTCGGAGGAACGATGCCGCAAAAATCGCTCGGGATAGCCATTTTTCAAACTGATTCATCAAAAACATGTAGTTGAATTTTTCACAATGGACGCACCCAATCATCTCCGTTTGACCCAAAACTCATGTTTGGTGGGCTTTTGGCACTTTCATTTCTGACGTAACAGTGCCGCAAATCTCGCTCTGGCCGTTTTTCTCCTAGATTCAAAAAAAACTCATAGTTTAATTTTTCACAACGGTCGCACCCAATCATCCCCGTTTGACCCAAAACTCATGTTTGGTGGGATTTTTGGCACTTTCGTTTCTGATGGAACGGTGCCGCAAATCTCACGTGGGAGGGCTGTTTCTGCCACTGATGCACCGAAAAATTCACGGTTGAATTTTTCACAACGGACGCACCCAATCATCTCCGTTTGACCCAAAACTCATGTTTGGTGGGTTTTTGGCACTTTCATTTTCGGAGGAACGGTGGCGCAAAACTCGCGCAGGAGGGCCGTTTTAACCACTGATGCACCGAAAAACTCACGGTTGAATCTTTCGCAACGGACGCACCCAATCATCTCCGTTTGACCCAAAATTCATGTTTGGTGGGTTTTGGCACTTTCATTTTTGGAGGAACGGTGCCGCAAAACTCGCTTGGGATGGCCATTTTCAAACTGATTCATCAAAAACATGCAGTTGAATTTTTCACAATGGACGCACACAATCATCTCCGTTTGACCCAAAACTCATGTTTGGTGGGCTTTTGGCACTTTCATTTCTGACGTAACGGTGCCGCAAATCTCGCTCTGGCCGTTTTTCTCATAGATTCAAAAAAAACTCATAGTTTAATTTTTCAAAACGGTCGCACCTAATCATCCCCGTTTGACCCAAAACTCATGTTTGGTGGGTTTTTGGCACTTTCATTTTCGGAGGAACGGTGGCGCAAAACTCGCGCAGGAGGGCCGTTTTAACCACTGATGCAACGAAAAACTCACGGTTGAATCTTTCGCAGCGGACGCACCCAATCATCTCCGTTTGACCCAAAATTCATGTTTGGTGGGTTTTGGCACTTTCATTTTTGGAGGAACGGTGCCGCAAAACTCGCTTGGGATGGCCATTTTCAAACTGATTCATCAAAAACATGCAGTTGAATTTTTCACAATGGACGCACACAATCATCTCCGTTTGACCCAAAACTCATGTTTGGTGGGCTTTTGGCACTTTCATTTCTGACGTAACGGTGCCGCAAATCTCGCTCTGGCCGTTTTTCTCATAGATTCAAAAAAAACTCATAGTTTAATTTTTCAAAACGGTCGCACCTAATCATCTCCGTTTGACCCAAAACTCATGTTTGGTGGGTTTTTGGCACTTTCATTTTCGGAGGAACGGTGCCGCAAAACTCGTGCAGGAGGGCCGATTTAACCACTGATGCACCGAAAAACTCACGGTTGAATCTTTCGCAACGGACGCACCCAATCATCTCCGTTTGACCCAAAACTCATGTTTGGTGGGTTTTGGCACTTTCATTTTCGGAGGAACGGTGCCGCAAAACTCGCTTGGGATGGCCATTTTCAAACTGATTCATCAAAAACATGCAGTTGAATTTTTCACAATGGACGCACACAATCATCTCCGTTTGACCCAAAACTCATGTTTGGTGGGCTTTTGGCACTTTCATTTCTGACGTAACGGTGCCGCAAATCTCGCTCTGGCCGTTTTTCTCATAGATTCAAAAAAAACTCATAGTTTAATTTTTCAAAACGGTCGCACCTAATCATCCCCGTTTGACCCAAAACTCATGTTTGGTGGGTTTTTTTTGGCACTTTCGTTTCTGATGGAACGGTGCCGCAAATCTCACGTGGGAGGGTTGTTTCTGCCACTGATGCACCGAAAAATTCACGGTTGAATTTTTCACAACGGACGCACCCAATCATCTCCGTTTGACCCAAAACTCATGTTTGGTGGGTTTTTGGCACTTTCATTTTCGGAGCAACGGTGCCGCAATACTCGCGCAGGAGGGCCGTTTTAACCACTGATGCACCGAAAAACTCACGGTTGAATCTTTCGCAACGGACGCACCCAATCATCTCCGTTTGACCCAAAACTCATGTTTGGTGGGTTTTGGCACTTTCATTTTCGGAGGAACGGTGCCGCAAAACTCGCTCGGGATGGCCATTTTTCTCACTGATTCATCAAGAACATGCAGTTGAATTTTTCGCAACTGACGCACCCAATCATCTCCGTTTGACCCAAAACTCATGTTTGGTGGGCTTTTGGTACTTTCATTTCTGACGTAACGGTGCCGCAAATCTCGATCTGGCCGTTTTTCTCATAGATTAAAAAAACTAATAGTTTAATTTTTCACAATGGTCGCACCCAATCATCCCCGTTTGACCCAAAACTCATGTTTGGTGGGTTTTTGGCACTTTCGTTTCTGATGGAACGGTGCCGCAAAACTCACGTGGGAGTGCTGTTTCTGCCACTGATGCACCGAAAAATTCACGGTTGAATTTTTCACAACAGACGCACCCAATCATCTCCGTTTGACCCGAAACTCATGTTTGGTGGGTTTTTGGCACTTTCATTTCGGAGGAACGGTGCCGCAATACTTGCGCAGGAGGGCCGTTTTAACCACTGATGCACCGAAAAACTCACGGTTGAATCTTTCGCAACGGACGCACCCAATCATCTCCGTTTGACCCAAAACTCGTGTTTGGTGGGTTTTGGCACTTCATTTTCGGAGGAACGATGCCGCAAAAATCGCTCGGGATAGCCATTTTTCAAACTGATTCATCAAAAACATGTAGTTGAATTTTTCACAATGGACGCACCCAATCATCTCCGTTTGACCCAAAACTCATGTTTGGTGGGCTTTTGGCACTTTCATTTCTGACGTAACAGTGCCGCAAATCTCGCTCTGGCCGTTTTTCTCCTAGATTAAAAAAAAACTCATAGTTTAATTTTTCACAACGGTCGCACCCAATCATCCCCGTTTGACCCAAAACTCATGTTTGGTGGGTTTTTTTGCACTTTCGTTTCTGATGGAACGGTGCCGCAAATCTCACGTGGGAGGGCTGTTTCTGCCACTGATGCACCGAAAAATTCACGGTTGAATTTTTCACAACGGACACACCCAATCATCTCCGTTTGACCCAAAACTCATGTTTGGTGGGCTTTTGGTACTTTCATTTCTGACGTAACGGTGCCGCAAATCTCGCTCTGGCCGTTTTTCTCATAGATTAAAAAAACTAATAGTTTAATTTTTCACAATGGTCGCACCCAATCATCTCCGTTTGACCCAAAATTCATGTTTGGTGGGTTTTGGCACTTTCATTTTTGGAGGAACGGTGCCGCAAAACTCGCTTGGGATGGCCATTTTCAAACTGATTCATCAAAAACATGCAGTTGAATTTTTCACAATGGACGCACACAATCATCTCCGTTTGACCCAAAACTCATGTTTGGTGGGCTTTTGGCACTTTCATTTCTGACGTAACGGTGCCGCAAATCTCGCTCTGGCCGTTTTTCTCATAGATTCAAAAAAAACTCATAGTTTAATTTTTCAAAACGGTCGCACCTAATCATCTCCGTTTGACCCAAAACTCATGTTTGGTGGGTTTTTGGCACTTTCATTTTCGGAGGAACGGTGCCGCAAAACTCGTGCAGGAGGGCCGATTTAACCACTGATGCACCGAAAAACTCACGGTTGAATCTTTCGCAACGGACGCACCCAATCATCTCCGTTTGACCCAAAACTCATGTTTGGTGGGTTTTGGCACTTTCATTTTCGGAGGAACGGTGCCGCAAAACTCGCTTGGGATGGCCATTTTCAAACTGATTCATCAAAAACATGCAGTTGAATTTTTCACAATGGACGCACACAATCATCTCCGTTTGACCCAAAACTCATGTTTGGTGGGCTTTTGGTACTTTCATTTCTGACGTAACGGTGCCGCAAATCTCGATCTGGCCGTTTTTCTCATAGATTAAAAAAACTAATAGTTTAATTTTTCACAATGGTCGCACCCAATCATCCCCGTTTGACCCAAAACTCATGTTTGGTGGGTTTTTGGCACTTTCGTTTCTGATGGAACGGTGCCGCAAAACTCACGTGGGAGTGCTGTTTCTGCCACTGATGCACCGAAAAATTCACGGTTGAATTTTTCACAACAGACGCACCCAATCATCTCCGTTTGACCCGAAACTCATGTTTGGTGGGTTTTTGGCACTTTCATTTCGGAGGAACGGTGCCGCAATACTTGCGCAGGAGGGCCGTTTTAACCACTGATGCACCGAAAAACTCACGGTTGAATCTTTCGCAACGGACGCACCCAATCATCTCCGTTTGACCCAAAACTCGTGTTTGGTGGGTTTTGGCACTTTCATTTTCGGAGGAACGATGCCGCAAAAATCGCTCGGGATAGCCATTTTTCAAACTGATTCATCAAAAACATGTAGTTGAATTTTTCACAATGGACGCACCCAATCATCTCCGTTTGACCCAAAACTCATGTTTGGTGGGCTTTTGGCACTTTCATTTCTGACGTAACAGTGCCGCAAATCTCGCTCTGGCCGTTTTTCTCCTAGATTAAAAAAAAACTCATAGTTTAATTTTTCACAACGGTCGCACCCAATCATCCCCGTTTGACCCAAAACTCATGTTTGGTGGGTTTTTTTTGCACTTTCGTTTCTGATGGAACGGTGCCGCAAATCTCACGTGGGAGGGCTGTTTCTGCCACTGATGCACCGAAAAATTCACGGTTGAATTTTTCACAACGGACACACCCAATCATCTCCGTTTGACCCAAAACTCATGTTTGGTGGGCTTTTGGTACTTTCATTTCTGACGTAACGGTGCCGCAAATCTCGCTCTGGCCGTTTTTCTCATAGATTAAAAAAACTAATAGTTTAATTTTTCACAATGGTCGCACCCAATCATCTCCGTTTGACCCAAAATTCATGTTTGGTGGGTTTTGGCACTTTCATTTTTGGAGGAACGGTGCCGCAAAACTCGCTTGGGATGGCCATTTTCAAACTGATTCATCAAAAACATGCAGTTGAATTTTTCACAATGGACGCACACAATCATCTCCGTTTGACCCAAAACTCATGTTTGGTGGGCTTTTGGCACTTTCATTTCTGACGTAACGGTGCCGCAAATCTCGCTCTGGCCGTTTTTCTCATAGATTCAAAAAAAACTCATAGTTTAATTTTTCAAAACGGTCGCACCTAATCATCTCCGTTTGACCCAAAACTCATGTTGGTGGGTTTTTGGCACTTTCATTTTCGGAGGAACGGTGCCGCAAAACTCGTGCAGGAGGGCCGATTTAACCACTGATGCACCGAAAAACTCACGGTTGAATCTTTCGCAACGGACGCACCCAATCATCTCCGTTTGACCCAAAACTCATGTTTGGTGGGTTTTGGCACTTTCATTTTCGGAGGAACGGTGCCGCAAAACTCGCTTGGGATGGCCATTTTCAAACTGATTCATCAAAAACATGCAGTTGAATTTTTCACAATGGACGCACACAATCATCTCCGTTTGACCCAAAACTCATGTTTGGTGGGCTTTTGGCACTTTCATTTCTGACGTAACGGTGCCGCAAATCTCGCTCTGGCCGTTTTTCTCATAGATTCAAAAAAAACTCATAGTTTAATTTTTCAAAACGGTCGCACCTAATCATCCCCGTTTGACCCAAAACTCATGTTTGGTGGGTTTTTTTGGCACTTTCGTTTCTGATGGAACGGGTGCCGCAAATCTCACGTGGGAGGGTTGTTTCTGCCACTGATGCACCGAAAAATTCACGGTTGAATTTTTCACAACGGACGCACCCAATCATCTCCGTTTGACCCAAAACTCATGTTTGGTGGGTTTTTGGCACTTTCATTTTCGGAGCAACGGTGCCGCAATACTCGCGCAGGAGGGCCGTTTTAACCACTGATGCACCGAAAAACTCACGGTTGAATCTTTCGCAACGGACGCACCCAATCATCTCCGTTTGACCCCAAAACTCATGTTTGGTGGGTTTTGGCACTTTCATTTTCGGAGGAACGGTGCCGCAAAACTCGCTCGGGATGGCCATTTTTCTCACTGATTCATCAAGAACATGCAGTTGAATTTTTCGCAACTGACGCACCCAATCATCTCCGTTTGACCCAAAACTCATGTTTGGTGGGCTTTTGGTACTTTCATTTCTGACGTAACGGTGCCGCAAATCTCGATCTGGCCGTTTTTCTCATAGATTAAAAAAACTAATAGTTTAATTTTTCACAATGGTCGCACCCAATCATCCCCGTTTGACCCAAAACTCATGTTTGGTGGGTTTTTGGCACTTTCGTTTCTGATGGAACGGTGCCGCAAAACTCACGTGGGAGTGCTGTTTCTGCCACTGATGCACCGAAAATTCACGGTTGAATTTTTCACAACAGACGCACCCAATCATCTCCGTTTGACCCGAAACTCATGTTTGGTGGGTTTTTGGCACTTTCATTTCGGAGGAACGGTGCCGCAATACTTGCGCAGGAGGGCCGTTTTAACCACTGATGCACCGAAAAACTCACGGTTGAATCTTTCGCAACGGACGCACCCAATCATCTCCGTTTGACCCAAAACTCGTGTTTGGTGGGTTTTGGCACTTTCATTTTCGGAGGAACGATGCCGCAAAAATCGCTCGGGATAGCCATTTTTCAAACTGATTCATCAAAAACATGTAGTTGAATTTTTCACAATGGACGCACCCAATCATCTCCGTTTGACCCAAAACTCATGTTTGGTGGGCTTTTGGCACTTTCATTTCTGACGTAACAGTGCCGCAAATCTCGCTCTGGCCGTTTTTCTCCTAGATTAAAAAAAAACTCATAGTTTAATTTTTCACAACGGTCGCACCCAATCATCCCCGTTTGACCCAAAACTCATGTTTGGTGGGTTTTTTTGCACTTTCGTTTCTGATGGAACGGTGCCGCAAATCTCACGTGGGAGGGCTGTTTCTGCCACTGATGCACCGAAAAATTCACGGTTGAATTTTTCACAACTGACGCACCCAATCATCTCCGTTTGACCCAAAACTCATGTTTGGTGGGTTTTTGGCACTTTCATTTTCGGAGGAACGGTGCCGCAATACTCGCGCAGGACGGCCGTTTTAACCACTGATGCACCGAAAAACTCACGGTTGAATCTTTCGCAACGGACGCACCCAATCATCTCCGTTTGACCCAAAACTCATGTTTGGTGGGTTTTGGCACTTTCATTTTCGGAGGAACGGTGCCGCAAAACTCGCTCGGGATGGCCATTTTTCTCACTGATTCATCAAAACATGCAGTTGAATTTTTCGCAACTGACGCACCCAATCATCTCCGTTTGACCCAAAACACATGTTTGGTGGGCTTTTGGTACTTTCATTTCTGACGTATCGGTGCCGCAAATCTCGCTCTGGCCGTTTTTCTCATAGATTAAAAAAACTAATAGTTTAATTTTTCACAATGGTCGCACCCAATCATCCCCTTTGACCCAAAAACCATGTTTGGTGGGTTTTTGGCACTTTCGTTTCTGATGGAACGGTGCCGCAAAACTCACGTGGGAGGGCTGTTTTTCCCACTGATGCACCGAAAAATTCACGGTTGAATTTTTCACAACGGACGCACCCAATCATCTCCGTTTGACCCAAAACTCATGTTTGGTGGGTTTTTGGCACTTTCATTTTCGGAGGAACAGTGCCGCAAAACTCGCTCGGGATGGCCATTTTTCAAACTGATTCATCAAAAACATGCAGTTGAATTTTTCACAATGGACGCACCCAATCATCTCCGTTTGACCCAAAACTCATGTTTGGTGGGCTTTTGGCACTTTCATTTCTGACGTAACGGTGCCGCAAATCTCGCTCTGGCCGTTTTTCTCATAGATTCAAAAAAAACTCATAGTTTAATTTTTCACAACGGTCGCACCTAATCATCCCCGTTTGACCCAAAAACTCATGTTTGGTGGGTTTTTTTTGGCACTTTCGTTTCTGATGGAACGGTGCCGCAAATCTCACGTGGGAGGGCTGTTTCTGCCACTGATGCACCGAAAAATTCACGGTTGAATTTTTCACAACGGACGCACCCAATCATCTCCGTTTGACCCAAAACTCATGTTTGGTGGGTTTTTGGCACTTTCATTTTCGGAGGAACGGTGCCACAATACTCGCGCAGGAGGGCCGTTTTAACCACTGATGCACCGAAAAACTCACGGTTGAATCTTTCGCAACGGACGCACCCAATCATCTCCGTTTGACCCAAAACTCATGTTTGGTGGGTTTTGGCACTTTCATTTTCGGAGGAACGGTGCCGCAAAACTCGCTCGGGATGGCCATTTTTCTCACTAATTCATCAAAAACATGCAGTTGAATTTTTCACAACGGACGCACCCAATCATCTCCGTTTGACCCAAAACTCATGTTTGGTGGGTTTTTGGCACTTTCATTTTCGGAGGAACGGTGCCGCAAAACTCGTGCAGGAGGACCGTTTTAACCACTGATGCACCGAAAAACTCACGGTTGAATCTTTCGCAGCGGACGCACCCAATCATCTCCGTTTGACCCAAAACTCCTGTTTGGTGGGTTTTGGCACTTTCATTTTCGGAGGAACGGTGCCGCAAAACTCGCTCGGGATGGCCATTTTTCAAACTGATTCATCAAAAACATGCAGTTGATTTTTTCACAATGGACGCACCCAATCATCTCCGTTTGACCCAAAACTCATGTTTGGTGGGCTTTTGGCACTTTCATTTCTGACGTAACGGTGCCGCAAATCTCGCTCTGGCCATTTTTCTCATAGATTCAAAAAAAACTCATAGTTTAATTTTTCACAACGGTCGCACCTAATCATCCCCGTTTGACCCAAAACTCATGTTTGGTGGGTTTTTTTTGGCACTTTCGTTTCTGATGGAACGGTGCCGCAAATCTCACGTGGGAGGGCTGTTTCTGCCACTGATGCACCGAAAAATTCACGGTTGAATTTTTCACAACGGACGCACCCAATCATCTCCGTTTGACCCAAAACTCATGTTTGGTGGGTTTTTGGCACTTTCATTTTCGGAGGAACGGTGCCGCAATACTCGCGCAGGAGGGCCGTTTTAACCACTGATGCACCGAAAAACTCACGGTTGAATCTTTCGCAACGGACGCACCCAATCATCTCCGTTTGACCCAAAACTCATGTTTGGTGGGTTTTGGCACTTTCATTTTCGGAGGAACGGTGCCGCAAAACTCGCTCGGGATGGCCATTTTTCTCACTGATTCATCAAAAACATGCAGTTGAATTTTTCACAACGGACGCACCCAATCATCTCCGTTTGACCCAAAACTCATGTTTGGTGGGTTTTTGGCACTTTCATTTTCGGAGGAACGGTGCCGCAAAACTCGTGCAGGAGGGCCGTTTTAACCACTGATGCACCGAAAAACTCACGGTTGAATCTTTCGCAACGGACGCACCCAATCATCTCCGTTTGACCCAAAACTCATGTTTGGTGGGTTTTGGCACTTTCATTTTCGGAGGAACGGTGCCGCAAACCTCGCTCGGGATGGCCATTTTTCAAACTGATTCATCAAAAACATGCAGTTGAATTTTTCACAATGGACGCACCCAATCATCTCCGTTTGACCCAAAACTCATGTTTGGTGGGCTTTTGACACTTTCATTTCTGCCGTAACGGTGCCGCAAATCTCGCTCTGGCCGTTTTTCTCATAGATTCAAAAAAACTCATAGTTTAATTTTTCACAACGGTCGCACCTAATCATCCCCGTTTGACCCAAAACTCATGTTTGGTGGGTTTTTTTGGCACTTTCGTTTCTGATGGAACGGTGCCGCAAAACTCACGTGGGAGGGCTGTTTCTGCCACTGATGCACCGAAAAATTCACGGTTGAATTTTTCACAACGGACGCACCCAATCATCTCCGTTTGACCCAAAACTCATGTTTGGTGGGTTTTTGGCACTTTCATTTCGGAGGAACGGTGCCGCAATACTCGCGCAGGAGGACCGTTTTAACCACTGATGCACCGAAAAACTCACGGTTGAATCTTTCGCAACGGACGCACCCAATCATCTCCGTTTGACCCAAAACTCATGTTTGGTGGGTTTTGGCACTTTCATTTTCGGAGGAACGGTGCCGCAAAACTCGCTCGGGATGGCCATTTTTCTCACTGATTCATCAAAAACATGCAGTTGAATTTTTCGCAACTGACGCACCCAATCATCTCCGTTTGACCCAAAACACATGTTTGGTGGGCTTTTGGTACTTTCATTTCTGACGTAACGGTGCCGCAAATCTCGCTCTGGCCGTTTTTCTCATAGATTAAAAAAACTAATAGTTTAATTTTTCACAATGGTCGCACCCAATCATCCCCTTTGACCCAAAAATCATGTTTGGTGGGTTTTTGGCACTTTCGTTTCTGATGGAACGGTGCCGCAAAACTCACGTGGGAGGGCTGTTTTTCCCACTGATGCACCGAAAAATTCACGGTTGAATTTTTCACAACGGACGCACCCAATCATCTCCGTTTGACCCAAAACTCATGTTTGGTGGGTTTTTGGCACTTTCATTTTCGGAGGAACGGTGCCGCAAAACTCGTGCAGGAGGGCCGTTTTAACCACTGATGCACCGAAAAACTCACGGTTGAATCTTTCGCAACGGACGCACCCAATCATCTCCGTTTGACCCAAAACTCATGTTTGGTGGGTTTTGGCACTTTCATTTTCGGAGGAACGGTGCCGCAAACCTCGCTCGGGATGGCCATTTTTCAAACTGATTCATCAAAAACATGCAGTTGAATTTTTCACAATGGACGCACCCAATCATCTCCGTTTGACCCAAAACTCATGTTTGGTGGGCTTTTGGCACTTTCATTTCTGCCGTAACGGTGCCGCAAATCTCGCTCTGGCCGTTTTTCTCATAGATTCAAAAAAAACTCATAGTTTAATTTTTCACAACGGTCGCACCTAATCATCCCCGTTTGACCCAAAACTCATGTTTGGTGGGTTTTTTTGGCACTTTCGTTTCTGATGGAACGGTGCCGCAAATCTCACGTGGGAGGGCTGTTTCTGCCACTGATGCACCGAAAAATTCACGGTTGAATTTTTCACAACGGACGCACCCAATCATCTCCGTTTGACCCGAAACTCATGTTTGGTGGGTTTTTGGCACTTTCACTTCGGAGGAACGGTGCCGCAATACTCGCGCAGGAGGGCCGTTTTAACCACTGATGCACCGAAAAACTCACGGTTGAATCTTTCGCAGCGGACGCACCCAATCATCTCCGTTTGACCCAAAACTCCTGTTTGGTGGGTTTTGGCACTTTCATTTTCGGAGGAACGGTGCCGCAAAAATCGCTCGGGATGGCCATTTTTCTCACTGATTCATCAAAAACATGTAGTTGAATTTTTCACAATGGACGCACCCAGTCATCTCCGTTTGACCCAAAACTCATGTTTGGTGGGCTTTTGGCACTTTCATTTCTGACGTAACGGTGCCGCAAATCTCGCTCTGGCCGTTTTTCTCATAGATTCAAAAAAACTAATAGTTTAATTTTTCACAATGGTCGCACCCAATCATCCCCGTTTGACCCAAAACTCATGTTTGGTGGGTTTTTTGGCACTTTCGTTTCTGATGGAACGGTGCCGCAAATCTCACGTGGGAGGGCTGTTTCTGCCACTGATGCACCGAAAAATTCACGGTTGAATTTTTCACAACGGACGCACCCAATCATCTCCGTTTGACCCAAAACTCATGTTTGGTGGGTTTTTGGCACTTTCATTTCCGGAGGAACGGTGCCGCAATACTCGCGCAGGACGGCCGTTTTAACCACTGATGCACCGAAAAACTCACGGTTGAATCTTTCGCAACGGACGCACCCAATCATCTCCGTTTGACCCAAAACTCATGTTTGGTGGGTTTTGGCACTTTCATTTTCGGAGGAACGGTGCCGCAAAACTCGCTCGGGATGGCCATTTTTCTCACTGATTCATCAAAAACATGCAGTTGAATTTTTCGCAACTGACGCA
The DNA here is from genome assembly GCA_009763385.1 of Coix lacryma-jobi var. lacryma-jobi. Taxonomy (NCBI): domain Eukaryota; kingdom Viridiplantae; phylum Streptophyta; class Magnoliopsida; order Poales; family Poaceae; genus Coix; species Coix lacryma-jobi. Next base: position 95,593,287 of record CM019827.1, on the reverse strand, counting down.
CCCAATCATCTCCGTTTGACCCAAAACACATGTTTGGTGGGCTTTTGGTACTTTCATTTCTGACGTAACGGTGCCGCAAATCTCGCTCTGGCCGTTTTTCTCATAGATTAAAAAAACTAATAGTTTAATTTTTCACAATGGTCGCACTCAATCATCCCCTTTGACCCAAAAACCATGTTTGGTGGGTTTTTGGCACTTTCGTTTCTGATGGAACGGTGCCGCAAAACTCACGTGGGAGGGCTGTTTTTCCCACTGATGCACCGAAAAATTCACGGTTGAATTTTTCACAACGGACGCACCCAATCATCTCCGTTTGACCCAAAACTCATGTTTGGTGGGTTTTTGGCACTTTCATTTTCGGAGGAACGGTGCCGCAAAACTCGCTCGGGATGGCCATTTTTCAAACTGATTCATCAAAAACATGCAGTTGAATTTTTCACAATGGACGCACCCAATCATCTCCGTTTGACCCAAAACTCATGTTTGGTGGGCTTTTGGCACTTTCATTTCTGACGTAACGGTGCCGCAAATCTCGCTCTGGCCGTTTTTCTCATAGATTCAAAAAAAACTCATAGTTTAATTTTTCACAACGGTCGCACCTAATCATCCCCGTTTGACCCAAAACTCATGTTTGGTGGGGTTTTTTGGCACTTTCGTTTCTGATGGAACGGTGCCGCAAATCTCACGTGGGAGGGCTGTTTCTGCCACTGATGCACCGAAAAATTCACGGTTGAATTTTTCACAACGGACGCACCCAATCATCTCCGTTTGACCCAAAACTCATGTTTGGTGGGTTTTTGCCACTTTCATTTTCGGAGGAACGGTGCCACAATACTCGCGCAGGAGGGCCGTTTTAACCACTGATGCACCGAAAAACTCACGGTTGAATCTTTCGCAACGGACGCACCCAATCATCTCCGTTTGACCCAAAACTCATGTTTGGTGGGTTTTGGCACTTTCATTTTCGGAGGAACGGTGCCGCAAAACTCGCTCGGGATGGCCATTTTTCTCACTGATTCATCAAAAACATGCAGTTGAATTTTTCACAACGGACGCACCCAATCATCTCCGTTTGACCCAAAACTCATGTTTGGTGGGTTTTTGGCACTTTCATTTTCGGAGGAACGGTGCCGCAAAACTCGTGCAGGAGGGCCGTTTTAACCACTGATGCACCGAAAAACTCACGGTTGAATCTTTCGCAGCGGACGCACCCAATCATCTCCGTTTGACCCAAAACTCCTGTTTGGTGGGTTTTGGCACTTTCATTTTCGGAGGAACGGTGCCGCAAAACTCGCTCGGGATGGCCATTTTTCAAACTGATTCATCAAAAACATGCAGTTGATTTTTTCACAATGGACGCACCCAATCATCTCCGTTTGACCCAAAACTCATGTTTGGTGGGCTTTTGGCACTTTCATTTCTGACGTAACGGTGCCGCAAATCTCGCTCTGGCCATTTTTCTCATAGATTCAAAAAAACTCATAGTTTAATTTTTCACAACGGTCGCACCTAATCATCCCCGTTTGACCCAAAACTCATGTTTGGTGGGTTTTTTTTTGGCACTTTCGTTTCTGATGGAACGGTGCCGCAAATCTCACGTGGGAGGGCTGTTTCTGCCACTGATGCACCGAAAAATTCACGGTTGAATTTTTCACAACGGACGCACCCAATCATCTCCGTTTGACCCAAAACTCATGTTTGGTGGGTTTTTGGCACTTTCATTTTCGGAGGAACGGTGCCGCAATACTCGCGCAGGAGGGCCGTTTTAACCACTGATGCACCGAAAAACTCACGGTTGAATCTTTCGCAACGGACGCACCCAATCATCTCCGTTTGACCCAAAACTCATGTTTGGTGGGTTTTGGCACTTTCATTTTCGGAGGAACGGTGCCGCAAAACTCGCTCGGGATGGCCATTTTTCTCACCGATTCATCAAAAACATGCAGTTGAATTTTTCACAACGGACGCACCCAATCATCTCCGTTTGACCCAAAACTCATGTTTGGTGGGTTTTTGGCACTTTCATTTTCGGAGGAACGGTGCCGCAAAACTCGTGCAGCAGGGCCGTTTTAACCACTGATGCACCGAAAAACTCACGATTGAATCTTTCGCAGCGGACGCACCCAATCATCTCCGTTTGACCCAAAACTCCTGTTTGGTGGGTTTTGGCACTTTCATTTTCGGAGGAACGGTGCCGCAAAACTCGCTCGGGATGGCCATTTTTCAAACTGATTCATCAAAAATATGCAGTTGATTTTTTCACAATGGACGTACCCAATCATATCCGTTTGACCCAAAACTCATGTTTGGTGGGCTTTTGGCACTTTCATTTCTGACGTAACGGTGCCGCAAATCTCGCTCTGGCCATTTTTCTCATAGATTCAAAAAAAACTCATAGTTTAATTTTTCACAACGGTCGCACCTAATCATCCCCGTTTGACCCAAAACTCATGTTTGGTGGGTTTTTTTGGCACTTTCGTTTCTGATGGAACGGTGCCGCAAATCTCACGTGGGAGGGCTGTTTCTGCCACTGATGCACCAAAAAATTCACGGTTGAATTTTTCACAACGGACGCACCCAATCATCTCCGTTTGACCCAAAACTCATGTTTGGTGGGTTTTTGGCACTTTCATTTTCGGAGGAACGGTGCCGCAATACTCGCGCAGGAGGGCCATTTTAACCACTGATGCACCGAAAAACTCACGGTTGAATCTTTCGCAATGGACGCACCCAATCATCTCCGTTTGACCCAAAACTCATGTTTGGTGGGTTTTGGCACTTTCATTTTCGGAGGAACGGTGCCGCAAAACTCGCTCGGGATGGCCATTTTTCTCACTGATTCATCAAAAACATGCAGTTGAATTTTTCACAACGGACGCACCCAATCATCTCCGTTTGACCCAAAACTCATGTTTGGTGGGTTTTTGGCACTTTCATTTTCGAAGGAACGGTGCCGCAAAACTCGTGCAGGAGGGCCGTTTTAACCACTGATGCACCGAAAAACTCACGGTTGAATCTTTCGCAACGGACGCACCCAATCATCTCCGTTTGACCCAAAACTCATGTTTGGTGGGTTTTGGCACTTTCATTTTCGGAGGAACGGTGCCGCAAAAATCGCTCGGGATGGCCATTTTTCTCACTGATTCATCAAAAACATGTAGTTGAATTTTTCACAATGGACGCACCCAGTCATCTCCGTTTGACCCAAAACTCATGTTTGGTGGGCTTTTGGCACTTTCATTTCTGACGTAACGGTGCCGCAAATCTCGCTCTGGCCGTTTTTCTCATAGATTCAAAAAAACTAATAGTTTAATTTTTCACAATGGTCGCACCCAATCATCCCCGTTTGACCCAAAACTCATGTTTGGTGGGTTTTTTGGCACTTTCGTTTCTGATGGAACGGTGCCGCAAATCTCACGTGGGAGGGCTGTTTCTGCCACTGATGCACCGAAAAATTCACGGTTGAATTTTTCACAACGGACGCACCCAATCATCTCCGTTTGACCCAAAACTCATGTTTGGTGGGTTTTTGGCACTTTCATTTTCGGAGGAACGGTGCCGCAATACTCGCGCAGGAGGGCCGTTTTAACCACTGATGCACCGAAAAACTCACGGTTGAATCTTTCGGAACGGACGCACCCAATCATCTCCGTTTGACCCAAAACTCATGTTTGGTGGGTTTTGGCACTTTCATTTTCGGAGGAACGGTGCCGCAAAACTCGCTCGGGATGGCCATTTTTCTCACTGATTCATCAAAAACATGCAGTTGAATTTTTCACAACGGACGCACCCAATCATCTCCGTTTGACCCAAAACTCATGTTTGGTGGGTTTTTGGCACTTTCATTTTCGGAGGAACGGTGCCGCAAAACTCGTGCAGGAGGGCCGTTTTAACCACTGATGCACCGAAAAACTCACGATTGAATCTTTCGCAGTGGACGCACCCAATCATCTCCGTTTGACCCAAAACTCCTGTTTGGTGGGTTTTGGCACTTTCATTTTCGGAGGAACGGTGCCGCAAAACTCGCTCGGGATGGCCATTTTTCAAACTGATTCATCAAAAACATGCAGTTGATTTTTTCACAATGGACGCACCCAATCATATCCGTTTGACCCAAAACTCATGTTTGGTGGGCTTTTAGCACTTTCATTTCTGACGTAACGGTGCCGCAAATCTCGCTCTGGCCATTTTTCTCATAGATTCAAAAAAACTCATGGTTTAATTTTTCACAACGGTCGCACCTAATCATCCCCGTTTGACCCAAAACTCATGTTTGGTGGGTTTTTTTTTGGCACTTTCGTTTCTGATGGAACGGTGCCGCAAATCTCACGTGGGAGGGCTGTTTCTGCCACTGATGCACCGAAAAATTCACGGTTGAATTTTTCACAACGGACGCACCCAATCATCTCCGTTTGACCCGAAACTCATGTTTGGTGGGTTTTTGGCACTTTCATTTTCGGAGGAACGGTGCCGCAATACTCGCGCAGGAGGGCCGTTTTAACCACTGATGCACCGAAAAACTCACGGTTGAATCTTTCGCAACGGACGCACCCAATCATCTCCGTTTGACCCAAAACTCATGTTTGGTGGGTTTTGGCACTTTCATTTTCGGAGGAACGGTGCCGCAAAACTCGCTCGGGATGGCCATTTTTCTCACTGATTCATCAAAAACATGCAGTTGAATTTTTCACAACGGACGCACCCAATCATCTCCGTTTGACCCAAAACTCATGTTTGGTGGGTTTTTGGCACTTTCATTTTCGGAGGAACGGTGCCGCAAAACTCGTGCAGGAGGGCCGTTTTAACCACTGATGCACCGAAAAACTCACGGTTGAATCTTTCGCAACGGACGCACCCAATCATCTCCGTTTGACCCAAAACTCATGTTTGGTGGGTTTTGGCACTTTCATTTTCGGAGGAACGGTGCCGCAAAATGTGACGTAACGGCCCTAATCCCATGGCCCACTAATCATTGTCAATCACTGACAGTCGATCCGTACAGCCAAGAGATTAAGACCGGTTTCGCCACTGGGCTACATCAGTGCCCGATGTCCGCAGGATCACCTCACAATTCAGTTACAATCTCTTGAACATATTGGCAAATAACATCGGAGTAAATAGCGGAAGACTTAGATAACAATAGTTTTACAAACCAGGGTTCAACATAAAATTAAAGTGAAGTTATTACAGACCATAGTTCAAATAGATAGAGTTGGCAGAGTAGCATATGACAACAACTAAAGATACTTCACCCAGCCCGAGGGTGGATAATCACTCATCGGCCTCATCGGCCTCTTCCTGAACAACAGTCACACAGCAGGGTCCAAGGCATACTGAGGAATCTGCCATACCTGCAACATGGGTAATAGAACCCTGAGTACAAAGGTACTCAACAAGACTTACCCGACTAAAGAAAAAGGGAGAAGACTCAGGTATGAGAGGCTTAGGGTAGTCAAGGTAAGGCTTTAAACAAGTTCAAGCATTTTGCAGAAAAGCATTTTTCTATCCTTATTTTGAAAAGACTCAAAAATTCCTTGTTTCATCATAATCCTTGATTCATTTTACTTTCCAAAAACAGACCTAGTTGAGAACCACTCCCTGTTGACAGTCAGTGACTAAGTCTCCATAACCGAGGAGCAGCGTTAATCCGGATAAATAATACTCAGCTGAGGGTCCCTATCCACACTGCATATGTAGCACCAAAGCTTGCATATGCCAACTCGTCTTCCACGATTCCTCCAAGATTGGGCCCGGTCCTACGCCACCCGGAAGTATAGTACACCACTCCAATCCGGGACTTTAACCCACGTGGGTACATGCTACTTCCGCCATCTCTCCACTCCCAGTGCGCGGTTGTCGGTCCAATAAAGGATTCCTCGGAGCCGAAGCTTTCCGTAGTATGTGAATAGTTGCAAGTCTTAGTCAGCAGGCCCCCATACAGGTGGTCCCTAATTTTTCCAGCCAGCGACAAGCACCTCGGGACTCTAACCCGAGAGTACAGGTCCTGTCAGTTTTTCAACCCTGTCCCGGTCGGTGTCAACTGTTGAGTCCCGGACTACAACATGACGGCACCGTACGCAAGGACAACCTCTCCTTCCCATTGACTAGGTACGGATCAGATACTTAGCCAATAGTGGGAGTAAACCAGAAATTCCCATAAATATTCTTAAAGTGATCACACTTTTGAAATTGGCATTTTTATTGCAAATCTATCATATAGCATTGCTAAGCATTTTGCAAATAGTTTTCGAAAAGCAGGTATCGGGTGTATCAATGGTCAAGGTGGATAATGCATCAGATAGGATTTCACTCAACTCCTATAAACCTAATGCAATAATTTAACTGAAAGACATTTAAGGAAACATTTTATAAATTCAAGGAAAGGGGTTAAATGCACCGGGGCTTGCCTTGGATGGCAAAAAGGACAGGCTCGGGGTCAGCAGTGCAGTTGACGGGGCTCGGGGTTGCCTCGGGGACAGATCCTTCGGTGGCTACCTCGACTTCAGGGCCTTCTTCCTCGGTCACTATACGTATGCAATGATGCATGCACGTGAGTATGCTAGTATGAACAAAGTGCATAGGATAAAACTAGAGTATAGCTTTGCAAAGTATGAGTGGTGGTTAAAGTGGACAAAAGATTACTTATCCCTTTTTAGCAATATTAGCCAACTTTACTAAGCAACTTTTATTAAGCCTAAGCATGGACATAGCAAGGCATCACAAACATCATAGACCAGAGGAGTATGGGTCTATGAACATCAAGCAATCCAAAAGTCACATCACAGGGCATTCAACGCTAACCCTAATCACCTTTTTCTATTTTTCTTAATTATTTAAAAAGGTCATTTTATGAAGGTGCTCCAAAAATTACCAAATTAATCACATAAGTTTGTTATGGTATAAATAGATGGCAAAACAAATTTCATAATTTTTGGAGGTCATTAAGGTGCTCAATTAAATCTAGTCATTAATTAACAAAAGGCACTATTTAGGAATTAAAATAAATGCCCAAAAATCAACTTGTTTCAAATGACTTCAAAATTTCACCAGAGACTTGTCATGGCAAAACTAGCTCACAAAAAGTGATCTCATAATTTTTGGGGTTATAAATCTTTTTCTAAAAATCCAAAACCATCATTTATTAATTAAAAGGGAGATTTTTCATTTTCAAATTTTTGCAGAAAAGTCAAGTTTTATATTTTTATAAAATACTTCAAGGTGTAAAGAGTCTACCATCAAAATTTCAGAATTTTTGGATCAACACAGAAAATCACACAAAAAGATGAAATCTGAACACTATTCACATGTATGAAGAAAAAGAAAAACGACACTGTGCTTCGTTCCCGCACGCCGGCGATCGCCGGACGACGGCGGCGCGATTACGCCGGGCTCTACGAGCGCTCCGCGGCGGAACCAAGGGCACGGGAGGTAACAGGGAGCTCACCGGCGTCGATTGAGCGGCTCGGCGAGGGAAGGGGATGAACGGTGGAGGTGGTCGACGGTGACCGGCGGATGGCGGTGAACGACGCTCCGACGACCCTGAGCACCAAACAAGGCCACAGGGGCGAGGTTAGAGTCGCAAGGGAGTAAGGAAGGTGATGCGGGGGTCAGTGGAGGATGATCAAGGCCGGAGAGGGAGTATTTCACGATCCCGACCTCGACGGGATTCTTGCCGGAGATGGGAACGGCGAGCTACGCCGGGCGAATGGAGGCGGTAGCGACCAAATTGAGGAGTGGGGAAGCTGCGTGAGATCACGGCGGAGCTTTTAGGCTAGGAGGTTGAGCAAGTGGAGCTCTGGCTGGTGCTGGCGACGGTGGCGGAGGGGGTGTGGAACTCCGGCGGTCGGCGGCCCTTTTATAACCGCGGCCAGAGACCGGTAGAGAGCACGGAGAGGGGTGGATAAGCTCGGCGGGAGCGTGCGCACTCGATTGTGCTCTGGCGGAGGGGACGGCGTGCAGCCGGGGCCTGGGCGTGTGCTCGCCGGCGATGAACACGCGGCGGCGGCTCGCTGGGCACTGTGGGTGATGAGGACATCAACACCAGCGATACATCCTCTCCGACACAACCTATAGCTGGTCCTCTTACTCGTGCTCGTGCTCGTCAACTTAATCATCAAGTGAGTTCCATGATAAGCTCTTGTCCATCTTGTTTAGACAATGGAAACGCGTGCACTCTTGTTTTGATTAGGAACCAAGGAGAAGACCGAAAGGGAGAAGGACTCGCGCTAGCTGGATTCGGATTCGGACTGCAGCAAAGCACCAACTTGTGACCGCCACCACGGTTGCATACGGATTCGGATTCAGGCGCTTCAGGACTTGTTGGAAAGCTTATCAAGTTTACTTTCATATGAATCAAGTCTCACGTCAATATCTGTTCGGCAGCAGCGGCAATGATCCAATTACCGTCGACAGGTCTTGCTGTCCAGGGTGCTGCGTCACCTCATTTTGGGCTTATGGCCCATGTATCAAGTTGGGTCCATTAGGGACACGTCCTAGGGTTGGAGGACGACCCCAACACTCTTTTGGTCGTCAATCCATCTACTTATATCCCTCTATAGCCGCCATGGTCGGGTTGGGTTTTGTTTAGATCAAGTTTAGCCTTAGCTACTTGCTTGTAGGCGCGCGTGCAGGATCAGCCGCCCGTCTCCCTGTCTTCGGAACCCCATTGTTGATTAAGATTCAGTTTGAAACCTTCAATTTCATCTTGCAAATTCAGTGCTTGTTTCCTCGTTCTTGCTAGTTCTTCGATTGCTTGCAGGACGGGAGCCCTAGGGGCTGGTTGTCGCGCTCCACAAGATCGTGACGGCTATTGGACGTGGTGTATCGGTTGCTAAGGCGCGGTCTTGAGGGCTGTAGTCGGGCCGTGAACGTCATCTCCATCCACCAATCGAGTTATCCCCGTTTCTCATCGAAAGATCGGGCAAAAACCCTAGCGGGTTCGCATCAGTTGGTAATCAGAGCAAGGTTCTTCGGTGAGAGACTTCTAATCCATTGCTGTTTTTAATTAATTTCCTATAGTCCAGAAAAGCCAAAAAAAATATAGTAGATTAGTTTTTTTTTTCCATAATCCTATTAAACCTTTGTGCCTTGGCTAGTACCGTTTAGTTAGGGCTTGTTGAATTTGCGTTACTTCGGTTTGTGTCGAGTTGCTGGTCTTAGTGTCTAGTCCTTTAGAGTTTCGAGTTCTTGTCACCATCTATACACAGCCGAGTATTACCATATCTTCTCTCTGTCGAATCTGTGGTGAAGTCCGAATTGAACTGTGGCCTTGGTCCGGATCGAGTTGAGTTCCAATCTGAGTTCCACCAACGTGATAAAAAAAAAGGAAACCGAGTAGAACTCGGCAATAGGTGGAATCCGTTTGTGGTTGGTTCTGAGTGGAAACCGAGTAGAACTTGGAGTCCGCTTGTTAATATATCCTGAACTCCATCTACGTGAGTCCTTCTGTGATCCAAAAGAAAGATAACTCCATACTTGTTCGGCCTTACTCTAGAGAGAGAGAGAGAGAGAGAAAAGGGGCTGTTTTTCATATTGATTTTACGTTTGTTCCATCTTGTTTTCCGGAATACCCCTGTACTTTCGGAAAAAGTGTGTGTACCGAATTGCTCCTTTGTATTCTTTTGTTATATAATCAGTTTTTGAGGTTGCCCAAAAAAAAAAAAAAAAAAAAAAAAAAAAGAGAAAAGAGTCAAAAGAAAAGGGGCTGTTTTTCATATTGATTTTAGGTTTGTTCCATCTTGTTTTCAGGGGTGTGCTGTGGTTTTCCTTTGTGTCCAGGCTCGCGTCTCTAGCACGGTCTAGCCTAGGACCAGCACAGTACCGTCGTCGAACGTTTATTCAGCTCGCCTTTATAACTAACGTGCTGCTAGTTCGTTCCTTGTTTCAGCCCACCTATAGCTCCACATACTCTACAGCTTGACAGGTCTTGTGCCGCAGCACCGATACACTTCATCCATTGCTGAAGACTTGTTGGTAGACGACCCCTCCTGTCAAGCAAGGTAAGAATTGGTAAGAACTTGTGTAACAAGTTGAGTGTGAGAGACTTGCTGTAGCTACATCCTAGTAGTTGTAGGGCTTTTATTTCTTCACTTGCCTTTCTTGTTGTCTTTGTTTTTGAACCATGACAGGGGGAGATGATGACAACGAAACACTACATACACCTCGCACTAAGGGCATCATACAGCATTTTGAAAGGAAAGTGAAGCTGCACACAGAGGGACTTGATAATGACTTGCAGGTGACAAATGAAAAGCTGGGGCAGTTGGAGGCTACGCAGATGGCCACAAACAACAAGCTTACAAGTTTGGAGGAATCCGTTGCTAGTGTGGACAAAAGCCTTGCTGCTCTCCTAAGGCGATTTGATGACTTCCACACCGAAGATAAAGAGAAGCATAAAGAAGAAAAGGAGGGAGATCGAGAGCACGGTAGTCATGAAGATGACTACACTGCTGATACTGAGCATGATGATCAAGACGCTCGTGATCGACGACGCCTACGTCACAACCGTAGAGGTATGGGTGGCAACCGCCGACGCGAGGTACACAATAATGATGATGCTTTCAGTAAGATTAAATTTAAGATACCTCCTTTTGATGGTAAATATGACCCTGATGCCTACATTACTTGGGAGATTGCTGTTGATCAAAAGTTTGCATGTCATGAATTTCCTGAGACTACACGTGTTAGGGCTGCTACTAGTGAGTTTACAGATTTTGCTTCTGTTTGGTGGATAGAATATGGCAAGAAAAATCCTAATAACTTACCTAGAACTTGGGATGCGCTGAAACGAGCCATGAGAGCTAGATTTGTTCCATCTTACTATGCCCGTGATATGATAAATAAGTTGCAGCAATTGAGACAAGGTGCTAAAAGTGTAGAAGAATATTATCAGGAATTACAAACGGGTATGTTGCGTTGTAACCTAGAGGAGGATGAGGAACCGGCTATGGCTAGATTTTTGGGTGGGTTAAATCGGGAAATTCAGGACATCCTCGCTTACAAGGAATACAATAGTGTAACCCGTTTGTTTCATCTTGCTTGTAAAGCTGAAAGGGAAGTGCAGGGACGACGTGCTAGCGCAAGGACTAATATTTCTGCAGGGAAGGCTAATTCATGGCAGCAACGCATGACTACAACTCCATCTACACGTATGTCTACTCCATCATCTAGTGACAAGACTCGAGCTGCTCCCACAAATTCAGTTGCAAAGACGATGCAAAAGCCTGCTGCGAGTACTTCATCCGTGGCATCGACGGGTAGAACAAGCAACATACAATGTCACCGGTGCAAGGGATATGGACACATGATGCGTGACTGTCCAAACAAGCGAGTTATGATTGTCAAAGATGATGGTGAGTGCTCATCTGCTAGTGATTTTGATGAAGACACGCTTGCACTGCTTGCGACTGACCATGCAGGTAATGAAGAACAAATAGAAGAACATATTAATGCAGGTGAAGCGGACCACTATGAAAGCTTGATCGTGCAGCGAGTGCTTAGTGCACAAATGGAGAAGGCGGAGCAAAATCAGCGACATATTTTATTCCAAACAAAGTGTGTCATCAAAGAGCGTTCCTGCCGCATGATCATTGATGGAGGTAGCTGCAACAACTTGGCAAGCAGCGATATGGTGCAGAAACTTGCCCTCAACACCAAACCACACCCGCATCCCTACTACATCCAATGGCTGAACAACAGTGGTAAGGCAAAGGTAACTAGACTTGTGAGAATCAATTTTTCCATCGGATCCTACAAAGATATTGTTGAATGTGATGTTGTGCCTATGCAAGCTTGTAACATTCTGCTAGGTAGACCTTGGCAATTTGATAGAGATTCTATGCATCATGGTAGATCAAATCAGTATTCTTTTCTATACCATGATCGCAAAATTGTGCTGCATCCTATGTCCCCTGAAACTATTATGCAAACTGATGTTGCAAGGGCTACTAAAGCAAAGAGCGAGAGCAATAAAAATGATAAATCTGTAATTGGTAACAAAGATGAGATAAAACTGAAAGGACGTTGTATGATAGCTACCAAATCAGATATTAAAGAGTTCAATGCATCCACTTCTGTTGCTTATGCTTTGATATGCAAGGATGCTTTGATTTCAATTGAGGATATGCAATGTTCTTTGCCCCCTGCTGTTGCTAACGTTTTGCAGGAGTATTCCGATGTGTTTCCAAGTGCGGTACCAGCGGGGCTGCCACCACTACGCGGGATTGAGCACCAAATTGATCTTATTCCTGGTGCATCTTTGCCAAACCGTGCGCCATACAGGACAAACCCGGAAGAAACAAAGGAAATTCAGCGACAAGTGCAAGAACTACTGGACAAAGGTTATGTGCGAGAATCCCTTAGCCCTTGTGCTGTTCCAGTAATTTTAGTGCCTAAGAAAGATGGAACATGGCGTATGTGTGTTGATTGTAGAGCTATTAATAATATCACCATTCGATATCGACACCCTATTCCACGATTAGATGATATGCTAGATGAACTGAGTGGTGCTGTTGTGTTTTCAAAAGTTGATTTACGTAGTGGGTACCACCAGATTCGTATGAAATTGGGAGATGAATGGAAAACTGCTTTCAAAACTAAGTTCGGTTTATATGAGTGGTTAGTCATGCCTTTTGGGTTAACTAATGCACCTAGTACTTTCATGAGATTAATGAACGAGGTTTTGCGTGCTTTCATTGGGAAATTCGTTGTCGTATATTTTGATGATATATTAATTTACAGCAAATCATTGGATGAACATCTTGATCATTTACGTGCTGTTTTTAATGCACTACGCGAGGCACGCTTATTTGGTAACCTTGAGAAGTGCACCTTTTGCACCGATCGAGTGTCTTTTCTTGGTTATGTTGTAACTCCACAGGGAATTGAGGTTGATCAAGCCAAGGTGGAAGCTATACAGGGATGGCCTGTTCCAAAGACTATCACCCAGGTGCGGAGTTTCCTAGGACTTGCTGGATTCTATCGCCGTTTTGTGAAGGATTTCAGCACCATTGCTGCACCATTGAATGAGCTTACCAAGAAGGGGGTGCCTTTTGAGTGGGGCAAAACACAAGAGAATTCATTCGACATGTTGAAAGATAAGTTAACTCACGCGCCTCTCCTACAACTTCCTGATTTAAATAAGACTTTTGAGCTTGAATGTGATGCTAGTGGAATTGGTCTGGGAGGTGTTTTGTTACAAGAGGGAAAGCCTATTGCATATTTTAGTGAGAAATTGAGTGGGCCTGTTCTCAATTATTCTACTTATGATAAAGAACTCTATGCTCTTGTTCGAACATTAGAGACATGGCAGCATTATTTGTGGCCCAAAGAGTTTGTTATCCATTCTGATCATGAATCTTTAAAACATATTCGTAGTCAAGGAAAACTGAATCGTAGGCATGCAAAATGGGTTGAATTTATTGAATCTTTTCCTTATATTATTAAACACAAGAAAGGGAAGGAGAATATTATTGCTGATGCTTTGTCACGGAGATATACTTTGCTGAATCAACTTGATTATAAGATCTTTGGGTTAGAAACAATTAAGGACCAATATGTTCACGATGCTGATTTTAGAGACGTGTTGCTGCATTGTAAAGATGGAAAAGGATGGAACAAATTCATCGTTAGTGATGGTTTTGTGTTTAGAGCTAACAAGCTATGCATTCCAGCTAGCTCTGTTCGTTTGTTGTTGTTGCAGGAAGCACATGGAGGTGGCTTGATGGGACATTTTGGAGCAAAGAAGACCGAGGACATACTTGCTGGTCATTTCTTTTGGCCAAGGATGAAGAGAGATGTGGAGAGGTTTGTTGCTCGTTGCACAACATGTCAAAAGGCAAAGTCACGGTTAAATCCCCACGGTTTGTATCTACCTCTTCCTGTTCCTAATGCTCCTTGGGAGGATATATCTATGGATTTTGTGTTGGGATTACCAAGGACTAGGAGGGGACGTGATAGTGTGTTTGTGGTTGTTGATAGATTTTCTAAGATGGCACATTTCATACCATGTCATAAAACTGATGATGCTACAAATATTGCTGATTTGTTCTTTCGAGAAATTGTTCGCTTACATGGTGTGCCCAACACAATTGTTTCTGATCGTGATGCTAAATTTCTTAGTCATTTTTGGAAGACTTTGTGGTTTAAATTGGGGACTAAGCTTTTATTTTCCACCACTTGTCATCCCCAAACTGATGGTCAAACTGAAGTAGTAAATAGAACTTTATCCACTATGTTAAGGGCTGTTTTAAAGAAGAATATTAAGATGTGGGAAGAATGTTTGCCTCATATTGAGTTCGCTTATAATCGTTCATTGCATTCTACTACAAAAATGTGTCCTTTCGAGATTGTCTATGGCTTCTTGCCACGTGCTCCTATTGATTTAATGCCTTTGCCAAGTTCTGAAAAAATGAATTTTGATGCTAAGCAACGTGCTGAATTGATGTTAAAATTGCATGAAGCCACTAAAGAAAACATAGAGCGCATGAATGCTAAGTACAAATGTGCTGGAGATAAAGGTAGAAAGCAATTGATTCTGGAACCTGGGGATTTGGTTTGGTTGCATTTGCGAAAAGATAGATTTCCAGAACTGAGAAAATCCAAATTGATGCCTAGAGCTGATGGTCCTTTTAAAGTGCTGCAACGAATTAACGAGAATGCATATAAGCTTGATCTTCCTGCAGATTTTGGGGTTAGTCCCACATTTAACATTGCAGATTTGAAGCCTTATTTGGGTGAGGAAGATGAGCTTGAGTCGAGGACGACTCAAATGCAAGAAAGGGAGAATGATGAGGACATCAACACCAGCGATACATCCTCTCCGACACAACCTATAGCTGGTCCTCTTACTCGTGCTCGTGCTCGTCAACTTAATCATCAAGTGAGTTCCATGATAAGCTCTTGTCCATCTTGTTTAGACAATGGAAACGCGTGCACTCTTGTTTTGATTAGGAACCAAGGAGAAGACCGAAAGGGAGAAGGACTCGCGCTAGCTGGATTCGGATTCGGACTGCAGCAAAGCACCAACTTGTGACCGCCACCACGGTTGCATACGGATTCGGATTCAGGCGCTTCAGGACTTGTTGGAAAGCTTATCAAGTTTACTTTCATATGAATCAAGTCTCACGTCAATATCTGTTCGGCAGCAGCGGCAATGATCCAATTACCGTCGACAGGTCTTGCTGTCCAGGGTGCTGCGTCACCTCATTTTGGGCTTATGGCCCATGTATCAAGTTGGGTCCATTAGGGACACGTCCTAGGGTTGGAGGACGACCCCAACACTCTTTTGGTCGTCAATCCATCTACTTATATCCCTCTATAGCCGCCATGGTCGGGTTGGGTTTTGTTTAGATCAAGTTTAGCCTTAGCTACTTGCTTGTAGGCGCGCGTGCAGGATCAGCCGCCCGTCTCCCTGTCTTCGGAACCCCATTGTTGATTAAGATTCAGTTTGAAACCTTCAATTTCATCTTGCAAATTCAGTGCTTGTTTCCTCGTTCTTGCTAGTTCTTCGATTGCTTGCAGGACGGGAGCCCTAGGGGCTGGTTGTCGCGCTCCACAAGATCGTGACGGCTATTGGACGTGGTGTATCGGTTGCTAAGGCGCGGTCTTGAGGGCTGTAGTCGGGCCGTGAACGTCATCTCCATCCACCAATCGAGTTATCCCCGTTTCTCATCGAAAGATCGGGCAAAAACCCTAGCGGGTTCGCATCAGTGGGGGACGGGAGAGAGTCAGCGCTCGCGCGTGCGGAAGCGGCATGATGGTGCGGTTGCAGGCGACAAGTCGGGGGCGTGGGTGCGGCAGCCAGGCACGCGGCGCGCGCGACGCCGGCGGGGCGCCATGGCCGGGCCCCCCCTGTCCCTAGGAGGAAGAGGAACAGGGCTATGCCCTTGCTTTTGACTTTGAGCAGATTTTGTATTTTGCAAACTACTTTCAAAAGTTGAACTGAGCAACAAAAACTCAAAACATCAAAGTTGTTCAGAAAAAAGAGATCTACAACTTTGTCAATAAGAACATTTTCAAAATCCAAATAGTTTTTGAACAATATTTGAAATCAGAAAAGGGGACACTTTTGAAAATTTGAATCAATTCAAAATTACTTTGAATTTTAAACTGAAACTTGAAAATCTGCAAATATGAAAGTTGTTCCTTTTATCAAAACCTACAACTTTGCTATAATACACTTTTCCAGAAACTCATTAGTTTTTAAGTTAATTTTGAAAACTGAAAAGGGAACAAAAGTTGGGGTTTGAATGAATTTGAAATAACTCAAAACTTTGTACTGCAACTTGAAAATTTGTAAATACCAAAGTTGTTTCTCTTTGATAGATCTACAACTTTGCTTTTTGGACCAATCCCAAATTTTGAATAATTTTTGAATCACAAAAAAAGGGATAAAATCCAGGGTTTGAAAATCAGGGTTTTGTAAAGGGATTTGAAATCAAATTCTGATTTTTGATCCTTGGCCAACACAACAAAACTTCAAGACACCAAAGGAACAAGAATTACACAAAGCTAGTCACAGAGGTGAAATTACCATTTTGCCCTTGTAGAGAGAAGTGGGCTAATTAGGGTTTTTGCAATAGAGGTACTTCACATAAAATGATACACTTAGCAAAATGCATACACATGAAATCATGATCCAGATGCTTAAAGATGATAATGATGATATGTCAAGTTAATTACATGCTAAACACCAGAAGTGCTACAGCCTTCCCCCCTAAAAGAAATCTCGCCCCGAGATTCTGCGTCTAAAGAAAGGACAAAAAGGGATAAAGGCAAAACTTTACATAGACAGAGATTCGAGAAAGTCGGGGTAGTTCTTTGCTAAGAAGTCTTCGGATTCCCAGGTGGCTTCTTCTTCAGAGTGCTGGTTCCACTGGATTTTGTACCATCTCGTGGTAGTTCTTCGAGTAACGCGATCCTTGTGGTCCAACACGCGAACTGGATATTCCGAGTAGGATAGATCAGGCTCTAGCTCGACACCTTCAACTTCCACGACATGTTCTGGTACTCTGAGACACTTCTTGAGTTGAGAGACATGGAAAACATTGTGGACATCGGAGAGATGATCGGGCAACTTCAGCTTGTAAGCTACCTTGCCACAACATTCCAAAATCTCAAACGGACCAATGTAGCGGGGTGCTAACTTTCCCTTGACTCCAAAACGAGTGACTCCTTTGGTTGGTGAAACCTCGAGATATACATAATCTCCAACTTGAAACTTCAGAGGTCGACGTCTCTTGTCAGCGTAGCTCTTCTGTCGAGATTGGGCAATCTTCATATTCTCTTGTATCTGCTTGACTTTCTCTTCCATATCTTTGACCAGGTCAACTCCAAAGAATTCCCTTTCTCCGGGCTCAGACCAACTGAGGGGTGTACGACAATGACGACCGTACAGTGCTTCAAAGGGTGCCATTTTGATGCTCTCTTGGTAACTGTTATTATAAGAGAATTCTGCCAAGGGCAAACAGTCATCCCAAGTATCTGCGAAGGTGAGCACACATGCTCTCAACATGTCCTCCAGCACTTGGTTGACTCGCTCCGTTTGTCCATCAGTTTGAGGATGATAAGCTGTGCTATGTAAGAGCTTGGTTCCAAGCGAGGTATGGAACGCTTTCCAAAACTTAGCGACAAACTGGGTACCACGGTCAGAGACAATGGTCTTGGGTATGCCATGAAGCTTTACTATGTTGTTTTTGTACAAGGCGGCATACACAGGGACGGTGTAGCTGGTCTTGACTGGCAGAAAGTGAGCTTGTTTGGTGAGTCGGTCCACGATTACCCAAATAGAATCAAAACCTTTCTGGGTCTTGGGTAGTCCATTGACAAAATCCATACTAATGTCGTCCCATTTCCAAGCGGGTACTGACAAAGGTTGCAATTCTCCTCCAGGCTTCATGTGTACTGCCTTGACTCTTTAGCAGGTATCACACTGAGCGACATACCGGGCAATCTCAATCTTCATTTTAGTCCACCAGAATCTCTGCTTTAAGTCTTGGTACATCTTGTTACTGCCGGGGTGAATAGAGAATCTGGTCAAGCGTGCTTCATCAAGGATTAACTGTCTCAATTCAGGCACTTTGGGAACTACTAGACGGTTCTTGAACCAAACAACTCCTACATCATCGATCCTGAAACAATCAGCCTTTCCGGTCTCGACCTTTTCGATGATGTGCTTGATTCCAGGGTTATCCTTTTGAGCAGCAATGACTTGATCCTTGATGGATGTTTCTATGCTGACATTGTTCAGGCTTCCTTGCGGAATCATTTCGATACCCATCCTTTCAAGTTCATGGCACAAGGAAAGATCATAGGGCTTCGTCGTCAGACAGTTGCAGTATGACTTGCGACTAAGGGCATCGGCAACTACATTTGCCTTACCAGGATGGTAATGTACTTCGAGATCATAATCTTTAATCAACTCAAGCCATCTTCTCTGCCTCATATTCAATTCTTCTTGAGTGAAGATATACTTTAGGCTCTTGTGATCCGTATACATATTACAGGTGCTGCCCAACAGATAGTGACGCCAAATCTTCAAGGCATGCACGACTGCTGCTAGCTCAAGATCATGGGTTGGGTAGTTTTCCTCATGTCGCTTAAGCTGTCGTGAGGCATAAGCGATTACTCGTCCTTCTTGCATCAAAACACAGCCCAAACCAGTACCAGATGCATCACAGTATACATCGAAGGGTTTCTCGATATCTGGTTGAGCTAGGACTGGTGATGTAGTTAGCAGTTTCTTCAGGGCTTGAAAGGCTTGCTCACAGGCTGGTGACCAAACGAAATCCACGGAATTCTTCAACAACTTTGTGATAGGCTTGGCGATTCTGGAGAAATCTGGGATGAATCGACGATAGTATCCAGCCATTCCCATGAAGCTACGAACTTCGCGGACAGTGGTAGGTGGCTTCCAATCCAAGATATCTGCCACTTTTTCAGGGTCAACTGACACACCTTCAGCGGACAGGACATGACCAAGGAATTGAATTCGATCTAGCCAGAATTCGCATTTACTGAACTTGGCATACAGCTGGTGATCTCTGAGACGAGAGAGAACGATTCGAAGATGCTTGGCGTGATCTTCAGGAGTTCTTGAATAGACAAGGATGTCGTCAATGAACACGACTACAATTTTATCGAGCTCTGGCATGAACACAGAGTTCATGAGATACATGAAATGAGCGGGGGCATTGGTCAAGCCAAAAGACATGACCAAATACTCATATAGACCGTATCTGGTGGTGAAAGCTGTTTTAGGAATGTCTTCTGGACGGATTTTTATTTGGTGATAGCCAGATCTGAGATCAATTTTGGAGCTCTGGCTCCAGATAACTGGTCAAAAAGAAGGTCAATGCGAGGCAAAGGATATTTATTTTTGATGGTGACCTCGTTGAGCGGGCGATAGTCAACGCACAGACGAAGGCTTTTGTCCTTCTTCTTCACAAAGATAGCAGGACAGCCCCAAGGAGATGAACTTGGGCGAACGAGACCCTTATCCAATAGCTCTTGCAATTGGATCTTCAGCTCTGCCAACTCTCTGGGAGGCATCCGATAAGCTCTACGGGATATAGGAGCAGTCCCGGGCTTTAGCTCTATGGCAAACTCAACATCACGGTCGGGAGGCAGACCAGGTAGATCTTCTGGGAAGACCTCAGGGAACTCACAGACCACGGGAATATCCCTGACTTCCGGAACACAGGCGGTATTCAACTAAGTGGTTGCTGGTTTTTTGAGGCATAGGAAGTTGGAGAAGGAGTTTGGAGGTGCTGTTAGGAATATCCACTCTCACAACTCTATTCAAGATGTCTATCATGGCTTTATACTGACACATCCAATTCATGCCTAAGATGACATCTATCTCTTGATTGCGCAGTACTATCATGGTGGTAGGAAAGACATGTTCCCCCAACATTACTGGTATACTGCGGACCACTTCCTTAGTATTTATCCGCCCTCCAGGCGAAAGTATACAGAAACTTTCTTTTAACTTCCCCATGGGTAACTCATGCTTGATGACAAAAGTGCGACTGATGAAGGAATGCGATGCACCAGAATCGAACAGGACGACTGCAGGATGATTGGCAACAGGGAACCTACCGAGCATGACGGGCTCTCCTTCTGGGATGTTACTGACGGTGGTGAAGTAGACTTGCCCGTGCTTCTTGACAAACTTGCCCTTCTGGACGTGCTGCTGCGGTGCACGGTGCTGCTGCTGTGATCCTCCAGGGCCTTTCTGTGCATGTTGGGCATTCTTCTTGGGTTTTGGGCACTCGCGAGACCAGTGACCAACTTGGCCACAGTTGTAGCATGGATGGTTGTAAGCTGTTTGAGGGGTGGTGACACGAACACCTGGGGCGTTCGGCTGAGTGGCACTTTGCTGGTTGGCATTATGGGTGGTGGCCGCGGTACGAACGACCACTTGCTGATGGGGGTATGGGGCACGGTTTTGGTGTTGGCTGGGGTGATAGATGATTCTTGGGCGCTTATGGTTGCTGGAGAAGCTGCTAGACCCAGCCTTCTTCTTCTTCTTCTCCTCCTGATACTGGCGGTTACTTTCCTCAAAAGCGACAGCACGGTCAACGACATCATGATAGGATCCGTTTAGGTTGTTGGATAGTCCTCTACGAATCTTAGGGTGCAGACCCCTGAGGAAACAATCTCTCTTCTTTTCCTCTGTGTTGACATAGTCGGAGGCATACTGGCTCAGGTGGTTGAACTGTCCCACGTACTGCATAACGGTGGAATCTTTCTGTTGCAGGGCCAGGAACTGATCCAACTTCATTTTCATCAATCCCGAAGGGATGTGATGTGCTCTGAAAGCGGTGCGGAACTCTTCCCAGGTCAGCTGGTGACCTTCAGGCTGGGCAGCCAACAGGTTGGCGTACCAGGCACTTGCGGGACCACGGAGCTGCTGAGAAGCGAACCGAGGCTTCTGGATCTCTGTGCAGTACAGAAGACTGAACTTCTATTCCATGGTGCGTAACCAGTCGTCAGCCTCGAGAGGTTCATCGGCCTTCGTGAAGACCGGTGGACGGGTTTCAGTGAAATCCACATAGGTGGTCTCCTGGTTGTTGCGACGACCACGGTTGCCGTTGTTCTGCTGCCCTTGGTTCTGAGCCATCATGGTTGCGGCTGCTGCCAAAGCTGCGATGGCATCTGCCAGGGTAGCTGGAACTGGTGGAGGGTTTGGAAGGTTGGCATCTCTGGAACTTCCGGCTCCAGTGCGGGTGTTCACAGGCATCTGTTAAGAACTTGGGAACTTAGCATCCAAAGATTGATTTTGAACGAAACTGACTGATAAGATTCATTGATGCAAGGGTAGATAACTGATACAGAGGTTCGATAGATAACCACCGACTGACAAAGGAAAGGTACAAGACAAGATACAGACTCGACTAGACAGAAGACCAACTAACGCCCCAAACCTAGACTTAAGGCTTTAGGTGAGCAGATGGCACAGACACAACGAATCTAGTCGTCATCGATGATGATCATTTCTTCATCGTCATCTTCATCTTCGATGATGAGTTCGGGCTCTTCCTCCTCATCCTCGTCCTCGGCATGGACATCTCCTGCAGGTTCCACTTCTTCATTCTGGTCTGGCTCATGTTCTACTTCAGGTTCCTCCACGACTCCATCTTCTGGATCCTCAGCAACAGGTGGAGCCACGGGGTGAAGTTGGTTGTGCAGCTGATGTACCTCCTCATGAAGCATATCATTGTACTGCTCAATCTGGGCAGTGTACTGCTGCAGTCCATGGAGCTGGGCTCTGGTGACGTCCTCGCGGATCCAGGTTGCGTCACGTTGCTGGATGGCACGGACCACATTCTTGTTGGCTTCCTCCAGAGCGGCTCGTGTCTCATAGAACTCCAGGCGGGAAATGTAGAAGTCGTGCTCCATGTTCTCCATCTCAGCCTTCAGATTCTTGATCTCCTCCTTCAGCTGCTTACGGGTGCGGCGGGGAAAACGACGTCCGTTGGAGGATTCTCCTGCCTCTTCCCCTGCTCTTGGTGCCAGCTGGTGACGTGGCACACCATTGGGTCCAGTCGACTTGCGAGCGGTGAACTTGATACGGGCCATGTCTGGATCAGATAGATAGAAGAGAAGCATAAGGCTAGCAAGAAAAGGTAGAGGCATACTAACCCAACAGACTTAGAGAGGAAGTTATTATCTTAAGTGATTATGGCATGATGCATGATTCGTTCCTACGGAACAAGGCAATGCAACTATTAAGGTAAGGTACATAGGGCTTATACAAGTTGTCTTGCTACTAGTTGCCAAAGACAAGATGAGATGAGAGAAGCAATTTGGACTCAAAATAGTCAAGTTTAGTTTTGGACTTAAAAACTTTTTGAAGTTTTCGCAAAAAGATTGCAACGTCGTAGTGAGATGCTCCGATACCACTCTGTGACGTAACGGCCCTAATCCCATGGCCCACTGATCATTGTCAATCACTGACAGTGGATCCGTACAGCCAAGAGATTAAGACCGGTTTCGCCACTGGGCTACATCAGTGCCCGATGTCCGCAGGATCATCTCACAATTCAGTTACAATCTCTTGAACATATTGACAAATAACATCGGAGTAAATAGCGGAAGACTTAGATAACAATAGTTTTACAAACCAGGGTTCAACATAAAATTAAAGTGAAGTTATTACAGACCATAGTTCAAATAGATAGAGTTGGCAGAGTAGCATATGACAACAACTAAAGATACTTCACCCAGCCCGAGGGTGGATAATCACTCATCGGCCTCATCGGCCTCTTCCTGAACAACAGTCACACAGCAGGGTCCAAGGCATACTGAGGAATCTGCCATACCTGCAACATGGGTAATAGAACCCTGAGTACAAAGGTACTCAGGAAGACTTACCCGACTAAAGAAAAAGGGAGAAGACTCAGGTATGAGAGGCTTAGGGTAGTCAAGGTAAGGCTTTAAACAAGTTCAAGCATTTTGCAGAAAAGCATTTTTCTATCCTTATTTTGAAAAGACTCAAAAATTCCTTGTTTCATCATAATCCTTGATTCATTTTACTTTCCAAAAACAGACCTAGTTGAGAACCACTCCCTGTTGACAGTCAGTGACTAAGTCTCCATAACCGAGGAGCAGCGTTAATCCGGATAAATAATACTCAGCTGAGCGTCCCTATCCACACTGCATATGTAGCACCAAAGCTTGCATATGCCAACTCGTCTTCCACGATTCCTCCAAGATTGGGCCCGGTCCTACGCCACCCGGAAGTATAGTACACCACTCCAATCCGGGACTTTAACCCACGTGGTTACATGCTACTTCCGCCATCTCTCCACTCCCAGTGCGCGGTTGTCGGTCCAATAAAGGATTCCTCGGAGCCGAAGCTTTCCGTAGTATGTGAATAGTTGCAAGTCTTAGTCAGCAGGCCCCCATACAGGTGGTCCCTAATTTTTCCAGCCAGCGACAAGCACCTCGGGACTCTAACCCGAGAGTACAGGTCCTGTCAGTTTTTCAACCCTGTCCCGGTCGGTGTCAACTGTTGAGTCCCGGACTACAACATGACGGCACCGTACGCAAGGACAACCTCTCCTTCCCATTGACTAGGTACGGATCAGATACTTAGCCAATAGTGGGAGTAAACCAGAAATTCCCATAAATATTCTTAAAGTGATCACACTTTTGAAATTGGCATTTTTATTGCAAATCTATCATATAGCATTGCTAAGCATTTTGCAAATAGTTTTCGAAAAGCAGGTATCGGGTGTATCAATGGTCAAGGTGGATAATGCATCAGATAGGATTTCACTCAACTCCTATAAACCTAATGCAATAATTTAACTGAAAGACATTTAAGGAAACATTTTATAAATTCAAGGAAAGGGGTTAAATGCACCGGGGCTTGCCTTGGATGGCAAAAAGGACAGGCTCGGGGTCAGCAGTGCAGTTGACGGGGCTCGGGGTTGCCTCGGGGACAGATCCTTCGGTGGCTACCTCGACTTCAGGGCCTTCTTCCTCGGTCACTATACGTATGCAATGATGCATGCACGTGAGTATGCTAGTATGAACAAAGTGCATAGGATAAAACTAGAGTATAGCTTTGCAAAGTATGAGTGGTGGTTAAAGTGGACAAAAGATTACTTATCCCTTTTTAGCAATATTAGCCAACTTTACTAAGCAACTTTTATTAAGCCTAAGCATGGACATAGCAAGGCATCACAAACATCATAGACCAGAGGAGTATGGGTCTATGAACATCAAGCAATCCAAAAGTCACATCACAGGGCATTCAACGCTAACCCTAATCACCTTTTTCTATTTTTCTTAATTATTTAAAAAGGTCATTTTATGAAGGTGCTCCAAAAATTACCAAATTAATCACATAAGTTTGTTATGGTATAAATAGATGGCAAAACAAATTTCATAATTTTTGGAGGTCATTAAGGTGCTCAATTAAATCTAGTCATTAATTAACAAAAGGCACTATTTAAGAATTAAAATAAATGCCCAAAAATCAACTTGTTTCAAATGACTTCAAAATTTCACCAGAGACTTGTCATGGCAAAACTAGCTCACAAAAAGTGATCTCATAATTTTTGGGGTTATAAATCTTTTTCTAAAAATCCAAAACCATCATTTATTAATTAAAAGGGAGATTTTTCATTTTCAAATTTTTGCAGAAAAGTCAAGTTTTATATTTTTATAAAATACTTCAAGGTGTAAAGAGTCTACCATCAAAATTTCAGAATTTTTGGATCAACACAGAAAATCACACAAAAAGATGAAATCTGAACACTATTCACATGTATGAAGAAAAAGAAAAACGACACTGTGCTTCGTTCCCGCACGCCGGCGATCGCCGGACGACGGCGGCGCGATTACGCCGGGCTCTACGAGCGCTCCGCGGCGGAACCAAGGGCACGGGAGGTAACAGGGAGCTCACCGGCGTCGATTGAGCGGCTCGGCGAGGGAAGGGGATGAACGGTGGAGGTGGTCGACGGTGACCGGCGGATGGCGGTGAACGACGCTCCGACGACCCTGAGCACCAAACAAGGCCACAGGGGCGAGGTTAGAGTCGCAAGGGAGTAAGGAAGGTGATGCGGGGGTCAGTGGAGGATGATCAAGGCCGGAGAGGGAGTATTTCACGATCCCGACCTCGACGGGATTCTTGCCGGAGATGGGAACGGCGAGCTACGCCGGGCGAATGGAGGCGGTAGCGACCAAATTGAGGAGTGGGGAAGCTGCGTGAGATCACGGCGGAGCTTTTAGGCTAGGAGGTTGAGCAAGTGGAGCTCTGGCTAGTGCTGGCGACGGTGGCGGAGGGGGTGTGGAACTCCGGCGGTCGGCGGCCCTTTTATAACCGCGGCCAGAGACCGGTAGAGAGCACGGAGAGGGGTGGATAAGCTCGGCGGGAGCGTGAGCACTCGATTGTGCTCTGGCGGAGGGGACGGCGTGCAGCCGGGGCCTGGGCGTGTGCTCGCCGGCGATGAACACGCGGCGGCGGCTCGCTGGGCACTGTGGGGGACGGGAGAGAGTCAGCGCTCGCGCGTGCGGAAGCGGCATGATGGTGCGGTTGCAGGCGACAAGTCGGGGGCGTGGGTGCGGCAGCCAGGCACGCGGCGCGCGCGACGCCGGCGGGGCGCCATGGCCGGGCCCCCCCTGTCCCTAGGAGGAAGAGGAATAGGGCTATGCCCTTGCTTTTGACTTTGAGCAGATTTTGTATTTTGCAAACTACTTTCAAAAATTGAACTGAGCAACAAAAACTCAAAACATCAAAGTTGTTCAGAAAAAAGAGATCTACAACTTTGTCAATAAGAACATTTTCAAAATCCAAATAGTTTTTGAACAATATTTGAAATCAGAAAAGGGGACACTTTTGAAAATTTGAATCAATTCAAACTGATTCATCAAAAACATGCAGTTGAATTTTTCACAACGGACGCACCCAATCATCTCCGTTTGACCCAAAACTCATGTTTGGTGGGCTTTTGGTACTTTCATTTCTGACGTAACGGTGCCACAAATCTCGCTCTGGCGATTTTTCTCATAGATTCAAAAAAAACTCATAGTTTAATTTTTCACAACGGTCGCACCTAATCATCCTCGTTTGACCCAAAACTCATGTTTGGTGGGTTTTTTTGGCACTTTCATTTCTGATGGAACGGTGCCGCAAATCTCACATGGGAGGGCTGTTTCTGCCACTGATGCACCGAAAAATTCACGGTTGAATTTTTTACAACGGACGCACCCAATCATCTCCGTTTGACCCGAAACTCATGTTTGGTGGGTTTTTGGCACTTTCATTTTCGGAGGAACGGTGCCGCAATACTCGCGCAGGAGGGCCGTTTTAACCACTGATGCACCGAAAAACTCACGGTTGAATCTTTCGCAGCGGACGCACCCAATCATCTCCGTTTGACCCAAAACTCCTGTTTAGTGGGTTTTGGCACTTTCATTTTCGGAGGAACGGTGCCGCAAAACTCGCTCGGGATAGCCATTTTTCAAACTGATTCATCAAAAACATGCAGTTGAATTTTTCACAATGGACGCACCCAATCATCTCCGTTTGACCCAAAACTCATGTTTGGTGGGCTTTTGGCACTTTCATTTCTGACGTAACGGTGCCGCAAATCTCGCTCTGGCCGTTTTTCTCATAGATTCAAAAAAAAACTCATAGTTTAATTTTTAACAATGGTCGCACCCAATCATCCCCCTTTGACCCAAAAATCATGTTTGGTGGGTTTTTGGCACTTTCGTTTCTGATGGAACGGTGCCGCAAAACTCACGTGGGAGGGCTGTTTTTCCCACTGATGCACCGAAAAATTCACGGTTGAATTTTTCACAACGGACGCACCCAATCATCTCCGTTTGACCCAAAACTCATGTTTGGTGGGTTTTTGGCACTTTCATTTTCGGAGGAACGGTGCCGCAAAACTCGTGCAGGAGGGCCGTTTTAACCACTGATGCACCGAAAAACTCACGGTTGAATCTATCGCAACGGACGCACCCAATCATCTCCGTTTTACCCAAAACTCATGTTTGGTGGGTTTTGGCACTTTCATTTTCGGAGGAACGGTGCCGCAAAACTCGCTCGGGATGGCCATTTTTCAAACTGATTCATCAAAAACATGCAGTTGAATTTTTCACAATGGACGCACCCAATCATCTCCGTTTGACCCAAAACTCATGTTTGGTGGGCTTTTGGCACTTTCATTTCTGACGTAACGGTGCCGCAAATCTCGCTCTGGCCGTTTTTCTCATAGATTCAAAAAAAACTCATAGTTTAATTTTTCACAACGGTCGCACCCAATCATCCCCGTTTGACCCAAAACTCATGTTTGGTGGGTTTTTTGGCACTTTCGTTTGTGATGGAACGGTGCCGCAAATCTCACGTGGGAGGGCTGTTTCTGCCACTGATGCACCGAAAAATTCACGGTTGAATTTTTCACAACGGACGCACCCAATCATGTCCGTTTGACCCAAAACTCATGTTTGGTGGGTTTTTGGCACTTTCATTTTCGGAGGAACGGTGCTGCAATACTCGCGCAGGAGGGCCGTTTTAACCACTGATGGACCGAAAAACTCACGGTTGAATCTTTCGCAACGGACGCACCCAATCATCTCCGTTTGACCCAAAACTCATGTTCGGTGGGTTTTGGCACTTTCATTTTCGGAGGAACGGTGCCGCAAAACTCGCTCGGGATGGCCATTTTTCTCACTGATTCATCAAAAACATGCAGTTGAATTTTTCACAACGGACGCACCCAATCATCTTCGTTTGACCCAAAACTCATGTTTGGTGGGCTTTTGGTACTTTCATTTCTGACGTAACGGTGCCGCAAATCTCGCTCTGGCCGTTTTTCTCATAGATTAAAAAAAACTAATAGTTTAATTTTTAACAATGGTCGCACCCAATCATCCCCCTTTGACCCAAAAATCATGTTTGGTGGGTTTTTGGCACTTTCGTTTCTGATGGAACGGTGCCGCAAAACTCACGTGGGAGGGCTGTTTTTCCCACTGATGCACCGAAAAATTCACGGTTGAATTTTTCACAACGGACGCACCCAATCATCTCCGTTTGACCCAAAACTCATGTTTGGTGGGTTTTTGGCACTTTCATTTTCGGAGGAACGGTGCCGCAATACTCGCGCAGGAGGGCCATTTTAACCACTGATGCACCGAAAAACTCACGGTTGAATCTTTCGCAACGGACGCACCCAATCATCTCCGTTTGACCCAAAACTCATGTTTGGTGGGTTTTGGCACTTTCATTTTCGGAGGAACGGTGCCGCAAAACTCGCTCGGGATGGCCATTTTTCTCACTGATTCATCAAAAACATGCAGTTGAATTTTTCACAACGGACGCACCCAATCATCTCCGTTTGACCCAAAACTCATGTTTGGTGGGCTTTTGGTACTTTCATTTCTGACGTAACGGTGTCGCAAATCTCGCTCTGGCCGTTTTTCTCATAGATTAAAAAAAACTAATAGTTTAATTTTTCACAATGGTCGCACCCAATCATCCCCCTTTGACCCAAAAATCATGTTTGGTGGGTTTTTGGCACTTTCGTTTCTGATGGAACGGTGCCGCAAAACTCACGTGGGAGGGCTGTTTTTCCCACTGATGCACCGAAAAATTCACGGTTGAAACCGTTTGACCCAAAACTCATGTTTGGTGGGCTTTTGGCACTTTCATTTCTGACGTAACGGTGCCGCAAATCTCGCTCTGGCCGTTTTTCTCATAGATTCAAAAAAAACTCATAGTTTAATTTTTCACAACGGTCGCACCTAATCATCCCCGTTTGACCCAAAACTCATGTTTGGAGGGTTTTTTTGGCACTTTCGTTTCTGATGGAACGGTGCCGCAAATCTCACGTGGGAGGGCTGTTTCTGCCACTGATGCACCGAAAAATTCACGGTTGAATTTTTCACAACGGACACACCCAATCATCTCCGTTTGACCCAAAACTCATGTTTGGTGGGCTTTTGGTACTTTCATTTCTGACGTAACGGTGCCGCAAATCTCGCTCTGGCCGTTTTTCTCATAGATTAAAAAAACTAATAGTTTAATTTTTCACAATGGTCGCACCCAATCATCCCCTTTGACCCAAAAATCATGTTTGGTGGGTTTTTGGCACTTTCGTTTCTGATGGAACGGTGCCGCAAAACTCACGTGGGAGGGCTGTTTTTCCCACTGATGCACCGAAAAATTCACGGTTGAATTTTTCACAACGGACGCACCCAATCATCTCCGTTTGACCCAAAACTCATGTTTGGTGGGTTTTTGGCACTTTCATTTTCGGAGGAACGGTGCCGCAATACTCGCGCAGGAGGGCCATTTTAACCACTGATGCACCGAAAAACTCACGGTTGAATCTTTCGCAACGGACGCACCCAATCATCTCCGTTTGACCCAAAACTCATGTTTGGTGGGTTTTGGCACTTTCATTTTCGGAGGAACGGTGCCGCAAAACTCGCTCGGGATGGCCATTTTTCTCACTGATTCATCAAAAACATGCAGTTGAATTTTTCACAACGGACGCACCCAATCATCTCCGTTTGACCCAAAACTCATGTTTGGTGGGCTTTTGGTACTTTCATTTCTGACGTAACGGTGCCGCAAATCTCGCTCTGGCCGTTTTTCTCATAGATTGAAAAAAACTAATAGTTTAATTTTTCACAATGGTCGCACCCAATCATCCCCCTTTGACCCAAAAATCATGTTTGGTGGGTTTTTTGGCACTTTCGTTTCTGATGGAACGGTGCCGCAAATCTCACGTGGGAGGGCTGTTTCTGCCACTGATGCACCGAAAAATTCACGGTTGAATTTTTCACAACGGACGCACCCAATCATGTCCGTTTGATCCAAAACTCATGTTTGGTGGGTTTTTGGCACTTTCATTTTCGGAGGAACGGTGCCGCAAAACTCGTGCAGGAGGGCCGTTTTAACCACTGATGCACCGAAAAACTCACGGTTGAATCTTTCGCAACGGACGCACCCAATCATCTCCTTTTGACCCAAAACTCATGTTTGGTGGGTTTTGGCACTTTCATTTTCGGAGGAACGGTGCCGCAAAACTCGCTCGGGATGGCCATTTTTCAAACTGATTCATCAAAAACATGCAGTTGAATTTTTCACAATGGACGCACCCAATCATCTCCGTTTGACCCAAAACTCATGTTTGGTGGGCTTTTGGCACTTTCATTTCTGACGTAACGGTGCCGCAAATCTCGCTCTGGCCGTTTTTCTCATAGATTCAAAAAAAACTCATAGTTTAATTTTTCACAACGGTCGCACCTAATCATCCCCGTTTGACCCAAAACTCATGTTTGGTGGGTTTTTTTTGGCACTTTCGTTTCTAATGGAACGGTGCCACAAATCTCACGTGGGAGGGCTGTTTCTGCCACTGATGCACCGAAAAATTCACGGTTGAATTTTTCTCAACGGACGCACCCAATCATCTCCGTTTGACCCGAAACTCATGTTTGGTGGGTTTTTGGCACTTTCATTTTCGGAGGAACGGTGCCGCAAAACTCGCTCGGGATGACCATTTTTCAAACTGATTCATCAAAAACATGCAGTTGAATTTTTCACAACGGACGCACCCAATCATCTCCGTTTGACCCAAAACTCATGTTTGGTGGGCTTTTGGTACTTTCATTTCTGACGTAACGGTGTCGCAAATCTCGCTCTGGCCGTTTTTCTCATAGATTAAAAAAAACTAATAGTTTAATTTTTCACAATGGTCGCACCCAATCATCCCCCTTTGACCCAAAAATCATGTTTGGTGGGTTTTTGGCACTTTCGTTTCTGATGGAACGGTGCCGCAAAACTCACGTGGGAGGGCTGTTTTTCCCACTGATGCACCGAAAAATTCACGGTTGAAACCGTTTGACCCAAAACTCATGTTTGGTGGGCTTTTGGCACTTTCATTTCTGACGTAACGGTGCCGCAAATCTCGCTCTGGCCGTTTTTCTCATAGATTCAAAAAAAACTCATAGTTTAATTTTTCACAACGGT
The DNA here is from genome assembly GCA_009763385.1 of Coix lacryma-jobi var. lacryma-jobi. NCBI lineage: Eukaryota > Viridiplantae > Streptophyta > Magnoliopsida > Poales > Poaceae > Coix > Coix lacryma-jobi. The sequence continues at coordinate 95,562,293 of CM019827.1, read as the reverse complement.
CGCACCTAATCATCCCCGTTTGACCCAAAACTCATGTTTGGAGGGTTTTTTTGGCACTTTCGTTTCTGATGGAACGGTGCCGCAAATCTCACGTGGGAGGGCTGTTTCTGCCACTGATGCACCGAAAAATTCACGGTTGAATTTTTCACAACGGACGCACCCAATCATCTCCGTTTGACCCGAAACTCATGTTTGGTGTGTTTTTGGCACTTTCATTTTCGGAGGAACGGTGCCGCAATACTCGCGCAGGAGGGCCGTTTTAACCACTGATGCACCGAAAAACTCACGGTTGAATCTTTCGCAGCGGACGCACCCAATCATCTCCGTTTGACCCAAAACTCCTGTTTAGTGGGTTTTGGCACTTTCATTTTCGGAGGAACGGTGCCGCAAAACTCGCTCGGGATAGCCATTTTTCAAACTGATTCATCAAAAACATGCAGTTGAATTTTTCACAATGGACGCACCCAATCATCTCCGTTTGACCCAAAACTCATGTTTGGTGGGCTTTTGGCACTTTCATTTCTGACGTAACGGTGCCGCAAATCTCGCTCTGGCCGTTTTTCTCATAGATTCAAAAAAAAACTCATAGTTTAATTTTTAACAATGGTCGCACCCAATCATCCCCTTTGACCCAAAAATCATGTTTGGTGGGTTTTTGGCACTTTCGTTTCTGATGGAACGGTGCCGCAAAACTCACGTGGGAGGGCTGTTTTTCCCACTGATGCACCGAAAAATTCACGGTTGAATTTTTCACAACGGACGCACCCAATCATCTCCGTTTGACCCAAAACTCATGTTTGGTGGGTTTTTGGCACTTTCATTTTCGGAGGAACGGTGCCGCAAAACTCGTGCAGGAGGGCCGTTTTAACCACTGATGCACCGAAAAACTCACGGTTGAATCTATCGCAACGGACGCACCCAATCATCTCCGTTTTACCCAAAACTCATGTTTGGTGGGTTTTGGCACTTTCATTTTCGGAGGAACGGTGCCGCAAAACTCGCTCGGGATGGCCATTTTTCAAACTGATTCATCAAAAACATGCAGTTGAATTTTTCACAATGGACGCACCCAATCATCTCCGTTTGACCCAAAACTCATGTTTGGTGGGCTTTTGGCACTTTCATTTCTGACGTAACGGTGCCGCAAATCTCGCTCTGGCCGTTTTTCTCATAGATTCAAAAAAACTCATAGTTTAATTTTTCACAACGGTCGCACCCAATCATCCCCGTTTGACCCAAAACTCATGTTTGGTGGGTTTTTTGGCACTTTCGTTTGTGATGGAACGGTGCCGCAAATCTCACGTGGGAGGGCTGTTTCTGCCACTGATGCACCGAAAAATTCACGGTTGAATTTTTCACAACGGACGCACCCAATCATGTCCGTTTGACCCAAAACTCATGTTTGGTGGGTTTTTGGCACTTTCATTTTCGGAGGAACGGTGCTGCAATACTCGCGCAGGAGGGCCGTTTTAACCACTGATGGACCGAAAAACTCACGGTTGAATCTTTCGCAACGGACGCACCCAATCATCTCCGTTTGACCCAAAACTCATGTTCGGTGGGTTTTGGCACTTTCATTTTCGGAGGAACGGTGCCGCAAAACTCGCTCGGGATGGCCATTTTTCTCACTGATTCATCAAAAACATGCAGTTGAATTTTTCACAACGGACGCACCCAATCATCTTCGTTTGACCCAAAACTCATGTTTGGTGGGCTTTTGGTACTTTCATTTCTGACGTAACGGTGCCGCAAATCTCGCTCTGGCCGTTTTTCTCATAGATTAAAAAAAACTAATAGTTTAATTTTTAACAATGGTCGCACCCAATCATCCCCCTTTGACCCAAAAATCATGTTTGGTGGGTTTTTGGCACTTTCGTTTCTGATGGAATGGTGCCGCAAAACTCACGTGGGAGGGCTGTTTTTCCCACTGATGCACCGAAAAATTCACGGTTGAATTTTTCACAACGGACGCACCCAATCATCTCCGTTTGACCCGAAACTCATGTTTGGTGTGTTTTTGGCACTTTCATTTTCGGAGGAACGGTGCCGCAATACTCGCGCAGGAGGGCCGTTTTAACCACTGATGCACCGAAAAACTCACGGTTGAATCTTTCGCAGCGGACGCACCCAATCATCTCCGTTTGACCCAAAACTCCTGTTTAGTGGGTTTTGGCACTTTCATTTTCGGAGGAACGGTGCCGCAAAACTCGCTCGGGATAGCCATTTTTCAAACTGATTCATCAAAAACATGCAGTTGAATTTTTCACAATGGACGCACCCAATCATCTCCGTTTGACCCAAAACTCATGTTTGGTGGGCTTTTGGCACTTTCATTTCTGACGTAACGGTGCCGCAAATCTCGCTCTGGCCGTTTTTCTCATAGATTCAAAAAAAAAACTCATAGTTTAATTTTTAACAATGGTCGCACCCAATCATCCCCCTTTGACCCAAAAATCATGTTTGGTGGGTTTTTGGCACTTTCGTTTCTGATGGAACGGTGCCGCAAAACTCACGTGGGAGGGCTGTTTTTCCCACTGATGCACCGAAAAATTCACGGTTGAATTTTTCACAACGGACGCACCCAATCATCTCCGTTTGACCCAAAACTCATGTTTGGTGGGTTTTTGGCACTTTCATTTTCGGAGGAACGGTGCCGCAAAACTCGTGCAGGAGGGCCGTTTTAACCACTGATGCACCGAAAAACTCACGGTTGAATCTATCGCAACGGACGCACCCAATCATCTCCGTTTTACCCAAAACTCATGTTTGGTGGGTTTTGGCACTTTCATTTTCGGAGGAACGGTGCCGCAAAACTCGCTCGGGATGGCCATTTTTCAAACTGATTCATCAAAAACATGCAGTTGAATTTTTCACAATGGACGCACCCAATCATCTCCGTTTGACCCAAAACTCATGTTTGGTGGGCTTTTGGCACTTTCATTTCTGACGTAACGGTGCCGCAAATCTCGCTCTGGCCGTTTTTCTCATAGATTCAAAAAAAACTCATAGTTTAATTTTTCACAACGGTCGCACCCAATCATCCCCGTTTGACCCAAAACTCATGTTTGGTGGGTTTTTTGGCACTTTCGTTTGTGATGGAACGGTGCCGCAAATCTCACGTGGGAGGGCTGTTTCTGCCACTGATGCACCGAAAAATTCACGGTTGAATTTTTCACAACGGACGCACCCAATCATGTCCGTTTGACCCAAAACTCATGTTTGGTGGGTTTTTGGCACTTTCATTTTCGGAGGAACGGTGCTGCAATACTCGCGCAGGAGGGCCGTTTTAACCACTGATGGACCGAAAAACTCACGGTTGAATCTTTCGCAACGGACGCACCCAATCATCTCCGTTTGACCCAAAACTCATGTTCGGTGGGTTTTGGCACTTTCATTTTCGGAGGAACGGTGCCGCAAAACTCGCTCGGGATGGCCATTTTTCTCACTGATTCATCAAAAACATGCAGTTGAATTTTTCACAACGGACGCACCCAATCATCTTCGTTTGACCCAAAACTCATGTTTGGTGGGCTTTTGGTACTTTCATTTCTGACGTAACGGTGCCGCAAATCTCGCTCTGGCCGTTTTTCTCATAGATTAAAAAAAACTAATAGTTTAATTTTTAACAATGGTCGCACCCAATCATCCCCCTTTGACCCAAAAATCATGTTTGGTGGGTTTTTGGCACTTTCGTTTCTGATGGAATGGTGCCGCAAAACTCACGTGGGAGGGCTGTTTTTCCCACTGATGCACCGAAAAATTCACGGTTGAATTTTTCACAACGGACGCACCCAATCATCTCCGTTTGACCCAAAACTCATGTTTGGTGGGTTTTTGGCACTTTCATTTTCGGAGGAACGGTGCCGCAATACTCGCGCAGGAGGGCCATTTTAACCACTGATGCACCGAAAAACTCACGGTTGAATCTTTCGCAACGGACGCACCCAATCATCTCCGTTTGACCCAAAACTCATGTTTGGTGGGTTTTGGCACTTTCATTTTCGGAGGAACGGTGCCGCAAAACTCGCTCGGGATGGCCATTTTTCTCACTGATTCATCAAAAACATGCAGTTGAATTTTTCACAACGGACGCACCCAATCATCTCCGTTTGACCCAAAACTCATGTTTGGTGGGCTTTTGGTACTTTCATTTCTGACGTAACGGTGTCGCAAATCTCGCTCTGGCCGTTTTTCTCATAGATTAAAAAAACTAATAGTTTAATTTTTCACAATGGTCGCACCCAATCATCCCCCTTTGACCCAAAAATCATGTTTGGTGGGTTTTTGGCACTTTCGTTTCTGATGGAACGGTGCCGCAAAACTCACGTGGGAGGGCTGTTTTTCCCACTGATGCACCGAAAAATTCACGGTTGAAACCGTTTGACCCAAAACTCATGTTTGGTGGGCTTTTGGCACTTTCATTTCTGACGTAACGGTGCCGCAAATCTCGCTCTGGCCGTTTTTCTCATAGATTCAAAAAAACTCATAGTTTAATTTTTCACAACGGTCGCACCTAATCATCCCCGTTTGACCCAAAACTCATGTTTGGAGGGTTTTTTTGGCACTTTCGTTTCTGATGGAACGGTGCCGCAAATCTCACGTGGGAGGGCTGTTTCTGCCACTGATGCACCGAAAAATTCACGGTTGAATTTTTCACAACGGACACACCCAATCATCTCCGTTTGACCCAAAACTCATGTTTGGTGGGCTTTTGGTACTTTCATTTCTGACGTAACGGTGCCGCAAATCTCGCTCTGGCCGTTTTTCTCATAGATTAAAAAAACTAATAGTTTAATTTTTCACAATGGTCGCACCCAATCATCCCCTTTGACCCAAAAATCATGTTTGGTGGGTTTTTGGCACTTTCGTTTCTGATGGAACGGTGCCGCAAAACTCACGTGGGAGGGCTGTTTTTCCCACTGATGCACCGAAAAATTCACGGTTGAATTTTTCACAACGGACGCACCCAATCATCTCCGTTTGACCCAAAACTCATGTTTGGTGGGTTTTTGGCACTTTCATTTTCGGAGGAACGGTGCCGCAATACTCGCGCAGGAGGGCCATTTTAACCACTGATGCACCGAAAAACTCACGGTTGAATCTTTCGCAACGGACGCACCCAATCATCTCCGTTTGACCCAAAACTCATGTTTGGTGGGTTTTGGCACTTTCATTTTCGGAGGAACGGTGCCGCAAAACTCGCTCGGGATGGCCATTTTTCTCACTGATTCATCAAAAACATGCAGTTGAATTTTTCACAACGGACGCACCCAATCATCTCCGTTTGACCCAAAACTCATGTTTGGTGGGCTTTTGGTACTTTCATTTCTGACGTAACGGTGCCGCAAATCTCGCTCTGGCCGTTTTTCTCATAGATTGAAAAAAACTAATAGTTTAATTTTTCACAATGGTCGCACCCAATCATCCCCCTTTGACCCAAAAATCATGTTTGGTGGGTTTTTTGGCACTTTCGTTTCTGATGGAACGGTGCCGCAAATCTCACGTGGGAGGGCTGTTTCTGCCACTGATGCACCGAAAAATTCACGGTTGAATTTTTCACAACGGACGCACCCAATCATGTCCGTTTGATCCAAAACTCATGTTTGGTGGGTTTTTGGCACTTTCATTTTCGGAGGAACGGTGCCGCAAAACTCGTGCAGGAGGGCCGTTTTAACCACTGATGCACCGAAAAACTCACGGTTGAATCTTTCGCAACGGACGCACCCAATCATCTCCTTTTGACCCAAAACTCATGTTTGGTGGGTTTTGGCACTTTCATTTTCGGAGGAACGGTGCCGCAAAACTCGCTCGGGATGGCCATTTTTCAAACTGATTCATCAAAAACATGCAGTTGAATTTTTCACAATGGACGCACCCAATCATCTCCGTTTGACCCAAAACTCATGTTTGGTGGGCTTTTGGCACTTTCATTTCTGACGTAACGGTGCCGCAAATCTCGCTCTGGCCGTTTTTCTCATAGATTCAAAAAAAACTCATAGTTTAATTTTTCACAACGGTCGCACCTAATCATCCCCGTTTGACCCAAAACTCATGTTTGGTGGGTTTTTTTTGGCACTTTCGTTTCTAATGGAACGGTGCCACAAATCTCACGTGGGAGGGCTGTTTCTGCCACTGATGCACCGAAAAATTCACGGTTGAATTTTTCTCAACGGACGCACCCAATCATCTCCGTTTGACCCGAAACTCATGTTTGGTGGGTTTTTGGCACTTTCATTTTCGGAGGAACGGTGCCGCAAAACTCGCTCGGGATGACCATTTTTCAAACTGATTCATCAAAAACATGCAGTTGAATTTTTCACAACGGACGCACCCAATCATCTCCGTTTGACCCAAAACTCATGTTTGGTGGGCTTTTGGTACTTTCATTTCTGACGTAACGGTGTCGCAAATCTCGCTCTGGCCGTTTTTCTCATAGATTAAAAAAAACTAATAGTTTAATTTTTCACAATGGTCGCACCCAATCATCCCCCTTTGACCCAAAAATCATGTTTGGTGGGTTTTTGGCACTTTCGTTTCTGATGGAACGGTGCTGCAAAACTCACGTGGGAGGGCTGTTTTTCCCACTGATGCACCGAAAAATTCACGGTTGAAACCGTTTGACCCAAAACTCATGTTTGGTGGGCTTTTGGCACTTTCATTTCTGACGTAACGGTGCCGCAAATCTCGCTCTGGCCGTTTTTCTCATAGATTCAAAAAAAACTCATAGTTTAATTTTTCACAACGGTCGCACCTAATCATCCCCGTTTGACCCAAAACTCATGTTTGGTGGGTTTTTTTTGGCACTTTCGTTTCTGATGGAACGGTGCCGCAAATCTCACGTGGGAGGGCTGTTTCTGCCACTGATGCACCGAAAATTCACGGTTGAATTTTTCACAACGGACGCACCCAATCATCTCCGTTTGACCCAAAACTCATGTTTGGTGGGTTTTTGGCACTTTCATTTTCGGAGGAACGGTGCTGCAAAACTCGCGTAGGAGGGCCGTTTTAACCACTGATGCACCGAAAAACTCACGGTTGAATCTTTCGCAACAGACGCACCCAATCATCTCCGTTTGACCCAAAACTCATGTTTGGTGGGTTTTGGCACTTTCATTTTCGGAGGAACGGTGCCGCAAAACTCGCTCGGGATGGCCATTTTTCTCACTGATTCATCAAAAACATGCAGTTGAATTTTTCACAACGGACGCACCCAATCATCTCCGTTTGACCCAAAACTCATGTTTGGTGGGCTTTTGGTACTTTCATTTCTGACGTAACGGTGCCGCAAATCTCGCTCTGGCCGTTTTTCTCATAGATTAAAAAAAACTAATAGTTTAATTTTTCACAATGGTCGCACCCAATCATCCCCCTTTGACCCAAAAATCATGTTTGGTGGGTTTTTTGGCACTTTCGTTTCTGATGGAACGGTGCCGCAAATCTCACGTGGGAGGGCTGTTTCTGCCACTGATGCACCGAAAAATTCACGGTTGAATTTTTCACAACGGACGCACCCAATCATGTCCGTTTGACCCAAAACTCATGTTTGGTGGGTTTTTGGCACTTTCATTTTCGGAGGAACGGTGCCGCAAAACTCGTGCAGGAGGGCCGTTTTAACCACTGATGCACCGAAAAACTCACGGTTGAATCTTTCGCAACGGACGCACCCAATCATCTCCTTTTGACCCAAAACTCATGTTTGGTGGGTTTTGGCACTTTCATTTTCGGAGGAACGCGCAAAACTCGCTCCGGATGGCCATTTTTCAAACTGATTCATCAAAAACATGCAGTTGAATTTTTCACAATGGACGCACCCAATCATCTCCGTTTGACCCAAAACTCATGTTTGGTGGGCTTTTGGCACTTTCATTTCTGACGTAACGGTGCCGCAAATCTCGCTCTGGCCGTTTTTCTCATAGATTCAAAAAAAACTCATAGTTTAATTTTTCACAACGGTCGCACCTAATCATCCCCGTTTGACCCAAAACTCATGTTTGGTGGGTTTTTTTTGGCACTTTCGTTTCTGATGGAACGGTGCCGCAAATCTCACGTGGGAGGGCTGTTTCTGCCACTGATGCACCGAAAAATTCACGGTTGAATTTTTCACAACGGACGCACCCAATCATCTCCGTTTGACCCAAAACTCATGTTTGGTGGGTTTTTGGCACTTTCATTTTCGGAGGAACGGTGCTGCAAAACTCGCGTAGGAGGGCCGTTTTAACCACTGATGCACCGAAAAACTCACGGTTGAATCTTTCGCAACAGACGCACCCAATCATCTCCGTTTGACCCAAAACTCATGTTTGATGGGTTTTGGCACTTTCATTTTCGGAGGAACGGTGCCGCAAAACTCGCTCGGGATGGCCATTTTTCTCACTGATTCATCAAAAACATGCAGTTGAATTTTTCACAACGGACGCACCCAATCATCTCCGTTTGACCCAAAACTCATGTTTGGTGGGCTTTTGGTACTTTCATTTCTGACGTAACGGTGCCGCAAATCTCGCTCTGGCCGTTTTTCTCATTGATTAAAAAAAACTAATAGTTTAATTTTTCACAATGGTCGCACCCAATCATCCCCTTTGACCCAAAAATCATGTTTGGTGGGTTTTTTGCACTTTCGTTTCTGATGGAACGGTGCCGCAAAACTCACGTGGGAGGGCTGTTTTCCCACTGATGCACCGAAAAATTTACGGTTGAATTTTTCACAATGGACGCACCCAATCATCTCCGTTTGACCCAAAACTCATGTTTGGTGGGCTTTTGGCACTTTCATTTCTGACGTAACGGTGCCGCAAATCTCGCTCTGGCCGTTTTTCTCATAGATTCAAAAAAAACTCATAGTTTAATTTTTCACAACGGTCGCACCCAATCATCCCTATTTGGCCCAAAACTCATGTTTGGTGGGTTTTTTTGGCTCTTTCGTTTGTGATGGAACGGTGCCGCAAATCTCACGTGGGAGGGCTGTTTCTGCCACTGATGCACCGAAAAATTCACGGTTGAATTTTTCACAACGGACGCACCCAATCATGTCCGTTTGACCCAAAACTCATGTTTGGTGGGTTTTTGGCACTTTCATTTTCGGAGGAACGGTGCCGCAATACTCGCGCAGGAGGGCCGTTTTAACCACTGATGGACCGAAAAACTCACGGTTGAATCTTTCGCAACGGACGCACCCAATCATCTCCGTTTGACCCAAAACTCATGTTTGGTGGGTTTTGGCACTTTCATTTTCGGAGGAACGGTGCCGCAAAACTCGCTCGGGATGGCCATTTTTCTCACTGATTCATCAAAAACATGCAGTTGAATTTTTCACAACGGACGCACCCAATCATCTCCGTTTGACCCAAAACTCATGTTTGGTGGGCTTTTGGTACTTTCATTTCTGACGTAACGGTGTCGCAAATCTCGCTCTGGCCGTTTTTCTCATAGATTAAAAAAAAACTAATAGTTTAATTTTTCACAATGGTCGCACCCAATCATCCCCCTTTGACCCAAAAATCATGTTTGGTGGGTTTTTGGCACTTTCGTTTCTGATGGAACGGTGCCGCAAAACTCACGTGGGAGGGCTGTTTTTCCCACTGATGCACCGAAAAATTTACGGTTGAATTTTTCACAACGGACGCACCCAATCATCTCCGTTTGACCCAAAACTCATGTTTGGTGGGTTTTTGGCACTTTCATTTTCGGAGGAACGGTGCCGCAAAACTCGCGCAGGAGGGCCGTTTTAACCACTGATGCACCGAAAAACTCACGGTTGAATCTTTCGCAACGGACGCACCCAATCATCTCCGTTTGACCCAAAACTCATGTTTGGTGGGTTTTTGGCACTTTCATTTTCGGAGGAACGGTGCCGCAAAACTCGCGCAGGAGGGCCGTTTTAACCACTGATGCACCGAAAAACTCACGGTTGAATCTTTCGCAACGGACGCACCCAATCATCTCCGTTTGACCCAAAACTCATGTTTGTTGGGTTTTGGCACTTTCATTTTCGGAGGAACGGTGCCGCAAAACTCGCTCGGCATGGCCATTTTTCAAACTGATTCATCAAAAACATGCAGTTGAATTTTTCACAATGGACGCACCCAATCATCTCCGTTTGACCCAAAACTCATGTTTGGTGGGCTTTTGGCACTTTCATTTCTGACGTAACGGTGCCGCAAATCTCGCTCTGGTCATTTTTCTCATAGATTCAAAAAAAACTCATAGTTTAATTTTTCACAACGGTCGCACCCAATCATCCCCGTTTGACCCAAAACTCATGTTTGGTGGGTTTTTTTGGCACTTTCGTTTCTGATGGAACGGTGCCGCAAATCTCACGTGGGAGGGCTGTTTCTGCCACTGATGCACCGAAAAATTCACGGTTGAATTTTTCACAACGGACGCACCCAATCATCTCCGTTTGACCTAAAACTCATGTTTGGTGGGTTTTTGGCACTTTCGTTTTCGGAGGAACGGTGCCGCAAAACTCGCTTGGGATGGCCATTTTTCTCACTGATTCATCAAAAACATGCAGTTGAATTTTTCACAACGGACGCACCCAATCATCTCCGTTTGACGCAAAACTCATGTTTGGTGGGTTTTTGGCACTTTCATTTTCGGAGGAACGGTGCCGCAAAACTCGCGCAGGAGGGCCGTTTTAACCACTGATGCACGGAAAAACTCACGGTTGAATCTTTCGCAGCGGACGCACCCAATCATGTCCGTTTGACCCAAAACTCATGTTTGGTGGGTTTTGGCACTTTCATTTTCGGAGGAACGGTGACACAAAACTCGCTCGGGATGGCCATTTTTCAAACTGATTCATCAAAAACATGCAGTTGAATTTTTCACAATGGACGCACCCAATCATCTCCGTTTGACCCAAAACTCATGTTTGGTGGGCTTTTGGCACTTTCATTTCTGACGTAACGGTGCCGCAAATCTCGCTCTGGTCGTTTTTCTCATAGATTCAAAAAAACTCATAGTTTAATCCGTTTGACCCAAAACTCATGTTTGGTGGGTTTTGGCACTTTCATTTCCGGAGGAACGGTGCCGCAAAACTCGCGCAGGAGGGCCATTTTTCTCACTGATTCATCAAAAACATGCAGTTGAATTTTTCACAACGGACGCACCCAATCATCTCCGTTTGACCGAAAACTCATGTTTGTTGGTTTTTGTGATGAGGACATTAACACCAGCGATACATCCTCTCCGACACAACCTATAGCTGGCCCTCTTACTCGTGCTCGTGCTCGTCAACTTAATCATCAAGTGAGTTCCATGATAAGCTCTTGTCCATCTTGTTTAGACAATGGAAACGCATGCACTCTTGTTTTGATTATGAACCGAGGAGAAGACCGAAAGGGAGAAGGACTCGCGGTAGCTGGATTCGGACTGCAGCAAAGCGCCAACTTGTGACCGCCACCACGGTTGCATACGGATTCGGATTCAGGCGCTTCAGGACTTGTTGGAAAGCTTATCAATTTTACTTTCATATGAATCAAGTCCCACGTCAATATCTGTTCGGCAGCAGCGGCAATGATCCAATTACCGTCGACAGGTCTTGCTGTCCAGGGTGCTGCGTCACCTCATTTTGGGCTTATGACCCATGTATCAAGTTGGATCCATTAGGGACGCGTCCTAGGGTTGGAGGACGACCCCAACACTCTTTTGGTCGTCAATCCATCTACTTATATCCCTCTATAGCCGCCATGGTCGGTTTGGGTTTTGTTTAGATCAAGTTTAGCCTTAGCTACTTGCTTGTAGGCGCGCGTGCAGGATCAGCCGCCCGTCTCCTTGTCTTCGGAACCCCATTGTGGATTAAGATTCAGTTTGAAACCTTCAATTTCATCTTGCAAATTCAGTGCTTGTTTCCTCGTTCTTGCTAGTTCTTCGATTGCTTGCAGGACGGGAGACCTAGGGGCTGGTTGTCGCGCTCCCACAAGATCGTGACGGCTATTGGACGTGGTGTATCGGTTGCTAAGGCGCGGTCTTGAGGGCTGTAGTCGGGCCGTGAACGTCATCTCCATCCACCAATCGAGTTATCCCCGTTCCTCATCGAAAGATCGGGCGAAAACCCTAGCGGGTTCGCATCAGTTGGTAATCAGAGCAAGGTTCTTCGGTGAGAGACTTCTAATCCATTGCGGTTTTTAATTAATTTCCTATAGTCCAGAAAAGCCAAAAAAAAATATAGTAGATTAGTTTTTTCCATAATCCTATTAAACCTTTGTGCCTTGGCTAGTACCGTTTAGTTAGGGCTTGTTGAATTTGCGTTGCTTCGGTTTGTGTCGAGTTGCTGGTCTTAGTGTCTAGTCCTTTAGAGTTTCGAGTTCTTGTCACCATCTATACACAGCCGAGTATTACCATATCTTCTCTCTGTCGAATCTATTGTGAAGTCCGAATTGAACTATGGTCTTGGTCCGGATCGAGTTGAGTTCCAATCTGAGTTCCACCAACGTGATAAAAAAAAGGAAACCGAGTAGAACTCGGCAATTGGTGGAATCCGTTTGTGGTTGGTTCTGAGTGGAAACCGAGTAGAACTTGGAGTCCGCTTGTTAATATATCCTAAACTCCATCTACGTGAGTCCTTCTGTGATCCAAAAGAAAGATAACTCCATACTTGTTCGGCCTTACTCTAGAGAGAGAGAGTATCTTCTTCTTACCGGAATACCCCTGTACTTTCGGAAAAAGTGTGTGTAGCGAATTGCTCCTTTGTATTCTTTTGTTCATATAATCAGATTTTGAGGTTGCCCAAAAAAAAAGGAAAAAAAAAGAAAAGAGAAAAGATTCAAAAGAAAAGGGGCTGTTTTTCATATTGATTTTAGGTTTGTTCCACCTTGTTTTCAGGGGTGTGCTGTGGTTTTCCTTTGTGTCCAGGCTCGCGTCTCTAGCACGGTCTAGCCTAGGACCAACACAGTACCGTCGTCGAACGTTTATTCAGCTCGCCTTTATAACTAACGTGGTGCTAGTTCGATCCTTGTTTCAGCCCACCTATAGCTCCACATACTCTACAGCTTGACAGGTCTTGTGCCGCAGCACCGATACACTTCATCCATTGCTGAAGACTTGTTGGTAGATGACCCCTCCTGTCAAGCAAGGTAAGAATTGGTAAGAACTTGTGTAACAAGTTGAGTGTGAGAGACTTGCTGTAGCTACATCCTAGTAGTTGTAGGGCTTTTATTTCTTCACTTGCCTTTCTTGTTGTCTTTGTTTTTGAACCATGACAGGGGGAGATGATGATAACGAAACACTACATACACCTCGCACTAAGGGCATCATACAACATTTTGAAAGGAAGGTGAAGCTGCACACAGAGGGACTTGATAATGACTTGCAGGTGACAAATGAAAAGCTGGGGCAGTTGGAGGCTACGCAGATTGCCACAAACAACAAGCTTACAAGTTTGGAGGAATCCGTTGCTAGTGTGGACAAAAGCCTTGCTGCTCTCCTAAGGCGATTTGATGACTTCCACACCGAAGATAAAGAGAAGCATAAAGAAGAAAAGGAGGGAGATCGAGAGCACGATAGTCATGAAGATGACTACACTGCTGATACTGAGCATGATGATCAAGACGCTCGTGATCGACGACGCCTACGTCACAACCGTAGAGGTATGGGTGGCAACCGCCGACGCGAGGTACACAATAATGATGATGCTTTCAGTAAGATTAAATTTAAGATACCTCCTTTTGATGGTAAATATGACCCTGATGCCTACATTACTTGGGAGATTGCTGTTGATCAAAAGTTTGCATGTCATGAATTTCCTGAGACTACACGTGTTAGGGCTGCTACTAGTGAGTTTACAGATTTTGCTTCTGTTTGGTGGATAGAATATGGAAAGAAAAATCCTAATAACTTACCTAGAACTTGGGATGCGCTGAAACGAGCCATGAGAGCTAGATTTGTTCCATCTTACTATGCCCGTGATATGATAAATAAGATGCAGCAATTGAGACAAGGTACTAAAAGTGTAGAAGAATATTATCAGGAATTACAAACGGGTATGTTGCGTTGTAACCTAGAGGAGGATGTGGAACCGGCTATGGCTAGATTTTTGGGTGGGTTAAATCGGGAAATTCAGGACATCCTTGCTTACAAAGAATACAATAGTGTAACCCGTTTGTTTCATCTTGCTTGTAAAGCTGAAAGGGAAGTGCAGGGACGATGTGCTAGCGCAAGGACTAATATTTCTGCAGGGAAGGCTAATTCATGGCAGCAACGCATGACTACAACTCCATCTACACGTATGTCTACTCCATCATCTAGTGACAAGTCTCGAGCTGCTCCCACAAATTCAGTTGCAAAGACGATGCAAAAGCCTGCTGCGAGTACTTCATCCGTGGCATCGACGGGTAGAACAAGCAACATACAATGTCACCGGTGCAAGGGATATGGACACATGATGCGTGACTGTCCAAACAAGCGAGTTATGATTGTCAAAGATGATGGTGAGTGCTCATCTGCTAGTGATTTTGATGAAGACACGCTTGCACTGCTTGCGACTGACCATGCAGGTAATGAAGAACAAATAGAAGAACATATTAATGCAGGTGAAGCGGACCACTATGAAAGCTTGATCGTGCAGCGAGTGCTTAGTGCACAAATGGAGAAGGCGGAGCAAAATCAGCGACATATTTTATTCCAAACAAAGTGTGTCATCAAAGAGCGTTCTTGCCGCATGATCATTGATGGAGGTAGCTGCAACAACTTGGCAAGCAGCGATATGGTGCAGAAACTTGCCCTCAACACCAAACCACACCCGCATCCCTACTACATCCAATGGCTGAACAACAGTGGTAAGGCAAAGGTAACTAGACTTGTGAGAATCAATTTTTCCATCGGATCATACAAAGATATTGTTGAATGTGATGTTGTGCCTATGCAAGCTTGTAACATTCTGCTAGGTAGACCTTGGCAATTTGATAGAGATTCTATGCATCATGGTAGATCAAATCAGTATTCTTTTCTATACCATGATCGAAAAATTGTGCTGCATCCTATGTCCCCTGAAACTATTATGCAAACTGATGTTGCAAGGGCTACTAAAGCAAAGAGCGAGAGCAATAAAAATGATAAATCTGTAATTGGTAACAAAGATGAGATAAAACTGAAAGGACGTTGTATGATAGCTACCAAATCAGATATTAATGAGTTCAATGCATCCACTTCTGTTGCTTATGCTTTGATATGCAAGGATGCTTTGATTTCAATTGAGGATATGCAATGTTCTTTGCCCCCTGCTGTTGCTAACGTTTTGCAGGAGTATTCCGATGTGTTTCCAAGTGCGGTACCAGCGGGGTTGCCACCATTACGCGGGATTGAGCACCAAATTGATCTTATTCCTGGTGCATCTTTGCCAAACCGTGCGCCATACAGGACAAACCCGGAAGAAACAATGGAAATTCAGCGACAAGTGCAAGAACTACTGGACAAAGGTTATGTGCGAGAATCCCTTAGCCCTTGTGCTGTTCCAGTAATTTTAGTGCCTAAGAAAGATGGAACATGGCGTATGTGTGTTGATTGTAGAGCTATTAATAATATCACCATTCGATATCGACACCCTATTCCACGATTAGATGATATGCTAGATGAACTGAGTGGTGCTGTTGTGTTTTCAAAAGTTGATTTACGTAGTGGGTACCACCAGATTCGTATGAAATTGGGAGATGAATGGAAAACTGCTTTCAAAACTAAGTTCGGTTTATATGAGTGGTTAGTCATGCCTTTTGGGTTAACTAATGCACCTAGTACTTTCATGAGATTAATGAACGAGGTTTTGCGTGCTTTCATTGGGAAATTTGTTGTCGTATATTTTGATGATATATTAATTTACAGCAAATCATTGGATGAACATCTTGATCATTTACGTGCTGTTTTTAATGCGCTACGCGAGGCACGTTTATTTGGTAACCTTGAGAAGTGCACCTTTTGCACCGATCGAGTGTGTTTTCTTGGTTATGTTGTAACTCCACAGGGAATTGAGGTTGATCAAGCCAAGGTGGAAGCTATACAGGGATGGCCTGTCCCAAAGACTATCACCCAGGTGCGGAGTTTCCTAGGACTTGCTGGATTCTATCGTCGTTTTGTGAAGGATTTCAGCACCATTGCTGCACCATTGAAGGAGCTTACCAAAAAGGGGGTGCCTTTTGAGTGGGGCAAAACACAAGAGAATTCATTCGACATGTTGAAAGATAAGTTAACTCATGCGCCTCTCCTACAACTTCCTGATTTTAATAAGACTTTTGAGCTTGAATGTGATGCTAGTGGAATTGGTCTGGGAGGTGTTTTGTTACAAGAGGGAAAACCTATTGCATATTTTAGTGAGAAATTGAGTGGGCCTGTTCTCAATTATTCTACTTATGATAAAGAACTCTATGCTCTTGTTCGAACATTAGAGACATGGCAGCATTATTTGTGGCCCAAAGAGTTTGTTATCCATTCTGATCATGAATCTTTAAAACATATTCGTAGTCAAGGAAAACTGAATCGTAGGCATGCAAAATGGGTTGAATTTATTGAATCTTTTCCTTATATTATTAAACACAAGAAAGGGAAGGAGAATATTATTGCTGATGCTCTGTCACGGAGATATACTTTGCTGAATCAACTTGATTATAAGATCTTTGGGTTAGAAACAATTAAGGACCAATATGTTCACGATGCTGATTTTAGAGACGTGTTGCTGCATTGTAAAGATGGAAAAGGATGGAACAAATTCATCGTTAGTGATGGGTTTGTGTTTAGAGCTAACAAGCTATGCATTCCAGCTAGCTCTGTTCGTTTGTTGTTGTTGCAGGAAGCACATGGAGGTGGCTTGATGGGACATTTTGGAGCAAAGAAGACCGAGGACATACTTGCTGGTCATTTCTTTTGGCCAAGGATGAAGAGAGATGTGGAGAGGTTTGTTGCTCGTTGCACAACATGTCAAAAGGCAAAGTCACGGTTAAATCCCCACGGTTTGTATCTACCTCTTCCTGTTCCTAATGCTCCTTGGGAGGATATATCTATGGATTTTGTGTTGGGTTTACCAAGGACTAGGAGGGGACGTGATAGTGTGTTTGTGGTTGTTGATAGATTTTCTAAGATGGCACATTTCATACCATGTCATAAAACTGATGATGCTACAAATATTGCTGATTTGTTCTTTCGAGAAATTGTTCGCTTACATGGTGTGCCCAACACAATTGTTTCTGATCGTGATGCTAAATTTCTTAGTCATTTTTGGAAGACTTTGTGGTTTAAATTGGGGACTAAGCTTTTATTTTCCACCACTTGTCATCCCCAAACTGATGGTCAAACTGAAGTTGTGAATAGAACTTTATCCACTATGTTAAGGGCTGTTTTAAAGAAGAATATTAAGATGTGGGAAGAATGTTTACCTCATATTGAGTTCGCTTATAATCGTTCATTGCATTCTACTACAAAAATGTGTCCTTTTGAGATTGTCTATGGCTTCTTGCCACGTGCTCCTATTGATTTAATGCCTTTGCCAAGTTCTGAAAAAATGAATTTTGATGCTAAGCAACGTGCTGAATTAATGTTAAAATTGCATGAGGCCACTAAAGAAAACATAGAGCGCATGAATGCTAAGTACAAATGCGCTGGAGATAAAGGTAGAAAGCAATTGATTCTAGAACCTGGGGATTTGGTTTGGTTGCATTTGCGAAAAGATAGATTTCTAGAACTGAGAAAATCCAAATTGATGCCTAGAGCTGATGGTCCTTTTAAAGTGCTGCAATGAATTAATGAGAATGCATATAAGCTTGATCTTCCTGCAGATTTTGGGGTTAGTCCCACATTTAACATTGCAGATTTGAAGCCTTATTTGGGTGAGGAAGATGAGCTTGAGTCGAGGACGACTCAAATGCAAGAAAGGGAGGATGATGAGGACATTAACACCAGCGATACATCCTCTCCGACACAACCTATAGCTGGCCCTCTTACTCGTGCTCGTGCTCGTCAACTTAATCATCAAGTGAGTTCCATGATAAGCTCTTGTCCATCTTGTTTAGACAATGGAAACACATGCACTCTTGTTTTGATTAGGAACCGAGGAGAAGACCGAAAGGGAGAAGGACTCGCGGTAGCTGGATTCGGACTGCAGCAAAGCGCCAACTTGTGACCGCCACCACGGTTGCATACGGATTCGGATTCAGGCGCTTCAGGACTTGTTGGAAAGCTTATCAATTTTAATTTCATATGAATCAAGTCCCACGTCAATATCTGTTCGGCAGCAGCGGCAATGATCCAATTACCGTCGACAGGTCTTGCTGTCCAGGGTGCTGCGTCACCTCATTTTGGGCTTATGGCCCATGTATCAAGTTGGGTCCATTAGGGACGCGTCCTAGGGTTGGAGGACGACCCCAACACTCTTTTGGTCGTCAATCCATCTACTTATATCCCTCTATAGCCGCCATGGTCGGTTTGGGTTTTGTTTAGATCAAGTTTAGCCTTAGCTACTTGCTTGTAGGCGCGCGTGCAGGATCAGCCGCCCGTCTCCTTGTCTTCGGAACCCCATTGTGGATTAAGATTCAGTTTGAAACCTTCAATTTCATCTTGCAAATTCAGTGCTTGTTTCCTCGTTCTTGCTAGTTCTTCGATTGCTTGCAGGACGGGAGCCCTAGGGGCTGGTTGTCGCGCTCCCACAAGATCGTGACGGCTATTGGACGTGGTGTATCGGTTGCTAAGGCGCGGTCTTGAGGGCTGTAGTCGGGCCGTGAACGTCATCTCCATCCACCAATCGAGTTATCCCCGTTCCTCATCGAAAGATCGGGCGAAAACCCTAGCGGGTTCGCATGGCACTTTCATTTTCGGAGGAACGGTGCCGCAAAACTTGCGCAGGAGGGCCGTTTTAACCACTGATGCACCGAAAAACTCACGGTTGAATCTTTCGCAACGGACGCATCCAATCATCTCCGTTTGACCCAAAACTCATGTTTGGTGGGTTTTGGCACTTCCATTTTCGGAGGAACGGTGCCGCAAAACTCGCTCAGGATGGCCATTTTTCTCACTGATTCATCAAAAACATGCAGTTGAATTTTTCACAACGGAGGCACCCAATCATCTCCGTTTGACCCAAAACTCATGTTTGGTGGGTTTTTGGCACTTTCATTTTCGGAGGAACGGTGCCGCAAAACTCGCGCAGGAGGGCCGTTTTAACCACTGATGCACCGAAAACTCACGGTTGAATCTTTCGCAACGGACGCACCCAATCATCTCCGTTTGACCCAAAACTCATGTTTGGTGGGTTTTTGGCACTTTCATTTTCGGAGGAACGGTGCCGCAATACTCGCGCAGGAGGGCCGTTTTAACCACTGATGCACCGAAAAACTCACGGTTGAATCTTTCGCAGCGGACGCACCCAATCATCTCCGTTTGACCCAAAACTCCTGTTTGGTGGGTTTTGGCACTTTCATTTTCGGAGGAACGGTGCCGCAAAACTCGCTCGGGATAGCCATTTTTCAAACTGATTCATCAAAAACATGCAGTTGAATTTTTCACAAAGGACGCACCCAATCATCTCCGTTTGACCCAAAACTCATGTTTGGTGGGCTTTTGGCACTTTCATTTCTGACGTAACGGTGCCGCAAATCTCGCTCTGACCGTTTTTCTCATAGGTTCAAAAAAAACTCATAGTTTAATTTTTCACAACGGTCGCACCCAATCATCCCCGTTTGACCCAAAACTCATGTTGGGTGGTTTTTTTTGGCACTTTCGTTTCTGATGGAACGGTGCCGCAAATCTCACGTGGGAGGGCTGTTTCTGCCACTGATGCACCGAAAAATTCACGGTTGAATTTTTCACAACGGACGCACCCAATCATCTCCGTTTGACCCAAAACTCATGTTTGGTGGGTTTTTGGCACTTTCATTTTCGGAGGAACGGTGCCGCAATACTCGCGCAGGAGGGCCGTTTTAACCACTGATGCACCGAAAAACTCACGGTTGAATCTTTCGCAACGGACACACCCAATCATCTCCGTTTGACCCAAAACTCATGTTTGGTGGGTTTTGGCACTTTCATTTTCGGAGGAACGGTGCCGCAAAACTCGCTCGGGATGGCCATTTTTCTCACTGATTCATCAAAAACATGCAGTTGAATTTTTCACAACGGACGCACCCAATCATCTCCGTTTGACCCAAAACTCATGTTTGGTGGGCTTTTGGTACTTTCATTTCTGACGTAACGGTGCCGCAAATATCGCTCTGGCCGTTTTTCTCATAGATTAAAAAAAACTAATAGTTTAATTTTTCACAATGGTCGCACCCAATCATCCCTCTTTGACCCAAAAATCATGTTTGGTGGGTTTTTGGCACTTTCGTTTCTGATGGAACGGTGCCGCAAAACTCACGTGGGAGGGCTGTTTTTCCCACTGATGCACCGAAAAATTCACGGTTGAATTTTTCACAACGGACGCACCCAATCATCTCCGTTTGACCCAAAACTCATGTTTGGTGGGTTTTTGGCACTTTCATTTTCGGAGGAACGGTGCCGCAAAACTCGTGCAGGAGGGCCGTTTTAACCACTGATGCACCGAAAAACTCACGGTTGAATCTTTCGCAACGGATGCACCCAATCATCTCCGTTTGACCCAAAACTCATGTTTGGTGGGTTTTTGCACTTTCATTTTCGGAGGAACGGTGCCGCAAAACTCGCTCGGGATGTCCATTTTTCAAACTGATTCATCAAAAACATGCAGTTGAATTTTTCACAATGGACGCACCCAATCATCTCCGTTTGACCCAAAACTCATGTTTGGTGGGCTTTTGGCACTTTCATTTCTGACGTAACGGTGCCGCCAATCTCGCTCTGGCCGTTTTTCTCATAGATTCAAAAAAAACTCATAGTTTAATTTTCAAAACGGTCGCACCCTATCATCCCCGTTTGACCCAAAACTCATGTTCGGTGGGTTTTTTTGGCACTTTCGTTTCTGATGGAACGGTGCCGCAAATCTCACGTGGGAGTGTTGTTTCTGCCACTGATGCACCGAAAAATTCACGGTTGAATTTTTCACAACGGACGCACCCAATCCTGTCCGTTTGACCCAAAACTCATGTTTGGTGGGTTTTTGGCACTTTCATTTTCGGAGGAACGGTGCTGCAATACTCGCGCAGGAGGGCGTTTTAACCACTGATGGACCGAAAAACTCACGGTTGAATCTTTCGCAACGGACGCACCCAATCATCTCCGTTTGTCCCAAAACTCATGTTTGGTGGGTTTTGGCACTTTCATTTTCGGAGGAACGGTGCCGCAAAACTCGCTCGGGATGGCCATTTTTCTCACTGATTCATCAAAAACATACAGTTTAATTTTTCACAATGGTCGCACCCAATCATCCCCCTTTGACCCAAAAATCATGTTTGGTGGGTTTTTGGCACTTTCATTTCTGATGGAACGGTGCCGCAAAACTCACGTGGGAGGGCTGTTTTTCCCACTGATGCACCGAAAAATTCACGGTTGAATTTTTTACAACGGACGCACCCAATCATCTCCGTTTGACCCAAAACTCATGTTTGGTGGGTTTTTGGCACTTTCATTTTCGGAGGAACGGTGCCGCAAAACTCGTGCAGGAGGGCCGTTTTAACCACTGATGCACCGAAAAACTCACGGTTGAATCTTTCGCAACGGACGCACCCAATCATCTCCGTTTGACCCAAAACTCATGTTTGGTGGGTTTTGGCACTTTCATTTTCGGAGGAACGGTGCCGCAAAACTCGCTCGGGATGGCCATTTTTCAAACTGATTCATCAAAAACATGCAGTTGAATTTTTCACAACGGACGCACCCAATCATCTCCGTTTGACCCAAAACTCATGTTTGGTGGGCTTTTGGCACTTTCATTTCCGGAGGAACGGAGCCGCAAAACTCGCGCAGGAGGGCCATTTTTCTCACTGATTCATCAAAAACATGCAGTTGAATTTTTCACAACGGACGCACCCAATCATCTCCGTTTGACCGAAAAATCATGTTTGTTGGTTTTTGGCACTTTCATTTTCGGAGGAACGGTGCCGCAAAACTTGCGCAGGAGGGCCGTTTTAACCACTGATGCACCGAAAAACTCACGGTTGAATCTTTCGCAACGGATGCACCCAATCATCTCCGTTTGACCCAAAACTCATGTTTGGTGGGTTTTGGCACTTTCATTTTCGGAGGAACGGTGCCGCAAAACTCGCTCGGGATGGCCATTTTTCAAACTGATTCATCAAAAACATGCAGTTGAATTTTTCACAATGCACGCACCCAATCATCTCCGTTTGACCCAAAACTCATGTTTGGTGGGCTTTTGGCACTTTCATTTCTGACGTAACGGTGCCGCAAATCTCGCTCTGGCCGTTTTTCTCATAGATTCAAAAAAAACTCATAGTTTAATTTTTCAAAACGGTCGCACCCAATCATCCCCGTTTGACCCAAAACTCATGTTTGGTGGGGTTTTTTGGCACTTTCGTTTCTGATGGAACGGTGCCGCAAATCTCACGTGGGAGGGCTGTTTCTGCCACTGATGCACCGAAAAATTCACGGTTGAATTTTTCACAACGGACGCACCCAATCATCTCCGTTTGACCCAAAACTCATGTTTGGTGGATTTTTGGCACTTTCATTTTTGGAGGAACGGTGCCGCAATACTCGCGCAGGAGGGTCGTTTTAACCACTGATGCACCGAAAAACTCACGGTTGAATCTTTCGCAGCGGACGCACCCAATCATCTCCGTTTGACCCAAAACTCCTGTTTGGTGGGTTTTGGCACTTTCATTTTCGGAGGAACGGTGCCGCAAAACTCGCTCAGGATAGCCATTTTTCAAACTGATTCATCAAAAACATGCAGTTGAATTTTTCATAATGGACGCACCCAACCATCTCCGTTTGACCCAAAACTCATGTTTGGTGGGCTTTTGGCACTTTCATTTCTGACGTAACGGTGCCGCAAATCTCGCTCTGGCCGTTTTTCTCATAGATTCAAAAAAAACTCATAGTTTAATTTTTCACAACGGTCGCACCTAATCATCCCCGTTTGACACAAAACTCATGTTTGGAGGGTTTTTTTGGCACTTTCGTTTCTGATGGAACGGTGCCGCAAATCTCACGTGGGAGGGGAGTTTCTGCCACTGATGCACCGAAAAATTCACGGTTGAATTTTTCACAACGGACGCACCCAATCATCTCCGTTGGACCCGAAACTCATGTTTGGTGGGTTTTTGGCACTTTCATTTTCGGAGGAACGGTGCCGCAAAACTCGCTCGGGATGGCCATTTTTCAAACTGATTCATCAAAAACATGCAGTTGAATTTTTCACAATGGACGCACCCAATCATCTCCGTTTGACCCAAAACTCATGTTTGGTGGGCTTTTGGCATTTTCATTTCTGACGTAACGGTGCCGCAAATCTCGCTCTGGCCGTTTTTCTCATAGATTCAAAAAAAACTCATAGTTTAATTTTTCACAACGGTCGCACCCAATCATCCCCGTTTGACCCAAAACTCATGTTTGGTGGGTTTTTTGGCACTTTCGTTTCTGATGGAACGGTGCCGCAAATCTCACGTGGGAGGGCTGTTTCTGCCACTGATGCACCGAAAAATTCACGGTTGGATTTTTCACAACGGACGCACCCAATCATCTCCGTTTGACCCAAAACTCATGTTTGGTGGGTTTTTGGCACTTTCATTTTCGGAGGAACGGTGCCGCAATACTCGCGCAGGAGGGCCGTTTTAACCACTGATGCACCGAAAAACTCACGGTTGAATCTTTCGCAACGGACACACCCAATCATCTCCGTTTGACCCAAAACTCATGTTTGGTGGGTTTTGGCACTTTCATTTTCGGAGGAACGGTGCCGCAAAACTCGCTCGGGATGGCCATTTTTCTCACTGATTCATCAAAAACATGCAGTTGAATTTTTCACAACGGACGCACCCAATCATCTCTGTTTGACCCAAAACTCATGTTTGGTGGGCTTTTGGTACTTTCATTTCTGACGTAACGGTGCCGCAAATCTCGCTCTGGCCGTTTGTCTCATAGATTAAAAAAAACTAATAGTTTAATTTTTCACAATGGTCGCACCCAATCATCCCCCTTTGACCCAAAAATCATGTTTGGTGGGTTTTTGGCACTTTCGTTTCTAATGGAACGGTGCCGCAAAACTCACGTGGGAGGGTTGTTTTTCCCACTGATGCACCGAAAAATTCACGGTTGAATTTTTCACAACGGACGCACCCAATCATCTCCGTTTGACACAAAACTCATGTTTGGTGGGTTTTTGGCACTTTCATTTTCGGAGGAACGGTGCCGCAAAACTCGTGCAGGAGGGCCGTTTTAACAACTGATGCACCAAAAAACTCACGGTTGAATCTTTCGCAACGGATGCACCCAATCATCTCCGTTTGACCCAAAACTCATGTTTGGTGGGTTTTGGCACTTTCATTTTCGGAGGAACGGTGCCGCAAAACTCGCTCGGGATGGCCATTTTTCAAACTGATTCATCAAAAACATGCAGTTGAATTTTTCACAATGGACGCACCCAATCATCTCCGTTTGACCCAAAACTCATGTTTGGTGGGCTTTTGGCACTTTCATTTCTGACGTAACGGTGCCGCAAATCTCGCTCTGGCCGTTTTTCTCATAGATTCAAAATAAACTCATAGTTTAATTTTTCACAACGGTCACACCCAATCATCCCCGTTTGACCCAAAACTCATGTTTGGTGGGTTTTTTTTGGCACTTTCGTTTCTGATGGAACGGTGCCGCAAATCTCACGTGGGAGGGCTGTTTCTGCCACTGATGCACCGAAAAATTCATGGTTGAATTTTTCACAACGGACGCACCCAATCATCTCCGTTTGACCCAAAACTCATGTTTGGTGGGTTTTTGGCACTTTCATTTTCGGAGGAACGGTGCCGCAATACTCGCGCAGGAGGGCCGTTTTAACCACTGATGCACCAAAAAACTCACGGTTGAATCTTTCGCAACGGACGCACCCAATCATCTCCGTTTGACCCAAAACTCATGTTTGGTGGGTTTTGGCACTTTCATTTTCGGAGGAACGGTGCCGCAAAACTCGCTCGGGATGGCCATTTTTCTCACTGATTCATCAAAAACATGCAGTTGAATTTTTCACAACGGACGCACCCAATCATCTCCGTTTCTCCGTTTGACCCAAAACTCATGTTTGGTGGGCTTTTGGTACTTTCATTTCTGACGTAACGGTGCCGCAAATCTCGCTCTGGCCGTTTTTCTCATAGATTAAAAAAAACTAATAGTTTAATTTTTCACAAAGGTCGCACCCAATCATCCCCCTTTGACCCAAAAATCATGTTTGGTGGGTTTTTGGCACTTTCATTTCTGATGGAACGGTGCCGCAAAACTCACGTGGGAGGGCTGTTTTTCCCACTGATGCACCGAAAAATTCACGGTTGAATTTTTCACAACGCACGCACCCAATCATCTCCGTTTGACCCAAAACTCATGATTGGTGTGTTTTTGGCACTTTCATTTTCGGAGGAACGGTGCCGCAAAACTCGCGCAGGAGGGCCGTTTTAACCACTGATGCACCGAAAAACTCACGGTTGAATCTTTCGCAACGGACGCACCCAATCATCTCCGTTTGACCCAAAACTCATGTTTGGTGGGTTTTGGCACTTTCATTTTCGGAGGAACGGTGCCGCAAAACTCGCTCGGCATGGCCATTTTTCTCACTGATTCATCAAAAACATGCCGTTGAATTTTTCAAAACGGACGCACCCAATCATCTCCGTTTGACCCAAAACTCATGTTTGGTGGGTTTTTGGCACTTTCATTTCTGACGTAACGGTGCCGCAAATCTCGCTCTGGCCGTTTTTCTCATAGATTCAAAAAAAAACTCATAGTTTAATTTTTCACAACGGTCGCACCCAATCATCCTTGTTTGGCCCAAAACTCATGTTTGGTGGGTTTTTTTTGGCACTTTCGTTTCTGATGGAACGGTGCCGCAAATCTCACGTGGGAGGGCTGTTTCTACCACTGATGCACCGAAAAATTCACGGTTGAATTTTTCACAACGGACGCACTCAATCATGTCCGTTTGACCCAAAACTCATGTTTGGTGGGTTTTTGGAACTTTCATTTTCGGAGGAACGGTGCCGCAAAACTCGTGCAGGAGGGCCGTTTTAACCACTGATGCACCGAAAAACTCACGGTTGAATCTTTCGCAACGGACGCACCCAATCATCTCCGTTTGACCCAAAACTCATGTTTGGTGGGTTTTGGCACTTTCATTTTCGGAGGAACGGTGCCACAAAACTCGCTCGGGATGGCCATTTTTCTCACTGATTCATCAAAAACATGCAGTTGAATTTTTCACAACGGACGCACCCAATCATCTCTGTTTGACCCAAAACTCATGTTTGGTGGGCTTTTGGTACTTTCATTTCTGACGTAACGGTGCCGCAAATCTCGCTCTGGCCGTTTTTCTCATAGATTAGAAAAAACTAATAGTTTAATTTTTCACAATGGTCGCACCCAATCATCCCCCTTTGACCCAAAAATCATGTTTGTTGGGTTTTTGGCACTTTCGTTTCTGATGGAACGTTGCCGCAAAACTCACGTGGGAGGACTGTTTTTCCCACTGATGCACCGAAAAATTCACGGTTGAATTTTTCACAATGAACGCACCCAATCATCTCCGTTTGACCCAAAACTCATGTTTGGTGGGCTTTTGGCACTTTCATTTCTGACGTAACGGTGCCGCAAATCTCGCTCTGGCCGTTTTTCTCATAGATTCAAAAAAAAACTCATAGTTTAATTTTTCACAACGGTCGCACCCAATCATCCCTGTTTGGCCCAAAACTCATGTTTGGTGGGTTTTTTCGCACTTTCGTTTCTGATGGAACGGTGCCGCAAATCTCACGTGGGAGGGCTGTTTCTGCCACTGATGCACCGAAAAATTTACGGTTGAATTTTTCACAACGGACGCACCCAATCATGTCCGTTTGACCCAAAACTCATGTTTGGTGGGTTTTGGCACTTTCATTTTCGGAGGAACGGTGCCGCAATACTCGCGCAGGAGGGCCGTTTTAACCACTGATGGACCGAAAAACTCACGGTTGAATCTTTCGCAACGGACGCACCCAATCATCTGCGTTTGACCCAAAACTCATGTTTGGTGGGTTTTGGCCCTTTCATTTTCGGAGGAACGGTGCCGCAAAACTCGCTCGGGATGGCCATTTTTCTCACTGATTCATCAAAAACATGTAGTTGAATTTTTCACAACGGACGCACCCAATCATCTCCGTTTGACCCAAAACTCATGTTTGGTGCGCTTTTGGTACTTTCATTTCTGACGTAACGGTGCCGCAAATCTCGCTCTGGCCGTTTTTCTCAAAGATTAAAAAAAACTAATAGTTTAATTTTTCACAATGGTCGCACCCAATCATCCCCCTTTGACCCAAAAATCATGTTTGGTGGGTTTTTGGCACTTTCGTTTCTGATGGAACGGTGCCGCAAAACTCACGTGGGAGGGCTGTTTTTCCCACTGATGCACCGAAAAATTCACGGTTGAATTTTTCACAACGGACGCACCCAATCATCTCCGTTTGACACAAAACTCATGTTTGGTGGGTTTTTGGCACTTTCATTTTCGGAGGAACGGTGCCGCAAAACTCGTGCAGGAGGGCCGTTTTAACCACTGATGCACCAAAAAACTCACGGTTGAATCTTTCGCAACGGATGCACCCAATCATCTCCGTTTGACCCAAAACTCATGTTTGGTGGGTTTTGGCACTTTCATTTTCGGAGGAACGGTGCCGCAAAACTCGCTCGGGATGGCCATTTTTCAAACTGATTCATCAAAAACATGCAGTTGAATTTTTCACAATGGACGCACCCAATCATCTCCGTTTCACCCAAAACTCATGTTTGGTGGGTTTTTGGCACTTTCATTTCTGACGTAACGGTGCCGCAAATCTCGCTCTGGCCGTTTTTCTCATAGATTCAAAAAAAACTCATAGTTTAATTTTTCAAAACGGTCGCACCCAATCATCCCCGTTTGACCCAAAACTCATGTTTGGTGGGTTTTTTCGCACTTTCGTTTCTGATGGAACGGTGCCGCAAATCTCACGTGGGAGGGCTGTTTCTGCCACTGATGCACCGAAAAATTCACGGTTGAATTTTTCACAACGGACGCACCCAATCATCTCCGTTTGACCCAAAACTCATGTTTGGTGGATTTTTGGCACTTTCATTTTTGGAGGAACGGTGCCGCAATACTCGCGCAGGAGGGTCGTTTTAACCACTGATGCACCGAAAAACTCACGGTTGAATCTTTCGCAGCGGACGCACCCAATCATCTCCGTTTCACCCAAAACTCCTGTTTGGTGGGTTTTGGCACTTTCATTTTCGGAGGAACGGTGCCGCAAAACTCGCTCAGGATAGCCATTTTTCAAACTGATTCATCAAAAACATGCAGTTGAATTTTTCATAATGGACGCACCCAATCATCTCCGTTTGACCCAAAACTCATGTTTGGTGGGCTTTTGGCACTTTCATTTCTGACGTAACGGTGCCGCAAATCTCGCTCTTGCCGTTTTTCTCATAGATTCAAAAAAAACTCATAGTTTAATTTTTCACAATGGTCACACCCAATCATCCCCGTTTGACCCAAAACTCATGTTTCGTGGGTTTTTTTTGGCACTTTCGTTTCTGATGGAACGGTGCCGCAAATCTCACGTGGGAGGGCTGTTTCTGCCACTGATGCACCGAAAAATTCACGGTTGAATTTTTCACAACGGACGCACCCAATCATCTCCGTTTGACCCAAAACTCATGTTTGGTGGGTTTTTGGCACTTTCATTTTCGGAGGAACGGTGCCGCAATACTCGCGCAGGAGGGCCGTTTTAACCACTGATGCACCAAAAAACTCACGGTTGAATCTTTCGCAACGGACGCACCCAATCATCTCCGTTGACCCAAAACTCATGTTTGGTGGGTTTTGGCACTTTCATTTTCGGAGGAACGGTGCCGCAAAACTCGCTCGGGATGGCCATTTTTCTCACTGATTCATCAAAAACATGCAGTTGAATTTTCACAACGGACGCACCCAATCATCTCCGTTTCTCCGTTTGACCCAAAACTCATGTTTGGTGGGCTTTTGGTACTTTCATTTCTGACGTAACGGTGCCGCAAATCTCGCTCTGGCCGTTTTTCTCATAGATTAAAAAAACTAATAGTTTAATTTTTCACAAAGGTCGCACCCAATCATCCCCATTTGACCCAAAAATCATGTTTGGTGGGTTTTTGGCACTTTCATTTCTGATGGAACGGTGCCGCAAAACTCACGTGGGAGGGCTGTTTTTCCCACTGATGCACCGAAAAATTCACGGTTGAATTTTTCACAACGCACGCACCCAATCATCTCCGTTTGACCCAAAACTCATGTTTGGTGTGTTTTTGGCACTTTCATTTTCGGAGGAACGGTGCCGCAAAACTCGCGCAGGAGGGCCGTTTTAACCACTGATGCACCGAAAAACTCACGGTTGAATCTTTCGCAACGGACGCACCCAATCATCTCCGTTTGACCCAAAACTCATGTTTGGTGGGTTTTGGCACTTTCATTTTCGGAGGAACGGTGCCGCAAAACTCGCTCGGCATGGCCATTTTTCTCACTGATTCATCAAAAACATGCCGTTGAATTTTTCAAAACGGACGCACCCAATCATCTCCGTTTGACCCAAAACTCATGTTTGGTGGGTTTTTGGCACTTTCATTTCTGACGTAACGGTGCCGCAAATCTCGCTCTGGCCGTTTTTCTCATAGATTCAAAAAAAAACTCATAGTTTAATTTTTCACAACGGTCGCACCCAATCATCCTGTTTGGCCCAAAACTCATGTTTGGTGGGTTTTTTTGGCACTTTCGTTTCTGATGGAACGGTGCCGCAAATCTCACGTGGGAGGGCTGTTTCTGCCACTGATGCACCGAAAAATTCACGGTTGAATTTTTCACAACGGACGCACCCAATCATGTCCGTTTGACCCAAAACTCATGTTTGGTGGGTTTTTGGCACTTTCATTTTCGGAGGAACGGTGCCGCAATACTCGCGCAGGAGGGCCGTTTTAACCACTGATGGACCGAAAAACTCACGGTTGAATCTTTCGCAACGGACGCACCCAATCATCTCCGTTTGACCCAAAACTCATGTTTGGTGGGTTTTGGCACTTTCATTTTCGGAGGAACGGTGCCGCAAAACTCGCTCGGGATGGCCATTTTTCTCACTGATTCATCAAAAACATGCAGTTGAATTTTTCACAACGGACGCACCCAATCATCTCTGTTTGACCCAAAACTCATGTTTGGTGGGCTTTTGGTACTTTCATTTCTGACGTAACG
Source organism: Coix lacryma-jobi var. lacryma-jobi (assembly GCA_009763385.1). Lineage (NCBI taxonomy): Eukaryota > Viridiplantae > Streptophyta > Magnoliopsida > Poales > Poaceae > Coix > Coix lacryma-jobi. The sequence goes on along the minus strand of CM019827.1, from coordinate 95,531,962 downwards.
GTGCCGCAAATCTCGCTCTGGCCGTTTTTCTCATAGATTAAAAAAACTAATAGTTTAATTTTTCACAATGGTCGCACCCAAGTCATCCCCCTTTGACCCAAAAATCATGTTTGGTGGGTTTTTGGCACTTTCGTTTCTGATGGAACGGTGCCGCAAAACTCACGTGGGAGGGCTGTTTTTCCCACTGATGCACCGAAAAATTCACGGTTGAATTTTTCACAACGGACGCACCCAATCATCTCCGTTTGACCCAAAACTCATGTTTGGTGGGTTTTTGGCACTTTCATTTTCGGAGGAACGGTGCCGCAATACTCGCGCAGGAGGGCCGTTTAACCACTGATGCACCGAAAAACTCACGGTTGAATCTTTCGCAACGGACGCACCCAATCATCTCCGTTTGATCCCAAAACTCATGTTTGGTGGGTTTTTGGCACTTTCATTTTCGGAGGAACGGTGCCAGCAAAACTCGCTCAGGCATGGCCATTTTTCTCACTGATTCACAAAAACATGCAGTTGAATTTTTCAAAACGGACGCACCCAATCATCTCCGTTGACCCAAAACTCATGTTTGGTGGGTTTTTGGCGCTTTCATTTCTGACGTAACGGTGCCGCAAATCTCGCTCTGGCCGTTTTTCTCATAGATTCAAAAAAAACTCATAGTTTAATTTTCACAACGGTCGCACCCAATCATCCCCGTTTGACCCAAAAATCATGTTTGGTGGGTTTTTGGCACTTTCGTTTCTGATGGACGGTGCCGCAAAACTCACGTGGGAGGGCTGTTTTTCCCACTGATGCACCGAAAAATTCACGGTTGAATTTTTCACAACGGACGCACCCAATCATCTCCGTTTGACGCAAAACTCATGTTTGGTGGGTTTTTGGCACTTTCATTTTCGGAGGAACGGTGCCGCAAAACTCGCGCAGGAGGGCCGTTTTAACCACTGATGCACCGAAAAACACACGGTTGAATCTTTCGCAACGGACGCACCCAATCATCTCCGTTTGACCCAAAACTCATGTTTGGTGGGTTTTGGCACTTTCATTTTCGGAGGAACGGTGCCCGCAAACTCGCTCGGGATGGCCAATTTTCTCACTGATTCGTCAAAAACATGCAGTTGAATTTTTCACAATGGACGCACCCAATCATCTCCGTTTGACCCAAAACTCATGTTTGGTGGGGTTTTGGTACTTTCATTTCTGACATAAAGGTGCCGCAAAGCTTGCTCTAGCCGTTTTTCTCATAGATTCAAAAAAAAACTCATAGTTTAATTTTTCACAACGGTCGCACCCAATCATCCCTGTTTGACCCAAAAATCATGTTTGGTGGGTTTTTGGCACTTTCGTTTCTAATGGAACAGTGCCGCAAAACTCACGTGGGAGGGCTGTTTTTCCCACTGATGCACCGAAAAATTCACGGTTGAATTTTTCACAGTGGACGCACCCAATCATCTCCGTTTGACCCAAAACTCATGTTTGGTGGGTTTTTGGCACTTTCATTTTCGGAGGAACGGTGCCGCAAAACTCGCGCAGGAGGGCCGTTTTAACCACTGATGCACCGAAAAACTCACGGTTGAACCTTTCGCAACGGACGCACCCAATCATCTCCGTTTGACCCAAAACTCATGTTTGGTGGGTTTTGGCACTTCCATTTTCGGAGGAACGGTGCCGCAAAACTCGCTCAGGATGGCCATTTTTCTCACTGATTCATCAAAAACATGCAGTTGAATTTTTCACAACGGAGGCACCCAATCATCTCCGTTTGACCCAAAACTCATGTTTGGTGGGTTTTTGGCACTTTCATTTTCGGAGGAACGGTGCCGCAAAACTCGCGCAGGAGGGCCGTTTTAACCACTGAAGCACCGAAAAACTCACGGTTGAATCTTTCAAAACGGACGCACCCAATCATCTCCGTTTGACCCAAAACTCATGTTTGGTGGGTTTTTGGCACTTTCATTTCTGACGTAACGGTGCCGCAAATCTCGCTCTGGCCGTTTTTCTCATAGATTCAAAAAAAACTCATAGTTTAATTTTTCACAACGGTCGCACCCAATCATCCCTGTTTGGCCCAAAACTCATGTTTGGTGGGTTTTTTTGGCACTTTCGTTTCTGATGGAACGGTGCCGCAAATCTCACGTGGGAGGGCTGTTTCTGCCACTGATGCACCGAAAAATTCACGGTTGAATTTTTCACAACGGACGCACCCAATCATGTCCGTTTGACCCAAAACTCATGTTTGGTGGGTTTTTGGCACTTTCATTTTCGGAGGAACGGTGCCGCAATACTCGCGCAGGAGGGCCGTTTTAACCACTGATGGACCGAAAAACTCACGGTTGAATCTTTCGCAACGGACGCACCCAATCATCTCCGTTTGACCCAAAACTCATGTTTGGTGGGTTTTGGCCCTTTCATTTTCGGAGGAACGGTGCCGCAAAACTCGCTCGGGATGGCCATTTTTCTCACTGATTCATCAAAACATGCAGTTGAATTTTTCACAATGGACGCACCCAATCATCTCCGTTTGACCCAAAACTCATGTTTGGTGGGCTTTTGGTACTTTCATTTCTGACGTAACGGTGCCGCAAATCTCGCTCTGGCCGTTTTTCTCATAGATTAAAAAAAACTAATAGTTTAATTTTTCACAATGGTCGCACCCAGTCATCCCCTTTGACCCAAAAATCATGTTTGGTGGGTTTTTGGCACTTTCGTTTCTGATGGAACGGTGCCGCAAAACTCACGTGGGAGGGCTGTTTTTCCCACTGATGCACCGAAAAATTCACGGTTGAATTTTTCACAACGGACGCACCCAATCATCTCCGTTTGACCCAAAACTCATGTTTGGTGGGTTTTTGGCACTTTCATTTTCGGAGGAACGGTGCCGCAAAACTCGCGTAGGAGGGCCGTTTTAACCACTGATGCACCGAAAAATTCACGGTTGAATTTTTCACAACGGACGCACCCAATCATCTCCGTTTGACCCAAAACTCATGTTTGGTGCGCTTTTGGTACTTTCATTTCTGACATAACGGTGCCGCAAATCTCGCTCTGGCCGTTTTTCTCATAGATTCAAAAAAAACTCATAGTTTAATTTTTCACAACGGTCGCACCCAGTCATCCCCGTTTGACCCAAAACTCATGTTTGGTGGGTTTTTGGCACTTTCCTTTCTAATGGAACGGTGCCGCAAAACTCACGTGGGAGGGCTGTTTTTCCCACTGATGCACCGAAAAATTCACGGTTGAATTTTTCACAACGGACGCACCCAATCATCTCCGTTTGACCCAAAACTCATGTTTGGTGGGTTTTTGGCACTTTCATTTTCGGAGGAACGGTGCCGCAAAACTCGCTTGGGATGGCCATTTTTCTCACTGATTCATCAAAAACATGCTGTTGAATTTTTCACAACGGACGCACCCAATCATCTCCGTTTGACGCAAAACTCATGTTTGGTGGGTTTTTGGCACTTTCATTTTCGGAGGAACGGTGCCGCAAAACTCGCGCAGGAGGGCCGTTTTAACCACTGATGCACCAAAAACTCACGGTTGAATTTTTCACAACGGACGCACTCAATCATCTCCGTTTGATGCAAAACTCATGTTTGGTGGGTTTTTGGCACTTTCATTTTCGGAGGAACGGTGCCGCAAAACTCGCGCAGGAGGGCCGTTTTAACCACTGATGCACGGAAAAAGTCACGGTTGAATCTTTCGCAGCGGACGCACCCAATCATCTCCGTTTGACCCAAAACTCATGTTTGGTGGGTTTTGGCACTTTCATTTTCGGAGGAACGGTGACACAAAACTCGCTCGGGATGGCCATTTTTCAAACTGATTCATCAAAAACATGCAGTTGAATTTTTCACAATGGACACACCCAATCATCTCCGTTTGACCCAAAACTCATGTTTGGTGGGCTTTTGGCACTTTCATTTCTGACGTAACGGTGCCGCAAATCTTGCTCTGGTCGTTTTTCTCATAGATTCAAAAAAAACTCATAGTTTAATCCGTTTGACCCAAAACTCATGTTTGGTGGGTTTTGGCACTTTCATTTCCGGAGGAACGGAGCCGCAAAACTCGCGCAGGAGGGCCATTTTTCTCACTGATTCATCAAAAACATGCAGTTGAATTTTTCACAACGGACGCACCCAATCATCTCCGTTTGACCCGAAACTCATGTTTGGTGTGTTTTTGGCACTTTCATTTTCGGAGGAACGGTGCCGCAATACTCGCGCAGGATGGCCATTTTTCTCACTGATTCATCAAAAACATGCAGTTGAATTTTTCACAACGGAGGCACCCAATCATCTCCGTTTGACCCAAAACTCATGTTTGGTGGGTTTTTGGCACTTTCATTTTCGGAGGAACGGTGCCGCAAAACTCGCGCAGGAGGGCCGTTTTAACCACTGAAGCACCGAAAAACTCACGGTTGAATCTTTCAAAACGGACGCACCCAATCATCTCCGTTTGACCCAAAACTCATGTTTGGTGGGTTTTTGGCACTTTCATTTCTGACGTAACGGTGCCGCAAATCTCGCTCTGGCCGTTTTTCTCATAGATTCAAAAAAAACTCATAGTTTAATTTTTCACAACGGTCGCACCCAATCATCCCTGTTTGGCCCAAAACTCATGTTTGGTGGGTTTTTTTGGCACTTTCGTTTCTGATGGAACGGTGCCGCAAATCTCACGTGGGAGGGCTGTTTCTGCCACTGATGCACCGAAAAATTCACGGTTTGAATTTTTCACAACGGACGCACCCAATCATGTCCGTTTGACCCAAAACTCATGTTTGGTGGGTTTTTGGCACTTTCATTTTCGGAGGAACGGTGCCGCAATACTCGCGCAGGAGGGCCGTTTTAACCACTGATGGACCGAAAAACTCACGGTTGAATCTTTCGCAACGGACGCACCCAATCATCTCCGTTTGACCCAAAACTCATGTTTGGTGGGTTTTGGCCCTTTCATTTTCGGAGGAACGGTGCCGCAAAACTCGCTCGGGATGGCCATTTTTCTCACTGATTCATCAAAAACATGCAGTTGAATTTTTCACAATGGACGCACCCAATCATCTCCGTTTGACCCAAAACTCATGTTTGGTGGGCTTTTGGTACTTTCATTTCTGACGTAACGGTGCCGCAAATCTCGCTCTGGCCGTTTTTCTCATAGATTAAAAAAAACTAATAGTTTAATTTTTCACAATGGTCGCACCCAGTCATCCCCCTTTGACCCAAAAATCATGTTTGGTGGGTTTTTGGCACTTTCGTTTCTGATGGAACGGTGCCGCAAAACTCACGTGGGAGGGCTGTTTTTCCCACTGATGCACCGAAAAATTCACGGTTGAATTTTTCACAACGGACGCACCCAATCATCTCCGTTTGACCCAAAACTCATGTTTGGTGGGTTTTTGGCACTTTCATTTTCGGAGGAACGGTGCCGCAAAACTCGCGTAGGAGGGCCGTTTTAACCACTGATGCACCGAAAAATTCACGGTTGAATTTTTCACAACGGACGCACCCAATCATCTCCGTTTGACCCAAAACTCATGTTTGGTGCGCTTTTGGTACTTTCATTTCTGACATAACGGTGCCGCAAATCTCGCTCTGGCCGTTTTTCTCATAGATTCAAAAAAAACTCATAGTTTAATTTTTCACAACGGTCGCACCCAGTCATCCCCGTTTGACCCAAAACTCATGTTTGGTGGGTTTTTGGCACTTTCCTTTCTAATGGAACGGTGCCGCAAAACTCACGTGGGAGGGCTGTTTTTCCCACTGATGCACCGAAAAATTCACGGTTGAATTTTTCACAACGGACGCACCCAATCATCTCCGTTTGACCCAAAACTCATGTTTGGTGGGTTTTTGGCACTTTCATTTCGGAGGAACGGTGCCGCAAAACTCGCTTGGGATGGCCATTTTTCTCACTGATTCATCAAAAACATGCTGTTGAATTTTTCACAACGGACGCACCCAATCATCTCCGTTTGACGCAAAACTCATGTTTGGTGGGTTTTTGGCACTTTCATTTTCGGAGGAACGGTGCCGCAAAACTCGCGCAGGAGGGCCGTTTTAACCACTGATGCACCAAAAAACTCACGGTTGAATTTTTCACAACGGACGCACTCAATCATCTCCGTTTGATGCAAAACTCATGTTTGGTGGGTTTTTGGCACTTTCATTTTCGGAGGAACGGTGCCGCAAAACTCGCGCAGGAGGGCCGTTTTAACCACTGATGCACGGAAAAAGTCACGGTTGAATCTTTCGCAGCGGACGCACCCAATCATCTCCGTTTGACCCAAAACTCATGTTTGGTGGGTTTTGGCACTTTCATTTTCGGAGGAACGGTGACACAAAACTCGCTCGGGATGGCCATTTTTCAAACTGATTCATCAAAAACATGCAGTTGAATTTTTCACAATGGACACACCCAATCATCTCCGTTTGACCCAAAACTCATGTTTGGTGGGCTTTTGGCACTTTCAATTCTGACGTAACGGTGCCGCAAATCTTGCTCTGTCGTTTTTCTCATAGATTCAAAAAAAAACTCATAGTTTCATCCGTTTGACCCAAAAATCATGTTTGGTGGGTTTTGGCACTTGTCGTTTCTAAGGAACGGTGCTGCAAAACTCACGTGGGAGGGCTGTTTTTCCCACTGATGCACAAAAATTCAGGTGAATTTTTCACAACGGACGCACTCAATCATCTCCGTTTGACCCAAAACTCATGTTTGTGGGTTTTTGGCACTTTCATTTTCGGAGGAACGGGCCGCAAAACTCGCGCAGGAGGGCCTTTTTTACCACTGATGCACCGAAAAACTCCGTTGAATCTTTCGCAACGGATCAACCAATCATCTCTGTTTGAAACCCAAACTCATGTTTGGTGGGTTTTTGGCACTTTCATTTTCGGAGGAACGGTGCCGCAAAACTCGCGCAGGAGGGCCGTTTAACCACTGAAGCACCGAAAAACTCACGGTTGAATCTTTCAAAACGGACGCACCCAATCATCTCCGTTTGACCCAAAACTCATGTTTGGTGGGTTTTTGGCACTTTCATTTCTGACGTAACGGTGCCGCAAATCTCGCTCTGGCCGTTTTTCTCATAGATTCAAAAAA